>VMRM01000032.1:4358773-4958773 GCA_010277075.1 Poeciliopsis retropinna | reverse complement strand
CACCCCATCACTCTCATTCTTGGTCAAATAGCCCTTACACAGCCTGGAGGTGTTCGGGGTCATTGTCCTGTTGAAAAATAAATGATGGTCCAACTAATGGTGGAATAGCATGCCGCTGCAAGATGCTGTGGTAGCCATGCTGGTTCAGTATGCCTTCAATTTTGAATAAATCCCCAACAGTGTCACCAGCAAAGCACCCCCACACCATCACACCTCCTCCTCCATGCTTCACGGTGGGAACCAGGCATGTAGAGTCCATCTGTTCACCTTTTCTGCGTCGCATAAAGACACGGTGGTCAGAACCAAAGATCTCAAATTTGGACTCATCAGACCAAAGCACAGATTTCCACTGGTCTAATGTCCATTGCTTGTGTTCTTTAGCCCAAACAAGTCTCTTCTGCTTGTTGCCTGTCCTTAGCAGTGGTTTCCTAGCAGCTATTCTACCATGAAGGCCTGATTCACACAGTCTCCTCTTAACAGTTGTTCTAGAGATGTGTCTGCTGCTAGAACTCTGTGTGGCATTGATCTGGTCTCTAATCTGAGCTGCTGTTAACCTGCGATTTCTGAGGCTTGTGACTCGGATGAACTTCTCCTCCGCAGCAGAGCTGACTCTTGGTCTTCCTGTCCTGGGGCCGTCCTCATGTGAGCCAGTTTCTTTGTAGCGCTTGATGGTTTTTGCGACTGCACTTGAGGACACTTTCAAAGTTTTCCCAATTTTTCGGACTGACTGACCTTCATTTCTTAAAGTAATGATGGCCACTCGTTTTTCTTTACTTAGCTGCTTTTTTCTTGCCATAATAGAAATTCTAACAGTCTATTCAGTAGGACTATCAGCTGTGTGTCCACCTGACTTCTGCACAACACAACTGATGGTCCCAACCCCATTTATAAGGCAAGAAATCCCACTTATTAACCTGACAGGACACACCTGTGAAGTGAAAACCGTTTCAGGTGACGACCTCTTGAAGCTCACCAAGAGAATGCAGAGTGTGTGCAAAGCAGTAATCACAGCAAAAGGTGGCTACTTTGAAGAAAGTACAATATAAGGCATATTTTCAGTTGTTTTACACTTTTTTGTTTAGTACATATTTCCACATGTGTTAATTCATAGTTTTGATGATGATGAATCTACAATATCAATAGTCATGAAAATAATGGAAACTCATTGAATGAAAAGGTGTGTCCAAACTTTTGGTCTGTACTGTATATCACAAATAAAGGTTAGAGATTGAGTAGCATTTAGAACTTCATAGAGTCCATGCCTCCAGCAAGCAATCGTTTCTCTTTATCCAAGGGTCCAGATCCTCTGTACGATTCGTGTGCAAAAAGCAAAGCAGAAGAAATATCTACAGAGAAGTGAGGATGCATTTCACAACACTGTTTGCAAATAGTGATTTGAGAAAAATGTTTTATTTTATATATGAAACATAATATACTCCATCTGTCATGGCTACTCTTCCATCATAATTACCTAACAAAAAGGAATGTTAGAGCAGTTTCTGAGAAGCAGGTTATTGACACACTAAAAATAAAATGCGCTCGCAGAGAGGTTTCTGTTATCAAAAAGGGTGTAATTTTACTTATAGAAACAATAGAAATATTCTCTGGGTTTACTTCATTTGAATTCCAAATATAAATATTATTTTGTGGTAGAAATACTGTTTCACTTCTTCAATTCAAACAATCAGACTTACAACAACTCAGCTGTTTGGCAGGAAAAACAATATAAATAAAGTTGGCAAATAATTAATTTCTCAAGTACTTAGACTCCAAAACCATCAACAAAAATCTATATAAAAAACATGGCATCAAGAGACTTTGTGCATTGGAATCATATCTGCCTTTACTCTCACAAGACAGATACATTTCATGTCTCAGCTTGTCCTGCCAGATGAATAAAATAGTTTGGAATTCATTACTGTTAGACTCTGCTTCAAGGTAAATGGTGATGACTACTGTGAAACCAGCCCAACAGGATCTGTCCTTGTCATTTCTGAGACACTATTGAGAAACCAAGTTTAACTGACTTATCTCAGATCAAATCCTATTGGAATCAAGCTATGGCTTTCACTGGAACTACATTTTATTCTTTATTGTCAAATGTATAGCAATAATTTAACTGGGAGTGTGCACACCGTGGCAGTTGTTACATGAATGAGACTGAAAACGTAAAATCAGTAAATGGTCCTGAAAAGTCCTGAGAATTGTGATAATTTTAACCTGTTTAAATACAAAAACAAGGTCTAACTGATCAGAGCATTACTCTCTGTGAACCTTGAGTTTTCTGTAATTCAATATTTTCAGCAGGGTTGGCAGATTTTGTCAATGTAAAAATATGCTATACACACTGTAAACTGGGAAATGACTGCAACAAAATGTTGGGGATTTTCAACTAGTGAAAAATGCTTTATAGTGTATGCTTTCACTGTAAAGCTCCTCTTTCATTTCAGTGCTCACCCAAAATGTCCTACCTTCCTACCAGAGTTGTTTTTCTAGGTTTTAGTGTGTTTTTTGACTGATGTGGCTCTGATTTCTTCAGCGGACAGGCATCTTTTGTGTGCGGAAAGGCATGTATATGTGTGTGTGTTCATTGTTCATTACCTGAAAGAACCATATTCAGGAGGGGGCTGATATCGAACATTTGGAACCTCCCTGGAGTGATCCCTTACTCTTGGCTCTTGATAAAAGTGGCCTCCAGATTCCGGATGACTGCCAGGAGAACATATTCCTTTGAAAGGATAGTCTGGTGGTGGGCCTCGATGCTGTGGCTTGTAGTAGTCTATAGGCTGGCATGATGGGGGTAGCTGTGGGGAAAGGGGGGTGCTGCTTACAGGAGCATGGGCTTTAACACCGCTGGTGGCTAAAGAAAGTTGCATAAGTCGTTCACTGAGAGACCTGACATGTCCTTGCTTTAGATCTTTTAGTCCATCATCTTGGTGCACCTTCCCGGTACCACTGACACGCTGTAGTGTTGGGCGACCCTCGGTGCGAACTTTGGTGCTGGTCAGGCCAGTAACGTAGAAAGCAGCACCTAATGAGGCAGGTAGTGAAGGCTGCTGGGCCTGGCTGTTCTGCTGCTGCTGAGCCTGAGGAGGAGAACCGTGACCACGGAAGTACTGTGACTGTACTTTGGCTTCCTCGTATGTAGGGAGATCTTCTAGGTTAGGGCACTGTCCTTGGGTGATGCCACCAGCTCCAATGCCCCCGCCACTGGATGCTTCTCCACAAGAGCCCACACATCCCCCACCTCCACTGCCCCCACCATGCCCACCAACTCTGATGACACCAACTTTCTCCAGGCCACTGTCCGTCTGAAGCTCCTGTCCCTGGGGCTCTTGTCTTGCAATGTGAGCGCTTACAGAATGATCATCAGTGGGGCTTACCTGTCCATGCACTGAATAGCCACCTCCACCTCCTCCTCCTGTTGATACTCCAACCCCCCCTCCTCCAGACTGTTGCTGTTGTTGCAGCACATAGTTTCGATTCATCTGCTCCTGAAGGAGCCGCTGAAGGACTGTACTGCCACCACTTGATACACTGCTATTTGATGGCTCTTCGGTTCCGGCCCTCATCTCCATCTCACGCTGGCAACGAACCTCATGGAAGGACAAACTACGCCCCCTGTCTGTAATCCAAGAGAAAAGTAAAGAGGGAAAAATGTGTAAAAGAAAGGTAACTGGAGAAGAGACGTGAGGGGCTATCACAAAAACTATTGAAACATACTGGTACTTTCAAAGTTCGAAAACTATCAAAAGTGTAATTTACTCAATAAAATAGCAGTAAAGTCATTAAAAAAATTAAGACACCTACAGAAAACAGAGGGATACATTTACATCATAAATAATTCAATTGAACATTTGCGATATGATTTTTGTCTTGCTTAACCTGGTCATTGAACCAGCTCTTCATACCTTTGACTGTGTGATTTCATTTTCTGCTAGAAAACGAAATCACCATCTTCATGAAGCTTGTCAGCAGAATGAAGTGTCTTAAAACTTCCTGTTAGGTGGCTGCATTGACTATGGACTTACATTCAATATAAGCAATGGCTTTAAACTGTAAATGAAGTAAATAAATTAATAAATGCAACTGACAAAAAGGACTTTGGAACATTCAGCAATAGTCTATAGTTGTTGTTTTTTTTCTCCTAGGAGCAGAGAAGACATTTGTCATCTTGTGAAACAGGCCAGGACATAGCTATCTCTTGAAAAGGTAATAATTAATCATTTGACCATATGAATATGCTAAACAAAGGTGTCTCCAAACTCAGTTTGTAGTACAGTATATGGCATGTACTACACTGAACACAGGCCACGAGAAATGAAGGAGAGTTGTAGAGTTGTCCCAACATATCAGAAAAAAAAAGATAGGTAAGCATGTTAAAAGTGAAGACTATATTTATCCAAATAATATATCATATAGCAGCTTGATGCTCCTATGTTATATTGTTCAGAAATTTAAGGACCACAGAACTGTAGCCAACCACGCAGACTATAGCTATAGCAGGAAAATTGATGACAAATTGAAGAGAAGGAAAATACAAATGGTAACCAAAGAACCCAGAATAACCTCCAAAGAGAGATTTTGAGGAGATTATCGTTTCCTCTGTTTCCAAAGTTCTGAACTCATAATAGTTGTTCCGCTTTGTCATGCTTGCTGTGTTTACTATGCTGTTGTAAATCACATATGGCAAAACTCCATACCGTATAATGAAATAGCTGTTTGGTCGTTGGTTAAGAAGCTAGATGTCCAGAGTCAGGCTGAGGGGCAAAGAAAAAGAGTGGGCAGCCAAAATAGTTAACTGCAGCCTTAAATCTGAAGTATGTAACTTTTATAAAAATATTTTTGAACATATTTGTTGAAACTGTCAACGTTGTTCTTTACTACTGCTAAACCTTTTCCTTATCAGCAGGTCATGTTGTGAGTGCTAGTTAGTATGGTCAATGATGATAACAGGAAAAGTTTTCCTGTAACGGTAAGTTGTTTCTTCACCATTAGCACATTTAGCAGTGAGTATGTGACGCTGACTGGCAGCCCTGGCAGCCTCCTGGCAGCCCTGGCAGCCTCCTGGCAGCCTCCTGGCAGCCTCCTGGCAGCCTCCTGGCAGCCCTGGCAGCCTCCTGGCAGCCTCCTGGCAGCCTCCTGGCAGCCCTGGCAGCCTCCTGGCAGCCTCCTGGCAGCCCTGGCAGCCTCCTGGCAGCCTCCTGGCAGCCCTGGCAGCCTCCTGGCAGCCCTGGCAGCCTCCTGGCAGCCTCCTGGCAGCCTCCTGGCAGCCTCCTGGCAGCCCTGGCAGCCTCCTGGCAGCCTCCTGGCAGCCCTGGCAGCCTCCTGGCAGCCCTGGCAGCCTCCTGGCAGCCCTGGCAGCCTCCTGGCAGCCTCCTGGCAGCCTCCTGGCAGCCTCCTGGCAGCCTCCTGGCAGCCTCCTGGCAGCCTCCTGGCAGCCCTGGCAGCCTCCTGGCAGCCTCCTGGCTCTGATTGGTTGTTTTTGGCTGAGAGCGGTGCTTTTCTTCACACAGTAACAGTAGCGCAGAAGATTGATCTTTTTGCAGAATATCTGTCTCATAACATGCTCTCATGCCATGGAGATAGTATTAACAAAAAATAAATAAAATAAAATTTATAAAAGCTACTGCACCTTTAAGTGAATTGTAAAGCATAGCCTCTTCAAAAATTGGCAGAAACTCAATAAGGACAGGCTTCAGCTGGACTAAGAGCTTCAAAGACCTCAAGACACAAACATCCAAAATATGGACTTCAACTTCCACATTCCTTTTGTTTAAGCTATTCATGAACCACATCAGAAGTGTTTTCCTTGAAAAAAAGAACTAGATTGTTCATCAGTGATTCAAACTACTCTTTTTATGTCAAGGTAAAATGTGTACTTCATTGGTAATCTTGGCTCAAGAGCCTGGAGGAAGAGTGTAGAGGGACAGAATCCACATTGTTTGAGTTCTAGAGTGATGTTTCACAGTCAGTGATGATTTTGAAAGTGATGTTATCTGCTGCTGTTGGTTCAACTTTGTACTCAATTCCTTAGTCAGTGCAGCCATCTATTAGAAAATTGGAATGCACTTCACATCTTTATGGAAATCCTGATTTTATTTTCCAGCTGCAGTTAGTATGTGTCCACATTATTAAAGTACTTATATCTGCTTCAAATGGAATTAACCAGCACACTGGTTTTAACTAAACCTTTCAGATAATCTTTGTATCTTCAGGAAGAAGAGGAGAAAACAACACAAATAAGCTAAAGGTTTCTATTAAAGCAACTTGCATTTCTTTATCAGATCATTAGATCCACAAGTGAAAATCCTTTATTACAGAAAAAGTTTTTGTAATATATTATTCTCTGTAGTAAATTCATGTCTTGAACAGATTTACTGGAATAACCCAATTTTTAAAAATATTCCAATTTATCAACATGAAAGACCTATTTAACCTGATTTTGAAGGGAAAAAAAGAAAAATCAAGTGAAGAAAAAAGAAAGTGGACAGAGAAACAAAGGGACCATATGTTTCACCCAGAAGACTTGCTGATTTGATGGCACAGCAGAATAAAAAAGAGGTAGACAAAGTAAGGTGTCATTGCTTTTATAGAAACCCACACCCACAAATTAGTATTTTACCACCACAAACATTGTTTCAAATCATTTCAATTAAAAAGCAGTAGCTGAGGCAGTTTTCTAATAGAAAAATGTAAACTTGAGGGATAATACCTTGCAATTAAAAGTATTGTAACTACCTTGCCAGAGCACAGAAGTTTGGAGAGCTTGACGAAGTCTCTGAAAAGGAAGTTGTGTTTTGGTTGTCGATTAACAGAAGCAGAAAGCTTTTAGTTAATCACATAATCTCGTCTAGTTCCTTCTTCATAACATCTTTGATAAAAACCAAAGGAACAATTTAATGTCTTGGTAGTAAATAAAAAAAAGTATGTGCAACCTAGTCCAATTCTTTTCACATATGCATTGGAGTTTCTAGAATTTCTTAGTGTTCTGTAGAATAATTGCATTCAGGTGCAGTTTAACTCCAAAGTAGGAGAGTGGATTCATTTTGAAAAACTGCTTCTACATTAGATTACATATTTTAGGAACCTAGCAAATTTTCTGGTCGGTTACATTTTTCCAGTTTGAATACAGTAAAGTAGAAGATCTGCATAAAATAAATGAATGCAAATACAAACATAAACATAGTGTTTGTCATAGTGTCAGGAGTATTTTTTGTCAGTTGAATTGCACAAAATAATCTTGAAAGAAATTACGCAACCCTATTTTTTAATAAGAAATACTGATGTTTAATTTTGGATCTTTAAAGTTACAAAAAAATTACATTTCAAGTCACTAAACTCTGCTTCAAAAGGATGGTAATATGAACTTTCACTGCCCAGAATTTTTTTAACTTCACAGTTTCATCCAGTTTGTGATGGATTCACTGTCATGTTGCAGAAGTCTGCCTTAGCTTAATTTTTTTGTTAATAGCTTTATACCTACCCATGCACTGGTCTGAGGTTTAAACTAAGTAAATCCTCTTCATAAAGCTGAGAAAAAAATTATTATTATGCATTTCTTTACTTTAAGAATTGAGATGAAAAGGCGGCTTAAATTTATTCCATACCAGCCAATTGTGCTTATGACTTTTCACATAAAATGTAAAAACAATGTCTTCAGTTTTTGTTGTTGAAATTGAAATGAAAAACCTCTATGTCCAAAACTGTTAGAATAGGACACCTGATTATATTAGTCACATCATTTTGAAAAAAAAATCATGGTCTTATTTTTTAACAAGAGCAAGTAATAATTTTATCATGCACCTTAAAAAAATTATTAGCAACCTGAAATGGCTAAAATCACTAGAAAACATATATATTTTTGTGCACATATCCTCCCAAGAACAAAAAATGTGATCAGAATAAGGTTAAGTAGCATTGTTAATGTATAGTCTTTGTCCTCATATTCTCAGACCATACTCCATCAATTTGATTAGCTTAAATTGACTGCTGTTGAATTTAAATGGCAAAATAACAACAATAATAATATTGTAGTATAGAACCAATGCCTGGAAAGTCTAATCTGTAATTCTGGATTAGCTTTAAATTAAACTCATCAAGTTCTGCAGCATTCTGTTATGTTATGCCTAACGTCCTCTTTTTTTTTTTTTAGCTGAACCTGAATTTTTCCAATATTTTTGAATGGGACGTACTTATATTATATGTACGTCCCATTCAAGTGGTCGGGCTTGATCAAGTTCATGTGTGCACTAGAGGTAAAAGTATTTTGGGTCTGTCAAAAGTAAGCATGATGTTGGGGTGTCACATGACGCAGTGGTTAGAGCCGATGCCTGTATAACATAAGCTACAGACCCCCACGCAGCTGAACTTGTTTGACTCTGATCCTCAGCTCTTTTGCCACATGTCTTTCCCCTTCCTATCGTTCTGCCAACTTTCTGTCAAATTGCTGTCAAATAAAGGGCACTTGTACCAAAAATGTTCTGAAAAATGTTAAAGTGGCAAAGGCTTTTCAGAATAAGAAAAAGCAAACAGCTCACACTTGCAAAATTACAACATAAACCATTTGAACATTTCCAAAGCTGATTCAAAGAAATGATAAATATTCACCTTAAGACATAAGCATGCATTTTTAATTAACATTCAACAATGTCGAAGAAACCAACCCAAATGTATTTCAAATTTCACAACATTTTCAGTGGTCAGAAAAAGTATTGGGTAAAACAACCAGAGTTCTGAATCCAGTTAAGGAGAAGTGAAAGAATTGACAATAATAATAATGGCTTCTACTGACAAAGCTGAATGTCTAACACTTACACCCATTTTACAAAGAGGAAAAGATTATTACATGTTGAGCTTCCCGTTATCCTTGTCACTCTCAAGGATGAAGATGCTTTTTTCCGAAACATCTGTAGGTAAATGAGACAAAAAGGAAAAATGCCTGTTTTACAAGAATTTTCAATCATTTTCTTTAAGAGGAGAGTCCGGTGAATGGGTCATTTTTAAATAACTTTCAGACATTTGCTGGGGTCATACGGGTGGGGGAAATCAAACTGCACTGATTTTTATGAACACAAAATAAAAACAAGTTTTTATTTCTAACCAAATTAGGACTTTGTATTGACTTTGATTTATTTATTTAGGCCATTTGTGATGAAACCTAAGCAGTAACATTAAATTTGTTACCACTATATTTCTAATGTCATCCTTAGCTTATCTCAAACCATTCCTGTAACCCTAACCACTATTTCTAAAATGTTACGACCATATAAACATGTAAGACTTCAAAAGGTATTACATACCAGAAATGGAAACAAGCCGGAAATATAAACAAAATGGCCCATACAAGGATAGCACTTTATCTAGTCCAGAAGACTTCAAAGTTCTTTCCACTACAATCAGTCACTCACTCTTTTATGTACACATACAGGTACACTGCTGGTGTTAGGCTACATTGTAGTCACAGCTGCTCAAAGACACACTGACAGAAGCAAGGCTGCCATGCAATCAGCGCCACTGGGCTCTCTGATCACCACCAGCAAGAAAACACAGGCACACAGTATACAAACATGTTTGTATTTCAAAGTACATTAAAGTACTGAACTGTAGTTCAAACTTCACACTCATTTTAGGAGCTCAATTTATGCCTAACACTAAACTTAATTCACATCATAACCTTAAATATAAAAAGGTAAACCACTAAATTAGCACCAGCCTTTGGTTCCCTTGTGCCCTATCGGACTTCAGGAGGTTAAGTCTTTATGTCATAAAAGGCCTAAATAGGCCACGAAGCCAAATGCATCAATCATACACACAGACATATACTCGGGCCTGCTGCTAGATCTTTTTAAGAGCCAACTTATCTCTGTTCATTTCCTGTAAAACTCACATATAAAAATATCCTACCTTTGCTGGTTGGAGTAGTGATCTGTGTAAAGGAAAGAATCCACTAAATTTCACTTAGTCTCTCCAAAATCAGGGAACTGTCTGCTTTGAGCTCAAGTGAGGCAATTGTTTTTCCATGTGCTGCTCACACAGTATTCCCACACAAAAACAGGTGGGGCAGGATGGTAGACAGGTGAGTCTGTCAACTGTTCAGTTGTGACTACACCTCTGTACTTCTGTATTAAACTCTGGCAGCACTGAAAGTGCTCTTTCATGGCTTCAAACTTATCACATGAGGAATTGCTATATAACTTTTTCCTCGCCTTATAATAATGGGACATTATAGTTTAACACAAAGTATTTTACTGAGTTGAGTTGACAAAAGAAAATCCTCCCACTCTATGAAAAACTTTGGGTGAAAACCATCTCCGACCACACAAGAGACTTAATAAGACAGACAACAGTCCATATATACACATAAAGATAAGCAATTTGCATTTTGGAAAAATTATGTTAAACACTGAAAAAATCTCTTCATCAACCACAGCTCAAACAAAATGCAGAAATGTGAAAATGTTAAAGAACTATTTACTACTGACTTTGACAGTATTTCAGTAAACCTGTCACAAAACCTGTAACAGACATTTCTAGGGACTTTTGAATGAAAATAATGCTGGGATACAATTTGTTATCAACCTATTATTCTAATTGTAGTAAGCGTGATTGCTGCACAGACAATTACTAATTCTGCAGGTTCTCTGATTTGCAGGTGAATAATAGAGAAATTGGGTGTGACAGTTTTCTCTTTCAAACCAACTTGAAGAGAATGATAAGCTGGACAAATACAAGGGAAAATGGAACACACCACAAATATGCTAACTATAAAATGAAGTATGAAAAGAGATTAAAAAAATATTGTCATATTTATACATTTAGGCCTAATTTTAAATGTTTCTGTGAATTCAGATATTGAAGGTTAGATTAGTTCTCAGCTATGTTTGCTTTTATAAAGAAATAAATATCTTCCTTGCTTAAACTTTCGTTAGGTATTTACTTAATGAACAAGCAAAAGACTGTAATCTGACTTTTAAAAAAAGCATCGGTACAACTTTCACCTCCTATGTACCTACATGGCTACCAAAGGACGCCCAGTGGAGCCGCGTGGATCTCACACCCAGAAACAAGCAGTTTCCTCAAGAAACCTTAGAGCCTGAGGAAATGGGGTGGGGCGGGGCGGGACGGGACGGGGGTGCTTAGTTTGGCTTTTTAGAAAATAGTGAATCAACACTTCAGCTTTTCCAGGCTTAGAAGTTTTAGACAAAACATAAATCAGTTCAATAGCAGCAGCTTCGTCTGCGTGTGTGTGTGTGTGTGTGTGGAAGAGGTGGAGGGGGTAGAAGAGTAAATGACTCGCGAGAAGTCAACCATGTTTTTAGACTGGAACTGGAAGTTTTTATCTAGTTCTTTTTTATGTTCGTTTGCTTGTCTGTTTTGATGCCTACAAAGTCAGTAGCCCAACGCTTTCAGGAAAGCGCTGGCATACCAATGAAAGCAGCACGTTATTTAAGCAGTGCACTCGGTCTGTGGACAGTTTGAATTTACCTTTTTGTAAAGCTGCTTCCGTCTTCTTTCCTTGAAGCTACACGAACATCTTTTTTCTAGTTCTTCCCCTCGACTCAGCATTAATCCTGTGTCCCAGTTTACAGGGTCACTGCTTCGTGACCAAATAGTTCGTCCTCGCTGAAAACTGTACTTGTAAAGTTGTAGAAAAAAGTGGAGCAATAGGCGGCAGGAAGCCGTCCCAGACTGTCCTGCACAACAGGAGAAATTTCCAGCCTCCCCCTCCTCAAAGACCTCCTACGTCTTTAAAATATTTTTTTAATCTCTCTTTATTTGTGCTCGGAAATCCCTCATCTCATCTTCCAGTGCCTCATGCGTTTTATGTTCAAATCAACTGAATTCCGTTAGAACACACATGATATTCCAAACGATCACATTACACACTTCACCAATAGAAAAGTAAAACTTGACTGTTGAATGAAATCAGTTTTCAAGGGAAAAAAACGGTTATTAAATATTTGCCACATTCTGGCCTGCTTCGGAAGTTTCGTTTTTCTAAGAACATAATAGTCTATAGAGTCCATCTGCTCATTACATCGCACAGCTCTGAACTTACAACAGAAAGAAGGAACTAAAATTGAAGAAAGGAAAAAATGACAAAGACCCTTTGTAAGACGATCTGTTGCTGCTTTCAAATGCCGTCGGACAGAGGAGAGTCGCTGCGTGCACATGCCAAGTAATGTAGTTGCTGATAGTGGGTTCTTGATAACCTTTAATAATCAGTTTTGATGTGCATGAAATATATCACATTCCCATTTGTGTGACCAAATGGAACGTGCTCAATGCAAACAGTTTTATTCAATATGAGATGTAACATTTTCATTTTGAAATTAGGTAAACTGGGCATGACAGTTCACTCTGTAGCTACATATTTATGACTCAATTATTGCAGGAAAGCGTTTTCTGTTTTTATTCATTCTTTTATGCAAGTACTCTACAAATTTACATTTCCAGACTAACAATAATGAAAATCCTTTGTGAAAATCATAGAGTAAAATAACTTGGTAATCTTCCCAGACTAAAAGAGATAAAGAAAGAAGGACAACAGATAAAATTCCTTTGTACATCTATATGATTTCAGCAGTAGGTGAATCACAGGAACTCTCCAGTTCTGTCACAGCTTCTTGCATGCGGAAAGAGTATAAAAATGAAGATATTTACAATGAAATATATTGATTGAGAACTACACTACTCACATTAAATATTAATGACTGGAAGTATGTCAAAGATCAGGATCTGCACCAAGTAAAACATTTAGATAAATGGATACAAGTTATAAATTTGACGGCCGTCTAAATTTATGTTTTGATTGTTTATTCTATGTTGCATGACTTTGTGTTTTTATGTTTGTTATGATGTAAAGCACTTTGAAATGCCTTGCTGCTGAAATGTGCTATACAAATAAAATTTGATTGATTGATTAATAAATTAAAGCATACATCTCACTGAAAATGGAATAGTTTCTATTGTATTTTGCAGTGTTTTTAGAACACAATTCAATTAATAACTTGATTTTATTTTTTTTTATTTTTCTCATAACAATTTCAATACATTTTCAATTCAGCTCATTTTGGTGAATTAACATTTTTACGCCCAAACGAAGAAAAGTTAAAAAATCTTATGTTATCAAAACATGGTGAGAGACATGTTATATTGCATAAGATGCATGTATGAAAGGCTGATGATACATTTAAGTGCTGTCTACATGTATATGAACTCCAAACAGAGAACAGAATAATGGAAACTATAAACATATTGGTTTTGAAAAATATATATATTTAAATTGCATTCCATAATCTAGGAGAAAGGCTTTTAAAATTAATTTAGGATTAGAACATTCCATTTATTTTTGGTTAACACCTCTAAATAATAATAAAAAAATGATCAACTCATTGATCATTTTGGCTTATACAGTTCTCCCTCATTTCCATTAGCATGTGGACTTAGCAACCACAGTAAACCTCCCAGGTCTTCAGAAACCTATGTACCCTGTGCTCCCAGGACCAAGTCTAAACAAAGTGAGGCAGGATTTAGGTTTTATACTTCATGCCTATTGAACAAACTCCTGTAAAAACAAAGATGTGCAGAAAAAGTTGCTTCCTTTTACTTGGAACTGTAAACCTTTTTGTTTCTAGCAATTTTGATCAAAGCATTTCACTGATTAACAGTTTGCTTATTTAAAGCAAGAGGTTCAAGACTAGATGTAGATTTAATATATTCAAAATTAAATTTTGGTCTAAATTCAAATAGAAATTTTCTTCAATGTCTGTATTTTAATATTTGTTTATTTAATGCAGAATTAATGTTTTTGATGTCTCCTTTTTGTATTTCCCCAATTTCTTGTAAAACATACATTTTCTTGGGTACGAATGGTGCTATATAAACAAACTTGTGTCGACTGAAATAAATTAGAGGTTCACTCTGAGTTCAGTAATCACAGAGATAATCTTGTGATTTTGTAATCTGGACAGGAAACATTAAAAGAAATGACATAAAAAGCTCTGCTCTCTGTGCCTCTGCCAGTCTCTTGTCTGGATATGCCCCCAGACTAATGGCCAACCTGGAGGTTGGCCTTCTGTGCATAACCTCCCATAACCTAAGTTGCCAGAGCTTCTACCTTGTTTGGTGAGTACATTGTCAGACCTCTTCAGCCACTGGTATGACACCTTTTGAAGCTGCCCTCTGCTAATTGCCTCTTCCTTTTCAATCCCAGGAACTTGATGTGGCCATAGCCTCTGTCCAATCCCATCTCCGCTGCTGTAGGTGAGTCTAGAATCAAACCAGAGCACTTCTCCTTCGAGTAAAGGAATGGAATTGGGAATTGGCTAATCATCACAGATCTCTTCCCCATATCGTTCCAGACAGACAGTGTTCAATTTGTACTCTTGTCCAGGGGAGGACTATTCATCTGGCATGTAGACATACAAGGCCTGAGGCCAGGGCCGCTGTAATAAATTGATACCGTTTTGCTACCTTATCTACAGCGGAAGAAGTGCGCTTAAGGCTCACACTATTTCATTGTGATGAAATAGTGTAATTGGAATTACAGGACAAATTGTATGGTATCTGTAATAGCAGCAACAACATAATGTAATTAAACATATAATATCTACGTCATAGATGGGACATTTAGCTCACTAATCAGTGACAAATTACACTGCAAAGTTACAGAAAAGAAACAGTCATAACAAGCATAATCACACCCTAACAGAACTATAAACCACATAACTACACCATATTAAACAACAGAATGATGATTGTATGGATGATTTCTTTATTGGATATATATTTATCCATATGATTGTATGGATGATTTCTTTATTGGATATATATTTATCCATATGATTGTATGGATGATTTCTCATTCTTTATTGCAGAGCTGCAATAAAGAATGAGGCTCCTCATCAGCATAGCACACGTCATGTGTACAATTAGCGGTCGGTCCTTGTTGTTGGCTAACAAAATATTGTCAGTCCAACCATGCCCTCTAGAGGGGATTCAGAACAGCCCCTAAGGCATAAACAAATTAAGCCGCTGATTGGGGGCCCCGGGCCACGAGGTGGTCTCCTAAGTGGAACAGATTTTTTATTTTTGTTTTTTAAGTAATGATTTCTATGTCAACAAAAACATACACAGTTGCGATTTTTTGATAATGTAGAAATAATTCTTTACACCAACAAAAAGAAAAAAAAATTGTGACCGCGGGAGGTCGCGCTTATTGAGCGTCTGCATAATTAGCATCTTAACCTAAAAATCACCAGTTAATAAGCAAAACAATGTCGCAGAAAAGGACATTGTTTTGTCCCTATTCTTCAGGAACAGAGAAAATAAAGAGGATCACAGAAAAAAGTTAAGACAAAATGACGTTTTCACAAATATTTTCAATGTTTATCAAAACGATTTGTGGAGCTGCTGACGGAGAACTGGCTTGATCGCGTCTGTCCGGTTCGGCAACATCTGTGCGGTTAAGAGTTCAGCGGTGGTACCAGCGACACCGGCCCTCAATGGGTCCGGTCGGATCGGTGATGTGATGTACCGCAATAAGGCTCCTTGTTAGCATCTCATTGAGCCGGACGCTCAAAGAACATTTAGTTTTAGCTCGTTATGGTAAAACTAAGAACCTTTGTTAGTTCTGCTGGTATAAATGACTCAAATGTTCAGGGTCTAGATTAGGTCCTCTTCCACTGCGTTCTGCTTTCTTTCATGCGGGAAATTACAGATTCAGCTCAATTTTTATTTTCATTTTATCACAACCCATATTGACACAGTGGCATGATCTAAACTTACACCAGTCAAACGCAATATGATGAACAACTACTCCGGGAAAAGTTAGCCTTCATGTGTTTACTGTGTAGTCTCCAGTACAGAATGGACCATTATGGGTCATCAATCCATCAGTAAAAAAATGAAAAATATTAGTATTTAATATTTTTATACTAAATACTTAGTATAAAAGTTTACGAGGTTTTGCAAATCACAAACAGCAATTTTTTAGGTAATAGGAAAATTTCAACATATTTAGGCCAAGATGTTCAACTAGTTGTGGATCCTTTCAAACACTAAGCATGAGAGGAAAGATGCTTTGGTTAGAATACTGCCATTAATGACAATAAAACAACAACTTTAATTAAACTTTTAATATGCATATAAATCATAAACCACTATAATTAATAGTTCATGTGGAGTTTACTGCTCTCTGATTCACTCCAGCTGAATCTTTTCACTTCTCCATGGCTTCTGTTTCACTTGGCAGCATAGATTCTTGTTTAACTGGATTCCCGTGAAAAACTCTTAAGCTGGAAATAAAAAACAGGAAAGTGGGTGAGGCAATTCAGGATATTTATAATTATTTAGATGATTAAAATTTGTGGGCAGCTATGGTGCAGGGATAAAGTGCTGGTGAGGACTGAGTCCAGATCGTTGACCTTTGCTATATGTTTGAATGATGAATTAAATATTATTAAGCCCGTTATTTGCCTCTAATTCACTAACTACATCAAGGCAATTCCTCTTGACAGAAGCATGCAGTTTGAAGTAGACTCTACCCTGACTCAGGCTGTTTTCACAGAGGAGTTGGTGGGCACAGCTCACTACTTTTAAACCAGTTATTGTGTATATATTGCTCAAACATCTGTTGAGTAACAGTGTCCTGTGTGCTGCAGAGCTTTACTTTGCAGTCTTATTGTACACATTTGAAACCATATCAGAATGTCTCGTATCAGAAACAACCTGATATGTCAGGGAACTAGTTTGTGTGTATCTGTATCTTCCTTTGATTACTGTCCCTATTTTAGTTGTAATTAATCTATCCTAAGAAATGGACATCTACCGCAGGCTTTTTAAGATAGCTGTAGTTAAGAAATTTACTTAAGAAACCTCTCCGTCAAGATAATTCAATAAATTACAGACCTATATTTAATTATTTAATTTTGTAATGTGGCCTCTAAATGTAAGTCTTTTGATATTTTGAGTGATTTGCTCTTGGTGCTTAAGTTTAATGAAAAGGATGTTGAAACTACTTTCACTTCGTTTAAGAGAGTTGCAAAGCCAAGAGTCTGGCCTGATTCGGGCCGCACAATTTTGCGTCAGTGTGTTTTAGTTGGTCGTGCTCGAGAAGCTTCATTTATACATTGTTTAAGTGATGGTGAGGCTCATTCCAAGGTTAAAGCTGCAATACTTAAGGCATATGAATTGGTCTCTGAGGTGCATAGACAGTCAAGGAACTGAAAAATAGGTGGCAAAACTTATGTGGAGTTTCCAAGAGATTTGGGAGATCAATTATAATTGATGGTGCACTTATGCTAAGATTAAAAAACACTCGGGACAAGACAACACTAGGGGATGGTCGATCCCCTAATAGGGGATGAGCGATAAAGATACCGATTGCATGAGTGCTTCAAGTTGGTATTGAACACATTCTGGAGGTTTTTTTCAGACTGCAGTATCTTGACAAAACTTGAAATTATTGTCAGAAAAGGTCATTGGAAGAAAGACTGTGCTGAAATCAAGAAACAAAAATGTATCTCAAGTTAAACCAACAGCACTTGGTGCATCATTTCTTTTAAATGTTCCACACAAAATCACTTAGGTGCCATTAGAAGAAGAACTATTTTTGAGTTCAAGCCATTTCTTATGGGAAGACAATTGTCTTCAGTAAGGAAGTGACATCAATGTGCCAGTTACAATCTTGAGAGATTCAGGTACAGATAATAATGTAATAATAATAATAATAATAAATTATTATAATAATTATAATAATAAATAATAATGCCAGTTTCATCCTGGCATCAGTTTTACCCTTTTCATATGACTCTGACACTGGATTATCTATACCTGTGTTGAATATGGGTATATCTGTGTTTTGTGTCACAGTGCATAAGTTTGATGAGTTGTTTGAGGGAGAAGTAAAGATGGGTGTTCAACCTGCTCCTCCTGTAGTATCTACGGGAAGAGCAGGAAAAGATGAAGTATTTGTCAAGCAAAATTCTCTGGGCCATATGCAGTTGTGAAACAGCTATTGGGACAAAATTATCTTATTGCTAGTCCAGAACAGCAGAAGAAATTGCAAACAAGTAATGTTAACCACTTAAAACCATATCATGTTCATCCTCAAACTGTATTGGTGGATGAAGTTCACCCTGTGTATATTAAAAAATCAGTGACATCTGCTGGGGATGAATGGAATGGAGATGGGTTGCTTAGTTACAGATTCAGCAATGTAAACCGGCTGATTCAAGAACTCTGAAGTACTGAATACTTGTCTGCAACTCTGATATCAGTCCAGCTATTTACCATTTCGGAAATAAAAAATAACAATTTTTACACTAACCACTTATCCTGGAGAATTTATGAGGTAACAAGCTGTATTATTTGCATAAGAAATGGTTGCTTAACTCCATGTTATGCTCCAAAATCAACCAGAATCTTGTGTGAAGGTTTTGTCAGAAATCTTACTTCAGCTGTGACTGAACCAATGGTTGAATCCAGGAACATAGCTGACTCCTGCTCTGACTCTGCCAGTGACTCAACCTGAAGAATAGAATAATACAACCAAATGTTATGAGAAATAAGTACACAGAATATTTTTGATTGTTATTTCGTTCATTTATTTATTTTTATCATGCATGAATGTTTACAGTTCACATCCTGCTAAAGTTAAAATCTATGATTTTGGTTCTATTAAAGTTACTGTTTTTGATCTAAGGTGTAAATGTTGCTTTTTTTAACAACACAAGATAGTTAGAGTAAGATTAGAATTCAACAAGTCTCTGCCTGAGACGCTTTTCATAAAGTTGCAAAACCATCCAAGAAATTGAAAATTACAGAACAATTAAAGTTTCCTCTAAAATATAAAGTTTTCAAGTACAAAATTTATTGTCAAGTATCAACAATAAAACAACAACAAAAAATCCTGTTTGTTGCTGTGAATGTGTTACAAAATACATTGTCATTCCCACATTGAAAATATACCTTCAAGCTGCAGTATGAAACTTTTACAAAAATATGTTTTTTACATATTTGTTGAAACTATTACTATGTCCTGACAGTATAATATGAGACAGACTATCGGTGAAAAAATGAAGTGAGAGGTTTGAATGTCATTGTAGCTCATTAATTCAGATTCCTCTAGTTGGAATCTTGACCAAACTGTTTTCTGTTGGCAGAAAACAGTTTGGTCAAGTGTGCCATTTTCTACAAATTTCCTTGATTGGGTACAACATTGGTGCTGGTCTTGGTTTTGATGTACAGAAGAAAATTCTGAAAATCAGCGTAACCCTCTGATTTTCAGAATTTTTTCAGAAGGAAGTTAGCAAATTCATTGCAGGTCCTGCGAGAGTAGAAGGTTTGTTCATTTCTGAGCAGTGGCAAACAAGGCATGAACATTATTAATGTTCTTCTTAATGATTTTAGAAAAGAATGATTCTGTTGAATTCTTCAGTTGTAAGTTTTGGAGTGCCAAGTTTCCCTCCTTTAAAAGTTGTCATAGATATTGCCATAACTTTATAACAGCATACCTTGAAAGACAGTGATGCCTGCCTTAATAGCCAGGCATCACTATGTATAAACCAGGCATCACTATGTATAAACAGTACATTGCTCAAATTTAATTTGCATGCTAGTTATGCTAAGAAGCAGGATTTGTCATATGGTAATATTGTTGAAAGCACATTTGTTATCTTCCAGGGAAATCCCATGCTTAGTTATATGTGTTCAAAAATACTTCATTATAAGGTTATTAAATATTAAGCAAGAAACTGCCAATAAAATCTGGCACTGCTTAATATAAACTGAAAGTCTTTTGGACCAGTAGTTTCCAAAATTCCAATGTCATAACCAGCCCAAACAATATTAGCTTCTGGCCAGGTACTCGCTTTGCAAATCCACAAACAATGCTTCAAAATCTGTAAAGAAACATTGACTTTCAAAATGGTTTTTTTCCCCACTTTTATTCACTATTCGTTAATTTTAAAAAAAAAATTTGTGCATAAACGTTGCCTTATAGTGTCTGATTTTAGTTGGTTATGAGTTTTTATGGTGTTCTCCACAAAGGTGCTGTTGAAAGTCTCCTTTTGTCTTTTTCTTGTTAGAACCTTTAACATTTAGCGTTCACTACACTACCTTGAGGAGCACAGAGAGATGAGCATGGCAAGTAACATTTCAATAAATTATTTTAGCCTATATTTTTTAATAATGTTTGAAAAAAGTTTTTATGATAAAAAATATATAATAAAAATGTTTGATTTAAAAAATCTATTAGATTTATTATTTTTTGTTTTAGCTAATTTATGCTGCAGCCTCCACTTTGAAAATCGCTGTTATGGACATACTAAGACAAATTGGTTTTCTGCTATTTTTTCCTCTCTTGCTCTTGGTGAAACCGAATGCCTTTTTCCTCTGCTCCCTTTCTGCCCATGCCTCCCCTGCTTGCTCTGTTTTTGTGCTGTCTTTTTCTCTATTTGTGGAGCCTTTCTTTGCACATCCTCCAAATCTACAAATTATGGATCTGGTCAACTAGTCTCTCAATGCAGTTGATCAAATTTTCTCAACGAGAAGACTGGATACAGGAGAGCCCTCTTGTCCTGCGGGGACACACCCTGTGGGATATACCCTATATTTGTTCCTCATCACAACAGGATTTCTGCTGTTCGGAGCTTGCGGATACCTGGCTTATTGACAAATTTGTGATGGACTTGGCTGAACTAGTGAACACTCAGACTGTTGGTGTGGACAGAGACACAAGTTGGATGTGAGTCTTGCTGAGACTCACATCCCAGCTGAGGGCTCTAAACTCACCAACGGAATCGAATCAATCTGGGAGAAGTTGCTAGTTTCAGCTCAGTGGAACAGCCACACTAATTTGAAAAACTGGGAACTGAGATGTACCAGAGAGACTTTAGGGAAGATTGAAATTTATAATCTACCTGACCTAGGACATTTTCTATCTGAAGTGGCTTTCCCATGTTGCCTTGGAAGGGCTGCATATTTCCAATCTCCTTGAAGATATGTAAACATAACACTCCTTCTCACTTCACCCCTCCTGTTATCATGCAGCTGTGGAGCTGAGCGGACCCAAGGACATGCCTTGATAACATCATCTTATCGGACTTCGGCCGGGAGGCCGAGCAACCTGGTTTCATGGCCCCATGATGTCACTGCCTTCACTCATGTCTTTGTTTTGTTGCCATGTGCCCTAATGTATCCTTTCCTCTTTTTTATTTTATTTTATTAGAAACTGAAAAGTACTCACTCTTAACCCAGACAAGGAATTAAAACAAACTTGGAAACCAGAGACTCTAGTTTCTAAGTCACTCTTTAGCTGTACTCACTATTTAGATGCAGAGAGAGTCCTATTATTGCAACCCAGAAAATGAATAAGAATGAACTTAGAACCCAGAACAAATTCTTCCAGAACAAGAACATTTAGTTTTTATTATTACTTAGAAATTACAAAGTCCAGAGAATACTTACTTACTTACTAACACTTAATTAGCAACCCATAATAGGGATTAAAACTTGGAAGAACTTGGAACCCAGAAAAACTACCTTAGCAACTACTTTTTAGACTTTTTCTCCCAACCCAGAAGAGGAATTAAACCAGAGGATACTTACTTATACTTAAGTAAGTATACCAACCCTGGATAGGAGTATCTAGTTTATTTACTTTAGATCAACATTAGATTATTTTTCTTCTTTTGCTCTTTCCTTTGGTTTGTTATTTTGTTTGTATTTCATTTTAATTCCTGTAAAGCACTTTGTATCGCCTTGTTGCTGAAAATGTGCTACATAAATAAAATTACCTTTACTTTTAGTTTGAATACACAATGGATCTCATGGGAGGGATGACATACAATGATGTTTGAATAATGGGTATTATGCTAGTGTTATTACCTCCAAATGAGAAGCTTGCTGGCAATGTTTGATCAGTTCCGTGGCCATGCTGAGTCTGCTTCTGATTAACTCCATGGACTCTTTCTGAGCATCTGTGATCTGGCTGACCTGACACCTGAGAAGAGAGTGTTTGGCCTTGATGGACTTCAAATTTTCCAGGATCCCAGTTACGTTTTCCTGCACAGAAAATCATTAGCCCAACTTTACTATATTGCAGTGAGTGACTATTTGAAAGCACTCACTGTTTTCCATCATTCAGATTGTTATGAAACAGATAATCTGTGGCTGGATTTATCTCCTAATGCACCACTCTCGACCAATAACAACCACTCACAGCCAGAAGGAGGATCTTAGTGATGTCAGCCAAACTCATGTACTCGCTGATAAATGTGGTAATGGTAGAGAAATGACTTACCATTACAGGAAAACCGTTTACCTGCCGTCATTGTTTGCCAATGGTGTCATTGATGGAATGCTCAGGCTATGCTAGCTCATAGCCTAGCTCATATGATCAGCTGTACCTGGCAAGCATAGCCTGAGAATTCACAAGAAGCTATGCTAGCGCTAGTGTAACAGAGAGTAGAAGGGAAACAGGATGAGCAGCGCCACACAAGATTGTAATTGATAGTGCTAAGACTATCAATTGCCTCTGACACCTTGTTTCAAGGTAGCACTAGGAGAAGACAGATGAGCTTAATATTTTCAGATTGTCTGTCTCTTACCATATTGTCACAACATAGAGATTATTACAATAAATACATACAAAATATATATATATTATAAAAGTTAATACACTACAGCTGAAACAAATTGTAATTGCTATGGGGCATTGGCCTAAGTTATGAATCAAACAGAGGGCAGTGCCAGTGGCCTCATGTAATTTTTGAATAGGAGGGAAAATATGATCAGCTGAATCCTTTAAGTTACCAAATTGTTGTACAATTTGCAGTTTTCGGTACATTACAGAGGATGTTCAAAAACCTCAATTAATACTGTCGTCTATGTTCCTGTTTTCCAACAAATCTGACAATAACTGAGGAAAATACATTTAGAACCAGCTCGAAGCACATACATATCGTCTTACAAACAACAGAGATACTGAGAGAAAGACAGCCTTCTGTGAGTTATCACCTTAGCAAAACTTCCCCTCTCTGAAGCACCGTTGATGAAATCCAGCTTCAGCCGCCTTTCAATGTACTCCAGGTCTGCCTCTGACTTCAAGAACTGAAATGACATGAATACAAAAAAAAAGGTTTTCTCTCAAAAGAAAAACGGCATAAAAGGCACCAAAATGGAGCTGTGGAATCTTCTTGACAATGACCAATTTATTATCCAAGCATGCACCTTTCAGGGTTTCCCCAAGAAAACTTGCTAAGCCCAGTGGTCGGGGCACTGTGGCAGTCCAGCGAGGTTTTGTGTTAAAAGATGTTAAGTTGACAGGAAATGTAAAATATTACTGGGTAATTATGTTACTGGAAGACATCGCCGACAATACTAATACCCACAAATACAATTAAAATAAATATCAATTTTTTTGCATTTCTGTTAAATCCAAATTCAGTTATTAAATAATTCAATAATGAAATTATTATCTAAAAATATGATGTAATGCTGACCACATTTAGAACTGACCCAAGGCATAAATGAGCTAAGAGATTATTAACGCAGTTAAATTTGATTCAATGGTTTCAGCATAGATAAATTAAAAGATTATAAATTGTTTAACATTTAAATTTAAGATTTTAAGGAGCTGGCAAGTTTTACAAGTTTTGTAAAAGTTCAAAGTACAATCTTCATAGTTAGATTGTTTTGTTACCATAGCAACAATCTCATCCTCTCAGTTAAATCTTTGAGTTTTAGCTGTTTATTAATGCATCTTAGTAAACTATAATTATAATTGATTGCTCGGTCAATTAAACTAGCCCCCCTCTCCCAGATTTCACTACATCAATGGTGAAATACTGTTAGTGGTGCTGATGTTTGGCGCAAGAGGGGCCCCTAAATCAGATTCTAGCCTCATTGAACCTTGGACCGGCCCTGCATGATGAGCTAGATTCGCTCACAGCACAACTCTGCTGATGAATGTAGAGGAACAAATGGGAGATTTAACTTATGTGGTTTTAGTAGCTTTTTTATTTCATGTCGATTGAGTTTTTAAGTGCCTCAGAGAATGGTTTCGTTGCTCGAGCTTCATGGGACAGGTTGTTCTGTTCTCCACACAGCCATGACTTTAAGCAGACACAGCATTTGATATGCACTGTGTTACCGCAAAAATAAATTAAAATAAAAATAAACCAGTGTCCTGTGCTTGTCAAGAGGGGAGCGTGAAAACTCCCCCACGGGCTGAACCCCCAGTCCATAACGCACTGGCGAACTGGTGTTATGCCGAGAAATGCATGACTGCAGAGAATTGCATGAGTTTCATATCAACAGGATAATATTTATGCGACCTAGGACAGTCAGCTCAAATTTGCTGAAAACACTGGCTGTGTTTTTAAGAAATGTTTTCAGAGAGACTATCTTTTAAGAAGACCTAGTGATCTTTAGGTCACCCAACTAGAGGTTGTGTAAAAGACGATGTTAAGTGTTTTAACTTTTCATCTCCTCAGCAGGTTTGGTCACATGAGCTGCAGACTAAAAGAGAAACTATTAAAAATAATTTCAATCACAGCTAAAACAGCAGTGAAACCCAAAACAACTTTGTCTCAACTGTTTGCTGAAAGAACATGGCAGATGGCGAGGAATATTTTAGAAGTTAGCATCCATCCTTTTTTTTCATCAGTTTGAACCACTGAGCTCATAAAGGCATTATTGTGTTCCCCTGGCAACGAAGAAAATCGCTTAGAAGTCATTTATTGATATTGCAATAATCATTAAATAAACTAAATGCTTTTACCTTTAACATGCTAAGTGTTTAACTCAATGCATAAATTGTTGATATTGTGATTCTATGAATGTGTTTTATTTATATAACATTATTATTAATATTTAAAGGGCTTATTTAGGTCATTTAATTAGCTCTTCATTGTTAAGAAAATAAAAATGTATAGTGTTTTATTAGAGAATTTATTTTTTACAGTGCCAGTAATGCTGGAATTAATAGTAAATAATAAAGACTTTGCGCTATTCTCATTTAGTGATGTAGTATGTTAGTTGTGTTACTAACAGGCAGCAATAGACCCGAAAAGATACATCTGAGGAGCAGATTTAGAAGGACACAGAAAGCTACAAAAATTGTTACCAACTGTGAGCTGCGCTGAAATAAATACAAGAGACAAGTTTAAATACATGCTGACAGGGAAACGCTTTCCTTACATTTAAAATGTATAGCCTACCACATATTTCAAAAAATAAATAAAAATGGGAGACCGCGGATAAGACAAGTAGCGCCCCCTTCATTTCTTTTCTAAATTGCTTCTTCTTTTCCTTTCGGATTTTCCCCATATAAAATTTTTTATGTCCTGATATAATTCTTATTAAATCAGGACATACGTCAAAAGTACCGAGACTCCCAGTCCTTCCCGCTGCTACTGTTTTTAGCAACCTTTTCAACCTCCGTATATCAGGACGATTAATATTTCTAAGTTTTTCCAGATCTTTCTCAAGCAGAATACCAGTGATAATACCACGAGATACTTTGTTTTCGCCAATATTTTTCCTTTCACTAACAACCTTTTTGCCAATGTCAATTTACATGGCTCTATTTGTTTTGTTATATTCGATCAAATCCCATTACTTAGAATCTTCGCAAATTTTTCTCCACCTAGTTTCTTTTAGTTCTCTGCACACCGTTATAAGGCTTTGATTCATGTTGTCATCTTCTTTCCTGAATTTAACTATGACCTCAAATTCGTCCTTTTTCACTTTCCTTCTGTTTTCATCATCTGAACTGCACTAAGGCTTCTCTTACTGCTTTTAAAAGCATGCACTCTGTCGTCTTTTGAAGCTTTCGCCTTACCTCTGCCTCTTCCTCTACCTACCAGTCCTGTCGTCAGTCCATGCCATCATAATCATTTACCTGAGTTATCATCCCGTTTGGGGGGTTCATGCACCACCATGAACCCCCCATGGTTCATGCACCACCAAATCCAAAACGATATAGATCAGAAAGTTCACATTTTAAAGAATTTCCCGCGTTCTGCAACTTCCGCCCTAAAAGGTCAAGTGTTTTAATAATAGTTTAACTAAATGAGAAAGAAATGCTTGTTGAAACCCCGAAAGGAAGTGGAAACTCAGAAAAGAATGAAACTATTTTACACAGTACCATACTCTCGAGCTTGTCAACTGTCTGCTCCATGTTGTTGCTGTTCTTCGTAATTTTTTGTTGGCTGTTGGCAAAAAGCGTTAAGAAAGCAACACCGCCTCCTATTGGTATGGAGCGATTCATGAGACGTTCTGTTTGTACTTCACAATTGAAAAACAAACATAAAATTCAAATGAAATATGCTTGTTTATGGTTGTAATGTGACAAATTATGGAAAATCTCAATGGGTATGAAGACTTTTGCAAGACACTGTAAATTGAAGGATATTTAATAAAACAACACTCCCAGATGCATGTTTGAGTTTAAAAAGGAAAAAAGTGATTATACAAAGAAAAAGCAGTTACAGCAACAACTCCAAAGATCTGAATTTCTATTCCAGCAACCACAATCTTCAAAAGCTCATTCTTCCATCTGTGTTCTAAGTTTTCGTAGGAGCAGATATGCATGGTTAACATGGGAGATTACACAGAAAATTTTAATAAGAACAAAAATAGTTTCTATCCACTCTGTTGCAGCCATATATGAACTTTGTTTGTACCTCTTCTTGTAATATTTTCCTCCAACTCCTGTCACATGTGTTGTGGGAAGCTCCTTGGTCCAAGACTGGCCCACTTGTATAATCTCGATCAGTGCCAGGCAACTGCCTCTTTGCACCGTCTGCTTGCTATGAACTCAACCAGCTGCATCCAAATAATTTAAAGGACAGTTTCTGTCTCCAGGTTAGAATATCTTTTCATATCAGACAAAGAGCTGACATTTTCAGTTTGTTTGTGCTGAATAAATTTATGGTGATTTGGGACACACAAAACAAACACACGTGCACTAAAACTATTTATTTGGATCATCTCAATACTATGGAAGCACTTTTCTGTCACTTTGATGGGGAAAAAAGTTTTATTTCATAATTATGATGTGGTTTCTTATTATTATGACTTGGTTATCCGAATGAGATACTGTCTAATAAGTATGATGTGGCATTTCACTATGAGATATTGTCTATTAATTATGACTTAGCTATCTTATAATAGTCCTCTGGCATTGTGAGGAAAGGGTGAGACAAGATCAGCTTGATAGGCAGAAATGGGTCTGCTAATACAACTGAGTAATACTGAGCAGTTTTACAAATGTTGAAATCTTGCAAGTTTTCAAAGAATCCCATAATGTCAAATTAAGTCTCCATACATTAGTTAGAAATAAGAGTCAAGACAATGCACATGTATAATGTTATGAGAAAGCTAAGCCATAATAATGAGATAGTAACTTTAATATGACCAAAGTATGTCACAATTATGAGATAAGAGTTCTTTTTGTCCACCAGATTGGCAGAAATGAGCTTCTATACAATACACAACAAACAATAGTTTCCCAACAGATTTAAATGCATATTTAATTTCAAACAAGACAAGGGATATTTTGTCATTTTAAAGTAATTCTGCAGAGTTACGTTTCTCAAAACAGTCTAATGTGTTGCTGTACAAATATTTGGATTGATGACCAAAAGTTTTTATATTGCTCAGTATAGATTTGACATGACCACAACAAATTAGTGTAGCTGTCACAGTGTAACAGTTACTAAATAACTTCACTGACAGAGGGTTCACGATGCATCACAGGAAGTTCCAGTTTCTCACACTTTGTTACTCTCAGGGTTAGATGCTGAGCTATCTCATTGGGATCTGTGTAGAATGCTGCAGGAATATTCTGTTCAATAGAAAAATATCAAGTAAATGCACAATACAATACAAACTCTTAAAATGTCATTAAAAAGTTATGATTCACTTAAAAAGAATTAGGAAAAATGACATAATTCTATACAAGAATTTCACTATCAAGAAAATAATCAGATGTAAATAATCTTGATAACTTTGAACAAGTCTGCTCGTTAAGTATCACCCTTTTAAAATAAATGGTTGGAATGTGTTACTTTCACTAGTTTAATAAATTCCAGTTATAAAATCTCATTATGTACTGGTCAGGTTTAATTATGAAAATGTGCACTGAAAGAGATTAGGGGAAACATCGTACATTTACTTAAACTGAGAAATGTAATTTTACAGTTTTATGGTGTAAATCAGATATAATGGACAATATTTCCGATCTCCTGGTAGTTTAGGGAGGTGCCCAGGCACCGCTGCAATTTTAATTTCCCCCTAGCAAAACGGCTCTACAGTTCAAACAAGAAGGTAGCCCTCTGACCAGTTTGACATAAAGCAAGGAAAATCAGTACACCAGCAGAACTCTCAAAGACAGGGGTGCCCAAGTTCAGTCCTTGAAAACTATTGTCCTGTAACTCTTAAGGTAGCTCTTGTGGACTACAATCACACCAGACACAAATACGACTCAAACCAGATTTTTGCCCATATGTGAGCCATATCTTTTCATAGATTTTTCATAAAAATGCTAATTCAGATCTTTTCACTACTACAAAATCAGATTTGTGCTACTTCCATGTGTTACTAAATCAGATAAGTATCTGATAGTTTTCAAAGTGTCTGCAGTCAGAACAGTCACGCTGGATTTTAGTAGACTTTTACATTACTGATATGAGGATGTGTAATAATTCTGTACCAGAAGAAGTCAGGTGCTGTAAACCTGGATGTAAACAATGCCTGAATCAAATAGTCTCAACACTCTAGGCGGTGCTAATCAATGGATGGAGGTTCAATGAAAACTTCAAAATCAATTCATAGTCGATGGCATGTATTATGTGGCTCAAAAGAATCATTTAAAAATAAGCATTTAATGAAGCAGGCCTGGAGAAAAATTGTGGTACCTCTAGAAAAGATTGAAAATAATTTGACCTTATAGACATGTTAAACTGAGATGTGTCCTCTTACAGGTGTCTTCAAGCTTGTAGTCAGTTTGTGCAATAAAACGGTGATGGTACTGTTTGGCTACATGGTGTGTACCACACTGAAAGTAGACCAAAGGAAGCAAAACAGAGAGTTGTCCCAGAAGATTAGAAAGAAAATTATAGACAAGCATGTTAAAGGTAAATACAATATCACTCCAAATGATATTTAATGTGACTACAGCTTTACATATTATTCAGAAGTTTAAGAACTACAGGACTGTAGCCAACCTCCTCGGCTGTGGCTGAAGAGGAAAACTGATGACAAATTGAAGAGAATGATAATATAAACGGTAACCAAAGAGCCCAGAACAACCTCCACAGACTTTAATGGGCAATTCCAAGGTCAATGTATATCAATGTCAGATTGCACCATCCATCATTGTTTGAGCCAAAGTGAATTTTGTGGGAGATAACCAAGAAGGAAAGCAAAGCACAAAAAATAAGATACATTGCATATAAGCCACAGAGCTTCTGGAAAACTGTCATTTGGACAGATGCGACAAAAATGGAAACCACAATTTTAATGTAAAACTGGAGCTTTTCGATAAGGCATATCAGCTCTGTGTCCATAGACACAAAAATTAAGTAAACTAAAAAAAAACCTGTTTTTACTGTGAAATATGCGGAAATATCTTGTGTGAAATATCGGTTATGTTCTGGGGCTGCCTTGCTGCTTGTAAAACAGAGAATCTGTGTAGGGTACAATGAAATCTCAGAATATCAAAGCATTATGAAGAGAAAATGTGTCAGAAAGCTTGGTCTCAGTTACAGGTCAATGTAATAATGACCCAAAGCACAATCCAGAACACCTATTCAGCTCAAAACACACAAAAATGACTAAAAACAAAACAGTGGACAATTCTGAACTGACCTTCTGGCTGAAACATGCTATCTGGAGAAAGTACCCTTAAAATCCGAGACAACTGGAGCAGTTTGCCCACAAGGCATAGGTCAAACTACCTGTGGACAGTAGTCCCATCGACATTTACGGAAATCATTTGATTGCAAAAGGTTGCAATATTAGGTTACAGGTACCATCATTTTTTGTCTAGGTTTGTGTCATTACTATCTTTTCTTTAATGATTCAGTTGAACCACCACCCAAAAGCAATGTCTAATTGCTTTTTATTGGGTAAGTTTCAGAGATTTGCATCTATTATTAGTCTTGCCCATTTCATGTTAGTGAATGAATACTGATTGGTTTCTTCACACTCAAGTCTAAAAAGGGTAATGTGGAGAGGCATTTTAAGACAATCCACTATTAGCAGATTTTCCCGCTAATAGCTCTACGAGCCTAGACTGGAGCTTAAAAAAAAAAAAAAAACCAAGTGCAAGAGCATAATTTGAGGTCAGTCACATTTTTGCCAAGCATAAAAAGCCTTTCAAAGACAGACAAAGTTGCAAAAGATGCCTTTATCGATGATTTTCAGAAAATAAGTGAGCTTGTGGCTGCTACTAAAAGAGTGCAGTCATTTTGGAGTACACATGGTCAGCCCAGTTAACATTCTAGACTGAAACTAGTTTCAACATGGGTGCTACGCAGAGACCTCAGGAACTTCCCTCACATGCAAGCAGAACATTATTCTGACATTCAGCAAACAGGAAAAAAATTGTCATCCTCATTGACTTTAGACAAGAAAAGTTTATTTTGATTTAACATCAGACTGTGGAGAAGAACGCATATGTGTCTTTTTATGTAGAGTATGTAAGGTTCTGGTTTCCTTTTAGAGCACACACTGATATGGATGACACTGTGTTAAAGTCAGTCTCACTCTTCACCTGGACAGAAATAAAATCACAAGCAGAACCCGGTATGGAAGTTCTGAAGCCTACTATCACAAGAAAAGCCTCCCAAAGTCAGAAGACACGCCTTGAACTTGACAGGGCTTTTTGGATTAAGTGAGTCTACTTTTTCTCACATGAAAATCATCAAGTACAAGTACAGATACACATGGAATTATGTGACCTTTGACCTTGTGAGCTGCCTATACACCTTGCAACCACTTCATACTTCCCAGCCTATGAGAACCTGGCTTCTTTCTCCCATTGTGAGAAATCCCACTGAAGTAGACATATACATTTATTTTAAAATAGCTTAAGTAAAGTGTTTCCATTTTTTAAAATCTCATAACTGGGTCTGTTTGTTATGGATGTGTTTGCGTAAATATATTTGTGTGTTTGTGATGCTGACAACTGACTAGTTGGGGTGGGCAACTCCAGGCTTCGAGGGCTGGTCTCCTGCAACTTTTAGATGTATTTCTTCTTCAAGACTCCTGAGTCAAATAATGAGGTAATTAGCAGGACTCTGGAGAACCTGACTGCATTTAGGAGGTGATTCAGCTATTTGCTTCAGCTGTGTTGGACCAGGGAGACATCTAAGAGTTGCAGGACACCGGCCCTCGAGGACCAGGATTGCCCACCCCTGGGCTATCCTGGGCTATCCAACAAGATCTAAAACTTGTTGAGTTTTGGATCTCAACAAACTTGCAACTTCAAAAGTAGGCCTTGGTTCAAAAAAGGTTGGGCACCCCTGTTGTAAGGCATATAACAGTTTGTAAGGGTCTGCTCATGTGCTATTGTCACAGTTCTTTCCAATATATACATATCACAATACGATGCAAGTACCCACCTTAAGTTCTGTTATTGTATTTTCTCTGGTACTGAACTCTCGCAGCATGTAATCTTTTCCATCCTGAAATTTAAACAGTGAAAATTAATTTTCACTTAATATTCCCAATGTACATGAACATTCAGTATATTGACTTTGCTGCAAATATGACAAAATTCCAATGACTGTTTATGGGTTGCATTAAGGTGATTCCTTTGCTTTTCCACAGATGGTTCTAATGCAATATTCTACAATGAGTTACAGTGGGCCTCCAGGGTATGAGGAGAATTCATTTAAGAAATACATTATCAATTCAGAAGAAGAATGAAATGTTGCAACATTTACAAGTTATACAAGATATACAAGTTTCTTAGATGGAAATAGTCCTAGAAATAAAAATAATAACTAGAAAAATTTGCATTCCCTGTGAAAATGCAGTGTGAATTCTGAAAGCTAAACAATTTTGGTGAAAATTACAGAAACATTTAGAGTCAACTTCAGAAATGTTGCAGATATGCAATAAAGCAAAATCAGAAAGATAAAACTGCTGAAGAGGAGTAAAAACTTTCAATCAACGCAAGAATCCCACTCAAATAGTTTTAGAAATTATTGCCAAACAGTGCTTACTAGCTAAACTGTGGTAAAATGAGCTAAAAAGGTAAAGCTAGCTGAAATACTATTGTTAGCATCTAGCCTAGCACTAGCATGTTGACATATAGTAACATATTACATGCATTGTTAAAAAGAAAAACAGTTCATATTGTTTTGACTGTCAAAAAGCCGGACAGTCTAACGCAACCTCCAACTAAGCAATCTGGCAGATGACTCATCTCTGTACCCGCCTCAACAGCAAATTAACCAATAAACGGCTAACATCATTCCAGCCCAAATGGAATCACAGTTCTCGGGGCTCCATGGACCCGGGAGGGACCCATGCTCAAAGTGCCGATGCAAAATTGACGGAACCCATGCAGGATTTAAACCTCTTTTTTCAATATTGTTAATTTGGTTTACTGTGCGCCAGCATTCAAATACATATTGAATGCTGGCGCACAGAAAACTTCATTTTATTTCTGATTTCCATGTGTTTGACATAATTGAAAAACGCTGAATCCACACTTTCAGAATCTGTAAATAACTCAAAACACCTTTGAGGAGACTTGTTTATGGCTTTGCCACGGTCAGTCACATTTTCTTCTGACCATTCTAACCAGGAACACAAAATGATCTTATTGAGAGTACATTCTTAATAAGGCTGATACCTGAAAATAGGTAAGGAACATAAACATATCAGGGCATAATAAGCATTCCACAATATTACATTCTGTCAGTAAGCACTTTATTTGGGGTGGTACATCAACTTACCTCATAATAAACTCGAGTATCATTTATTCTAATCAAGACTCCGTCCACACGCAGGAAGAAACGCTGCAGTAAGAAGAAACTGGATGGCATCACTCTCTGTGTATAGAAAAAAGGAAGAATGTTGCACATTTATTAAACTTCAGTAAATGTCCAACTGAAGCAATATGCATTTGAAACCTACAGTAAAATTTTAGTTTTCTATCAAAACTACAATACACCAAGTCCCTTTTTCTACATTTTGTATATTATTTTACATTTCTAGAAATTAGATTATTATTAAAACTTTCTATATATTTTTGTCACTGAGTGTGTGTACAGTGAAATATTTTAAGCATTTCTTGTAAATTTGTTTGTTATGGCTTATAAAAAATGAAATCTCAAAATTCAGCGTCTCACAACTACAATTTTAAGTAAAGGAAGAACAGAATATTTTCAACAAAAATGTCAGGGTTCTGATAAGCATGTTTATTTCTGCCCACTAAATCCTTTATAGGGACTTCTTCTATGGCATGGCATTGATGCAATCCATCTGCGGCATAACTGAGGTGAAATGAATGCCCAGGCTAATGGCCTGCATTGCTGGGTCTGGTCTCTCTAAGCCAGTTTACTGGCGAATAAAGCACAGTGACACCATGACAACTTAATCAGCTTTTAGTAGTCTTTGTTAAGTTCTACTGGAAACTTAAATCAGCAGAAGGAATCATGTAAAATGACCTGGCAGATGGCTTTATTGATTATGGGCTTCAGGAAACAACCAGATGACATGACACCCACAATTACAAACCTGCTCAGCTATCCTCTGTGCTCCTGGTCTGTAACCCAACAAACTCATTATCTAAACACTATCTCGATCATATCATCAGCAGAGTTGGCTCCTGTCACTGTCACCTGATCCTGGTCACCTCTTCTAGGCGACCAAGATCGCCTGGAAGAGGTGTTCCTGGTCGTTCGCCCCTTTAAATGCACTGGTTTCCCAGTCCTCTGGTCTCCTGGTCATCCCTGCTACAACCTCTACCTCTGCACATTTAATTTTGTAAATAAACCTTTAAAACGTCTCCTTGCCTGAGTTTATCTACATGTGGATCAGAAGCGTCACTAAAACCATGAAGAAACGCCCTCGACCATTTGACCCAGCAGATGCTCTCAAGGAAGCTTTAGCCAAACAACACTCCCTAACTCAATCTCATGATGCAGTTCTCCAATCCCTTAACAAGCAGTAGGAGGTTACAAATCAGCGTTTGGATTACCTGATCACCCTGTTCCAGTGGAGCATTCATCTCCTCCAGAAGATGGTGCAAAAGTAGCTCAAAAGATAAGTTCTACCCATGAATTCAGAGCTCCGAATACAAATAAATTCTCTGGGGAACGTAGTGGTCACAAGGGCTTTTTAGTCTTATACTGTTCGCCCCAATCATTTCCCCATGACAATACTAAAATCTCTTATATTTTGGGTCTCCTTACAAGTGTTACGTTGATCAGTGTTTCCCCGTCAGATATGGTTCCCCCAGTAATCAATTTCTACTCAATTTATGCATAACTTTACATTATTATAGATTTGATTACCAGAAACTACCATGAATTTAGTTTTCCTTCATAACTTCTTGTAATCAAACCATGATTTCAACTCAGCTAGCTCTTCTTCTACTGTTTTTATTATTTCATCCATATTTTTTCCAGAAAAAAATACATTTGTATCGCCAACAGACATTTTAAACTTCAAAATACTGAATACTGCAAAAAATATAATTTAAATAAAGTGTAAATAATTTAGGTCCTAGGATTGAGCCATCAGGAAGACCACATTTTACAATTTCAATTTGCGACCTTGTGTTATTAACTTGTGCATATTGCAATCTATTACTCAAGTATCGTTTAGTTTTAGCTGGCTTCAATACCATAATCCACACATCAACTGGTCCAATAATTGTTTAGAGTCTTGGTCCACTAATTGCCTGTCTTCCTGTCTACAGTCCGGTGGTGCTCTGACTCTTGTCCTGCAGTTGCAGAAGATTCTGAGTTCACTGATCTAAACTCTAATCCCTGAGGAATATCACGACATCCAGCAGGTATTCAGTAGACACAAAGCACTACCCCTTCCACCTCATCGTCCATACGATACTAGGAGTGATGAGGTTGCAATGGTTGGCAAAGGGGCTTTTACCCAGAGTCCTTTTGCCAACCAGCCATCTCTACAACATTTCCAAACCTGGAGTGTCAAGCCATGGAGAAGTACATCAGTGAATCCCTGGCAGCAGGTATCAAAAGACACTCGTCATCACCACAAGGGGCAGGGTTTTTCTTTGTGGATAAGAAGGATGGCTCCCTCTGACCTTGCATCGACTACAGGGGATTAAACCACATTTCTGCAAAAAACAAATATCCACTTCCACTTATTTCATCTGCTTTGGAACCTGTACAAGAAGCGACTCCCGGAACATTGAGGACCACCGCAGACACATCCGTCTCATTCTCCAGTGCCTTTTCGAGAACCGTCTCTGTTGAGGCTGAGAAATGCAAATTTCATAAAACATCAATCCCCTTTCTTAGCTACATTCTTGAGAGCAGGCAGGTTTGACCGGATCCAGGAAGAATAAGGGCGGTCATGGAATGACCAGTTCCAAAGTTACGTAAGCAATTGTAAAGATTTCTAGAATTCAATTTTTATAGAAATTACAGCCAAACCTCAGCACCGTTAACTGCATTAACCTCTACCAAGATCACTTTCACATGGACCAAGGAAGCTGATCGTGTTTTTCTCCAAGTTTAATTTCCATTTCAAATCGCCCAAACCCTCCCGACGGTGCTCAAGAAACCCCGGCTTTCATTTTACCCCCCAGTTGTACAGTTGGTGCGGTCACATGGTAGATAAAGGACATTGTAAATCAAGCCGTATAGAATAAACCTGACCCAGGTAACGGTCCTCCTAATAGGACTCGTGTTCCCGCCAGTTCTCGTCTTATCCACTGGTTAAATTCCACAAAGTTTTCTGCCCACCCAGGTATTAGCAGAACCATTTCACTTATCTCTTGTCGCTTCTGGTGACTGTCCTTACATAAAGACATTAAGTTTGTCCTTACCTCTCAAGTCTGTGATCGTAATAAACCTTCTCTTCGACCACCTGCAGATCTGCTCCACCTCAGCATTGTTGGTTACACGTCCCCATAGATTTTATTAACAGACTCCCCACATCCCAAAGTATGACCACAATTCTAACCATAATCGACTGTTTCTCAAAGGTACATCACCTCATCTCCCTCAGGAAACTCCCTTCAGCTTTCCAAAGCACTCAGCTTCTCGGCAAGCATGTTTTCCGGCTGCATGGCATCTCCAATTCTTCTTCCAGGTATGGAAACAATTTTGTATAAATATGCACCAGGACAGAAATTTTGGCTCTCTTCTAGAAACATTCCGTTAAGATCCATCTCGAAGACGTTCGCTCCATGCTTTATTGATCCGTATGTCATCAAGCCAATCATCAGCCCCACAGTGGTCCGTCTCTGGTACCGTCCAAATCTCTGTGTTCACCCTATTTTCCATGTCTCCCAAATCAAGCCCATAGTTACCAGTACTCTGTACTCCCCACAAATATAGGAAAAACATTGCAACGCTGATATCTACTTCTTTGAGGTATATTGAAGTATATTTAGAGCAAAATAATTCAAACCATATGAAAAGATTTCAGGGCTTGTGAACCTAGCAAGTTAAAGCTTATCATTATGATTCCTGATGTAAAATTGTATAATTCCAGTATAAAAATGTATAACTTAATAGTTAATAATAAGAGACACACTTACAATTTTGACACTAATCATTGAGACACCGTGGTCATGAAGCTCATCTTCAAACAGCAAAACCTCTTCAAAGAACATGATGTGCTCTCGAGCTTTCAACTTCTCTATGTCAATGCGCTCCTCTGTATTAGTCACCTTTATAAAGCCAGAGAAAAGTCACACAAAATGAGTTACACACACTCTGTACTAAAAATATCTACAGAGAAACCTTACCTTTACAAATACATAAGGTCAATGAGAGAGAAAAGATGAAGGAAGGAAGGAAGGAAGGAAGGAAGGAAGGAAGGAAGGAAGGAAGGAAGGAAGGAAGGAAGAAGAAAGAAAGAAGAAAGAAAGAAAGAAAGAAAGAAAGAAAGAAAGAAAGAAAGAAAGAAAGAAAGAAAGAAAGAAAGAAAGAAAGAAAGAAAGAAAGGAAGAAAGAAAGAAAGAAAATAACCCGCCTTCATCTGGAGTTCTTCTCCTAGAAGCGTTCCTCTGTAATCTGTGGTGAACGTCCAGTCGAAAGGCCTCAGTACTTCTTGGGCGTGTTCAGACTCAGCTCTGAAATGACATCATGTTGACAAGGTTACATACGTCATTTATCTATGATATATGGTGGCCAGCAGATGCAAACAAGCATCAAATGGTGAAACAAGCTGCGAAGTAGTGTATAACGTAAATTCCAAAACACACAAAAACAAATGCTAACGCAAAATGCTGCTATCACAAAAAATGTTGCAATCACACTTACAATGATTGCAACATTGCAGCATTTTAGACGAATAACAAGCAGTGGGGGGAAATGCTGCAAATAGTAAAAACAACAGTATAGCCGCTCCATAAAACGGTAGTGCTAACTAAGGAGAGTCAAACAAAGAACAAAATTATGTCGGACCACACCCTCACTAAAAACAGAAAGATTAAGGAGTAGATACAGTTGAATATAAAATTAATTTGTGAAAAAAATAGTTTTTGCTAACAGGGCTAGACTACTGTAGCCTCAGCCTCCGTTCACTGCGGCATGATCTCGGCACGTCACCCTGTCGTTTTCCGCTGCCCTTTATCTGTTTGTAGCATGGAAAGTGCAATATGAAATGCTTAATGTGTTTGTATATGTGTCGTTTGATATGTTTATCAAAATATAATATTTTTTTTCTGGAAATTTTGATATATCTGAAGTTACTAGTATCTTCAAAACTTTGTCACAGTGCTTTCTTCTAATACCAATTACCATACTTATATTCGTTTCCCACCTGAGTGAAGTTGGCCCCCCCACCTTCTTCAAATCAGACAAAATGGGTGTCAAACGTTTGTGCTACTTTTATGCAGCAAACATTTTTGTTTGTGCTGCTTTGGCTCTGAAGATATTAATGAAAGGCTAAAGGTCAAAAGGTCAACCAGCCCCCCACTTTTATGAAATCAGACAAAATGGGTGTCAAACGTTTGCACAAACCAGCACAAATGTAGTCGAGTTAATTGACACCCATTTTGTCTCATTTGAAGAAGGTGGGGGGAGGAGGGGTGGCTCGTTGACCCTTTTACCTTTAACCTTTCAGTAATATTTTCAGACCCAAAGCAGCACAAACAAAAAAATTTGCTGCACAAACCAACACAAACGTAGCACAAACGTTTGACACCAATTCTGTGTGATTTGAAGAAGTTGGGGGGGCCAACTTCACTCAGGTCCCCTTCCCTGGATTTCTTTTAGAATGTAAATTCATAGTAAGAAAAATATTTTAAGACAGTACCCCTTAATGATCAAACAGAACACATTTACTTATTTTTGCATGTTTTTGTGTATGAAATACACACTTCTCTTAGATTGGTTTCTTATGTGCAGGGCAAACTTTTGTAATTATTCTTCATTGTTTTATGCAGGCATTTTTTCAGTTGCCTGTTTTCCCGTAGCATAAACTTACCCAGTAATATTTACTATTCTTGTCTACTTAACATATTTTCCTAAAAAAAACATGGTAGACCATCTCAGCACCTTGACCACTGGGGAAAACCCTGGTCTATAATAATGTTTGCCAATTGTTTCAAATATTTTCTATTTTGTAGATTCAGAAAATAGTTTCATTTTATTCCATTGCACTTTGGATAATCATGGTTCAATAGTTTTCTGCATGCTTATACATGACAGAATGGATTAAACCGGTAGGCTAATGCTAATCCCAAAGAAAAACTGACAGTAAAAAATAATAATAAAAAAACACAGTGTTTGAATGAATGTCAGAATATTCAAGCCACAGTTGGATCATGTCCAATTGTAATTGTTGAGCTAGAGCAGAAGAATTGGGTGGACTAGCCCTTTACCAAACTGGAAGTTACAATCAGAAACTTTTGTATACAAAACAAAGTCAAAGTACAGGGCTTTCTGTGTGAAGGTATCATGATCAAATTAGTTGTACGCCATTTTGGACGAGTGTACACAAACGGGTCTCTACGCAGTGAGACAACTTCCAGGTCAGGCCACCTAAAACAAACCAAATCAAAATAGAGTGCTCGTTTCTTTCCATTTTGGTTTTGTGCACAAAATCGGAAATTGTATTTTGGGTTTTTATTTAATAAATGAAAACGCAATGTGCTTTTAATGAAGGTCTGGTCCGATGTGATTTGTTCTTTGTTTGACTCCCCCTAGTGGTCTGGAGCACTTCCATCTTGTGAAGCGTGTGTGCTGTTGTTTTTACTATTTGCAACATTCCCCTGTTGCTTGTTTTTCATGTGGTTGCAGATATTTATTTGAGGTTGAAGCATTTTCTTGTTTGTATTTGTCAGTTGATTGAAGGTTTTTGCTTTTATTACTGTTATTGCAGCATTTCTTTTGTTGCATGCAGCATTTTTGGGTTTTTTAAACGTATTTGCAGCTCATTTTGTCATTTTCTGTGCTTTTACACCTATTTGCCACGCCTTTCACCGTTTGCTGCGCACTTGTCAGCCACTGTAGTGATACTAATAGCAACCGAATGTTTGCACTATGCAGTCAGTACAAATACATAAATACTAAATTGTTGCTACCCCTCTGTTAATTACCAAAAAGCCCACAATGGTCAATGAACTAACTTGAAAGGGACAAATGTAAAACTAAACAAACATTCTATGAAAATTAACCAATTTTATGAACCATTTCCCATAACTTATATAGTAACATTTATTTGCTTTCCAAATAAACATATAAAAGAGTCAAAATTCTAAAGTTCTAAATTCTAGTTGTGTTTATTAGCTCTTGTTAGCTAATGTAAAACTAAGTAAATATTTGATGGAATTTAGCCAATGAAGGAATGAATGTATGATTGTAGCTCACATAGATTGAGCTTAAGGTTGCTACAGTGTTAACCCTAGCAGAGCTTTAGTGTGGGACTTACCAGGGTTTCGTTATTAATACAAGTTTAAGTTAAAAGTTTTATTCTCATGTGCACAGTAAAAAACCTGTTTCCTGGTACAATAAAAAAGTTTGAATGCTAGCCAAAAAAGTAAAAAGGTAGTTCAGATTGGTTTGTTGATCCCAAAACACCATAAAGCAAGATTTTAGAATGGAGTATTTCACTTGGTACTTAAGAAGCTGGAAATGCTGTATAAGATGTTGCTTTTACCATAAATCAACATGGTGAACATGATTATGTTCACTGTATGTTAGCATTTTATGTTTGTGTGCCTTACCTGCTCTCCTGCCATTCTTGAGCACAGGCTACCTTCACAGTGTCTTCCATATTGTTGACTTTCTTGAGAGCATCAATAGCATTAAATTCAATGCCGTAGTGGTCTGTGTGTTGGATCCGCAGAACATTATCCCCATACAACATCTCTGGTAGTGCAGGCATGTTCAGTTCATCTGCTAATCTGGCCAGGCAAAGAATAAAAAGTAACATTTCTCATTCCTAATAATTTTTTATTAGGAATGAGAAATGTTCCCAGGAAAGGAGTTCCCTTTCCTGTGAACACAGCAATAAGCAGGTGAAGGAGAGAAATATTCATTAAAAAATGAGGGAATGAGTATGTATACATGGTTGTGTTAATCATCAAGCTTCTGTCTTGAACAGCACTTTTATTTGGAAGATGTTACACAATAGAATAGAAGCTACAACCTTTTTTGATCTTAAACTGGTAGAACTGGTAGGAAATGGTGAAAACATAGATGCTGGTATTCATGTAGGATTATAGCAAGTCAGCAGATCAAATGCATGCATTCAGCTTTCCAAACAAACGTATAAAAGAGGACAATGGTAAAAATTCTAAAGTGTTTATTAGCTCTTATTAGCTAATGTGATAAACTAATGCTCATATCGCCGTTGCTTCTTCGAAAATCAAATCAGTAAAAGCAGGTAATATTAGTAAAGAAAACATCAATGTTTTTCTCAATAAGTATAATTCTAGTATCCTATTGACATGATATTCACATCAGATGTGATGTAGTAAGACAAGTAATCCATACGTACAGAAAAAATAAAAAATGTTACTCTATAAGTTAAGCTAGTGAAATGAAGTGTAATGGTACAAGAAAAAAAGGCATTCAACACAAAAAGAAAGGGTTGTGCAAAAACTAGGTTATGTAAGGAAGATCTCACAAGATTAAAATATTATGTTTCTAGTTGCTATCTCAGAAGTCACTAGCAGTCATGAAGCCTGATGTAGTTGTAATACCCCAGCTACCTTTAACAATTTTTGGCAGCATTTTGGGCTTCCATTAGAAACAAGTAACAGGAAACCTTCTGAACCATGTCAACACTGTGCTTAAATCACCCTCTCCTGGCAAAACATGGTTTCCCACAGTGTATCAGGAGTCAAACAGCCCTCCCCACCATTGGTCTCATGAGATATTGTGGCATCTGCTTGTTCACCTCTGAATTTTGTGGTGTGTGTGCCTCACATACACCACCATTCAATCAAGTCAGCTGGCCTCTCTGTTGTTTTAATTTGTCCTTAGCACAGTCCTTAGTCTTGAGTGAACTTAGTCTCCTGCCGGAGACAGGCAGGAGACTACCTGCCTGAAGTAGTCTCATAACACAGCCACTCTGTCCACACAGGTACATAAAATGTTAAATAATTTTAAAGAAAGAAAGCATTGGCTACCCTCTCCCCTCACTGGAAGATTAGTACAGCAATCGCTGTCTAAAAAAAGCTCAATACATCATAAAGGACACTTCCCACTCGGACACTCTCTATTTACACTGTTGCCTTCAGGCATACGATACAGAACAATCAGAACAGGAACCAAAAGTTTTAGAGACAGTTTTTACCCGAAAGCAATAACAAAACTAAATGCAATCAAAAAATAACCATCAATCATCATGAATGATGTGTATTAGCTATTTGTTGTTGTTTGTTGCCATATGTTGTGTGTGTAAATTGTGAGATAGTTTAAGTGTATGAACTGACTGACGGCATTTTTTAAATTTCGTTATTCCTGTGACAATGACAATAAAGACTTTTATCCTTTTATCTTATCAAAACTGCAACAATGGCACGGTTAATCACCTAAGCTGCATCACAATCACGCCTGTTGGTGTGGCCAGTAACATGTAGGTAAGTAATTATGTAAGTAGGTAGATAGATAGGAAGGAAGAGAGGGAGTTAGACAATTTATATAGGAGACATCTTCCAAGTTCTCAGTATCAAAAAGGAAACGTTCACAAAGTAATTAATACATTTCTGAAAGAGTTATTCATAACTATATCATCTCAGATTTTTATCCATAACTAAATTTGTGGACAGGTTTGATTTGATTATAATGATTAGATTTTTTGTGTGTGTACGTGACCAGGGGTGTTGCCAACACCTGGAGTAAATTTTCTGTCAATAGCCCTATAAGATGTACTCAAATTGAGAAAAATGTTGATATATTAAATATTTATTTTACTAGGGTATGTGTTCTTCAAAGGAAAAGCAAAAAAAGACTAACCTACGTTATCACAGTGTAATAAGTGTGAAAAAAATTCCATAAAATTTTAGAGACACATACCGTTCAATGTCTTTAGATTTCATGATGTGGTTTTTTGCCGCTGTCACCTTCCATGATCCAAAAGTGAAATCCTGTTTACTGCTCTTGAAGCCATGCAACATCATTGCTAAAAGGGATACCAACAACAAGACAATTAGGTGATTTAAAAATATTTTAGTAGCAGAAAACAAAACTGTTTTGGTGCGCTATCCACAAAAGAATATCTATTTTGCCCAGGACAGCATCATGAAGGGATGGGGCACCCACAAACTAGAAAACGAAATATATTTTATCTGTCAGTTGTCTCCAAAACAAGTTTGCTACTACTTGCATGAATGCTTACTAAGGGAGTAAGTTTCCCTTAGTTTCCGGTGAGTACTGGGAGACGACTACCTGCTTTCTGCGACAAAAAAAAAATCAGATAACTGCTTGCCTTTTATTTGGTCAGAGGGCGGCAAGAGGGGCTTGCACAACTGCGTGCATGTTTACATTTCAAACTTAAAAAGTTAGTGATTAATTGTGATTAAACAATTAACCACTAACTGCAGACTGATTACATTTTCTTAATTGATTGATAGCACTAGTTCAAACTCACATTTTATTGTTCTGATGTTGGTTTCAATCTGTTGAGCCTGATGGACATTCTGGAGATCAGAAAGTTGCAGTAAACTACGTTTCGCCAGTTCAAGTACTTTACAAATTAGTTTAATATGCGTTTTATTGGGAAGAAAAAAGGAAATTTCTAAATACTAATGTATTTTAGACAAACATTTTAGTTTTTAAAATACCAAACATTGCTCTGAGCATTGTTTGGTAACTATTTCAAGTCTTAAAAAAAGATGTCGCTCGGTAGTGATGGGGTGTTAAGTGAGCTTTATAAGAGATTTGTAAAAGGTCTACTCCCTTCAATGTTAATATTAAAGTATTGATCGCTGAGAACTACTCTAATATAAGACATTAAGTGCTTTAATGCCGAAAGTTGGCAATGTCAAAAAATCAACAATTAGAGATAAATGTGTTTTACTTAAACTTTCACTGTCATTGTTTTCGTGTCTATTTCTCAACGTCTGTCACCGAGAAAGCAACACACAGGATCAAAAAATTCCTCTCATAATCTATTCTTATACCCATACATTTTAAAATGACAATAATAATGACATATTCAGTTGCATTTTATTTTCTTTATGTTGAAGTAATATTCAACATGGCAAATGAACTGAACTTATACAGCACTTTTCCAATAATTTTGACCACTCAAAGCACTTTACACTAGAGTTACACTCACCCATTCGCACTCACATTTATACACTGGTAGGCAATTCTAGGATAAGTGTCTTACTCAGGGGTTCATCAACATGTGGAAGGAGGAAGGTGGAATCGGGCCTAAAACCTTCCTATCATCACAACACGATTACTTTACCCACAGAGCCATGGTCACTCCTAAACAGTCGCCCCCAAAAAGCCAGTAAGTATCTAACCTTTCCCACAGAGGAAAAAAAACATAATCGCAAATAAAGAGTAAAAAAACTACTTAAAATAAAAATTTGGGCAGGGCAGATAAAGCCTGGTGCTCTGGCAAGCTTATAATACACTGGGGAAGAACCTGCTTTATTTTGATTTTACATTTTTATAAGGCATTTGACTCCTTAGAGCATGGTTTCATCTATCAGGCCTTAGAAGAATTAGTTTTCGGTCAATATTTTATAAAATCTACTCAAACTTCTCACAAGATAACTGCTCAAATACACTTAAGCATGGTAAGTGTATTTACCATGTCCTAGATTTGGTAAATACACTTAGGCTAGATTTTTATTATCTGGAGGAGAATGACAGTGTTGCTCTGTTTCCCCATATTTATCTTTAATCGCAGCTCAATTTTTTGCAACAATTACTCTTTAAAACAATGTCTGTTGTATCTCAGAATTTTGCTGATAGACAAATACGGTTTACTCAAGTAACTAATGAACTAAATGTCAGTGCCTTTACATTTAATCTTATTGATAAAATATCTTCTATAAAGTTATGTGCCTGAATAACACACATTGCATCAATAATTCTGTGCTTGTAAACTCAATAGACTCAGGTGGCCAGAGTCTATTGAGTCTTTTATGTGGCCCTCTGGACTATAAAGGACCATATAAATAGAACCAACAAAAAAGATGATGTGCTTAAATATTATTTCATCAATCAAATCAAGGCAGTTTTTTTAGTTTACTGCCAAATTACATCAATCAGTCCCTCCACTTTCTTGCAAATTATTGTGGAAATTCACGTAAAAATCAACAAATCCCTGTGCTAATGCACAATTACAAGTTTATTGCAGATTTTGGGCAAAATGGTGGATCCACATGTCTTTTTATTCCCACTTGCAGGTGCATGTGTTTCTTACTTCTATGAAGCAGCTGACTCATCCTCACATTATGTCAAGTTAAAATCCATGACAAATAATAAAAAGTTGCATTTTTCCATTATAAGTGCAAATATTTCTAAATTAGTACCACAAACATTTAGATTTTTATTGCAAAAAATCCCAGAAACAGTCACAAATCCTGGAGGGACTGAAAATATGTTATTTCATTTTAAGAATTTATTTACATTTTAACAGTTTGTTAATGAGTTTTAGCAATAGATTCTGGCACAACTGGCCCTCTAAGAACATTCCTTATCTTGATCTGGGCCAAAATAAAATTGCGTTTGACCCCCCTTGGCTTAGCTGCAGCTGCATGGGGAACCCATTCCATGAAGCTCTCTGTGCAATGTTCTTGAGCTAATCTGAAGGCCACATGAAGCTTGGAGGTCTGAAGTGATTGACTCTGCAGAAAGTTGGCAACCTCTTCGCACCATGGGGTCCTTCTGCTGACCCCGCTGTCAGATTATGCGGCCTTCCATTTTGTGGCTGAGTTGATGTCATTCCCAAACACTTCCATTTTCTTATAATACAGCTGACAGTTGACTGGAATATTTAGGAGCGAGGACTTTTCACGACTAGTTTCACAGTTCCACGCTGGAATCCACTGAGGTCCTAAGAGAGACCCATCTTTCACAAGTGTTTGTGAAAGTGTGCATGGCTGGGAGATTCATTTTATACACTTGTGATCATGGAAGTGATTCAAGCATCTAATTCCGATCATTTGGATGGGTGAGCAAATACTTTTGGCAATAGTGTATATGTGTGCACAATGCATTCCATTATTCTCGACGTCCCCCGTTTCGTACACTGCAGTTATAAAATTACTCAGAAATAATGAAAGATAAAGATTCGAAGTGAACAGCTCGTTCTAGTTATACTATACTACCGAGTCGTGACGCGGGACTGTCATCATTCCAGAATGCCATTTCTATGGTTTCTTCGCACCACATTGTACCTCCTTAAGACTTATTGTGGTGAAGCTCGCAAGTAAATAGCGCATGATGATGGTGAAGTGGGTTCTGGCAACCCATTACAAAAAACTGTCAGGAAACAGTTTGGTTTAACAATCAAAAGCCACAATATTTTCAAGCGCTTCAGGAAGCATCACTTACTGTAATCAAAGAAATACCGAAAGTAAAAAGAGATACACCTAAAGCGGGTAAGAATATAGTTAAAAGTTACCTAACGTCCTTATTATGAGGAGAGATTTTGATCTTTCTTTTCCCTTTCTTCTTTTTTTTTTTTTTTTTGGTCCCCTCTTCTTCTTTTGTGATTATTGGCAGATGGCAACCAACTTAAGGTGTATTTACCGCCACCTACCGGCTGGAGTGTGGTCATCAACGATACTTATTGAGGTGCGAATTTAATACGCACCTCAATGGAGATGTTCATTACAGAAAAAATAAAGAAATGAAAGGATAAAATATATATATAAAAAAAACGCACCTCAATGGTGTGTATGAGTGCAAATTCACACTCTCTCTCTCTCACTCTCACACTGCTCCACACACACACACACACGTAAACACACACGTAGATACATGCATACACACATACATACATGTATACTTTCAAATAACCTAGTATTTTTTAAAAGTCTGATTCATTGATTTCTTTAGATTAATTCCCTAAAATATTATAGAAAATCCATTTCCCTCTGTTCAGTATTGACTTTAAATGCTGATGTTCTTCTGAATATTTATCACATTCTAGTAAGACATGTTCCACAATTTCCATCTGCAAGTCTGTTTCATGTTTCCCTAATAAAAAAAACAAAAACTAAGTCCTAAGACCAAATCTACGTCATTATATGATAACTACTTCTTTCCAGCTTCCACCTTACACTCATATATTTAATGCCCGCCCCCCTTACAGAGTAAACATACTGTTTCCACTTCTTTTTCAATAAGAAAACTTACCTGTGACACTGGAACTCCCTGTCCTGTTTTAAGGTTTGTGAAAAGCACCTGAGAAAAGACATAGAACCAGGCCTGGAGCCTCAAAGGGAACCACACACACCTTTTCACCTCATGAACCTGTGTACCCACACTTAAACAGCCCTCCACAGACTACACCCACTAATACACAAGGCCTGGAAAGTCGTGACCCTGGTAGGGCAAGGAGGTCTCTCTCTACATGGGAGAAACCCTGGCCAGCCTTTGCAATATGAGAATGAATGTAGCTCTGCAGGGCACGAGACATAAAGAGTTTTGGATTTTAGACTCCATAAGACTGGGCTTCTGGATAGGCCAGCTGAGCATCTCTGAGTGTTTCACTGGTGATGGCAAGGATTTCCACCAGGAGAGCACGCAGACGATTTCGGGCCTCAGCAGGCAGCTCAAAATGAGGATTGTCAGGCGCCGTAACACTGAGCGCCTGGACTTGGACTTCCTCCAAGTCCCACTCGGAGGAAAAGACCACAGCCAATGTGCTGCTCCTGTTGCTGCAGTAGTTTCCACCTGGGTCTTTGCTACACATATATACTTTTTTTTTCTTTTGTCCTGACAAACTTCCAAGTTGACATCCTCCAGCAGGTTAACTGTACACTCCAGCATTCAGGTAAAACCCGATTCATCTTGCTTGGCTGATACATTTGGGATAAAAAAAAACAAAAACAAACAAACAACAAAAGCTATATACTATTTTGTTTGTGTGCTATAAAACATTTTATTTATTAGACAAAAATATCCACGTGTTGCATTCTAGGAACATTCGAAATAAAAGCAGCTTTTGGCAGAAATGGAAATCAGACAACCCTACATGGTGAGAATCCAGCTGCCATGTATTCAGATGCAGAAACAGAAAAAACACAGCAACTGATTATTCCTTCAATCTACTTTTAGTCGAGTCAGAAAAGCCATGGATTCCAGTCTAAAGCCAGCCTTATCAAAATAGGCTCCAATGTATACTCAAATATTTACAACGTAAACTAATGACAGAACAATATTTAAGGATTGGATGAGAGTTAGAAGTCCAGAAAGGTGTAAAACATGCTAGTGTCAATGTATGTTTATAGCTAAGGTTACAGCATTGACCTCTAAAGCCAGCAGCAAAACATGTTACATAAGAACCAACCTTTAATGCTTCATTCCAGTAAATCAACACTTTTCTAACACCTGCTCAAAAAAATAACAGTAAAATAATGTTTATTTCTTATTTTGTTTTGATTACCCCTTAACTTGGTGCAAGTGATGAAATTGCCCCAAATATAAAAGCCAGCTTCTTTGCCTCACTGTGTATTGGGTGTGGATACAAATGCAGCTCTGAATAAATCCACCTCAACTGCATTTTGTTGTCATGCCTCCTTTTTAAACCCTGAGTCTCCGCCGATCAAAGTGACAATGTCCAATTTTCATTTGATTATTACTTAATAATTTACAGAAAATATACTTAGATTTCTTAGTTTTCACAAGGAACAAAAGAAATCATTACACTTCAAGTTTATAAAGTGAGGTGGCTTCAAACACATAGTGATGATAAAGTAAACATCTGGTTTGAAAGCTGCAGAAAGTTTCATTGTACATATCTAAGCAGTAGCAGTTTTCAAATCCAAGAGAATAACTACAATCACCATGCTGTTCCCTAAATAAAAACTCCAATAGTTAACTTCAGAAATTAAACAGAAATTAACTCCCTGTATAGTTCAGGTTTTGGAAGGTGCTGCCAAACTGATACTTTAAATCGTGATCCTGCTGAAAAACAAAGAAACAAAACAAAGCACTTTCATGCACTGGAAAAACTTAATCTTACCAAGTATCTTAGACTAGTTTCTGGTGCAAGTGTCTTAATACACTTAAAATGAGACAAAACTAACTTACAAGGAACTTTTCTACAAACACAGGAACTTATTTTGACTTGATAATTCCTTTATACTTAAGAAACAGTACTATTTGCACTGGTATTACACTGGTATTGTAAATCCAGTTGCCCGTATTTCACAATCAATGGGCAGTGGGCCATTACATAGCAACTGGGAACTTGGTAAGATTTTGTGTTTTTGCAGTCTGGACAACATACTATAAAACATCTGGATAATGAAAACCATTCCAATCAAACACAGAGTAAGTGAGAAATACAATGATAAACAAAAGTGGGTCATATACTTAATTAGATAAGGTAATACTTCACAAATAAATGAAACTATGTTTTCCACTTGAATCTCTGAAATCTCTGACTTTGTTTACTCACACTCATGAACATATTGCTTTTATCAGCGTCTTGGTCCCAGTCTGGGAATCTGCAGGACACTGATGAACTATTCTGCCTTGTGTTTATACTCTACATGCCAGTCTCAATGTTTGTGGCCATTGTGGACTTTGTGTTTGCATTCCTAAGACATCACCTGATGACAGGAAGTCCATTGTCGTCGGACAGGAGCGGTTCTCCTGGATGAAAGAGGAGAAATGTGTCTGATCCTGCAGAGATGTTTCATTCTTATGTAAATAACACACTTTTTTCCCCATTCAGAAATTCTTCACAAACAATCCAGCAGTGACAGTTGCATGGTTCAAAATTAATGCATTTTCAAAATAATGATTTCTATTTAAAGCAAACATTGATAAAGACTACTACAGCTCCCACAAAAAAAGATGTAAAAAGCACCCAGAGGTGGGTGGAGTAGCCAAAATATTACTACTGTTAAGATAGCACTACTTAAGTAAAAGTAAAAAGTAACCGTTTAAGAAAATCCTCCACTTAGAGTAAAAAGGTATTTGGTAAAAAGGGTACTCAGTAACTGATTAAAACAAAAATCACTTAATATTTCAAAAATATGTCAGAGATCCCAAAATATAATTACCGTCAGCCGGTACTTTTTTCCTACACTTTGAAAACTGCGGCCTATATTAAGCTGTGACTAATGCAATCTTTTTTTGCTGCCAACAAAAGATTTTTACTCATAACAGCAGAGTCGCAGAGGTCCAATTAAATTGTGCTATAAATCACGAGCACATTCACAATTCATTGACTGGTATTGTAAGTCCAGTAGCACCTGTAGCTGGATGGCTGTACGCACTGTTCGTAACCTTGAGATTTTCCTTTAAGTAAAAATATAATAAATAAAATTTAAAAAAAAAAATGTTATTATCTAACAGTCTTCTACTACTAACATTGTGGGGAAAAAAGGTGTCTTGTGTCAAAACATCTTGTATGTAGAGGCACATCTGTAAGTCTTTGGGGTGTGCACATCTTATGCCTAAATGTTATTCATCATCTTTCTTTATTTGTTTATTTGGCAGCTTGTCACAAGCAGTCATACGCAGTGACTGCATAGTTACTGCATATGACTATGCAGTGGACTAGCTAAAAACCAGTAAGTGGAATTTTAATCTCCCCGTAGATCTTAGAGGGGTCGAGTGAACCCCGCCAGAGGTGGGGTACGGTTCTGGCAGGGTTGCCAGTTTAACAGCTTTTTTTTTGTTTTTGTTTTTTCTATGGTTTCACAAACTGAAGAGCTGACGGGTCTCCCGATTGGCCGACCATGATATGTGGTGCGCTTTTCCTGAATGTCGAGCCAAGACTGCAAGTTAAACAGTTATGGGAAATCAAGTCGAAACTTTAATTTCGACTTGAAATCAAAGTTTCAACAAAAAAAAAAGCATTTGCAATACACTTGAGGATGAAAATATCCTCAGTGTAATATCTTTCTTTGTAAATAGAACACACAGAACTAGAATAAGTGGGATGCCTGCGGCTTAAAATCCGTTGTGGCCTGTACAATTACAAAATTGATTTTCCTTCTAAAATTTAAGGATGCAGCTTTTAATCAGGTTCGCTCTGTAATCTGGAATTTACGGTATGTGGAAACGTTGGTATTTTGAAGATAAAAAGATAATATAAAAGCAATTACAAAATAATACCAGACGAAATAATTTTTTTTCAAATCACTTTCTTTCAATATAAAATTTATGAAACTAACAAAAACTAGTGGTGTGTCTGCGTCTGAAGAATTCTTGGTTAAAACAAGGTTGTTCTTCAAATGAATGTTGTTCTTCATTAAAAAAGACAAAGTAGAGTGTCCAGAAAGCTAACTCAAGAGTAATAACACTTCATAATAAAATTTGTTTTTATTAGTTATAGAAGTAGCTTAATTTTTTCATAAGTTGGTTAATCCTTAGATGGAGAATTCAAATAGAGTAATTGTTTTATTTACTTTTGAGCAGTCAGAGGGCCACAAATTCTTATTGCCAAGATATAGATGGTTGAATTTTATGACTTTTTTCTAAATCATTTTACATCTCGAGCCCAGAGTAATCTGTCTAAATTTGCAATTGATGAAAACAGAAGTTTTGAAGTGTGATTTTTTATGTTTTGTCATGGATGAGTCATGGATGAGTCACCTGTGCAGGGAGGAGTGTGGTTGTCATATCGGGAATTGCTGCTCTGCAGAGCCTCGTCCTCAGTGTCGCTGTCACTGCTGGTTCCTGCTACCAACACAGATGATGACTGATCTACAAAAACACATTTTCACATTTAAATTTAAAAAATTGGAAAATTGAATTTTTTTACCTTTTCAGCCAAAACCAACAGCTGAGTTTACAGAAAGTCTATCTTTTAATGTTGGCTTTGCCCTTTTGGGAAATAACCCATCAATACTAAATAAACACGTAATTTCACATTAAGAATTAGATATGTCACTTTAATAAATTTTGTTGGACAATAAATTGTCCCAAAAGTTATTGCAATAAACGAGAGCAAAGGGGCGGGGCTTGTAGGAACCTGTTCAAAATTTCAGGCTAAGTCCGCAGTTTCAAAAAAGTTACATACTTTTGAATATTTATTTGTTTTAAATATTCAAAACAAATAAAACAACTATAACAACATATAAAAATGGATGCTGCAGTCTCTGTGAACAAAACTGTCCTTCAAAATAAAGGCCAGTTGAAACCAATGCACCAGACTGAAGACTTCTGTCATCCAGTTTTTGATAGAAAGAAAGAGAGAAAAGACAAAACCAATAAATTATGTAAATGGAGATAGTCAATCTTGTTTTAATTAATCATGTTGAGTAATTGCAACAGGCTTATTAAAGAATTTTGTTTATTTCACTCACAAGTAGGACTCACTCCATAATATTTTGCTAAACAATAAATTGTCTAGTTTTTGCGATAAATGATAATATTTTTGAGACCATTTTAAAGTAACATATCTGAAATTGCATAATACTGCAGGTATAATGTCTCAACTATGAATAAACTTTAATTTCAAAACATCTGAAATGACAAATAAAATTAATAATGACCTCTCTTCAAAAAAATTGTCCTTCAAATAAGGGTCTAGTTGACTCCAATGCGTCAGACTACAAAATTTTTGTCATCCACCATTTGGTACAAAGTTAGACCAGAAAAAATAAAGAATCATGCAAATGGAAATGACAATAAGTTGTTGCTAGGCAACCAAAGCGCAAGTGAGCTGAGTCTTCCAGAGTGCTGTGCTGTTCTAGATCAGAGTTCAGTGAATATTCCATATATATTGAATATTCTATCAGACGATTTGTTTATTCATACTATGTGTCTGTTGCAATATATATTGTTCTTGATTCATTGTCCAGCCCTATACAAAAGGCTTATTAAAGATTTTTGTTCATTTCACTCCCAACATTTGCAAGTATATTAAACAAAAGAGCTTTAAATTGCTAACCAGCTGTATTTAGCAGCTAATGCTACATAGATATACTGAACCCACCCTCATTGGACTGTGCTGGTGCAGAAATTCCCTCAAGCAGGGACTGATGGGAGTTTCTCGAGCTTTCCAGCTCACACTCCAACACAGTGGCCCTGCAGTAGGAGGAAATGAAAGAATTATTTGATGATTTAGAGAGGTGATGTTGTTTACTGCAGCAGGAGGAGAGTGTGACTGGCACCCCAGAGTCCTGCCGTTGCAGGCCTTGCTGGCAGTTATGTAGCTTGGTCCTCCCAGGGAGAAGATCTCGTCTCTTAGCCCCGATGCAGCATACAGCTGTTTCTCTGCTGAGCACTTTTGTTTGGTGCTGGTGGAGGCTTGATCTGACGAGGAGGAGCTCAGAGACACAAGGGGTCCACTGGTGGCTTCAGACTGGAGCTCTACTGGAACAGATCAAGATGGAAAAGCAGTTCTGATTTATTATTTATTGTAAAATACAGAGCATGATGAACAAATCAAAGGTTTGGCAACATAATGCATCACAAAGCAATTAAAATGTAGCGGCAGTACATCAAGCAAAACAAGTCCAGCATTCAGAAAAAGAAAACATGCTTTGCTCTGTTAGAGGAGGTCTGAAGTCAGCTGTATTTAGCAGCTAATGCTACATAGATATTATAGGATATAATATCTATGTAGCTATTATAGGTTTTCATCCTATTATAGGAATAATAGGATGAAAACCTATTATTCATCCTTGAACAATTTAGGATGGGCCTGTGGGCTACACATGTTAATTACATGTTTTGCACATAATAATTCTCAGATTAGATGTTAGTCTGCTGAGATCTGCTATTTTGATCTTTTCCAAACACTCTTACATGAAAATAGATGCAAACAGATCACTTATACAAACATCTACGAAAAGCATTAGAAGATCCTCCTGCACAAGCAAAAATAATTTAGCAAGTAGCTTCTGAATGGTAAGTGAACAACAAAACACATTTCCAACAGTCATTTTCCAGGGCATGCAGCCTGAAATGCCCCGCATGTTTGAAACAAGTTGATCAAACATGCGGGAGCTCTGCATGGGCTGCCAGGTAACAATGTACTGCCCATAAAATGTGAATCACCATTCTGAAGGTTCATTTTCTGAAGGAACAGCTCATTTACAAAAGTAAAATTGTTTAATTTTTGAAACTAAGCAATTTAATTTTTTTTTTCCAAGAAAATTTCTGAGATTAATCGAAATATTTTAGGTGGAAATGTACTCCCTTATTTTTCTATGTACAACGTCCCTGATATGCTATTGTATGGTTAACTTGTCCTGTCGAGACTAAATTTAACAGCTGAGATAAACATATAAAAGGCAAACTTACTTAAAAAAAACTGTTTAAGACATTTTAAGACTTCCATTTTAAATACCTGAACTTAAGACTTTTTAAGGATGCATGGACACCTTGTACACATATTGAATATCTATGGAAATATCTCAGTGGGCTAAGCAGGGGTATTCAACTTCTGTCCTCAAGGGTTGGTGTCCTGCAACCATGATCACTGCACTAAATCACTAAATATTTCCGTTTTATGTATTATTTGAGTCTGGAGGATCTTTTATTTTGAAAATCCTTTAACCAGATTCTCTCAGTTATGTCTTGCTGCCAACACTGAGCCACAAGCAGCAAAATGAGTCAGAATCAGATCAGATTCTTTGGAAAGTTTCTTTGTGAAGGGAAAAGGTCCAGAGAGACAGGACAATGGATTTATCCCAGTAGGTGATTCCCACATTCCAAGCTGCTCTGCAGGATATGATGACCGGCTCGTTAATGAGGGAATGAAGTTTCAAACTGCTTCTCCATGTAGAGACTGAGCAGACTGAGCATTAGCAACACTTCGGGTGTCATTGTCTCTCATCACTTCCAGATGGGAGAAACAAGCTCTGGGCTCCCAATAGTCGTTATTCTGAGTTAAAACTTTCACGAAAGTAAAATGTTAGCTTTTGTGGCGCATCTGTATCTTATTTTGAAGGGATGTGTAAACGTTACCATAGCGACCAGAGTCAGAGAGTGCTAGGACAGTGGACGAGAGGAGTGGAGCTTGTAAGTTTTAGGTCTGGTTCACACAGCATTGTCGGCCGATTTTCCAAACCTCTGAGCACACAGAACTGATAAATGTCCAATAGGTTCGATTGGTTCGTGTGTCCAGCCTCACGGCAGGAGCAACACACCACAAGAACCGATTCCAGTCACGAACATCCCGATTCCAGAAGAAAATCCAGTAAAACCCCCCAAACCTACCATATGTGAATTTGGAATAAACAAACACGGATGACGATGTAGAAGCAGTAGTGATAGTTTGTGGATTCATTTTAAGCAATAAAAGACGAAACAAAAAGAAAAGGTGTTTGATAAAACACGGTTGGAGCAGCCTCACTAAGATTTGGAGGCAAGTTATGTTTTTTCGTAGTTAACAATTTTAACAGAATAAACATAACATATAATAAACATATATAATAATGACCTTTACATAAAGTAATAAACATTTCCACATCCAGCGGACTCTCAGTTGCCATGTCAACTGTTTGGGATTCCCTCTGTTCTTACGTCACCGCGCTTTCTGATTGGCCACTTGTCACATTCAACAGGCTGCCTTCTCATTCCCAGTCAGGGAAAACCACACAGGTGGAAGACAATGTTGAATTATTCAACACACCATCACACACTGCAGGACGTTGTAAGATTCTCGTAAAGGGAAAATCAGGGCAAAAAAAAAAAAAAAAGGCTTTAGCAGGAAGGGGGTGAGGAAGGGTATTGGAGCCAAATATGTGTATTTTTGTTTTTGGTCACCAGGTGGGGCTGTGGCCTCCAGTATATGAGCCACGATGTGACAGGTGGCTGACAGGTGTTGAACCCGGAAGGGCACATAAGTTTTTGACCACTAGTGCGGAGTCATTGTTAATAATGTTGCAGTGGAGCATGGAATAAATAGAAACTTCACAAAGGTTCATCTGACTGGAGTTTGGAATTAGAAGCAAAATAAGATTCTTGGGATTACCTATACACGTGATCAACAGATACAATGTTATCCGCTCAGCGCGTCATAACAAGCAACACTGGATCAATGCCAAGCCAGTGCAGTATTGAAACTGGCTATTATAGAGGGGTTGTCACCATTATCTGGCACTCACACACACACAGCCACCCTATAAACTTTATTGGGTTTGAAAAGAACTTGAAAAAGCTGAACTAACCCTCTCCAGCTCCTGTCCCATCTTTAGGATGCAGGCTAAACTCTGCAGCGGACTCTGCTCCTCTGAGGTCATCCTTCATGTCCTCGGAGTTCCGCCTTTCCACAATCAGAGACCCTCCGCTGCTGTCCAGAACGGGAGACACAGACTTCCTGGCTGCAGACAGAAAAACATGCTGGGACAATCTAGGAATAATGTCACGTTTTAATACAACATACTGCCAGCTTTATCATGATTTAATTATACAAACAGGTTTGCTTTCATGATCCATTAATTAAGGCCAGAACACAGGAGCTGAAACGGATTAATTGTGATTAGTAATTATTAACTGATTATTGAAATAATTGTAAACATTTGGTAATCAATTAATTGTTAGCTGGACTATACAGACTCAAAAAAAGGCAATTACTTCACAAAACTGTAAAAAAAAAAAATACAGTTTGCAATTAAGATATTAAAAAAAAACATTGTTAATATGTTCTGCCTAGAACACAAATGGCAAAGTTTGAGCTTCACTTGGTTCAAGTGCTGTAAAAAAATCTACTAAGCACATTCTGCTGTCTAAATATTAGCTGATTAAATTAAAAAATAATCAACAGATCTGTCCAGCACCGTATTGATGTTATGTCCAGCAGAAAGGCTGAAGCTTTTCATACGCTTATGTTAGGAATGTCTTCTAGCTGCAGATGCATTATTTGCTACAAATGATCAAATGTAAGCTAAAGGAGTGCTGTGTTGTTGCATTTTAGGGAATAAAATGGCTATTTTCTTATTTAAAAAATGAATTTATTTGATTATTTGCATTTTTTGTGCATTTCTAATTTTGTACAAAACAGGCTTAAGTGGTTATTAAATAAAAAATCTGCAGAATGTAACAACTTTATAACATATTGTCAAAATAACAGATGGATGAATAGGTAGATGGATGCTCTACAGACAGACAACTGAATGGATGGATTGTTGCTTTAGAACATTTTTCTAATACAAGTCAAATATTCCTGCACCAGATCTAAAGAAAGCAACACTTTAAAGTAAAGATGATTTTGGATGTTTTGAGGAGCATCAGGAAGCGCTAACTGTTAACATAAGTGTAAAACACGATGTAGTTCGTGATGACAACAGCTCTCGAAGAGCTGCATTAATATTTACTGCCAGCCTTAGACTCTGCCTCTGCATCAGTGCATTTTGCTGGTTAACTGCTTTCCTACTTTAAACTATCTTAAATAAACAACAGCAGATGATTAGAGTTTTTTTTGACAGAGTCCTTACCGGGTCGGCAGGCATTGGACCGGGTCGCAGCTGCTCGTCCCACCTGCTCCAGACCGTCGCCCTTGTGGCAAGCTGGCAGCTCCGGACTGGCAGAATGAGCCAAAGCCTCCTCCATGCCGAAGCCACCAGATGGGCCGGGTCTGGACTCCCAGACTCGCGTGTCTCCAGAACTTGACTCTTGACGTCAGCCATCTTGCTGCGGACCTCCGCCATCTGAGCCTTGAGGCGGATCAAAACGCCTGAGTCTGGAGCTGATCGCCGCACCACCTGTGGCCGCCGCTCCCGCTCTTTTCTGGAGTGAGCATGGGCTGCAGAAAACCAGAACAAAAACAAAAAGGAATCCAATAGAATATTCAATATGTAGAATATTCCAGAATCACACAACGAATTGCATCCCTACATCTAGGGGATGTAGGGAAAGGAAAGGCTTTAGCCGCTCAACCTCTTGTGGTTGGTGACATCGACTAACTCACTTGCTCTTTGGTTACCTAGTAACAACTTGCTGGATTACCAGCAGCTTCAAGTTTCCCACAACTTTAGCAACTAACAACAAGCTGTTAGTTTAGGTTCTGCTACCATACCTCATAACTGCTTAAAAATAGGTATATAGATTGACAGTATTTTAGATATTAAAAACAAACAAAAAAATCAATAATTATCAATATCAACCGATATGAAACTCTTTTATTGAAATAAGGTTTTCGACCATATCATCCAGCCCTAACGAGGATGTAGTTTTGCTCAAAAGTTGTGAAAATTTGTGGTCTGCTTATTTCCAAATTTTATCTCAGGGATTTATTTAGGATCATAAAAAAGAAACAATATTGTATTTGTACTACATACAACAAATGTATCTTTAAGACTTTAAAATATCTTTCTTCATTTAAAAGAAATTAGAAAATAAATATGATGAAGTGATATGGCATTGAATAAGCTGATGTTTTGTTGAGTAGTTTTTGTTTATTTTTTGTGTATTTGAAATATATCTGTGTTCTGAACTGAATAGCTAATTTTCTTATGTGAATAGGGGGCAGATATTAGAACTGATTAGCTATCAAACATTCATTTTTGCATGTTTATGTCAATAGGAATTTATTACTTTCTATTTCAGAAAATATATCTATAAAAAATATTATATGCTGGAAATGTAGCATTTATTATCATTTTTTAAAAAGTCTGGATTTCTTTAACTTAGTTAATATTCCTGCCACTAGATAATTAGACTCACAGAAGCCGTTTATGCTATTTTTCTGTTTTCAGAGTATAGAAATAATGTCTGGCTTTTATTATATGATGTCGTAATGTAACAGCTCACCAGTTTTCCCTGCGAAAACACAAGTAAGTTTTCAACAAGATAAAAATATGTTAAAGTATAAAGAAATCTGTAATTCCTTTATACTGATTAAAAACTACAGTTCCACTGGCAGATTATTTCACTTATAGAAGATTTTAAACAATATTAAGGAATTATCAACTTAAAACAAGCTTCTATATATTTTTCAAGATTTACTTGTAAGTTATTTTTGCCTTATTTTAAGGTTACTAAGATATTTGCATTAGAACTCTAGACTAAAATACTCTTAAGATTTTGTGTTTTCATGTAGCTGGGCAACAAATTAGTATATTCTTTGTCTCATGATTTTAACATGAGACAAAGATCTTTATCCTTTGAGGATAAAGATTTTTTTTATACTAAAAAACTTAAAAATATTTTAATTGTAAAAACATTAAAAGAAATAAAAATCAGCATAACTGTCATATGTTATGCAGTCAGGCTTTAATCTGAGCTACATAATCACTTTTTTTTTTTAGAGAAACGCTGAGTATCAATCTCTTTCACAATGATTTATGTTTTGTGCCCTGACCTTGGCTGTGGAGCAGAGACACCGGAGGCCGAGGCTGGAGGCCCCACAGAGATTCCACGCTGCTGCGCTCCTTCAGGTCCAGCAGCTGGATCAGGATAACTGGATCGATTTCCAGAAGGCTGCTGCTGCCCGGCCCAACAGCACCCCCAACAGGAGGAGCAGAAGCTGCGCCCCCGCTGCTACTACGACCTGCAGTCGCGCCTCGATGTGATGAAAGCATGCTGGAGCTGAATCCACCTGCCAATGAGAAAGAATGACAGCCCCAGGTTCACATGGCTCTGATTTATGAAGAAACATGTGAGCTTCATGGTTTTCATTCAGTATTCACTAAGTATGAAAAATGTTCCCAGTGATTTTACCAGATATATTTCCACACTGTTGAGACTGGTTGGTTGGCTATACTGGTTGGTTGGTTGAGTTAGGGTTAGTTATTTGTGGGAGGCAGACAGAAGCATGGAGCAAATTGCTTTGCTCGTTTCTCTTATTGAAAGAAATGAGGACACAATCAAGTCAAATCATATTACAAGAAAAATGAAAAACAACTGCGCACATGATTTCTGGAAGAAAAGAAAATGATTAATTATAAAACAGGTTTGCCAGCAAATATTGATGGTGTAAATATTATAATGTGGCAGAAGTATTATTATGAACTATTTAACTGTTTTAAAATCTCCCCATACACACATATATAAATATATAACACCAAGTTTTCCCTGAGAAAACTTGGTAAGCCCGGTGGAGCTCCTGTCATAAATGGCCACCGCATAAAAAGTAAAAAGTAATCATTTCTCTCAGCATGAACTCTGAAAACACTGGATGTGAGGAGGTCTGTTTTTAAGACCTCCTCACCTGTTTTCAAAGTCAAATAGGTTTTAACAAATGCAGTTTTGAGCTGCGTGGCAACTATTTTATGAGACCCTACAGGACATGAACAGACAATAAGGACAGATGCTATTGCCATATTTTAATAGCTGGGGGAGTGGCACATGGAAACAATCATGTAAATTAGCAGCTGTTCGAATCATACCTGTGGCTCCGGCCAGGTCTTCAGAAAGCTCTCCTTCTTCTGCCTCCAGGTTTCCCATGAAGTCTACATCATTTTCCCCTGACCTGAGCAAAAGGGATGGGAAACAAACGTCAGCTCAGTTTATGGCCCATTAAAGGTGATCTATTGTGCTTCCTTGACCAGGTCGGGATATGTCTGTGGAAAACATGTTCATCAAATTTATTGCACAAAATCATTCTTAATCAGTTTGTAGTCTGATTAGTTCTGCCTATTTGGAGCTCCTTTCAGAATGACTATACAACTTCACATCTTTGAAAAGCAGAAGTGGAGCCTCCTTCGCAACCACCAAAAATGCAACAAGTGGTTTCTGAATGGTTAGTCAACAACTGGGCCTGTCGCAATAAGCAATAAATGATCAATTGCCAAAATTATTTAAATGACCTCAATAATTTCCATTTGGATGACTTGTTGTTTCTTTCCCAAAAGGTTCTTTCTGAATGTTTAAAAAAGGTGGCAGACTAGGAGAGAGGTTCCACTCACATGGTCTCCTCGTCTATGTCATTCTCCTCGGTGTTGCTGGTGGCCGTGGAGCTTCCTGAGGTGCTGCTGCCATCCAGTGGGTTCACCTCCTCCTCAGTGAGGCAATCAACCTCAAGGTCTCCATCAGACAGTTCCTGAACAACAAGCAGGTCAAATCTACAGAACCTGCATTCCTGCTGACAGGCAAGAGAAAAGCAGACTTGTCTCTAAAGTAACAACAGCTATTGATTTGAAAAGTCCAAACTTTCCAAACTCAAATCTCCAGAAATATGTTCTTGCTGTCCGATTGCTAACACAGAAATACAAGCCTAACTGTGAATTTATAAAACATAATTCAACAGAAGAAAGAAATAAAAGAAGGAAAGAATTGGAAAAAAGGGTGGAAGGACAGGAGAAAAGGAAGAAGAAAGGAAGTAATGAAAGAAGCAAGGACAGAAAAACAACAAGATTAAGAGAAAACGGGAAAAATGAAGGAACAAAGGAAGAAAGGAAAGGAAGGGAAAAAAAGAAGGGAAGAAAATATGTGAGGAAGAATAAAGTGAAGGAAGAAAGCAGGAAGGAATGAAGGAAGGCAGGCAGGCAGAAATAAGGGGAAGAAAGGAAGAAGGAAAGAAAGAAAGAAAAAGAGAAAGAAGAAGAGGGAGATAAGAAGGAAAGCAGGAAGATAAAGGGAAGGAAGGGGAAAATTAAACAAGGAAAGCAGAAAACAAAGAAGCAAGGAATGAAGGATGGAAAAGAAAGAAGGAAAATAAAGGAAAGAGGGAAGAAAGGCAAAGGACAAAACTTAAGAAACAAAAAGGAAGGAAGCATGGAAAAAGGAAGAGAGAAAGGAAGGAAGATAAAGGGAAAAAAGGAAAAAAGGAAAACGTGAATCAAGGAAGAGAGAGTGACTGGATGACTATTACAGCTGGGTTCAGGTTAGAAATAATCTCTTATGCATTTGTTTTTTCTCAAATGCATTACATGTTTTTAATGAAACATATGAATAAAAACACACTCTTAATATGAAAATTCAAATAATCTCTCAGCTACCACTTTGATCTTACATTTGAGTCGTCATGCTGCGTTCTCTCCTCCTCTTCTCCTTTCTTAGAGTTGCTCAGAGTGGTCTGAGTGTCGTCATCACTCTTCACTGAGCCAGGATCTCTTTCAGATGTCGCGGTGCCTGCAGTGAGTCTGAGGTCGGGGGGCGAGGAGCTGCGTGATGTCTGACGGCGAAACAACTCAATGGCCAGCCTCTGACGTCACACAATGATTAAACAGGTTATAAAGGGTTTTGCAGGTATTACCAACTCAAATTTAAGACTTTAAGACCTGTATTATGACACAAATGTATAAAAAGCTAACGCGTCATTTATTTTTTTCAAGAATGCATGTAGCATTGAGCAGAATGGCAACATTAGCTCGTCACTGGCAAAGCCGAACGTTCTTCAGTCAACTGACAGTAATACCAATGATAGATGCAAAAATACACCATGTTCCAAATTATCATGCAAGTGAGATTTCCTCAGATTTTCCTAAATGGTTGATGCAAATGATAGTATAATTTTCAAGTCATGAACTATTAGAGCCTGAAACAAATTTTACTGAACAAACCTACCAATGAGAACAGGATTTCTTTTCAAATGTAAAAAGCTCAAAATGCACTGCTCCAAATTATTATGCACAGCAGATTTTCTAAACATTTTATGGGTTATAAAGAAATGTAAATGGTCATTCGTTAAATGTTCAGCAGTAAGTGGTCACATTTACTAAAATCAAAAGCTATTTCAATCAATCAATTTTTTCATTTTAAGCCCTTATTTTTAGATACAAGAATTTCAGACTTTTTCTGATGCGTGGACACCCTGTGGTCAGCTGTATGAGGCTAAGCAACCAAAACATTTAGTTACTGGCATACCTCTTTGAGGTTGTTGATCTGTTGTATGTAGCCGCTCTGAGCCGACTCCAACTGGCTGATGTACCAGTACTGATCTCTGCACTTCTGGAAAAATGTAGGTGAGCGAACCTGGTAGCTGCACAACAAAAATAAGTAATTGTCTATATTTATAATGTACTGATGTTTATTTTTTTTTTAAAAAAACACTGGAATTGTTTTCTTAGATTACATTATGAGAGTAGAAAGTGAGGCAACAATACATGTGTTGCACAAATTGGAATTACAAAAATAAATTTGCTTAATGGAAACACGTCAATTTCGAAACCAACATTTTCAATAAAAAGTTTTTGATCTAGGATGAGGCAGTTTTTAGCCATATCAAAATTTATGTTTTTCACAAAAATGCAGTGGAAAACTTTTTGCATGAGACATGCTAGTTTGTGTACAGAAGCAATGCGCTTATTGAAAACATTTTAGCACATTTTTAATAGAAGCACAAGTATAGTCATGTCTGAGCTCACCGAAGGACCAGTGTGTCGGTCTGCATGTTCAAGTACCCCTCGCTGGCCAGCAGGTCCAGTCTGAAGAAGCGGTTATAGCCCCAACATTCACCAATCTCGAAGTCTGAAGCAAACTCTCGGATGATGTTCTTGGTCGGGTCTCTGGATGCCTGGTGCACCATCTCAACACGGTACTCATATCTGAACAGATAAGGAACACTGTTCACCTCTTGGGAAATATGTGTCAAGATCGAATAAGCTAACTTTGGGGTAAGCAAGACCTTAAAAGAGAAAATATTGAGTGTCCATCTACTGAATGTGATGTGGCCAATTGTCAACACGCTTCCAACAACACCACAACCTGAAAGCTAAAGATTTTGTTGTGGCCTTCAGATTTCCAAAACTAAGGTTGTTGTTGGTAATAGGTGGCTTGTTTCTTGAACACACTTCTGACTTGTTTGAAAAAAATATATGTAGACTATTTCTTGAAAAAAATAGTATAAAGAATCTCTTACAACTTACATGAAAACAACAGTTGACTGAATCTGATGTTTCAAGTTAAACAAGTAGTAAAAAAAAAATCACTTTAACAAAACCTCCTATCGTCACACTGAACATAAGGCATAGAAAAAAGTCATCCACCATGCCCCCTGATGTGTTCTTAATCTTTTAAATTAATGCAAGGCTCTAAAAGTTACCAAAGTTATCTAAACAATTCCAAATATAAAAATTAATTAAAGATTTTGGTCCTAAACTAACTGAATTTAAATGCCCAAAGAAAAACTAAATTGATAGAAGTTATGATTTACAAAAAATCTACATAAATGACCACAGCAGATTTCTTCCTTTAAATATCTAATCTTCAAGCTATTTTTCCACTGAAAAAGTATTTTGGAAATTAACTTAGTGAAGGGATGTTTTTGAAGCAGCCTTGTAAGTTGATGAGTTTTCTACATAAGGAGAACTCAAATATTAAAAAAAGAAAGCATTTTCAAAGAATTTGACAAAGAATTTAATGTGACATTGCAAATTTACTTTCTCATCAGAAAAAACAAAATTCAAAACACCTGTTCATACACTATCACAGCTGGATCGCTAAAGTTTACCACGGCACGGACCACGTCATTCTTTATGATAACAAAAATCAGGGCTTCCCAAGCACCTCACCAGTCTAAGCAATGCTTGTTTTTGCTTTTATTATTATTATTATTTTGTTTTTTTAATTATATATTTTTTACCATTAGCCGACTGTAAGCATCTTTGGTGCACTGAGTGTTTCATGGGCAGAGCTTAATCGTTCCTGAAATAGTTCATGCATTGCATATAGTTTGAGGCCGGGAGCGCACCAATCGCACTGCTGGCGCCTCAGCGTATTGGCCGCCTCATTCACTATCACAGCTGGATCTCTAAAGTTTACAACGGCACGGATCACTTGCATCTCCTTTCACTTAAACTGGACACAGGCTCAACTGTATGCACATTTATATCAACCCCATCTGAGAACTCTCCAACTCTACTTTATGTAGAGTAGGTGAACTCTACATAAAGTCAAGTTAAAAAGTCACCGCATTGCAGCTCAATGTGAGCCACAAATATAGGTGTGCGTGTTAAGCATGCAATGGCAATGGTATATCCAGGAGTGAAAGTAGTTTTAAATTCTTGCCCATACAAAAATCATCAGATTCATTGTGCGAACCAAACAAATAAAACCATTCATTTTTACTGTCCTATAGGATATCTGTATGAATAACACAGAAAGTAGAAGCATATATGATATGTATATTTTTTTATATATATGGTCTGTATCAAAATGTTAGCATTTATGGGGACCCTAAAAGCTGGTGGAGTCTTAAGGAGCACTTGAAGTGCAAATAATGGATATTTATTTTAATTGTATTTTTTTATTTGTTGCTTTCAAGATTCTATAATTGTGGGTTTAAGTATTGTCAGCCATTACACATTAATATTTTTATATTTCCTGTCAACGTAAAATTTTTAAGTACCAAAACATGTTGGGCCGTTTGTGAACCAACTAGGTTTTCTGGGAGAAATCCTGCAAAGCTGGATGTCAAAATTGGAGGCAGAACCAGTCATGCAAAATAAGTCATCTACAGTTTACAATGGCTTTTTGGAAAAGAAGAAATATTAAGGTAAAATAAAAAATATTTACAAACAGATTCCTAGGAGGAAAGAAATAATTCCTACTTTGAGGTTTCAGGAAGTCCAGCAGACAGCTCGAGGAACACAGACAGATAGTTTCCACGGACGACGCCGTTACCATCCTGAGAATATCAAACAATAGTTACCAGCTTTAAACAGAATCATGGACATTTCTTTTCTAAATTACCCATCAAAAACATTGAAAAACAGCTTCAGCAAATAAAATAGCTTCAGACTTACAGGGTAGACTTTAAGCCTCCAGCAAAGGCCAGATATCTGCAGAGGAGGACTGTAAACCGGGTCGGCCCGCTGCCTCAGAGTGCTACAAACAGAACAAACCCACATTTAAACCTACAGCAACATGAACAAAGTGTGACTTTTACTTCTAAACTACAAAAACACAAAATCCTTTTCTAGTGCAAATATCTTTGTACACTTGAAATAATACAAACCTAACTTACAAGTAATTTCTGCAAAAAATGTAGTTTTAAGTCAGTAATTCTTTAATATTAATGGAAAAACTACTAGTCCCACTGGCAAATTATTTCACTTAGTACTTTTTCATCAATATTAAGAAATTATTTACTTAAAAAAGCTCCGATACCTTGCTAAAAAGTTACTTAAGTTGGTCTTGATAAAAAACAAAAGATATTTGCACTGGAAAGTAGACCAAAAATACTTGGTAGTATTTTGTGTTTTTGCAGTGAACCACCACATTGATTGCTTTATTGTTATATTAAAATGAATTATTTTATTTTAGAAGCACAATGACACTGAAAAAAGTAGATTTAGTATTATTTAAATGGGGAAACTATTATATACCAACAAATAATTGTTTTGAACAAAATTATTGGTGTCACTATTCTGAGCACCACCATGACGAAAAAAAGTATCTGAACAGGTTTTGATATCCTCTTTACTTTCTATTGATGAGAGTGTTGAGGAACCTTTAATTACTAAAAGAGAGCTTCATATGCATATACCCAGGGTATACATATGATGTTACCAGGGGTCACGTTAATGGAACATTTTCCATACTTGACCGTTTTTTGGGTTTTTTGGGGTTTTTTTTTTAAACGGTAGAAAAATTTGATGTCCGTCTCTCATTTGACAGGTTATAATTCACACCCTTGACTGGTGCAATTGGGCAGATATTATAGACTTTAAGCAAAATTAAAATTAAAATCACCCATCCATTTTCTTTACACCCTTGTCCCTAGTGGGGTGCTGGTGCCTATGTACAGCTAACGTTCCGGGCGAGAGGCGGGGTACACCCTGGACAGGTCACCAGTCTGTTGCAGGGCAACACAGAGACAAACAAGACAAACAAGCATACACACACACTCATACCCAGGAAAAATTTGGAGAGAACTTGGAGAGTCATGTTTGTGGACTGTGGGAGGAAGTCGGAGTACCCAGAGAGAACCCATGCATGCACAGGGAGAACATGCAACTCAATGCAGAAAGGCCCCGGGCCAGGAATTGAACTCAGGACCTTCTTGCTGCAAGGCAACAGTGCTACCAAGTGCGCCACTGTGCAGCCCCGCAACTAAAATCGATCAATAAAAAAAATCTTATCTGAATATCATCTCATGGACACTGAACTAAATGTGTCTTGCTGACCGGGAGCTGACCTATGGTTGAAATTCCAGTCTCCATTACACACAGAACAAAAAAAATGAAAGAAAATGCAATGTTGTGTTAATCCATTTGTAGACTAAACAGAGGAGCTGCCAGTTTATCTTGAGAAAATAAAGGTACAGAAGTTAATTAGACCATAACATGCGCAGTGCGCTGCACAATGAATGCGGACGGAATTTGTGAGGCACTATGTGTTCAGACCCCAGCAAGTGAAGTGCTGGTAATTTAAGTGGAATCATTTAATTTATTATAAGTTATTGGGGCCACAGTCAGTGGTTTGTGTCCCTATGGATAAAAAGTTAGATGCGTTTATCTGCTTTATGTGTGATGGAATCTGGATTCACAGATCAACTAGGTGAATATTAACTAAGCTGAATAAAAAATGCAGCTGAATAGCCTAATGTTAATATGATTATGATTCGATGGGTAAAAACAGTACATGACTGATTTTTTTTAATGCTGTCAGTCAAAATGACAGACAAAAAAAATGTCTAGTGCAATCTCTGGATGTGACACTCAGAATTTGTTGCTCAATTAGGGGAAATTTGCATTACTCTTTACACTTTAACTATATCTGTATGCAGCTGTTTCCATTCCACTGGTTCCGTTACAGTTATTTATTTATTAGCTTGAATAATTTAGGCAGAGTTCATGCTTCAACCAAACTCTACGCAGCCATTTAGTCCGTCAGTAAATTGTTGTCTGCACTGAAACACAGTTTTTACAGAATTTTGCATGTTTCTATTAGAAACTAAAAACTACAAAAAAGAGACAAAATGTTTCAGTAAGCACAATATTTAAGCTTCCTTCTTTGCAGCCTAAATCAAATATTTACCTGAAGTTGATGAGTACAAAAGTGCTGGAATCATAAGCAGGAACCAGCTCACTAAAAACAAACATTCAGGTCAGTACATTCAACAGTTGTTATAAGCCATGACATTTACCCAAAGCGTTATATTTTGTTTCCGCTAAGGTTACCTAGTGAAGTCTGGTGGGACCGGCGTGGTGACGAACGACTGCATGGGTTTACGGTGGACCTGCTGGAACATGAGCAGGATCTCTGGGCTCTTAGAGATCAGTTCACTCTTACTGCACGAGTGAAGCTGCGCAACACAAACACAAGCAAACACAAAGGTCTTGCTGTGAAACCACTCAAATGTAAAATATACTCAAGTCTAAATAGTATGCAGTGGTTGTTGTAGTTCTGTCAAGAATCTGTTTGATCTGATCAAGAGTTCATGTTTTTACAGTTCTAAATCATTGTTTGACTGCATTAACATACCCCATAACCAGTGGAGGAAAAAGTACTCAAACAATGTAAGTAAGTCAAAGCACAAGTAAACTGACAAAAATGTACTGTAGTAAAAGTACCACATTAACATTTTTACTTGAATAAAAATAAAAAAGTACTGGCTGTTAAAAATTCTTAAAAATTAAAGTACTTGCTGAATGTATCACCTAATCACTAATACAATGTCATTAAGTGTATCTATTTCATACATCATAATATATAATACATCAGTAATGTGCCACTTAAATGGCACATTACCATTAAAGTTTAGATCTAGATTTGTGATTCTTCTTCTCTCATGTCCTTTTGGTTCTGTCTTGTCTGGGTCTATATTTTTTGCATTTCTAAGTGAGTATACATGTTCTCGTGCTCTTGTTAAAATCAATAAAGTTATGTTTAAAAAAAAACCGCAATGCCACTTAGATGTACCATGTAAGGCAAGCACTTTATAGAAACAAACTGTGCTTTGTTACAATAGTCCATATGTAACAAAGTTCTTGAACTTCGTTACATTCCAGCACTGTCCATAACTATTTTTGGTTATTCCTTTCTCGAGTGTTATTTTTTTTATTATCCAAGATTTCTCAAAGTTGGCATTAGTAGGAATACTGAATTTTTTGAAAAAGGAATATATTCTACTCAGGCAGCCAATAATAAAGACAAATCTTTGAGCTTACAGTTTTCAGGGCTAAACTAGGCTAAATAAGCTAAAATAAGCTTAAACCAGGGTGATTGTGACAGAACAATGTAATCACATGACAATTACAAAAGTGGTTTCTGGATTGCTTGGGATACTAAAGCAATTGAACAACGGACCTGATGCTCGACCTCCTGCAGCAGAGATTCCAGCAGCTCCGTCTCCTGGGTCAAAGACGTCTTCTGGCCTGTTGGGGAGGACAAGGCATTTCTATTTGCAGTTTGCTGAATGCGAGCCCTGATGGAGGACTGCAGATTTTGTGTGTGGGTGCTGCTAAGAGCAGGGATCCACTTGATCCTGATAAATATTTCAAATGTGTATTAGTCGTATTTAACGGCCGCTCTGCTGTTTTCAGCACCAAATTTAAATTTTTTGTTGTAGAGAAAAAAAAAGGGAAAAAAACACCTCAGGCCACATTTTAGTGAAATACAAAAGGGCTTCAAGGTGAACCAGAATCGCTGGTTCAACCCTAGGATTTTACACATTAGGACATCATATAGAAATGCAACAAATTTCCCCAAACCAATAATTAGCAAAAATCAGGCCAAAATAAAAAGAAGGACCTGTGTGTTTCCATTGAAACAACCTAAATCCAATCTTCCACACACCATGTGAGAAAGATTATTCACACAAGTCAGAAACCTTTAAGACACCTAACAATTTTTACCCAAAAGTGATCATCTCAGGACTTTCAAAGTGTGTAAAACTCAATAGAAGAACTCCTCAAGCCTCCATCAGCAAGTGTAACTGCAAAAGAGCATTTTTCCAATCTGCTGCTGCTTCCAGATCAGTTTTTGGTGTCCTACCCATGAGAGTGATGAGTTTATTCTTCAGCTGGTTGTCCAGACGAGCGATCATCATTTCCACTGCATTCCGGATCTCCCTGACCCTCTCGTCCTTCGCTCCCCTCACAGCCTCCACGTTTCTCTCCTGGGCAAGAAAACATGAATCAGTGTGTGCCTCCTAGAGGACACTTGTGGTAAAACATGCTGAATAAAACAAACACATTATGTGCTGCTGGGTTGTCATTGTAAATTAGTGGTAGGCCAATGACCACAACTGCAGCTGGCTGAAGTTAACGATCTCTGCAGCTTTTTTATGATGAAAGACGTCAGGAATTGAAATAGTGATCTGGACTTACACAAAAAATCTAAAAGGAGGTTTTTACAGACTTTTTGATACCATCATTTCATGGATAATTTTTCTGGCATAATTTGAGGGCACACATTTTCAGTCTGAAAGTAGGTTTTCAAACCTTTTTTCTCAAAACTTTTAATAGTTGTCCTTACATTTTTAGTTTGAAAGCAGGACTTCATGTCCTTCTTCTCAAAACTTGTAATGCTTGTGGTCAAAACTTCTGCTCTTTTTCAAATATTCACTGTGCTCTGTCAAACCTTTCTAATCACGCTCAAAACCTGTCTCTGCTCAGATCAAATCTCTGCTTGCAAACCTCTCTGCTCCCTTGCAAATCATTTTCTGCTTGTCCTTGGAGCAAAAGAGCACCGTCGCAGGGCAACCTTTCAGCCAATAGAATGAAAGTGTTATACTGGGTGTGCTTGTTTTCTACTCATGGCTGTGTGGCTACTCTTGATTGCAGCAACCTGCACTGACCACTGGAGAACAGCAACGTGAGCTTTCTTCTCCGTGTTACAGTTAATATCTACCAGCAGTGGATATTCTACTGACAGTCTACTGATCTTAGTCAGGAGTTTGTTCACCAAACCAAAGAAAATGGATTCACAGAACCAACTGTGTTACGACATCTTATCTATCCATCTATATATGAATAAATGATGTGCGGTGAGGTTCATATCTGGTGAGGCACTGACTTAATCAAATTCAGATTTACAAATATAGGCCGCCTGCACATTGTTCTTTACATAAGAAAATAAAAAGCCAGAGGGCAAAGAGACTATTCTTCTATATCCATCGCCGCGCTGCTGCAGTAGAATCATTCAAGTTCAATCAAACTTGAACATATAGATATTATTCATTTCGTGCTGACCTCCACAGCAAAGGGAAAAACTGTTAAGAGTACAACTCAAAACCACTTCTTTCTCGTTCTCTGTATCAGCGTAGCTACACGCAGGCTTGTTGCTATAGCAACTGATTACAATGGCACAAAATAAACTACTCAAATGTTTCCCACACAAAAAACAGAACATTCAGTCCATTGCAGTAGCATCGCAAAATAAACATTTTGCGATCACATTCAGCAATCACTTGTTAATAAGTGATTGCTGTAAGAGGAGAAAACTATAAATATATTGCTGCACTTGACTGATTGTATGGCTCGCTCCGGGTTATTGTCTAGGATCATGAGCGCCCCCTGCCAGGAGGCAAGAAAACTGCCTGCCTCACCTCGAATCTGTTCTCTGCCGTTTCTGATCGCTCCTCAGCACACAAAACACATTACACACACAGTTGGTGACAACAAACACTGTACATTATATACATAAGCTAAATTATGGAAAACCACTTCATACAGTAAATGTTTTTTAGCCATTTTATTGGGGATGTACAGACAGGAGGAACATGTTCTCATTGAATGGCAGCCAGTGCAGTTAGCGAGAGGTTGGTCAATCCCAGGTGAGGCTCAACTCGCTGCTGCCTCACTGGCTGTGCTTCTGAGCATTTGAATGGAAAACTGTGAAAATCCAGTGATTTTGAAGAAAAAAAATAATCAGAATTGGTGAAGCTAAATGAAAATAAGACAGAAGTCCTGCTTTCAAACTGAAATTGTAAGCACATGAAATCCTGCTTTCAGAAATGTGTGTCAAGATGTGTGCTCTCCAAATATGGCAGAAAAATTCCCCCATAATTTTTCAACATCAATGGGTTATTAATTGTTGCTATTTTCATGTGCTTTCTGAAATGCTCTTCTTGCACTCACTTAGCTCAAAAATTAAACATGATAATTTGTTTTTAAAACCAGATCGGACCAAAAACGACATATTTTATGCCTGTTCTTGTCTATCTCTGATTCATTGAACCAAGTTTGTTACCTTAGAGTCCTCTAACTAACATGGGTTGTTTATTTTTCTGTCCAATTTAATGGGAGAGTTACTTTCTATTTACATAAGTAAAAAGAAACTTTGGATTTATTTCTTTTTGCTGTTTTAGTGGTTTTACCAAGCTAGAATCCAAAATCTCTAGCACACATCTAAACATGACTTCTCTCTTACATTTGTATTAATAGAGGAGCACTTTCTCTAAAACTTCACACACTTTCTTAAGAGGATAAAAACATAGCTGCTTTGTGACTTTAATTTAAATTGCAAAAGGTTTTCAAGCCTGTTTTTTTTTTTTTTTATTCTGTAGGAAACAATTTAACTATTTTAAAAAAAATCTATTTAGATCCATTTACACAGTGTAAATGTGTCAGCATCATAATAAAAGCTGCAAATTGTTCTTCAAAATAACTGTTGTTACTGTTTTATCACAAAATACAGCACGGTTCAAATTTGAGATTTAATTAATGTTGATAAAGTGACAAACTCAAGGTGAAAAAGAGAGCAAATATTTTTAGGACGATATATATATATATATATTATATATATATATATATATATATATATATATATATATATATATACAGTACAGACCAAAAGTTTCCTTTATTTTCATGACTATTGACATTGTAGATTCACACTGAAGGTTAATAAGTGGGATTTCTTGCCTTATAAATGGGGTTGGGACCATCAGTTGTGTTGTGCAGAAGTCAGGTGGACACACAGCTGATAGTCCTACTGAATAGACTGTTAGAATTTCTATTATGGCAAGAAAAAAGCAGCTAAGTAAAGAAAAACGAGTGGCCATCATTACTTTAAGAAATGAAGGTCAGTCAGTCCGAAAAATTGGGAAAACTTTGAAAGTGTCCTCAAGTGCAGTCGCAAAAACCATCAAGCGCTACAAAGAAACTGGCTCACATGAGGACGGCCCCAGGACAGGAAGACCAAGAGTCAGCTCTGCTGCGGAGGATAAGTTCATCCGAGTCACAAGCCTCAGAAATCGCAGGTCAACAGCAGCTCAGATTAGAGACCAGGTCAATGCCACACAGAGTTCTAGCAGCAGACACATCTCTAGAACAACTGTTAAGAGGAGACTGTGTGAATCAGGCCTTCATGGTAGAATAGCTGCTAGGAAACCACTGCTAAGGACAGGCAACAAGCAGAAGAGACTTGTTTGGGCTAAAGAACACAAGGAATGGACATTAGACCAGTGGAAATCTGTGCTTTGGTCTGATGAGTCCAAATTTGAGATCTTTGGTTCTGACCACCGTGTCTTTATGCGACGCAGAAAAGGTGAACAGATGGACTCTACATGCCTGGTTCCCACCGTAAAGCATGGAGGAGGAGGTGTGATGGTGTGGGGGGGGCTTTGCTGGTGACACTGTTGGGGATTTATTCAAAATTGAAGGCATACTGAACCAGCATGGCTACCACAGCATCTTGCAGCGGCATGCTATTCCACCATTAGTTGGACCATCATTTATTTTTCAACAGGACAATGACCCCAATGACCTCCAGGCTGTTTAAGGGCTATTTGACCAAGAAGGAGAGTGATGGGGTGCTGCGCCAGATGACCTGGCCTCCACAGTCACCGGACCTGAACCCATTTGAGATGGTTTGGGGTGAGCTGGACCGCAGAGTGAAGACAAAAGGGCCAATAAGTGCTAAGCATCTCTGGGAACTCCTTCAAGACTGTTGGAAGACCATTTCAGGTGATGACCTCTTGAAGCTCATCAAGAGAATGCCACGAGTGTGTGAAGCAGTAATCAGAGCAAAAGGTGGTTACTTTGAAGAACCTAGAATATAAGACATTTTCAGTTGTTTCACACATTTTTGTTAACTATATAATTCCACATGTGTTAATTCATAGTTTTGATGCCTTCAGAGTGAATCTACAATTTTCATAGTCATGAAAATAAAGAAAACTCTTTGAATCAAAAGGTGTGTCCAAATTTTTGGTCTGTACTGTATATATGTATATACATATGGCTTGTCCAGAAAAAAATGTAAACAGCTACTCCAAGATGAAGAAGTAAAGAGTCCTCACCACTTCCTGCACCAAACTAATGAGCTCCATGAGGCGACGGCGCAATTTTCCCACTTCCTCCTTCACCTTGTTGACGTGCTGTTCATAAATCTCCACCAAAGGCTTGAAGGTATGGCCGCCATGCTGCAGACAACAAAGAGATCTATCATTCAGCTGCTTCAACCTCTAGAAATATTTTCCGATTAATTCAAAATGTGACTGGAATAATTATCTGATTATTTTTATACTTGTGTTTTCTGCTTGGTATTTATTTCCATTTGTTGACTTTTTTTTTTTTTTTTTAGATAAAATTGATTTTACAGGGAAAGTTGACTGAGTAATGCAGCAGTATCTGTACATGCGATTCTTCTGATTTATTTATAACTTTGGATTCAGTCTGTAACATAAAAAACATAAAAACAAAAGCTCTAAACATTACCATTCCTCCCCAGAGGGCACATTGGTGGCAGATGCATTTCTTACAGGTCCAGCAGAAAACACTCAACTTCTCATGGTGGTTTTCACATCTGCTCAGTGATGATGAAGAGAGAAACAATTGTTTTGTTTTTCATAATTGTGTTCTGTTTTCAAAAAATTGGTAGAGTTTACCAACTATTCTCTAATATATGAAAGCTTTAAACTGTTTAATATATTAAAGCTTAAAACATGTTAGGCTATATCCTTATAGCCTAACCTCTTCTTTGAAGAGGTTAGGCTATAAGGAACTTACAGAATACTTTTTTGCACAAAATCATTCTCAGATAATGAGACTTTCATCTGATCAGTTCTGCATATTTTGAGCTCCTCTCAGAATGAGCTACTTAATGACTTTTTAAAATCTTAAAAAGCTGCTCCTGGTCATGTCCCTGTCCCAACTCATTTTCAAATTCTACAACTTTAATCTCTGAAAAGTAAAACCTCCTGCATGACCAATTCGAATACAGAAAGTGGTTTCTGGATGGCAAGTCAACACCAAAGCACTTCTCTTTTCCAGAAGCCTTACAGTACATACAGCACATAGCAATCTTTATAGTCGAATATGACTTAACGATTGGGAGGACTTGAAACAACTCATTCAACCCAAAAATCTTTAACTTATTGTCAAAAATAAGTAGAAAAAAAAAACATCTGGGTGTTTTTTGCGCTCCTTCTAGAAACATCAAATGGTTTCTAGAAAGTTAATCTTTCATAATAGGTCCACTTTAAAAACTGCCATAGGGATCAATAACAGGTTTTAGGAGATGCTCACTTGTCTTTGTCATTGTCCTCATGTTTGGTGAGGCTGCAGAGCTGCAGGGTGTCCAGCTGCTGAGTGACCTCCTCAGCCCAGCGACAGTTTACCAGTTCCCTTAGCTGCAGTGGAGCTCTTTTGAACAACAAGCACGTAAAATTATAACCGATTCACAACTGACACGTCTGACAAAACATCTTGTGTAAATTAGGCAGGTTGCTGCCTTCAAAGCTTTAAACTCAAGGCAAGATTTTTGTAGAACTTGAAAATTTTTTTTAATAAAAATACCAAGGCAGAATCATAAGCTGGAAATGCAGTACTTTGTTCAGACAAATACACCTGAAAGTGAAGATCTGTGTGGATATAAGAAGGTGTAAATGTTCTTACCGACAATGTGGACATTGGGCTCTCTGCTCAGTCAGCCATCGCTGTCAAACAAGAGATTCCAGCTCAAATACAACCAACACAAGGACACAACACAGGATTTACAGGAACATATGAAATTTAGCCTGAGATCCCTACAAACACAAAAGCAATCTGACAAAATGTGATTTAACAAAACTGCTGTTCTGGAATGTTTAATATAAGACTTTAGACATGGAACCTGCAAGATCTGGATGGATGAGTGGATAGCTTTATGGATAGATGGAATGTTGGATGGATGGATGTTTAAGATAACATCAAAGAGAAAAAGGATAGAAATTCAACTATCTTTATTTATTTATTTTTTAGTCCTATATTTATTCTTATAAAAATCTAGTTTTGTGTAGATTTCTCTAGACTGCGGAGGAAACCAGTAAATAATTTTCTCAGACCTCATCCATGTTCTTCTCTAGTCTATAAGAAACATCGCTCTTCAAAGCAAAGATTAAAGAACTGTGCTTTGCAGAGAAAACAGGCCAGTTCCGGTTTGTTGACTACACCCACCCGAATGCAGCTGAAGCAGCAGAGTTTGGAGCAGTGGGGGCAGAGGCGTGCATCCCTCAGTTTCTCCATGCAGATGAAGCAGCGAAACACCTCAGCAATGCTCTGCAAAAAGACAAGAGGACAGTTCAACACCAAACTCCCCACGTGGCTCAACAAACATCACTGAGACATGAGCCAAACTTCCTGTCCAGGTTGCATGGGTTAAATAAGTACTACTATAGTCCGTGTGTACTCACCTCAACACTTTGTTCATCCATTTCAGCCAGTTTGAAGTGGTCAGGTTCAGTAACTTAAAAAAGTTGTTTGAAATAAAGTAAACATACAGCACCTGCAGATAAGATAATATTGGATTTTTATGAATGATTACAGACCAAGATCAATATAATTTTTTTTCAAGTAGAATTTTACTTGAAATTCTACTTGAAACAGGTGAAGAACTGAGATTAGATGAGTTCTAGGTGGAACATATTTACAGAAAAAGAAGGGTTTTTTTATTTTAAATGCAAATTGTATATATTTTAGCACCAATTTTGCTTACTTCCTTCTGACCGTGTTGTTCTTCCAGGAAATGGCCGTTTTGAGTCTGTATAGCCCAGTTAATGATTACTTGATTACTAAATTAGTTGACAATTATTTCAATAATCAGTTAATCACACTTAATTGTTTAGGCCCTTAATCTCCTTAAATGAGCCACACTCTTCTATCAATCAACACATCTTCTAAATCCTCTGAGCGGTTTTTAGTGTCACCTGACAGCGTGTCAATTTTATACAGAAACACAGGGAAAAACACATTCACACCGAAAGGCAATTTTTTTAGAGTAATTAACCTAACAGTCATGTTTCTGGACTATAGGAAGAAACTGGAGTACCTGGAGACAACCATGTTGGAGAAAAGACCCCAGGACAACAGGGCTGGTAGCCATGCCAATGTAGTCCGTGTATACTCTGAACTCAACTTTAACAACATTCCCAACATACATCTGTTTGACCCCGAAGTGTCAACTGATGGTGGATGAGTGGCAATGTGACCCAAATGATGGAATCAAGCTCTTCATGTGCAAAAGTAAATCCTTCACAAGACTTAAGAAAAGTAAAACAATTCAAACTACTTCAAATAGTAACACTGTTGAAGAACTAAGTTTTCCCAATACTTAGGAAAGAAAGTAGCATTCAAGACTCCGAGGTTTTTATCCATTATTATTATTGTTATCATCATTATTTAAATTATTATTATCGTAATTTTAAAATACCGCGCAGATGACAAAATATTAAATCTACAATAGTTTTACTTTGAGACAAGCAGTTGTTTTAAAGAGATAGCTGATGTTGTACATGAATGGGCCCAGTCTCAGAAGACATTAACTTGTCAAAAGAAAAACGAAGAAAAAAAAAACAGAGCTGTCGCTGATCTGAACTGCTCATATATTACGAAACAAAAAGCCGATAACTGAACCCAGACTGACAGAGAACCAGGAGAGCTTTTTTCTTCTCCCCAGAGAACAGTGAAGCCATGATGTAGCAGCCTTTAGCGGGAGGCTGTCTCACCTCTTCGGAGACTCCTCCTTGGCTCCGTCCGTTTCACCTGATCAACAAACTGTCACAAATGGCTGCATCATATTACAACATCGCCATCAGTTCGCAAAGAACACGTTCAACAAAACAATTTACGTCTTAAAAAAAAAAAAGCTCGGTTAGGTTTATAAGAACGTCGTAATACAGCGTTTTATTGAAAAGGCCACATTCTGGGCCAAACTGAAGATGTAGCGGTTTGCACTGTCCCCTAGCGATCAGCTTCTTCTGTAGATTTTCACGATAGTCACCACTCCTCTACGTTCCATTACCGCCCCCTGTTGTTACAGTGGATCATTACAGCCTTTGTCGATCAGGCTTAAAGCGTTTACAATCATAAAAAAATAATATGACTCATTTGTCAGATTAAAGAAAATAAGAAAATAAGAACATCCATAACAGAATAAAATATATTTATATTCTTTATTGTCCCTTAGTGGGTGAAATTCAGGTGTACCAGCAGGCCAAATGGAATCATAGATTCACGCAAAGGTAAAAAGACAAAACAAAAAGAGACTTTGCACTAAGGACAAATTTACAACATAAGAAAAGATAAATACTACACACGCACTACAAATAGCATTCTCATATAAAAAGAAATCTAAGGATTAAGATAATCTTTTTAAAAAAGCAGGTACAAAGCTTTTTTTTTTTCATTAAATCCACATTTTTAAGTGGAAAAATCATCAGATAAGATAAAAAGCCATCAATCATGAATATGCCCTTTGTCTTTTTACTCTAAGTCATTCAGTTGGAGAATGTTTCTGAATGTCGGACAAAATAAATAATAATAATAATAATAATAATAATAATAATAATAATAATAATAATAATAATAATAATAATAATAATAATAATAATAATAATAATTTATAGCAGGTGTACCTGGCATGTTTTATACTTTCTGTTGCCCTCTAAAACTGAAAATGCTCTTTCTTCACTTTCCAATCTCCTCAGCAAAAAACCAAATAATATTGTTCTGTCTTCAACATCGTGTGTCACTTTTTTATTTATATACATTTTTACTAAAGATGTGCTGTGACTGCTGTGAGAAACCTTTATTCTCTTAAAGCATAAATCTCCACTCTTTGGTGTATGCTTCTTGATTCTTTTAAGTTTTTTGTTGTAAGATTTGGACATATTTATAACTTTCTATTAAACTCTCTATAAATTGTGACTTTTTAAAAATTTCTACTCTGTACATAAAACATTGCATTCTGTTGCCATTTTTACATTTTCAATGTCTGAAGTGTCCAACCTTTTCATTTGGAAAAAAGGCTGCATGGAAATCAGCGCTGACAAATTTATAGGGATGAGCTGCTCCACGCCATCGCTGACCTATCTCAGTTGGCAGGAATAATACAAACATCACCTTGTTATCCAAAGTACCCTGAGGATGACTCCACTCAGCCCTTTTTTGTATGGATGCACACACATGTGTGCTGTATATTCGCAGTAACCCTATTGTTGTTTTATGCAAACGGTCTGAAGCAGGATAGGACGCACAGAGACACATGCAAATCAGCTTATCAGGCAGCGCAGGCTGCACAGCAGAGATGAACGCTTCTCCACTTAGGAAAATGCTGATGAGCAGCTGTGGATTTCCAAAACTCTTTATCCCAACACCCTTGTCCTCTTGAATAAACCGAGAAAGACAGAAAGACGTGAGAGCTACTCTAAAACTTTCCACCCTAAGGTAAGTCACTCTCCTTTTATGAATATTACAAGTGGGGCTTGTGCAGTAGTTTGGAGGGGAGGGCGCATTAGAATAAGCTCAAGATCATTTTCCTGGGTGGCCTGAGTGCTTCATTGTCCCCGGTAAAGTTACAATCCTGTAGGAAAATCAGCTATATTTATCATTACAGATATTAAGATGAGCTCAGACCCAGTGGAGCAGTCGGAGGCTCTGGCTGACCAGAAAGGTAAGGAAATTTCACCCTGAACAGAGCTGAACCTAAATAACAACACACAGATGTGAGTCAGAAAAGCTGCTATGTTTGATTTGAAACTGCTGGACTTTCTCCACAAATCACTATTTACAAAACTTTAGGAGTGGATTAAATTTTCTGAACTGTAAGGTCATGTTTCTTTTTTGAGCCATCAAGATATTTTCTTCATAGATGATGTTTTGCTCTTTTAGGGTCTCCTCTAGTGAAATATTTCCACATTTGTTGCTGTATTTAACATGCAAAACCTTGATTTGTCATAAAAAGCAGAAACCTATAGGTGTTTTGTGTGCAGTCACTTTGGCAGTTGGCTTCTGTTCGAATATGTGCCTCAAGCTATTTTTCTCAGAGACACAGAAAGCCCAGAGGCTGAGGATGCCAGCCAGTCTGCCACACAGAAAAATCAGGAACAAGCAGTAGAAAAATGTGGAACTTTTATTCAAAACAATGGCTACATGAGAGAAGTGAATGCCTTTGCTTCATGGAACTGATAAATGACTCAGTTCTTTGTCCGTTTAGACCTTTTAAAATCTCCAGCGGAGTGTCACCCAAGCAAAAAGAAAACTTTGGAGATAATCCAAAACAAACAAAACCACATGGAGAGTAACTACAGATGGAGGAGTTTTCTTTATAGTTTGGGTGAGGGTTCACTAAACGGAAAAAGAAACGTTTATCTCAGGTGACTCCCCACCAGCACCTGCTCTCTCTCTCTGCCTCCTAGAAGTTTTGTTTGCACACTGTCCTAATGAAGGGATCTCAAGTGATCATGTGCAAGTACTTCCCTCCTGGCAAAATGTGTGTAAACCTATATGTAGAGTTCTGTGAAATGGTTCAGATCTTCAAACTACTTCAACCTCAGATGAAAAAAAAAAATGTAATCCACTCCTAATGATTTTAATGATGAAGTGTGCAGAAGTCCAGGAAGCACAGGTACGTTGGGCCCCAACAAAACCATGACAAATTACTGAAACGAGAGGAGTTTGGGGTTGGGCTGTCCTATCAAGTACTCAACTAGTTCAAATCTTACATAAAGAATAGGATTTCCTTGTTTCAATAGGTAACTTCTCGTGGAAGCAAACATAAGTCACATGTCCCAATCCTAGGACCCCTCCCTTTAGCTCAGGTGATAATCAGGGAATAAAACTACCTACCTTAACTGCATGGATGATACACAGGTCTACATTACAATGTCACCCGGTGACTCTGAACCCATCCAAACACTAAACAGATGCCTAGAAGAAATCAATGTGTGGATTTGCCAAAACTTTCTCCAGCTGAACAGAAACAAAACTGAAGTTATTATCTTCGGACCTAAAAGAACAATCTAGTGTCACACTGCTTGAATTATTACAGTTGGAAACTAGCAACCAAGGCCAAAATTTAGGTGCACTGATGGACTCTGACCTGAACCTTCAGAGCCACATAAAGACAATTACAAAGTCGACCTGAAGAATATTTCCAGAATTAGAGGTCAAATGTCTCAGCAAAATTTAGAGAAACTCATTCATGCATTCATCTTTAGACGCATTAATTACTGTAACAGCATCTTCACAGGTCTGCCTAAAAAAAATCAATCCTCCAGCTGCAGCTGATCCAGAACGTTGCTACTGAAACCATGAAGATAGAGCACCACCCCATTTCTAAAGTCCCTACACTGGCTCCCTATGGCTAAGAAAACAGTCTTATAAATACTGTTATTAGGTTATATCTCACTGAACAGTTTAGCACCACAACACATTAAAGGTCTGCTTGTGTTGTATCAACCTTACAGACCTCTCAGGTATTCTAGTTCTGCAAAAGCTCTGCATCTGCTGCATTTATTTCTGTGTTTTTATGATATTACTGAAATGTCCTATACAAATATACTTGATTGGTTCGTCCATAGCTCTTCTGTTAAATCACATAATTTCCCACAAAATTCCACGTACACAAGTATAAGGAGCCTCCATGTATGAGGAGCTTGTCATTCCAACAGCTGAATAAGATGTCGACGTCTCCTCTGAGGCTGAACTATGACTATATCTCATGTAACTATTTACATCCGTTGCTGCCCTGATTTTTAATGACTTATTTAACTGTGATTTTAAATTAGTTTCTTATGGAAACACTGGAATTGTAAAATCATGTTTTTTAGCAGATTATAGACAAAAATGTGTATGCACTTGTATTGGAAATGCAGCTTCTCTTGGCTGATGATGACCACTATTCATATTTCATGGCTGAAATATGAATATATGCACCGCCATGATTTTTAATATTTTGTGCCCTGAATAAATTTATTCACATGTGACTTAAAAATGTAGTCATGAGGAGATTTTAGCATTTTAAGGACCAAAGTGAAAATAATTCATTTATATGACTTAATTACAAAGTAATACAATCAGACAAAAGACAAATTTCAATGTAAAACATTTGAAAGTCAAACAAAAACTGCAGGTGTGAGCCTGTCCGCTGAATTTTTGGATTGAAACAAGTTTGTTCTTAATTTGCTTAAGTTACTCATAGTGGGCAGAGAAACTTTACTCAAGTAGGAGTAATAAAAACACTCCTACAAGTATTTGTTCCCTCAATAGGTAAATTCCTGTGAGTAAATATAAACAGTTACTACCCAACTCTAGATTCACTCCAGCCCTGTTTATGCCGCTTTAGTTAAACTTTTGTCTGTTTCCCTAGAAAGTCTGATTCATTTGGGGAGGAGTGGATGCACAATCACACTCTGATTTGGACCAAAAAAGCAGAGTCTGGTCTGCCTAAAAACCAAGGTCTTGCTTGAAGTGAATTCTGGTGCAGTTCAAATGCATATGTGAACACCAAACAGACCAGAGATTTTCTTATCGATCCTTCAGTGGTTCTTGATGCAGCACTACCACAGGCGTTTAACAGGTTTTTCAAAAGTTTGAATCATTTGACACAGTGCAGTGTGAAAGTGAACCACACCAGCAGAAAGTGTTACAAATGTTGCAATTTTTGTTCCTGATCAAACCAAGTCTTCCAGACTATCAGATGTGAAAACACTCTAATAATGTGTTTTTCCAAGTTTTTCACTTGGAGCTACATCATTTAAAACCAGTTTTTCTGGAATTTCCTCAGGGGATTTTTGTTTGACATAAAATGATTGTTTGATCATTTTAAAATACCTAATGGTGATAACAAAGCCAAAACAGTGAAAATCTTAATGGTTTTTTTTTCCATTGTAATTGAAGTCAAGCAGGATGTATATTTTTTCCTAAAATTCTCATTTATTTTTCCCTTACAAGTTTTATTTTGCTCTGAGAATGACATGCCTGCTGGAGCTTAAACTGGTGACCAGTCCAAAGGCTGTTTGACTGAGGATCCCACAGGCCAAGCTTGAACCACCAGTAAAGTGAGCGTGTTTCTGAAATGTGGGAGGAAGTAAAAAAATCCCAGAGAAAACCAACATGGCATGAAAACAGCACACAAGAAAGAAAGAGGAAAAAAAGGAAAAAGGTGTCCTGTCACGCGAAGCAACAATGTGTGTCATTCATACTCTAAAACTAGGCAGCAGTGGCTCGCATCCAGAACCACATGCAAGGCTGGTTTATTCAAATAAAATGACCTGCTCGAGTCTAGACAATTATTCTGGAGAATTTTAACGCCGCGTTTTCCCTGAAATACAAGAATGGATTGACCCACAGCTGTGCGGTTGTGTTTTGGCGTAACATTCAGAGAAAAAATTCAAAGCTCTTGGGAATAAATCTGCAGTAAAAACTTAATGCACATCATTTTATGAATATTTCATGTTGCAGAGTCATTGTTTCCACTTTGCTCAGAAATATTAAGACAAATTGGTCCAGGTTAAGCCTGGTATTGAGAATTGTGCTTGCTTGGCCATCCAGATCAACCTGAACAATTTTCCAAAAACATTTTAATATTTCTAGGCTAGGGCTGAAACAATTAATCAGATTAATCGTAATTAATAAATTATAGTATTTTTAGTAATGGATTAATTATTGACTGGATTATGCAGACTCTAAAAAAGTTAATTTGCTCAAAGAACAACATAGTCAGAGCAGTAATTAATCCAAAATTGTACAAGGATTAAATAGATTTTGCACTTAAGATAGATTTTTTTAAAAAAAAAACTTTTGTCTGTGAAGATGTGCTATCAAAAACTCTGCAAGAGGCCTTTTAGTTTCACCTGGTTAAAATTTTGTAAAAATAGATAAATAATATACTGCTCAAAAAAATAAAGGGAACACTCAAATAACACATCCTAGATGGTCAGTTTGATTTCACAGAAGTTTGATTTACTTGGAGTTATATTGTGTTATTTGAGTGTTCCCTTTATTTTTTTGAGCAGTGTAATAAAAAGATCCTATTTAGGACCTTTTGCTGTCCTATTTTTTGGATTTCTGTTAATCTAAAACACACTCAAAGACTCAAACACACACTAGGTTCTATTGAACCTAGTGTGTGCCGTGTTTGTATCCTACGTCTGATGTCATGACACAAGTTTCACCATGGGTAGATCTTACATGTGCTGTGGTGGTGTAGGGGTTAAGCACAGCTCAGGTTGCTGTTGCAGGTTTGATTCCAGCCAGATGACCTTTCATGCATGTCTTCCCCCTCTTAATTATTTGAGAGGGGGGAAGTTAAACTTAATATATTAAGTTGGATAAACTACTTTCTTTTTTTCAGTGTACAAGATCTTACAAAAACTAAAATAACATGTTATAGCTAAGCTAAAATAACATTCTAACTGTACTTTAAGTACAATGTGAGTGATAATGTAATTTCGAATATTTTAGCTTTTTTGTTTGGAACAACTTACAAGTTTGAATTGGATTTTTGTAGAATTTAGTAAAAGAGATTTTAATTATTTATAAGACAAAAATAAATGATTTGAGTAAGAGTAACTTAAACTTGCCATATTAAACACACTTAATGAATTAAGTTGGAAAAATTTAGTAAATTGAGTTGGATAAATTGAATTATTTGAGTTGGATGAACGTACTGAGTTTGATGAACATAATAAATTTAATTGGTCAGAGGTAGGATTCAAAACTGGCATTGAACTCAATGCCAGTTTACTCATCACTCTAGCAGATGAGAAAAGTTCCTTCATGTCAATTTAAGTTAGTTAGGTTTGTAACTTTTAAGTGCATTAAACACAAAAAAGTAAGTTGCCATCACTAAACCAAATAAATTAAGAGATTAATAAAAATAAACCAAAAACACTTTTTAGAGTTTAGTGTAAATTAACAAACATAATCTAACTGAATACCTTCAGAAATTATATTTGACTTTTTTAATAACTTACGTCAAATTCCTTTTTTTCACTCTAGCAGGTGAGAAAAGTGCTTTTACACCTACGATGCCTAACTTCAATGATTTCCTCAAGTATTTAGCAAGCTTCAACGGTCACTCTGTTTTTAATCCAAAAACTCATTAAAATTACATTCTCATGAGCTAATAGTGCACAATTTACTTGGAAGATTTTCATGGCCTAGAAATACAATAAGACAGAATCAGAAGCATGAATTGGCTTATTGTGAAGAAAGATAAAATAGTAAGTAAGAAGTAATAACTGAAGAGTTAAAAATTAAGATGTAAATGGACCTAGTTTAGGTATTAGCACAGAAAATCTGAACATTTTAAATAATTTTTAAGCCATATCAGTGAGATTACTAATTAGGAATTCACAAAAGAAAGAGGATATATGAAGCAATAAATTACCAAATTTGCATGCTTTAAATGTAATTTAAGACCTAGCTTGGAGCATTTTACTGGCAGAGCAGAATTATTCCTGAAAGATGGATTTATAGTTTTTATAGTTGATCCCTTGAACAGGGAGCTGGCACCGCTGTGTGTTGGCCAGCTCGCTGTTTGATCTCTGAAGTTTACCTCAGTAGGGATGAGGGATGCTTTCACTCTAACTGGACACAGGCTGACCTGTATAGACATTTATATCAACCCCTGTGAGGACTCATGATTCTTTGAAGAATTCATACAGGTGTGAGTCAAGTTTAAAAGCCACAGTGTTAGCTGTGTTTAGTTCAATTTGAAGCGCATATATAACCCGTGGTCACACTTTTAGAGGTGTGTCCATTTTAGCAATGGGATTTGACATCTTCGTTTGTCACACTCTGAAACACATCTAACAGCTGTGTACCACCACAATGTGCTCTGCCACCCATTTCTTGGTACATTTATTTTATGGCTCGTCCGTAAAAATAAAACGTCAAATACAGCGCAGCAGGTATGGAGCCTTTGAGGGGGCATGGGGAAAGACATTTTTTTTGCGTTCCCTTGCAATACTGTATCAGTTCATGCAGCACAATTGAATACCTTTCTTTCGGTGGCTGCTGTACTTTCTTCTTTTATATAAAGTTATGTGCGGTTTTTCCATGAATGTTAATATCTCTTTGTGAAATATCTGAAGTTTTATATCTTTTTCTTTAGTATAGAAAGGCACCACAAATCTACGATATAAACAGAAATGTTCCCTAAGTAAGAAATAAATAAAAATAAATCCTAATTTGGATTATTTCTGAGTTATTATCGCGGGGTAATCAGTCATCTGACAGTTTTGATTATGTCTCTGTTCTGCTGGTTGTCTGAATGGTTTAACAAACATAAACATGCAGTGAATAAATCGATCAGTTTTTTTGCACTAAAGACTTAATAAAGATGCACCACCACAGCACCATGAGCTTTCTTCGTTACTATCAGTAAAATCAGTTGACTCCAAGGATTCAAGGAGTTTTTACAAATGGATTACAAAAGTTTACAAATCCTCTACAGTAAAAAAGAAAGAAAAAAGTGGCTATATTGTAGAATATTTGGCGAAGCTGTCACTGGTTCGAGTCCTGACCTGATGACCTTTGCAGCATGTCTTCCTCCTCTCTAACATTTTAACACAGACCACAGATATATAAATTTAACATTTGTTTAAATTAAGCAAATATTTATCATCACAAGGTGTCTTGTAGTTATTTTAGTTTCACCGAGGATCATAATCCATCATGAGTTATCTGCTCAAACCTGGATCAGACAAAAGAATGGCAAGTGGCTATAAATTCAAACCTGAACAGAATAATATCCATTCAAATTAAATATAGTGAAATTTTTTATTTATTTATTTTAAAATAAATAAATATTTTATTTATTTATATACTTTGTATTGCAAAGTATTTTTTGCAGTAAAAATACTTTACTGCAAAGATTGATAAAATGATAAACAATATAAAGTGGTTTATTTACCACTGTTTTATTTGTGTAGGAGAAGCAATGTGTTGGTACAAAATAGCAAAGGGAAGTAATTACAGTTTTTATTTTGACTTTTGCTGCTTTTTCTCATTATTTGTTCATTCCCTTTACTTGAGAATGGCAACAGCTTAAAAAATTATAAGAGATATGAATTGAGGGACAAAAAAGAAGGGTTATGCACAAAAAACTACCTGAAAGTTGTCTCACTTCGAAAGTTGTCTACCAAAAGGGCTTCCATGACTGGTTTGTTTGCGCTAAAATATTATGTGTGTGTTACTAATATGTTTTCATTCAGAGAAAGAAATCAAAACAATCTATATTTCTGCATTTGTTAACAATAGAAGGTCTAAGGTTTACATATAAAATGATTTTTTTGACAATTTGACTGTTAAACATGACATATAACTGGTTCGTTGTGTCTGAGTAATCCAAAATTCAGAGGTAAAAGTAAAGCTAATGAGTAGAAAAATGAAAAAAATGCTGTTCAAGACTTTTTCAAAATAATATAGAAAATGTTTTTCCACAAAATCAACAGAAAGTAAAGACTTTTTGGGCAATAATTCATATAAGTAATGTGTGAAAGTAGAAGATGTGACACTGTCTGTTCCTTTTATTTGAACCAGTTTGGGTTTTTTAATGGTTCAGCTGGACCAACAGATTTTCCCTGACAAAACTAAATATTTATTTAATTTTCTTAGTGACTTTTTGTGTCTGTGCACTGATGGGTAAGTATCACGAGTCACATAGTCATGGGTGTGTGCGCGTGTGTGCATGTGCAGAACCAGGCTTCCTGCACTCTGAGCTGATTTGCATGTTCTGGTCATTTCCATACTGGAACCTTGGCTGTGAAACTGGCTGTGCTCCAGGGGGAAAGAAGGGCTGGTTTAGGGTGGTAGGGGGGTTATAAGTGTATTTGCATTTTGTGTTTAAACCTGCCCTCTCCCTCTTTCGTTTGCTCTCTCTCTGACTCTCACACACAGCCCAATAGGCCCAATTTGACATTCAAATGATGCAAGCTTATCCAGCGAACTTTTGTACCACCGTACTCTGTGATCTGTCTCTTCACACACTTAGAAGAGTGTGTGAAGAGACACTCTTCACACACTTAGAGACACTCATAAAGTGCTTCATAAAAAGCACTTTATGAAGTGCTTTTTTGTTTATTAATAAAAGTATTTGTTTTGCTTGAACTTTTCCACATTTTGCACACATCAAAACACATTTTCATGTATTTTACTGGAAGTTTATGTGTATAGTGAACAAAGACTAGTGCAAATTGAAAGGAAATGCACACATATTTTCAGAAATAAAAATATCAAGAATATGGCAAACATTTGTTTCAAGGTCCCTTGAGTCAACATGTCCTTTCACTACAGTTACAACTGCAAGTTTTTGAGGTTTGTCTCAACAACTCAAGCTCAGTCAGATTCTATGGAGAACATATGTGATGATCAGTTTTTATCTCTTGCCACAGATTTTCAATTAGAGTTAGGTCTGGACTTTGACAAGGCCATTCTAGCACATGAAAATGTTTTCATCTAAATCAGTGCTGTCCAAATCTTTTGTCCTGGAGGCCAAAACTGGCAAATTTACACCTGTGCACCACTAAAAACATTAAATTAAAAATGCTAAACTTAATTTATTTGTTATTTTAGCATCTGCTCAACAATAATCAATTTTTAAATGAAATCTGTGTAACTGTCATGTTCAGTGGGTTTTGGTGGTGAGGTAAATGCAGTGGACCCAGGCTATGATTAATAATGGCAGTTTTAATGGTGAACAACAAAAAGTACAGAGAAGTCCAGGCAGCACAGGTGAGCAGAAAGGCAAGGAACTCAAATGCTGGTAGCACTGGTAGAAAACAATACAACATGATATCAGTGTTTGAGTTCCTTGCCTTTATGCTCACCTGTGCTGCCTGGACTTCTCTGTACTTTTTGTTGTTCACCATTAAAACTGCCATTATTCATCATAACCTGGGTCCACCATGTCTGCCTCACCACCAAAGCCCACAGAACATGACACAAACAGGATTTGACTACATACCACAAAAACCATATACGGCAACTCTGAGGTTTGGATTCAGCTCTATTAAGATCTCTTTTTCGTTTTTGTTGTTAATGTTTAATTTATTACTTTGCTTGTTTACTTTCAACACCTCAGATTCATTTAACATTTTCCCTCATTTTACATTGTATTAGTCCAATTAAATCTAAAAATTGTGGGTAGAATAAATAGAAATATGACTATATTTTTATATAGTCATATTTCACTTCCAACTTTTTTGCTCCATAAATGCATTAACTTTGATACACTTAGAAATAAAGTTTAGAAACACATGTTTAATGAATACACAGCGGTTATCTTACTTTTTCTTTCTTTTCAGCAAGTTGCATTTCACCTTTTTTATGTATCATCTTGCTGAGAACACAAAATCTGAATCAGACATAATTGCAATTAGCAGGTCAAACTATATGCTTCAAAACAGGTCTAAATCCTTTTGTTTTACTCCATATAATTTCTTTTTAATTAATGTGTGTTATTCTAATCTTGTAATGTTTAAATCTGTATTTTGTAATCCTTATTTGTAGCAGTTTTATATTAATTGTGTTAATATAAAACAGATATCACTTTGAGATATCTGTAAATGCAAAGTGTTATAAATACAATGTGTTAATAATATAAGACCGTAAGGAAACAAGGAATCTATCTCAGCCACAAAAATACTGCATCTCTAATTAACATAATACCTAATAACTAGAAATGCATGTTTTAAACTTAGAGTGTCAAAATTAAACCAAAATCAAAGAGGGTACATTTCAGAAATACTTTGTTTAAATGTGATTAATGTGTACCTAATCCAAGACATCCCATTTAACAATCTTTGTTGTGTTGATTTGTTTTTAATTTTGCTTTACGGAAGGCAACATTTTAAAATTTGTGTTTTGTTCTTTTCCTCTTTCCACATCCAGAGCGAAACGGATTAGACTTTAATCGACAGGTGAGTATGACATCACTTCCAGAGTTTGAATTCTCCTGAATTAGGAGTGTGTAAATGACATCCGCTTCCTCAGGATGAGTCAGGATGATCATGCCATCCCTTCCTGTTTGCTCGTATACAATCTAATGTTTGTTTCCTGCACTGTGGATGAAACAAATGTGTCTTTGAATTAAATGAACTGCATGCAAACCCATCTGCAAGTCTGTCATTCAGCCACTGCATGTTTAGCTTTGAAATTAGACTTTAATATAAGCCAAAAGATAACATAAATGAATACAAGAAGCAAATTTCACATGATGGCTTGATTTATTATTGAAAAAAATTGTGCAGAATTGTTCTAATAAAAAGAAAACTGGAGAGTTTTCTATCTCAAACAGCCTGTTTGAGGTTATAACACTCAAGCAGATTTCAGTCTGAACTTTGACTAAACTACTCAAAACCTTAATTCCAAAGATTTTTTTATAATAATATCTAAACATGGCACAGGCATGACTAAACATGTGAAAGTCGGCCTTATCTGACCACCAGATTCACTGAGTAATGTGGAAATTTTCTATACATTTTCTCTCAGAGGTACAGATGTGAAATAAATTACACATTTCTTTCCAAATGCGTGTTTTTGTTACTGTGGGACTTTGGTAAACCAGTTTCCCATGAAGGTACATGCCCAGATCCAGAGGAAAAGTATTTGCCCACGCCAGGTCTACCCTACCATGAAACCACAAATAGCCAAGAATATGATTTTCAGTCAGACACTGAAAAAACTGCTATTTAAAATAATTTATTATAGAGCACAAAACATATTGGTTCCTGTCAGAGATTCAACACTGAATTAGGGACAACAGCAATGTGTCACTCCTTGCCAGAAAAACTGATTAATTGTGCTAGCTTAAATGCTAATTATAAATTAAGACTAAGAAAACAACAATACTGGGAATAAAACAAAACTCTTTCAACATTTTTACACATTGTGTTCACAAATCAAATCAAAATCTAAAAACTTTGTTCCATATAAAAGAGGCTCATTTTTACTTAGTGAAGCTAGAATGCTAATGCTAACTTGAACATAAGCAGGACCAAAAGTGTGAATTCAATTTTAGCTTATTTTTTACTATGTGTATCAAATAGCTGGAAAAACTATTTTCCAAAAGCATTTGATGATAATTTTATTTCATTTTCATTTAGCATTAGTTATTGTTTGTGTTTGTGGTTTTTTTCTCAGTCACCATCAGTGGGGGCTTTATCTATGGCAGAAATTAATATGGCATTCAGTTTGAACTGATTTTTAAGATGAGAGCAATTTTCTAAAATGTAGGAACACCGTTGTGATATTTGTTACTTGTGTTGAGTCACAAGGCTAACTGACATTGGCAAGACTAAAATTGTAGCCTTTGTGTCTCTACTTTAAGCATAGGGTACAAATAATTCAAACATGTTCACAAATAGATTGTTTATCAATATGCTTCCCAAAGAGACAGCAAAAAGTTATCTCCAGGAATTTTTTCAGTTTCTTATAATCATGAATTTGAACTTCAAACGACTTTAAATGCCGATTTTAGCAACATTTTGCTTACAATGAGAAATCAGAAGCTCCATCATACTGCTAGTGGTTAGCAGTATGATGCTAACCATTAGCTGATTTTGTAAGACATAATTGGCTTAAACACAAGGTTGAGTCCTAAATCTCCTTAAAAAGTTGTGGTTGGAGAATTTTTTAAAAATGTATTTGTGAATTTCGTTGAGAGAGATACCTGTTTCAAATAACAATAACCTACAAGATAAAAATATTGTCAAAAATATAATACACAATGCATACTACAAGTAATTCAGTTCAGTTTAACTTTGCTGTACTTTATTATTTGCAAAAGGAACTGTAAAATCACCAACTACGGGAAGAATATTTATAAAATTGCATATCAAAGTACAAAAATGGCATTAACAGATATCAATGCAGTTATTTTCAATTGTTTTATAAAGATTTTCAGGAGTATTTCTCATATATAAATAAATATTGCATTCTCTTTCCTCTGGCCAGCAGAGAGTCACCCAAAGAGCTTTGTTTTAAATGACAAAAAGATGAACCAACACATTGTTATTGTTATTGAGGACAAAGAGGCTGTGTTCTGACCAAGCTGAACCAGGATCTAGTTCCTAGTGATTGTTTTAACCTTGTAAAAATTCATCTGAAGGCATAGTTAAAAGCTAGAAAAAATATAAAACATGGACACAATGGTAGTTTATTAAAATTTATAATGTGAAAATTCCAGAAAAATATACCTCATCTGCTGTTGATCACTGTATATAATGTATAACATATATGTTTTTAGTTTGCAGGGCTGGTTCAATGTCTTCACAACATGTGGTTTGAACAAGTGTTCAGTATAAACTTTTATGGGATATAGTCACATGTATTTCTATCCATAAAGACAGATTTTTGCCCCTTTTGTACATCTAGATAGAAAAATATTTGATTTGATTAATTTGTTTGGACCAAAATGTATGTTAAAAAGTTAACTTCAGTTTCTTTAGTTCCTTAAAAATTACCTTTTTCTTTTGTAGAAACATAGTTTAAAAGTGACAAGACAATAACTGACAAAACTAACAAAAAATGTAGCATGAAAATTCTTTTTCAAAAGAATAACTTGAATTTTTTTGTTTTCAAATGTTCCAGTTATTATTCATCAGTGCAATATGTTTTCTATTTAAGACGACTTAATGGAAAACATTTTTTTTCCTTTTAACAAAACATCAATTTAACGTGATTATTTTGTAGTTTAGGATAAGAGTGGTGCTCTTTATGTGACACAGCCCTTGTTTTCAAGTTTTTGTCACTGTTGGATTTCAAAAAGAGTAGTTGATAGCAAGAATAAATGTGTGAGAATGAAAGGTTGACAAACTTATATCATTGTGATTTATTAGAAAACTACACGTTGGAAATGTCTTGTTTTTTTCTGCCCAAGTTGAACGTTTTTTGTGTTGCTTTTCATTGGGTGTTAAAGCTTTGAGGAAGTGTTACAGTTCTCTGGGGGTAGTAAGTTCGAGATGGGGGGAAGGGATATTTGCATACCGGTTTGCCCGAAGGGAAGGGTGAGCATCTATCATGCTTTGTAATTTGTTGAGCAACCAAACTGGTAAGGAAGCCTGTGAGGTATTTTGGTCTACCTCTATAAGTAGTCAACATTCATTTATCAACAGGGGTTGCCCTCCAGTCTGCTCTGAAAAGTCTAATAAATGACTTTATTAGACTCCATTGTCCAAACAATGAACTTGTTTGGAAGTTCATTGTTTGGAATTTGTTTATTCTTTTAGATTAAAACAGAGGACCTCAACGACTCGCCTCATTCAGCGTCCTCAGTGAAGACATGCCACCTCACACAGAGCTCTCCAGTGCATGGGAGTCAGTTGACTGGGGTAAGACAGAGTCCATTGAATTTGTTAATATCCTGGAAAAGTCTAAAACCTCTTTTGTTGGCATTGTAACAAATAGGATGCTTTGAGCCATATAAGTGTATTAAAGTAATAAATCCAGATTACATGGAAAAGGATTAGGGCAACTAAAGAAAAAAATAATTCTGACTTTTGTTTCTCCAGAATTCTGACTTCTTTAATTTCAGAATTTTGATGGGGTTTTTTCCCTCAAAATTTGGACTTTGTAAGAATCCTGATTTGAATCTTCTGACGAAAAAAGTTAGAATTCTATTTTTTTTGTCATTGGTTTTAATCCTCTTCTTTAAGGTTGTCATAACAAACAGCCCATTTTATTATGCTTTTCTCTGAGTCATATTTTTACTAAATAGACACTACTTGATAATGAGCAAGACTTGAAAGATGACACTGGAGAAATGAACTCATAAGGAAAATGAAGACAGTAAGGTTGGGGAGGTTTCTTCAGGGCTCTGTTTAATTTGATCTTCTTTTGCAATCAGAGCTGTTGCAAAAGAAGACCAGATTAAACTGGTCTTTAATGTGATCGCTTTAAACTTAATGAAATTTAAAGCGGCTTCATTTATTCACCCAGAGAATAAATACAGCAGTTAAAGGGAGTCCAAGCTTTATTTTTCAATATCTATTTGTTACCACCGCTAATAAGAACTGAGTAAAAAGTCTTAAAAATTATTCTGTCATTTCAGATGTGCGATTTAATCTAAAATCACCGTTTCCAACACTTTCAGTTCCATACTGATGTGTTGAAAGACTAAGAATACCTTATTTACAAAACCAATAAGAAATTATAACTTTACAAGATGCTCAACATTCAGTATGTAATTTTTCACAATTATTTTTGTGTAGGAGTTAAAAAATTACTATTTCATTCTCCTAATAACGTGTCTTTATTCTCATAATATTATGACTTTATTCTTGTCATGTTATGATTGTATTCTCATAACACCGACTTTACTTGTCATTATATTGTTTCTGTTTTAAGCTTTTAAAATATTGCTCTGACTTTCACACAGAGCTCTGTGTGGAGGGTGAGAAGGGTAAGTAAGGGCATCACCATCCCTTACTTGAAGGTTCTTTTTTCTCCCTTTCCATATATACACAAATATATTCTAGATTTTTAACATAAATTTTTTATCTTTTGTTATTGTTACTCGGGTACAGAAACTTATTTTTCAAATTTTTTAATCTCTTTTGTTTTTCTAAACATTCTCAGTTCTGTTTGTTTTCATTTCAGGAGCTCACCTCCCTCCATCCAATGCAGCAGCTTGTTCTGATGCCGCCCTCTCATGCCTTGTCGACTCCATCCCCCTTCCTCCTCTCCCAGAGTCCCTCCAACCATCAAGGTGGAGTCTCATTTAGTTCTCTCTGTTTCCAGATGTTAACTAAGGGAGTAAAAACAGAAGAAATATGACATCTGCAATGATACAGTAACAGTTTTGAGAAACAACTTATTATGGGGGACATACAATGAGCAATCAATATTCACCAATCCATTAGTTTTGTATTGTGCAGTTAATCTGAACAAAAGAGGTAAATAGTCACAGAAATAAATGTAATTTTGCACAGAAATACATTGTTCAGTACTGTTTTATGTCTATCTGAAGAAATGATTGATTAGCATCTTGCTGTTTTGCTTTGCAGCCCTCCTGCAGCCAAACCTGCTGTCCCTTTCTGGACAGAGTCCACCGGGTCTTCTTCAGCATCAGTCTGGGTTAGCTCTGACTCCTCAGGTGAGTCATGCAACTGTTAGCTACTGGCTAGTTCTCAATCTTAGTGCAGGTAAATACAAAAGTAGAAATTGAAAGTAATTTTTTTAGTTTGCTTTCTTTAAAGGGGACCTATAATGCAAAATTCACATTTTTCATGTTTTTGTATTTCAGTTGGAATTTCTAATGCTTCTAAAAACAACCCAACTGTTTTAAAAAAAACCCAAAACAAAGCAAAAACAAAAAAAACAGCCATTTCTTTGAGATAAGTTCATGTTTTTTAATGTCTGGAAAATTTGCTATTTCAAAAACCGTATGAACAAAACATCACAAATGAGCAGGCACTGATGCTCATGTAGGAACTCCAGTGAACTCTGTCCATTACTTAACAACCCCAGGGGAGCTCCAGCATGTTTGGTCAGCTATACAATAGCTGCTGGAAAAACCAAATGCTTTGTTGTTGACTTACCATCCAAAAATCATTTGCTGCATTCTTTTGCAAAAGACTCTACTTCTGATTTTCAAAGATGTATAATTGTATAACTGACCATCTCTTTGCAGCCATTTTCACATGAGAGAGTAAGCATTGAGTTCGGGGTGTGGACAACAGAAGCTTATTGGACTTAAAGTGAAAAGAGACTGTAAAACAACTAATTCTGAAGGATGTTCAAAATAGAAAGAACTAACCAGACTAAAATCTCATTAACCAAGAATTAATTTGTGCAAAAAAAAAAAAACATATAAAGAACATGTTTTGGATAGCTCATAGAGCGGGGGTGCCCAAAGTCGGTCCTGGAGGGCCGGCATCCTGAATGTTTTAGTTCTCTAAAATAAAAAGAAACAACGACCTTTTCAGCATGTCAAAGTTCTTCTTAGGCCATTTAACGAGCCATCATTGGGTCCTGGTGTGTTAAACCAGGGAGAGAACTAAAACATGCAGGATGCCGGCCCTTCAGGACCGACTTCGAGTACCCTTGCCATGGAACTATCCTCATCTGTTTAAGGAAGCATACAAGATTATTCACTTAAATCCTTCAGTGGTTAGATGGTGCCACCTGTTAAAGTACTAATTCAAGTCTGTCAGATAACAGTGTAGCAATGCACATCTGAGTAAAGTGAAAGTTGTCAATGGATTAGTTGGTTCATGTTGAAGCTGCTTATTGTTGAACTAACTTTGTCACAACTTCCTAAATTTGAAGATTTGTCTCTGTGATGGGTTTCCAATCCAGGCTATGAGTCGTTCCGGTTTGGCTGGACCGTCCCTCGAGAACCACATAGACATGTCGCACCTGCAGATGCCCAAACACTTGTCTGTGGCGCCACAGGAGGAACCCAATGATTTGGAGGAACTGGAGCAGTTTGCCAAAGCATTCAAACAAAGACGCATCAAACTGGGCTTCACTCAGGTATTTAAGAAGAGGAATGTTACAATTTGAAGACATTGAGAAGGTTCCCAACTACTGAAAGCAATATAGGGTTATACAGTGAGAAACTAGACCAAAAATACTTGGTAAGATTTTGTGTTTTTTTGCAGTGTACGTAGAGATTTAATTCCTGTAATTCCTTTGATTTATTTTGCTGTGTCTTTGTCTTGTCACAGGGAGATGTGGGTCTGGCGATGGGAAAACTCTACGGTAATGATTTCAGCCAGACAACAATATCACGATTCGAAGCGCTCAACCTCAGCTTCAAGAATATGTGCAAGCTCAAACCTTTGCTGGAGAAGTGGCTCAGTGATGCAGGTATATTGAAATACTCAATAGAATGAGATTATATGGTAAGAGAGCTGCATGAAATGCATTTTCTTTGAAAACACACTGAAATGCAAATATTTGTCAATAAAATTGATTAGTTATGTGAAAAAAGAAAAAAGTGTTTTTAAGAGGCACTGCAATATGATAAAACACCAAAAAAACTCAAGAAACTATTCAACAAAAACAGTAGGAGAATTCTACAGCCAAAAATACTATTGAACATGTTCTGTGGGTTTTTTTCACTTTCATTTTCAGGTAAGAGTAATTTTTGTTTCTTTTTATTTTAGAGAATTCACCCTCTGACTCAATGAGCACTTCGACCTCTCTGCCGCCTCTGATGGAGGGCTACGGACGCAAGCGAAAAAAGAGGACAAGCATCGAAACAAACATCAAGTTGACACTGGAGAAACGTTTTCTTGACGTAAGATCAGCAGAAATTCATTTTCAGTTCAGTTTCTTATGTCCAATTATTGGAGTTCATTCATCTTTGTCTCTGTGCACCACCTAAGTTTGTTAACCAGTTTCAGGACCTGACCAGAACCCCTCAGAGTAAATTAGATTGAAAAATAATGAGATTTGGCTATATATAAAAGCAATAATGTGATTGGTTGGTTAGCTAGTGATTTAACTTTTTATGGTAGAGTACTATTAAGCAAAGCAGAAGGAATGTCAAAGGTGTCACATCTTTTTGCATCGTTAGATGTTAATAAGTCATTCTGTTCTGATCTGGATAAAAGTCTCTTCAAGTTTATATGGAAAAATAAGGCTCAAAAAATTTAAAAAAAAATCTGTTCTGTCAAACTCTTTAGCTGAAGGAGGTTTAAATATTTTGACTTTTACTGTCTAATCAAATGTTAAAAATTAATTGGATTAAAAGATTTCTAAAAAAAAAAATCCAAATTCCATAAAGAATATTTTCCCAAATCATTTGTTCAGTAAACTAGGGGGTCTAAATTTTTTATTGCGTTTTCCTTTTCTCAGTTCCAGTCAAATTAGTTCAATTTCATCAGCAGGTTCTGTGGTGTTGGAAGATTATATATAAGCACAACTACCGTCCTCATTACTGCATCATATGGAACAATTCTTACATAATACATAAAAACAAATCAATATTTCTTCATAAGTGGGTTGCTAGTAATATTAATTTGATAAATCAGTTACTCGACAGTAATGGTGAGTGGTATATCTATGAGCATTTTATGAGCAACAATGACACAGAGATATCTCAAAAAGAATCTGAAGTGGTCATTAAAGCTATTCCTCATAGTTTTTTAGCACAAACCAAACAACCAAACGATCTAAACCTTCATGGCTCAATTTCAACTGAAGGAACTAATATGATGAATAAAAAATTTACAAACAGGTTTATCAGAACTCACTCACAAACTTTCTCCACTTCCATAAGTAAACATACATGGGATTGTTTGAGCCAAAAATTGTGGAATGCAATCTTTTTATTACCTCATAAAGATAGAATTACTAATAGGATCAGAGAATTTATATTTAAGATTTTACATAGATATTATCCATTTAGAAATAATATTTATCGCTTCTCTCCAGATGTCAGCAACAACTGCTGTTTTTGTCAGAGTGAAGGCGAAAGTATGAAACATTTATTTGTTCTCACACTACAATATTTTGGTTGGGCTTGTAAAAACTCCTTACAGAAAAAATTAGAAAAATGTACATATTTTACTTATCTTTAACAATTCAACTTTTTTTTTTGATGAAATATGTATAGTGAATCTTATAATCCTAGCAAAAATATGTCCACAAGATGAAATGGAGTGAAAAAATCCCCTCTTTTAATAATTTTCAAGAAACTGACTAAAATATATATATTGCTTCTGTTGAAAAACTTTAATAATAAAAAACTGGTAAAAACTTTAATTCTTCTCCAAACATTTTACCTCATCTCACAAGCAGATCCCTCTGTTATTTTTCTTTTCTTTTTTGCTTTTATTGTTCTTTTTCCTGTAGTACACCCGTCTTCATATGTATTTGGAATATTTTGGCACTTTTTATTATGAAAACCTAACTGAAAAAGTACACATCATTTTAATTTACCAATGTATATATATTTATTTAACTTTTGTCTTTCTAGACTTTAACATCAACACCCTCAATGTATGTAATTATTCTTTATTTGTTTTTATTATTATCATATTTTATAATACTATGTCTTTGAGTTAACATCTGTTTGCATGTTCATGTTATTTGTTTGAAATAAAGTAAAAAGAAAAAGATCACAGATTTCAAAAGAAAACAAAAAGGAGGGGACCGCGACTAATATAGAAAATACAGTAATATTTCAGCAACAACAAAAAACAAGCAAACAAAAAAAAAACAAAACAACAACAACACAACAACAACAAACAAAAAAAACCTTGAATGAATGCCTTTTAGTTTCTAACATGTAAATAAATGTCAGGCCCGATTTGCGGAGGAAGTCGAAACTTACAATTCACGCAAAGCCTCATGGGAGCTAGGAATAAGGTGAATAATCAACAGTCTAATTGGCAACATTTGGCATGCTAGCTTGCTAGAACAAAGTGTAGTGTTAATGTGCTGATGTTAGCATTTAGCTTACCTTTGAACTTTAAACTCTGTTCTGAAGTCATGAATTTTGTCCTTCTTGCATATTAGCATACCAATTATGGCTAAATAGAGCATAATTAATAGGCAATGCTTTTGGGCACATGATCTGCTTAACCTTTTTTGTGATAGATAAAATGTAATTTTATTCAATAGTTATTAAATTTTAACAGTATAATCAATTATGTTTCAATTAGCAACATTTAGCATGTTAGCAAAATAGAACATGTCATTGGCTGCTACTGCCATACTAATGCTAATACTTATCATTTGTGATATTGGCACCTTGCTTAGCTTTGTGGCCTAAACTGCATTTTGTCATATCAACTGTGCCTTGAGCTCACTGTTAACACTCAAATTATGCAGAATTTAGGCATAGTTTAAAGAAAAGCATATTTCAGCTATGTCCAAAACATTTTTTGTTTGTTGTTAGCACAAGGCGCTGTGAAGTTAAGTAGATTTCAGACACTTTCATTACATAAGAAAAGATTATGTTCTTTATTTCTTAACAATTCCAACTATCTCAAATTGATTATGTTTCAAGTATCAATGAATGCCAGCATTTCACATTCCAATGTGTTAACATGCTAATGTTAGGATTTAGTTTACCTCTAAGCCTCAAACTGTTTTTCTGTCAGAGAAGTGGTAAACAAGAGAGGAAAATACTGACATATTTAGGAAATGATTCTTTGATATGGCAGTGTTTACTAAATGTTGCTGATCACTACTAATTTATTATACAAAAAATAGTCAAATGTAATCAATATTTATTTATTTATTTCATAAAAGTGATTATACCACGTCACTGAAAGTACATCTGTCCTGATTATATAATTTTCTAAAATCTGACAGTCTTATTGTTTTTGTTTTCAGAATCCAAAGCCCAACTCAGAGGAGATAACTCTAATTTCTGAGCAACTTTCCATGGAGAAGGAGGTGGTTCGAGTTTGGTTCTGTAATCGTCGTCAAAAGGAGAAAAGGATCTACTGTCCTGTAGCTACTTTACCAGTCAAATCACACAGCTACAACTCCAGAATGGTTAGTTGTACAATTTGATAAACTCTATTGGGTTTATACCCACTAGTAAGACTATTGTTTTTTTTTTTTTTTTTTTTATCTAATTCTGCATAATAATAGTGCAAATACTATTTGAGATTCTCCATTTTGTTACTATTTTCATCCTTTAGTAATTTAAACATAATCTATTTTTGTACAAGTTGATTAAAGTCCATGTTTATACCTCAATAACAACCTTATATACTAATAGTCTTGTATTGATTTCAAATATATGTTATTTAAAACCATACAATGATTTAATTTCCACAGTTTTCATTCTTATATGTCCGAATCTTCAAATCACAACAAATATAACAAATAACATCTGGCATTTCAAGTTACACACTTTTATATTTGTATATTTGAATTCCTCATCATACAATACCAAAATCTATTTCAAAATTGTTTTAGGCCTCAACTTCAAGGTCCTACAGCCCTTTGGCTTCAGGTGGAGGTAAGCAATTTTTAATTATGTAGCAGATGCCTTTTCCTGAAAGTCTCGGTAGTTTCTGTCAAAAATCAAATGCTGAAACATTGTCAAACTACTTTAAGCAAAATCCCTATGATTTTGACTATGTCTGGACTTTTGCCTTTCAGTTTCTTCAAATTCATCTCCAAACAGCACGAGTCGGGAACCGTCTCCCAACAGTCTATCTGCAGCTTCAGTTGCTTTGACCTCTCAGGTCAACCCAGCTTCCTACAGTACACCGAGGTAAAATTAATACCACTAAAGATTTCTCGTTTTTACTTTGTGAACCCTTAAGCTTTTCTCATGGTTTCTGTAGATTTTACCAAGTCAAACTTAAGACTTTTAAAAACCTATATCTCCATAGAAATGTAGGAATTTCATCCAGCCAGCATTGCTGAACAATGGTCATTTGTACTGTCTTCAGAACGATTTTGTGTTGAACACATCATAAGAGCTATAAAGAAAAATAAAACAGAATCATCAAACTACTGCTTGAGTTCTTGAGCCTCTTAAGAAAATAAAATATCAAAAATGTTCATTTTAAAGCACATTTCTGCTAGAAATGTTTGAAGAAATAATAATAAAAACATAGCATTGACAAAAACATATTGGGTGTTGATGATGTTTGTATTATTTTAGCCATGCTGTTAACTGGTCAGATGTCTCTTCCAAAATGGAAAACTCTGGTTTAGACAACAAAATGAAGAGTGTATTTATGAATTGACTGTGTTGTCTGCGACAGAGCATTAGGGACATACCAAGAAAAAGTCATCTTATGAGAATAAATTTGTACAAGATTAAAGTCACAATATCACGAGAATAAAATTTAAATAATATGAGAATAAAGTTGTAGTATTACGAGAATAAAATCATAATACTACTTTGTCAAAGTTATAACTTTGAAGAATAAAGTCAAAATAATATAAGAATCAAGTTATATTTCAAGAATAAGGTTGTAATACTATGACTTTATTCTCATATGAGTTTATTCTTGTGATATTACTTTTTCATTTTGTTATTGTGGCCCTAATACTCAATCATGCTTGTCCATTTTATCCAAGGATATTTTTTTGATGAATGATGCTTTATTGTTTCAGTTCTTGGTATCGCACTTGGAATCCTGCTGCCTATCATCACTGAGAACCACAAACTGTACATATGAAGCTTTTGAGGACTGCTGAAGAAGAATGAAGATTGATTAACACTCTCCCTGTTTCAAGAACGGTTACAACTCAGGGGTATACCAACAAAACAGATACATAACGCAAACCAGGACTATAAAGGAGAGGACTTTGACACACACATTTCCTGCCAGTTCATCACTCATGGAAGATCCAAGAAGCCAGGAGCTGTTCGATTAGTGCTTCTGGGACTCCATATTCAACTGAAAAATGAAGGATCAAGAGAAATAATCATCAGAAGTGACAGTAGGAAGTCTCATGTTTGACTCCTCGTACTAAAAACCCAGATAATTTATTGAAACGTTGAAGGACTCATTTGCAGATTCACTAACATTACAAAAAAAAAAGTCATCTTTGACAAAATTTGTAAAGTGGTTAACAGTGGTTAGATGTGCTCATATTTAGTTTAAATGTTGTTTACATAGCCCCAATTTACGAAAAAAAAAAAAGTTAAAAGTTAGTCACATATTACACATTAGATAAAGTACAAATGGAAGGACAAGGGATAAGAATACAGAGACACTGCATTCTTATCACTTTAGGAAAATATTATTTGGAATATAAAAATGAAATCAACCCTAGATCACCTAATAAGTTTTCTAATTTTAAGAATAAAATTGGACAAAGTATCACTTTTATCCAAACAAGTCTTGTCTAGAAATTCTGAGATAAGAACGATCCAAATGTGGTTTGAAAATTACCTTTGATCATCATGAGTATCTTAAACTTGCATTTATTGTACCTTTTAAACATTAACAAAGTTCTAGCTTTAGATCTCACCTCTTTTTTCATCAGGATTAAAATTAAAGTTTAAGATTTAAATTGGATGGTTTCCTAGCACAGACTAGATTTTAGGCATTGTCTGTAAATTTTTAAGGTTTCTCCAAGTCATTGTTATTACAGTAACTTAATGTTAGCTGCACTGTTTAGTCCAAAAGCAAAGTTTTACTTGTTTGACCCACATTGTTAATTCAGAAAACGGAAATTGAATTAGGGCTGCAACTAACAAATATCAATTACTGATTAATCTATCAATAATTCTATCAATAATTCTGGTGATAAATCAGTTAAAAATGTTTCACATTCTGCAGATTTTTCATTTATACAAAACCAGAAATACATTAAGAGATTCAAAATAACAAATAATTTAATTTCTTTTGTTTTAAACACAAAAAAAAGAATAAAAAAATTCTTATCTAAAATGTAATAACAGTATTCATTTAGTGAAAGCTGGATTATTTGTAGCAAAGGATGAATCCGCATCTAAAAATACTTCTAACATCAACATGTTAAAAGCTCAGCCTTTTCTGCTTGACACAGCATTATAATGGGGTGACCTGTTGATTATGTTTTAAAAAAACTACAATAATTAATAAATGGACAGCAAAACATGAAGCTGAAACTATCCCACATGAGTAGAACATATTTATGAAGGATTTTAAAAAAATCTTAAATGCAAAATCTGCATATTTCTGTACAATTTTGTAAGCAAATTGCCTTTTTACATCCATATACTAAAGTAAGCAATTGATTACTATATTCATTAACGATTTCAATAAGTGACTCATCTCAATTAATCGTTTCAGCCCTGGTAAAAGAATTTTAAAAAACATAAAATCCACATAGCTCAAGCTTGCCGAGAACTGGAAACTGCTGGAACCCCAGAACAACGAGTTTAAGATCTCCACAGACAGAGAAAGAAGAAAACCTGCTTCAAATGACACTTCAGATTTGAACATGGAGAAGCCAAATGCCCTCTGAAGATTCTGATAGTCAAACCTAAAAACACAGTATTAACTGTGAACATGGTGGTGTCAGTATCATGTTGTCTGACAGCAATTCGTGAAACTGCAGTGAAACAGGTGTTTGAAAAGTGCTGTAGTGTTTCACCGAAGAAACGAAACAATGATGGAATAATTAAGATGGAGCTTATGTATGAGACTGTATATATTGTGATTTTGACAAAAAAAAGTCCTTCTAAACCAAAGATTAAAGATCAAAGCTATAACATTAATGGCTATGATGAGAGGGTGAAATTAAAAGGAACACTTTAATTGGCATATAACAGCAACTAGACCTGAAATAAGGGGTGAAATTATGACTTTACAAGCAATCTGTTTTCCAGAAATAAGCTAATTAAAGCTTCCTTCCACAGTTTTAGAAAATTGTTTTTAGTGTAAAACTGATTCAAAGTAATTCTGAAATCCTCTAGTTTAACTCTTCCATAACCTGCAGAGTCCCCTATTTGAGATCATGTAATTTAATGTCTCCTATATGTTACACTCTCTGTGTTTTTGGTTGAACTTCAAGTGTTTTCACAGCCTAGATGCCATGCAGGCAAAATGAAAGCATGCAAAACTCTTATTATTCTTTTTTTCAAACAGGTCTATTCTATATTAGTTAGTATTGGTTTATGGAAAACAATAGATCAGCCTGAATTAGTTAATTTTTTTTTAGAAACAGTCGTTTCTTTATTTTTAAAGGATCTTTTGGTTTGTAAGAAAAAAAAATCTTTAAGCTGCATTTTAGAGCTCATGAAGAAGTGCTGCCCTCTGCTGGACGTAAATTAAGCTTCTCGCTTTGTTTTCCACTTTATATCAATTTTTTCCCATGAACTGCCTATCAGTTTCTATTTGAAGGTCTGACCATTTCTTTTATTGTGTTCGATTTTGGTTTGTAATTTCTTTTTTTATTGTTAATTTTTATTGTTAATTCGATATTTTATTTAATTGTATGGAAATGATGCTGTGGCATGAAAAAAAAAACACATGCCACAGCATTTGATAAAGCCATTTCATTTATGATCTGTATTGTTACAGTAGGTTCTTTCTGACATGTTACAAATAAAATTGTGTTTTCACTAAAATGCAACTGAACTTGCAATCAGTAAAGGAAATCTTCTGTCTGATCTGCAGTCACCAGGAAAAGAATGTCCATAATTAGCAGGAACTGACAAAGAAAAGGCTTTGTCAGATCCTTGGTCTGTAAAAACAGTGGTTTTAACACTTTAAGGTATGGGGAAATTTTTCTGCCATAATCCAAGGGCACACATTTTCAGTCTGAAAACAGGATTTTATGTCTTTTGTTCTCAAAACCTTTAATACCTTAGCTTACATTTTAATTTTGAAAGCAGGATTTCATGTCTTTCTTCTCAAAACCTGTAATGCTTGTAAAACAAAAGACATGAAGTCCTGCACACATTATTCCACGCAAAATCACCCTAATTTGTGAGGCTCAGACTAATAAAAGAAATTGCAAAATATACATCTCTTAGAATTTCAAGACTTAGTTAACATGCTCTAGGTGACCAATTGTGCTTCCTTGCACAGGGTGGGATAGATATAAGAGCTATACAAAACATGTTCATTAAACATTTTTGCACAAAATCATTCTTAGACAAGATTTTGTTCTGGTCAGTTCAGCCTATTTTGAGCTCATTTCAGATTGAGCTATTTTTGGTTCCTTTGCTACTATAATTTATTCTATAATTGGTTGTGCAGGAGATTTCTGACTTACTAACCAAAAACCAATTGGTTTCTGAATAATAAGTCAATAATAAAGCACTTGTCTTTTCAATAACCAATATATAATGCATACAGCAGTAAAACCAGATGACCAAACGTGCTGGAGTTCATTTGTTTAGGTTGCTAGGTGACGGGCTGGGCTTGGCTGGGGTTTGCTAGGTAACCGAGTGTCTATTGAATGTCACTTTCAAATCGGGAGGTTTTTGAAATGGTCCATGTTCTAGACACCAAAAACCATTAACTTATTGACAAAAACCACTGAGTGATTTTATTTTTACTTGCTTGGGCTGTTTTAGAAGCAGTTGCGATCCAAATAGAAGTACAAAAATGTGCAAAATGTGAATTTTGCTTAAAAGCCCGCCACCCCCCCCCTTTAAATGAAAACCCAGGATAGGACAGTAAGAAAAAGAGCCCAAATATGGTTGCTAGGGGAAAAAAAGCATCTTTGTTCTCTCTAAATTAATATGTTTGCATGAGTTGCAATTGTGACAAGTGCAATTGTGAGCTAGGATAGACATGAAACAGATTTCTGGAATAATGTAGTTATCTTAGCTGTTAGGCTGTGTTGCAAATTTACAGGTTTGCAGAAATAGACCACAAATTAGCACAAATACCTTCGACGAATTGTCAAGCAAAGAGATGGAGGGTTGATGAAACATCTCATTATCTCAAACATGAACGCCGTTGCTTACCACAGTGTTCTGGAGTCAATTTAAGTTTTCATTGTAGCAGACTGATTTGTCAATAAATGAGTACACACTTTATATGAACAGTGTGCAAGACAATAACACAGTGGTTCTTAACCTTTGTTGAGGTACTGAACCCACCAGTTTCCTATGTGCATTCACTGAACCCTTCTTTAGTGAGAAATAAAATATGATTTTTTTTCCAAATTCAAGACATAGGTATATGCTTTTTTTTTTTACTGGTGCACAAAATGAGACATGCATGAACATTACCTTGCTCAAAGAACAAAACCAACACAGTGCATGAACTCACCACAAATTACAGTATTACTTTATTCTGACCCCAGAAAAATATTTAAGCCCCATAAAAGAATTTCAGCCCCCCTAAATATATTTTTTCTATTTTACTAATTAAAATAAATTTGGATCTTTTTTTAAGAGTTTAAAATTTTTTAATAACTTAATTTTTTTTAATTTGAAATTTAATTTCTTTTTTGTCGTTTTGAATCCACAAAATACTTTTTTACTTTTCACCATCTCCATGCAGCTTCAAGAAGTGTTCCCTTAGTTTTGCCGGAGTGAGACTAGAGTTGTTCAACTTGCATTGGATATCATGCAGATGGGACGCTGACTCCCATCCCGTTCCCTGATACACGTGAATCCATGTGGTACATATTCGTCCGACCACTTTGTTTTTTTGCTCGACATTTTACTACATAAAATATGATTTTTTTTCCAAATTCAAGACATAGGTATATGCTTTTTTTTTTTACTGGTGCACAAAATGAGACATGCATGAACATTACCTTGCTCAAAGAACAAAACCAACACAGTGCATGAACTCGCCACAAATTACAGTATTACTTTATTCTGACCCCAGAAAAATATTTAAGCCCCATAAAAGAATTTCAGCCCCCCTAAATATATTTTTTCTATTTTACTAATTAAAAATAAATTTGGATCTTTTTTTAAGAGTTTAAAATTTTTTAATAACTTAATTTTTTTTAAATTTGAAATTTAATTTCTTTTTTGTCGTTTTGAATCCACAAAATACTTTTTTACTTTTCCCCATCTCCATGCAGCTTCAAGAAGTGTTCCCTTAGTTTTGCCGGAGTGAGACTAGAGTTGTTCAACTTGCATTGGATATCATGCAGATGGGACGCTGACTCCCATCCCGTTCCCTGATACACGTGAATCCATGTGGTACATATTCGTCCGACCACTTTGTTTTTTTGCTCGACATTTTACTACATAAAATATGATTTTTTTTCCAAATTCAAGACATAGGTATATGCTTTTTTTTTTTACTGGTGCACAAAATGAGACATGCATGAACATTACCTTGCTCAAAGAACAAAACCAACACAGTGCATGAACTCGCCACAAATTACAGTATTACTTTATTCTGACCCCAGAAAAATATTTTGGCCCCATAAAAGAATTTCAGCCCCCCTAAATATACACTGCTCAAAAAAATAAAGGGAACACTCAAATAACACATCCTAGATGGACAGTTTGATTTCACAGAAGTTTGATTTACTTGGAGTTATATTGTATTGTTTAAGTGTTCCTTTATTTTTTTGAGCACTATATTTCTCTCTACTTTTTCTCTCACCAGCCGGCTGAGATCTACCTCATGATACGTAGACATAAAAATTGGAATTAAACCCTGTTGACTCATTTTCTATACAAATATACATCAGTTATATCAGAAATGACAAAGTGATAGAAAATCTAATACGGTTTCTTCCTCAGTGAGATTCTGACACTGGGAGCAGGTTACTGGTTTCTCAGTCAGAAGCTGGTTGCAAACCTGAGGCCAGCAGATGTCAGTCAGTTCTGGTAGATCTGAAATTTGGTTTCATGACATCAATATGAGAAACTACAGACTGATTGGAGGAACCAAAGAGCTCTGTTAAAGCAAAGGCAAATCTTCTGAATTTGGGATATAATTAATTTAATTTCACATAATTATTGTGGTAGAAGCCATTTGTTTGTTAAAACTTAATCAAATATATTTGTCCTATTTGATATTTGTTAAGACATTTGCTGCAAACCAACCAGGTAATTAGTCCAAGTTTGTCATTTATTGAACCTTCAGAAACCACAGCGGCTGTGATGAACCACAGCAAAGGTCAACAAAGGTGAAACAACCCAAACAGGTGATCAGCTCAAAACCACTTGCACCTTTTTACTCTCCATCTCACTTTGTCGTTTTAAGCACACGCGTTGCCATGGCAACCACCTGCGCCCCGCAAGCCGAGCAGAGATTACGTTAAAAACATTCTGTCCATTACGATATCAGGTTTCCAGGCTTGATATTTATTTATTGATTATTAATAAGCCTCTCATGAACACAGCGGTGGTTGATTAGCCAATTTAAACTCCTGCTCTGCTAGTCAGTCAGTCTTTGAGTTGCAACACTTCTTGAAACAAAAATGTTAACAAGTTTTGTTGATTTTTTAAATTATTATTCTTTATAGAAGCTACAAACGTTTTGGATCTTAGTGAATATTTCGATAAGCCTGTCAGAAGAGGAAGTACTGGTCTCAGCGTCCTGGAGGCCTTCAGTTTGACACCTGCTGCAGAGATCGACTCAAACCTTCGATCAACGTATTGAGCATCCATGTGGTACATATTCATCTGACCACTTTGTTTTTTGCTCGACATGTTTAGTGTGGATTCAAATATTGAGAAAGAAACCACATGACGTACAATACGACAGCCGTTGACTACTGTGCGCCGCACTAAATTTCCCGCAGCACTGATTGGCCAAGCAATGTCATGTGATCCTCTGCAGCAAGTGATGGCCAAGCAGGGCGTGTCATCACAACTTTACACAAGTGTGTCTTTACCTCCGCAGCAGAGCCTCTGCCGAACCCCTGGGGTTTGACCGAACCATTGCAATAACAAAAGAACATGACACACCATGTGTAAGATTTCACTACAATCAGAGATGTGCCTTATTTTTGTAAGATGGAACTGGCACTTCAATTAGACGACCTCTTTCAGAAGCAGTCGTCCATAAAAGCTCCAAAAACAGATCTTCCCACTTATGTGGGTACATTCTGGAGAAAAATAAAATGTAACCAGACACTTCATAGAGGCTCTGATGCCGGGGATGATGTAAGAAATTTTGTGGATTAATACATGCTACAACTGAACATTTTGACTTCTTTGCTTGCAACTTCTGCATGACCAAACTTCATCTACAAAATTTCTGCAAGGAAAAAAAAGTTTGACAAAACTTATTAGCCGGAAGATATTGTCAGGGTCCCGGTGGGCGAGCGTGTGCATGCGAGTGTTACATCTTCTTTCAGCGAGGATCTTTGTGAGGAATCTGTGGAGCCGGCACAGGTGAAGCTGATCTGCCTCATCAGCGTGCTGGGAGTATAGGAGCGGCCGAGTCCTTCAGTCATCGCTAGCTGGTTAACGTACACCGGTAGTCACTCTGGCCTCTCCTGTTTCGAGCACATTCTGAGAGATTTCTGAGTTTTCCTGTAGCCACTTGTGTTTTTGTTCGCTTCTAGGAGTTTGTGTCTTCTCGTTCTCGAGATTCTCCAGTGGATACCTGCCTGCCCGCTCCGTCATTTCCACCGTCTCCACTCCGCTTCCTCAAGCCCCCACTCTCTCCTCGCACTCACCTTCGGAACCGCTGTACACCCCCCTCTCTGGACCCTGGTATCATACTCCCTCGCCTCGGAGAATCCGCATCAAAGTAAGCCTGTTCCTGAATTCTCCTCCTGCCACTCCTTCCGTGCCCGTCTTAATTCAGTTCTCGTTTCAGGCCAACCTGGTCGAGTGACCCTCGTTCTCCCGTTGCAGTCCAGAGGATTGAATATTATTTTGTCCTGTTGTAAATAAATACTCACCTTTTCCTATTCGACGTGTGGTTCTGCATGTGGGTCCGTAAACTGAACTCAATCATGACAGATATGCCCTTATTTGCAGTTCCACAGCAAATGTGGTGATGTCATAGACAAGAAAAATGTTACTGCGAAGAGAAAAATGAACGGACAGAAAAATACATTCCTAAAAACAGCTACACAGAATCAGAAGAGAATAAATGAAAATTTTTTGAACTCAGTCACAAAACACACAAAAAAATTAAGTGCTAAAAGAGTGAATTTTACATATGAATGTAAATTGTACATGCTTTAATGGAAGCATGCCCATTTCATAAAAACATGTTTTTTGATAAAGGTTTTGCGCTCAAATGAGGTTTTCTTCAGTCATATGAAAATTTGTGTATTTCACAAAACTGTACATTTGTAATGGAAATGCATCTACGTACATGATACATATATCAGCTGGGTCTACATGTTAGTTGATACATGTTAGTTATATGCCTTACAAAGACAGTGACAGAATCTTGCATGATTTCTTACATTATTTATTAGATTGTTTTATACACTGAGCATAAGCAGCATTTTTACAGCACATCTGATTCATCTCAGTTTACCAAATTTACCAAGGAATTACTTGTGAAGAGACAACAAATCAAAAACAAGATTAAGACAAACAATAAAACAACATTAAGAATAATGAATAGAATAATGTGATTAAAATTTGTCTCTGCAAAGTGACATTTCCTTTGTTTTACAAAAAGAAAGCTTCAATCATCAGCTTGGTTACTTGAATCTTCTGGCTTTGCTTTCTTTGGCTATACAGTGAGAAGAGGTCTGGTTTAGTTATACTGCTGACAGTTTGTTTTGATTGTGAGCTTACATTTTTTAAACCTAAAAATAAAAAATAAAAGAAGAAATTACAGTTATGTTGAGAGAATGACTATTTTATTACTTTTATTTACTTTCATTTTGATTTCAGTTGGAAAGGCTTGACTAATGACCAATTGAAATGTCATATTTTCTAAATTATTATCATAGATGCATTGTAATTGTGCAACCATTAACAGTGCAACTCAAAGTCAGTTGCACATTGAAATACGTTTATACAAAGTGTAAGATGGGTGGAATGAGTGGAAAACTATTATAGATACAAGGAAAATTCTATCTTCTAATAATGCAGGTTTTTTTTTTTTTGATGGGTCCATGTTTAAAACCAGTCACATTAGTGACTCACCCTGTGGCTCAGGGAATCCGTCCACAACAGTCTTTGATTTCCTTAAAGACAAGTCGGGTCAAAAACTGTGAAAACAACAACAACAAAAGATGAGCCACTATTCAGTACAGGTAGTCATTATAACAGACAGAAGCCAGAACAAAGAATTTAAACCATTGCTATTTATAAATTTATAAATTAGTGCTATTGTAGCATTATTTCTGACCAGGCAGGCTAAGATGTCAGCAGAGATGAGCATGTAGAAAACATTGTTCCAGCCGGTGGGTGAGATCAAACCAGCCAACAAAGGACCCAACGCTGCACCTGCCAAAATCACATAAAAACATGTTTGCTGTTGTCTTCAGTGAGCAGAAATTGTAACACTCTATGTGATGGGGTGTACATAAGACTGACATGACACTGTCATAAACATGAATATTTATGACTTATTATGCTGCCAAAAGCTTTAACAACACATTCATATCAATATCAACAGGTTCTGAGCATTTCCAGACACCTTTAAAGATCCGCTTCCAGGAAATGAACACAAGAAGATTTCCCCGTTTTCAGAGCTTTACAGGAAGGCAATAATGAAGGAGATGGCTGACTGTTGAAAGAACCTATTTTCTTCAGTTAAAAAAAAGTAATTCTGTTTTAATTTTTCAAGTATTTCAGAGTTACAACATACTGACCAGAAGTTGAACTCTCTGTTTGAAGAACAAATAATCCTTTGTTTTATTCCAATGTACAAAGGGTTTGTTCTACAGCTAAGATAGTAGTTATAAATAGTTAACAACTATTATGATATATTTATGACATATGGTCATAAATATATATGACCATATGTCATATATGGTGATATGACATGGTGATTATGTGATTCTTATGGTGATTCTTGGTTAATGTCAAGTTGTCATAACAAAGACATTTTGAATAATGTCAACTTTGTATTAAAAGTGTCATGTCACCAAATGACAGTTTATGACAACAGTCATAAATATTCATGAAGACTTACTCATGTTCATGACAGGTGTTATGTCATGTTTATGACAGTGTCATGACAGTCTTATGCACACCCCGTCAAATAAAGTGTTACCGCAGAAACCACTAGGGCTGGGCAGCATGGCTTAAAAATAAAATATCCGATTTTTTCTTACCAAATCCGATTTTAATTTATTTTTTTCTTGCTATCTTTCTAAAAAAGAAATAAATATTTTCAAAAAGTGGCTTTTATTTCAATTTCATCTGTGACTTTACTTTGGAATATTATTGCCAAACTGCAATAATTGTTGTTTAATTACATAATAGCAGAAGAAAAAACTTCTTAAAATTACAAGAAAAAAAACTCCTGTTGAATGCCATTAAGAGTTGACATAACCACTCAGTTCACATAGAGTGTTACCGTTACTGCTCACTGAAGAAATACACATTTGTTTGCACAATCATTTTAAAGTCCTGCTACTGATGATAATTTAATGCGTACGTATTAAAAGATGAAGCATTTCCATTTGCCATTAGGTATGAAGAATTATCTGTAACACTGACACCAACTTTATAACTTCATAAAATGCTCAGCATACCTTATTTTATTTATTTATTTTTTATGTTGAAGCTCTCATAAAAGAATGACTTAATTCTGGGAAGATTATTAATTTAATCTTGAAGAGTTGATAAAAATTCAAAATCCAAATGAATAGAAGGTCAAACAAGATGTGGGGCACCACCCTTGAATATGGAAACTCAATTTGTTTTAGAGTTCAACCCTGATTTCACCAAAAGCATTTATACCTTTTGGAATTTATATGCGAACAAGGCCACCCTCTAGCTCTGCCCCTGTTTACATACATTTACACCCAATCATGAGAAAATAATTTAACTTTGGATTAAAGGGAAACATTTACTGCATAATCAGTTTAGGAGGAAGAGAACCATTTGTGGTTTGCACTCGGAAAGCTGACATAGACAGGTCTTATGTTCATATAAAATGACTTGTTTTTCAATTGACTTACTAAAAATGTATAAAAATTTCACTTGCGTTAGAAAAATCTAAGTTTCAACAGATATGGGGATGTATGGTTTTTACAATGCATACCTATTGATCCAGTGCCATCAATGATTGCAGTAACAGTTGACAAAGCTCTGGAGTTTCCTCTCAGACTCTCGTGTGTTCCCTGCAATAAAACAGAAATATTATGTCTATCAGGCTTTAAAATCTAATGCACAGAAATAAGACAAAGAAGCACAGGATCTAATGTTATGATGTTTCGAGATCTTACCAGGTCAGCAGATACAGCTGTGGTGATCAGGGCATATGGTCCGTTCACCAGGCCTCCACACAGCAGCAGCATACCTATATGTGAAAATGTTCATCTAAATTCTTTCACACATTAAACTCAAAATATATTTAAAAATCTTAACGGCTTCAAGTGTCAAATGTTCCTTTAATCGACCTTTTTTCAGTCGATTAAAGCTTATCTGTCTAACTCTTTATGTCTGAGAATCATGTCTGGACTCTTTCATCTCTTTTAAAAAAACACAAAGTTTCTTTTTATAATTTTGAGGAGTCAGAACTATGGACTAAAATAACACCATGAAGAAAGCACACGCTCCATCAATAAATAAAATCACAGAGAACCATCCTATCCAACAATCAATTTATAGCTGTGTGACATTGCATAATATGCTGCTTCTCTCAGCTGCCACTTCCTGAAGAAATTTTATTTCAAGCCATGTTTTGGTTGCATTGGCCATAAAAGTCTTTATTCTGAAAGCTTTATGTTCATTTAAAAACCAATCAGAGTTGAGATAAAGCTGGGTTATTACCTTTCACAGGTCAGGGGAAAGTTTTTTTTCACACCAAAAGTTTAAAATCTGTGCGTGTATTATTTAGGTAAAGCAGATAAAACATCCGCCTGAAAATTTGTGTCAAAATAATATAAAAAAACAGAATTAAACGCCTCTTACCGATTGTGATCCCTAGGCTCTTTTGTCCGATGTAATTATAGACGAAGAGCTGAAAGCAAAACGAACAGGTGTAAATAAAATAGAAAGCTTAACATTATATATGGACTTCTAATATTCTAATACAAAATACCATCAACAAATTTCCCCTAAGCAGATATGGCTTAGAGTAAATTTGCACTTTTTGGATCTCTGGACCTGAATTTTATACCTGTAAACAAACTGATTTCTACCATCAGGTTTCACTCTATTTCTCTACGTAGCTCAGTATTTTTAATAATAGGGGTAAAAATATTATGATTTGTGGTGAGAAGTGGTGAGGATGACGGTGAAGACCCAGGTTGGAATGACAGAATGATGTTTTAATAAACCAAAAAACACAATAATCCAGGCCGCACAGATGAGCAGAAGGCTAATGCTCACAACTGGTAGCACCTGGAACAAATGAACCAAACCATAGACTTGATGGCAGACAAAGACCCGACAAAGAACAAGGAACTCAGGTGAGATTAAATACACCGGGAGATAATCAGGAGAAACAAAGGTCAACCTGGGACAGGACAACACGGAGAATCAATTAATTGAAAATGATACAAAAACCTAAATTAACACAGAGAAAAACCCAAATCCTCACAAAAAATGATATTATAAAGTTCTCAAAACACACTCTACAATCATATTCGTTAAATTAGAATATGTATTAAGCTGTGGCTTGTTGATCAGATTAAAAGTACCTTTTGAAAGTGATGCCCTTTAACCAATCAATCAACTTTATAACATTAAGAAGATTTGCTTGCAAGTGAGATGAGTCAGCTTTCTGGTCAATCAGCAAATTTGACATAAATGCACAATAAATATAAATATTACATGATTAAAAGTGATCAATACTAGGGATGCTACAATCAGGTTTTTTGCTGATGATTCTGATTCCGATCACCCATAAGGACCGATCACTGCCAATCACCTGGATTGGCTGTAAATTTTTTGCATTAGGTATAAATTCTACAATGTGATCTGGCAAAATGAAAAAAATATCTGGCAATAAATTCAACTAATTTAGATATAAAACATGCAAAGTATTTGCAGGTACAACACAGCAGCTCCTCAGTCAAAAGGACAACTGAAAAACCAGCAATCAATAAAATAATCTAACTTATAAATTATACACGAGTCAACTAAATCTCAACACTGCCTATATCAATGTAAAGTAAAAGAGAAAAACATTCAAAGTCAAATGCAGGTTGCTACAAAATAAACAATCCTGACTTACAAATTCAAAACTTCCTCACAGCATGGCTGGCTGTTCTGTACTGGTTCTGATTGGCTGTTTCTGACCAAGGTGAGTAATTGTGCAGAACACAGGGAGGAGAAAGAGATCGATTTTTTTTCAGAGGTTATCTCTATTATGTTCATAAACTTGGTCAAACATGTAAAAACAGCAGAACTGTTTTGTTCAGTATAACAGTCAATGTAAAATAAATAAGAAAACTGAAACTGACAAAAAACAACAACAAAAAAAAACAATAGGTAGATCGCCTTGATCAAACATGTAAAAAATAAACTGCAGAAAATTTTCTTTCAAATAGTTCAGAAAGTGCAATTAGGAATTCTGAATATAATGTAAAATAAATTAATCATAGAAAAAAAAAAATCATAGAATTAGATTGAATAGATCTGCCCAAATGGATGGGCATATTGTCACTGATTCCTGGTCTAGATTTTTGTTCAATATCAGAACCGATACAGGTAAGATTGGATCAGTGCATCAACATCTGATTGCCTGGTTGATTTGCTCCAAACCAGAAGATGGAAACATGGCTAAATTGCATTTTATTTTTGCAGTTTTACAAGTTTGCTTAAAATTTCCTTTACAATTTGATGGAAACCAAATCAATTCAACAAAGTGTGTTTCTATATCATGAAGTTGCTAAATGAGAGATTTCTCACCATAGGTGCAGCAGCAATCAGCATGACACAGCAGGTTGACGCTCTTCCCCCAGTGAAGTCAGACACCAGGCCGGCCATGATGCCTCCTGTGGACACAAAGGAGGCATCTGAACTGATACAAAGGATCAATTTGGCTGTCTTTGCTTTCTTAGACAACAAAAAAGTATAATACAAAAGGTGTTTTTAACTGCCCAATCAAAACCTACCAAGAATTCCTCCTACATCAAATAACGTTGACATGTCTCCCGCTTCTTTTGCTTGAAAATGTGCTGAATAAAAACAAAAAATGTACACATTAAACATACAGTTACATATACACTGTATAAGAAGACAAGATTTTGTCTTAAAGTAAAAATAGAAATTGCGCACAATTTTCTTCCTTTCTTTTACCAGGCCACTTTAATATATTATATTTGGTTTGGTTTGACTTTATTGAACATACAGTAATAAAATAATAAACAAAGTTATATACAAACAAATTTAACACAAAAGCAAACAAAAGAAGAACAGTAGTAAAGTATATTTATACATTCAAATGAGTGAGTAGAAGTATGAATTTATTTTTTACCCCCTCTTACATTTATGGCATCGTCCAATAAATTACTCATGTTAACTCTGTTTTAAGAGTTTCTAATTATTTTCTATATCCATACCAATATAACTAGTACAGTGCATTCATAATTGCTTGCCCATATAAGCAAGCATAATTTTAACATTAAAAATTTACTTCTAATTAATATATCATACCACAGAGATATTTTGACAACTTCATTAAATAGTAACAATAACATTATTATTATTATCATTATTAATTATTATTATATTGCATGTATATACATGAATATACATGCAGGTTTGAGGGTACATATGTATGTATATCTATATGGACAGAAGATATCTTTTATGACGGTAGGCTGCTAAGTATATAAAGAGGGTAGGCAAGTATAAGCTTTGGCTTCAGCCTATTCCTTTTTTGGTAAATTCTGGGTTTGTTTATTATTGTTGGCTTTGTTTTCTGTGTTTAGTGAACTGAAACGGAAAACATTTAAAGCAATATAAACCAGGTATTTACATACATTAATAACAAAAAGAAACATAGCCCAGGGTTTCCCCAAGAAAACTTGCTAAGCCTTGTGGTCGGGGCGCTGAGGCGGTCTACCAGTAGTCCACTGTGTTTTTGCATTAAAAGATGTCAAGTTGACAGAAAATGTAAAAATATTACTGGGTAACCCACAACTACAGAATCTTAAAGACAAACAAAAAACAAAATATATACCAATTATTTCCATTTCTGCTAAACCTTTGAGTTTGAGCTGTGTTTGTTCACAAATACATCTCAGTAAATTACAAGATGGGCCCCAAAATCAAATTATGCTCAAGGTCTCATACAAACTTGGCGCAGCTCTGCATGATGAGCCATTGCACTGCACATTTCTCTGCTGGATACAGAGAGAGATTAATTTTATGTGGCTCTACTAGCTCTTTCATTTGTGTCTTTCGAGTTTTTAATAAGAGCTGGTTGCCCAAGCTGTATGGGACAAGTTTTTCTGATCTTGACTGTGTGTCAACTCTGCCTGAGTGTCAGTAGACAAAACATTTCATATAGCGCAGTTTGAAGCATCGTCCCACCAATAATGACATGCTGATGAGGTGAGCGTCAAAGCTCCTCCACGGACTGAGCCACCGGCTGACTAACACACCATCTAACAAAGAACATGTATATGTGTGCAGACACACAGTCATGGTAAACTTGAGAGATGCAACCATAAGGCAGCCAGCCTCATGCTTGCATCGGTCGAATCGGTTTATCTAGGCTTTGTGCCCGTGTAAACCAACTGATATTTCAGGAACGATTCTGCTCTGCCAGTGAAATGCTCAACGCAGCAAAGACGCTTGCAGTCACTTGTTTACGTAAGAAAAAAAAGAAAGAAAGAAAAAAAAATGTGATAGTCGAAGGAATAAAGTTTTCTAATGTAAGCAAAGTTTAGGTCAAAATGTAAAATGTGTGAATAATACTAACCAACATTAGAGATGTAGAGAGGAAGCCAGTAGAGGAAGGTGTAGCTGACCAGTTTGGCAAACATGAGGCAGAGAGAAAACTCCACAACTCCCTGTGGGATACATAAAGGATCAGATTAAGCATTTTAATGATCCCTCTCTCACTGTGCTGCAATGAAAACATGCCATGGATTGACACTACAGTTGCTGGTTTCAAAAGTAATAACAAACTCAACTGAGCAACTTGTAATAAAAGGAAAATCTCCAGGTGAGGACAAGGTGAAGAAGTTCTAATGGCTGTCATTGTATCAAAAACATAACAGAAAAGATTTAATAATCAGTCTCCAGTTTTTTTGCAATTTTGCAATTGTGGAAAGTCACGCAAAATCAATAGATCCCTGCTTTCAAAAACATTGGGTTTAAGTGAATGATAGCTCCCACCTACAGGTGGCACTATTTCTTATTCCTTCAATGCTGCCGCCTCAGACTTACTTGATGTTGAGTTACAATCTGAATTTCCATTACAAATAAGCACAAAACTGACAATATTATGCTAATGTCGAAAAATGACAATTGTGGTATTTTAATTAAATATGAAACACAATTAAAATCACACATGAATACATTTGTACACAGGATAAATCATTAAAAAGCAAGGTGCTCCATGATCCTCCAACCACTTCCTGTTATCCTCATCTTTGTGGTTTGGGCCAGTGGAAACTTCCAGTTGTTGATCATGTGACTCATGTGATGCAAACACAGTGTGTCCATTGCAGTTTTGACAAATAAACCAATTTTGATGTAGCCAAATCATCCTAGAACAAAAACTTATCAAAAAATTATCATGAAAAAAACCCAATTTGACTAAAGAAAAAATATATATTTTTGAAATGTCAAATTGCACAATTATATGGTCAATGGAAACACTGCTACTGCCTCCCTGCTCTTTAACCCGTAAAGAGCAGGGAGGTAGAGCAATTGATGGGAGGGGAAGGTTTGATGGAACAAACGGAGAGCATGCAGCAAAATATGGGATATTTATGGGGAAATAATAATACGAGAGCACTGTGAGAAAGGGGGATAAAATACAGTAGTTTCCCAGCCAAAATGGGAGACTTGACAGATATGCACAAAATCAGTGATTTGTATTGCAAAAATGAATTACATGAAATTCTGGAGGGACCATTCACTTGTCAGCTGAATGTGGAAACAAGAAAAGAACATGGTAGAAATTCTGTTTTAAACCTTAACTAACCGATTAAGGTTTAACCAGTTCCTTAATTTTGTTGGTTTTCAGATTGTTCCTGTGTTGTTTTCATTTAATCCTCTCTCAAGGTCTTGCAGATGTTATTCAACTCACATTTTAAACAAAACATTTCCACAGGGGAAAAGTTATTTTTTTATTAAACACACTGAGTCAATGCATTTTGTTACTTATCATTGTATTGCTTTCCTGGTTATTGTTGAGGGTTTTTTATCCAATTTATAGTCCAGAGAGCAAAAAGCTGATAGAAGCTTCATAGGGTAAGCCTGAAATCATTCATACCCTTACAGTTGACCCAGGCTTAAAGTAATCTTTCAATTTCAGCCACATATTTTTTTCTGACAGGAAGTAACAATGTTCACAACTTGAATTTTATGGAAAATTCAAGGAAAAAACTAAAGATTTGGGTGATGACAGGGAGGTCCACCAACCTCAGAGCCATTGGTAAAATAAAACATGATCATGTCAAATGGAAACGGACCTTCTACTATAATTTTAAATGTGCAATTTGTCTTTCAGACCACTACATGGAGCCAAAGACTATGGCTGGAACATGTAAACAGCACAATAAAGTCTTATCTGGAGCAAAATCAAACAAATCTTTTTTTCTTTTTTTTAAAATCAGTTAAATTCAACTATTTATGCTTACAGGTATACAGAGAGCCCCATAGAAGCTTATGGCCTCAGAGTGTTCCTGTATGATCTTCGGAGTCTCAATGGAGACGGCGCCATTGATGCTTCCGTTCCCGTTTTGCAGTAGAGGCTCGGTCTCACCGTCCTCCTGAATGATCTGACATACAAACACACAGCTGTGAGCTCAGAGATGAATGGTTCAGGAAAAAAGTAGAAAGCAGGAATGCAAGTTATTGATTAATGAGTTAATCTAAAATTGATTGGCCTTATCGATCGATTGTAGATTAATTGGTGGCCATTTTCTTAAAAGCTCAACTGTCTTTCCATAACATACAAGACTACATTCCTTGTAATAAGCTGAATTATATCATAAAATGTTGACGGTACTTTGTATCAGATTAATTAGATACCGACTGAATTAACAGAAAACTCAAGTTTTCTCACATTATTAAACTTAAACATACAAATAAAGAACATTTTCCATCTCATACCAGACTGTGTCTGGACCGTAATTTCCTATGGTAGTTTCTCTTCTCTGCTCAGGTATGGCAGACATCTTTAATTCTGTATCACTGGCTCCGCTTAAGTATGACCACTGCCGCTCTCTGCTGTATGGTGGCCAAACTACAACGCTAAAAGGAAGTCTGATGCACATTAATACATTGTAACTAATTTTAATAATTTTAACCATTAATAAGCAATTAATCGTAAATTGATACATTTTTTGCATCCCTAGTAGAAGTGCTTAATTCAATTTCAATTCAAAAATACTTTAGTGATCCCAGAGGGAAATTAAATAGTTTAGGTTAAAACTCACATGATGCTGAGGAGAAGAGCAGTTCACATCTTCAGGTTCTGAAGTGAATAGAGAGTGAGATGATGGTGTCACACTTATAAACAGAAAAAAACAGAGTTGATACAAAACAACAAAACGACTCTGCAGAAACTGACTTTCAACCAGGAAAAAAAAGCAGAGGATCCCAGCGGCAGTGATGATGAGTCCTGGGACAATGAAGGACATGCCCCACTCTGAGGAGACAAAAACTCCAGCGATGAGGGAACCTAGGATGTTTCCCACCGAGGTGTGGGAGTTCCAGACGCCCATGATGAACCCACGCCTGACCATTAGAAAGATGAAAACAAGAAACACTGAACAGTTAGCTGGACAATGCTGCTTCTGGTGTATATTGTACATAATAAACCAGTGTTGTTCAAAGTGTGACACAAGGCCACTTGCAACGCTTTGAACAAGCTTGTGTATCTTCTGACAGAAATAGAAGAATGGTTTAAATGTGTCCCTCCAGCATATGGAGCCAATAAACATTTTTGCAATTGTTTTAGGATAATATTTCAAAGGTATTTTATATTGTAAAATTTAGGTAAATTTAGGAAAAGAATCACTTTTTTGACTGTTTTTTCTGTTTTTATTTTTATTTTCTACAAAGTCATGTCAAAAACATTTAGTGAGTTTTTTTACACACGTAGGCATTCGTTATCCTTGGATAAACTCCACTGAGATTGTAAAAAAGAAATTCAAATTTTATTACTGGAAATAAACTATAAACATTTTCCAGAAAAACAAGATAAAAAAAATACCCCAAAAATTAAATAATTTTGATCCACTCTTTCTTGCAGAATTGTTTTAATTTTCACACACTGAAGGGCTTTCAAGCATGAGCAACCAATTTCAGGCCATGCCATATCATCTAAATAAATCCTAAGCACATATTTTTTCTATGTTCCTGTTAAACATTTCTTTTTCTTTTAATCCACTTCCTGGTGGTGTTTTGATTCAATATCCTGCTGCATAACAAAAGCTGTTCTTGAACAAAATAATTAAAAATGATTCAAAAGGCTGGAATTGGTTTCATCTTATATTTCAGTGTAGATATTCCTGCTGCAGTTCTTTTTTTGCTCTGTGTTGTATGGTTTATGTAAAAAGGGCTCTGTGCCTGGAAAATACACAATATATTTTCCAGGCACATTGTAGTATTTTACTTTCAATTGTTATGAAAATGGTGTTTATAACAAACATAATTTAAAATAAATTTGACTTCCAAATCTTAATGCCTTGAAATTGGGGCTCTGTCTCTTCCTATTTCCAACACTCTGCCTTCAGGAAGTCACCACAGAAATATGTCTTTTACAACGGTTCTTGAGTGTTAGACTGAGAAGTAGTTCTTATGATAAGCTTAGCAGATGCATAATTCCACCAGGTGTCTGCTAATTGCTGCTGCTGCTAGTCTAGAGAAGCTTTATGTAAATAGGAGCCGCTTTGTGAGAACATGCATTCTGCAAACATGAATGGTTGCCAAAAGAGATTCAAGGATCTCTCAATCATGCAAGACAAAAAACATGTATGTTTTGATGAGGGAATAACATCATAACATGACGTTAAGCTCAAGTTAATTTTATAAAAGGCTGAACAATAAGTCAATAACAAGATATATCACAAAAGACACCTGATCAGTATCAATAGATTATTTGTCTAGTAGAATTTTTTTTATAATTTCACTGAAGTCCGATGCAGAACCGAACAGCATTCTGGAGGAGAGGCTTTAGCCACTCAGCTAAGCTAGGTTGGTGAACTCAACTAAATCACTCCCTCTGTTATTACCGAGCAACAGCCGTTGAGTAACTTGTGCAGCAGCACCAGCCTGGTGCCATCTACTGACTAAGCAGAACTGAAAAACTCAAAATCGGCTTTAAAAAACTCAACTAAGCAGTCTTTATATATTTAGATTTGTTCTCCACTGTCCCTTTGTTCAATCATTTTGAATTAATCTTGAAGCAGAAAACCAACACTAACATCAGGCATTGTCCATGTGAAGCTGTCATGATTTCATGGGTCAGGTGATTTCAAATTTGTGTCAGTATGAACCATTTAAATGTTGCCTCTGTTGGTGCTTTATTGCAGTGCTGTTAAAACGTGATAGTGTGTGATTTAGTCGACTCCAAAACTCTGCAGAGTCAGCATAACCGCCTCCCTGTACTCACTTCCCTTTTCCGAACCAGTTGCCGACACAGGCCACCACAGCGGGCCAACCAGTAGTCTGCATGAGCCCGTTCATCACCTGCAGAGTCAAACACAACAGAAGTCCATTTTCATTATCTTACAGCTGGAAACTGAACATGAAAAGGTGAACGAGTGGAGATGGAGAAGGACTGTTATTGTCTCCAAAGCTGCAGAACATGAGCCCAGGCATGCATGAGCAGTCATCTGGCTCCCTGTGAGTCATGTGAGTGAAGACTCACATCTTTGCATTTTATTTAGGGAAGAGAAAATATAATCAACAGCTACAACACCTCCAATGAAGGAAACATCTTATTAATAAGTACATTTATTCTTAATGTTGACATTGTCATTAAATTTAGTACTATTTAACATGTTTTTGAACAGATGCTTGGCTTCTAATGTCACTTTTCCCTCTGGGAAGTCATGTGTGGAAATGAAATGAAGCACAAATGACTCCTCAAAGCTACACTTCAAATACAAACTAAAGACAAAGAATTTTTTTTTCTTCTCCAGTTCAGCAGACTGGATTTTAACGCTTCAAGCACACTTTTCTCTTCTGCTTTTCTGTCACAATTTAATGTGTCAGATGACATTTCAACAAACAACTCAATAACAATACTCACTTGTTGTGCCATGTTTTAATCAGGATTAAACGCATAATTGGAGAGTTAAGTTAAAATTTCCATTTCAACATTTAACTCAAATTTTAACTTATATGAGATAGGTTGATCTCTAGACGCGTATATGTGAGAGCAAACTATCTCACATATACATAGGTTGATTTGCATACTTTTTTTCCAGTAAAAAATATCATCCAATGAAAAGGTAATTTTTATGTAGTTCTTTCTTTTACAATAAGGAGCTGTATTAAGTCAACTGTAAGAAACAATGTTACTGTAAGAAAAGACAACTAACAAAAAAAGAGGGTATTGGAACCCAACAAAACTGGTAAATTAAACAAGTGTTTTTCTAACTCTTGGGAAGTCAAACTAATTTTCAGGTTTTTAATCACATTTATAAAAGTACTTTTTGGTTTTAAGCAAAGCTAAGAAGACTTTTTTATTGAAGACTTTAGTTTCTGTCTGACCTTTTTCTTACATAAATGTAAGAAAAAAAACATTTAAAGTAAAAACAAGCCTGTGTCTGAATGTTCCTGACATGTTTCTAAGTTGAAAAACCGTGACGTCAGCTGGATTTGGTTACTAATGGTCGAAGGCTATATAAATAGCGAAGTGAAACAAAACTTTCCTGACGATGCCTTTTGTTTGCAGTGGTGCTCGGAGTGTGTGTGCACAAAAAGTTTCTGCCAGCTGAGTGATAAATGAAACCTGGTTGTTGTGCCCTGACCTGACTTTGGTCAGCAAAAAATAGCTTGTCTGATCCATGTGTTTCCGCTTTCCACTTTGTTTCTGATACCCAGTATGGAGACAGAATTCTTTGTAGTTGGATTTAATAATTTAGAATATTAAAAGTTTCAGTTTACAAATGCAGACCAAAGGTTTGCCAAACTGCAGAATAATTCAATCAAATATGATTGAATTATTCTGCAGTTAACCTAGGTAACTCAAACTAAGAAAAGTGTGATATGTCATTATATTTCCAAACAGATGATCTTATATCATCTATCAGTCTAAGGTGTGTGTGTGTGTGTGAGGGCGGGGGTGCGTGTGTGTGCATACCTGGACGAAGGCGTAATACCCTAAAGAGTGGATGTTCCAATAGTAGCCAAGGCCAAAAAGACATGTAAAAAATCCGCTCATCACCATCCCGAAGCTCAGGTAGTACCGCAGAGGAAGGCGCTCTCCAAAGATCCCACTGGGGAGAGAGAAGAGCCCCCGAGTGAGTCAGTGGAAAACCCCAGACCTTTAACCTGGAGAGCTAAAGGCAACAGCTACCAACCTGAAGAACATGCCAATGGCATAGGCAACGAGGAAGGAGTTATCCAGGACACCAAAGAGGGTCTGATAGTTACTCTGATCTGCAGGAAGGCCACAGGTAAACTGTTTTAATTTAGTGACATTAAATAGCATAAGTATGTGGTCAAAATTATAAAATATCTGAACATTCTAAGTTTAATTAGTGGAATAGGTCCCCCTAGCACCTTTTTATGCCCCAAAACAGAACAAAGAATTTCCACAAAATGTATTAATATTTAAAAGATTTATCTGGTAAATGTTTTAAATATCAAAAACATGTTTTTAATTATTTTGTCCTTAATGTAGCTTGTTTCATAACAGATATGAATAAACAATTCTAGAAAATTGTCTCAATTTATGCCAACAGTTGCCCTACTTTCCTTCCTGTCTGATCTACAGCCAATCAGATTGCCTTCACAGTTTGCCTGAAGGAAGTAAAGAGGCTTTGTCAAAATATACTACCAACAAATAATGTAATTTAAATAAAGAACAACAATGAATAATACAAACGTGGAACTGTTTCAAATTATGATTTTGCAGATCTTTTAGAATATTTTAAAATGAAAAACTGCATGAAGATAATTTGATGAAGAACTTACCAAAAGGCACCCAGTCACACCAGGTATCATTATCAGTTATGTTGAGGTACGCTGGTCGAATGACGAATGAACAGTTTCTATGCAGTTCACTCTGAATTTCAAACAAAAAGAAAAAAAACAAAACTAGATGAAATAACTCCCATATACAGAGTGCTCTCTTTCAGGAACAGATAACTCAGAATGATGTAGCCACCTCTGTTCTTCACAGTTGTGAGGGTGATTTAAGGCAAGGTGACCCTTCATTTAACTCAAATGTTGCAAGTTTAGAAAATCAGAAGCTTACAAAACTATAATGTCATCATTTTGGCCTAATTGTTTATTAAATTCTTAGCTAGAGTATAGCGATTTGGTTAATTTGTTCCTCATACAGCAGAAAATGGCCTAAAAAAAGCTATTGGCCCTATTTTTATTTATTAATTCTTTTCTCATCATTGCCACAATTGCAGAATAACAATAATAATAATAGCAATCATTCATAAAAATACATTTATTTCCCCAAAAACCTTTAAGACTAATTCTATTTACAATCCTGAGCTTAACTTTGGAAACCACTATATTCATCTTAAACTGACATGTTGCTTAGATAAAAATATTTTTTTCTGCAGCTGAGCATTGTCAGCTTAAATCAGAGCAATATAAACACAATTTGCTTCATGTTTAACAAACGTTTCTCCAGTCACCTTAACAATGCTGATTGGCTTCCTTGAGAGGTGGTAGGCTGTGTAGAAGAGGAATGTGAGGAAGAGAATAAAACCACGATACCTGAAACAGGAACAAATAAAACACAAGCTAATGTAAGTACTGATTATTTAAACACAGTCTGTCTTTATAAGTCTAATAAGTTGTAAAGTAAGGTAACTTGCTTATAAAAGAGAACTTGCTTATAATTTTTTATTATTGCATTGATGTTTGAATAACATAAATGACATTTAGATGAAATAACACAGACCAGTCTGCTTTGGATGATTTGTTTTCCAAATCTGGTCTTCTCTATCATTTGACCCATACAGGTTTAGTGGGGTTGGGGGGGGGGGGGGGTATTTTGGAGGTCAGACTAAACTAGCTTTTACTTTAATATAAATACATAAACAAATCTTTATGTAACATTTCAAATAGGATACCCATGCTTATTAATACAAAATAAACAAGGATATAAACAATGGCATTTATAAAATGCTGAGTAATTATGCTCAAATTAAAATGAACATTATTTCATATGTTGCAGAAATCTAAGCTTTCCCATCTTTGAAGTCTATTTCTTTAAATGCAAAATCAATCTACTCAAATAAAAGAAAAATAAGTACTGTGCAGAAAAAACACTCTTATAAGTACCTTTCTTCCCAAAAAATTACTCAAGTAAATGTAACCAGTACTACTGACTTTGGAACATAGACAAGCAATACTTGTAGCCCATTTTGTTAATAAGCTTAATGTGATGGTAGTCCTAATGTAGCTAATATTACCTGCATCCAACAAAATTAATTCAGTATATCTGGGGAAAAGAACTGTGCAAAGTTTTTTGTCTTTTGCTGGTTTGCTTTTAGCACACACCAGTGCAGCTCTGCATGGCAGCAGCAGGTCTCTGTCGCGGCCACACACTGGCAAGAGCTCATGCTGAGTTTAAAGGCAGCTCGGAAAAACACGTTATGACTTAAGTGTAATTAATGGGGCTCACTTTACAAATAATATGTTTACCCAAACTTTAAATGTAGGGTAAAATATCAAGTCTTTTCAAGTAAACAGGTTCAAATCCAATTCAAGTCCAAGTCTCTTAACATTTTTTTAAGTCAAGTCTAAAGTCTTACTATTAATGACTCAAGTCCAAGTCATGTGACCCGAGTGCCCACCTCTGGGTAAAAGCACCTTCAATGTCATTTCTTTGAACACTAGTTCCCCCCCCAACGGCTGTCTTGCGTCCTTGATGACTCACGACTCACGACTCACAATCCAGGTTTAACACCAATCACAATAACATATAAAGATGATTACAATTGTGGGTCTCATTCAGGATAACAATGAAGTGGATTACAGAAACGAAGTACAACATCTTGTAAACTGATGTAGAATATACAGCCTGCTTCTGAACGTCGACAAGACAAAAAAAATAATTGTCGACTTCAGACGGTCTCGACCCAACCACACATCAACAACAGAGCAGTGGAGATCGTTAGCAGCACCAAGTTCCTGGGGGTTCACATTACAGACTACACTGCCTGGACTCCTCATATCACTTCACTGGAGAAAAAGGCACAGCACTGCCTGCACTTTCTGAGACAAATGAGAAGGGCTTTCCTCCCCCTTTCCATCTTCTCCACTTTCTACAGAGGAACTATTGAGAGCCTGCTGACCAATAGCGTCTCCATCTGGTCTGGAAGCTGCAAGACGTCAGACTGGAACTTGAAAATGCTAAGTTATATATATTAAGCAATATATTCTTATTTGTATATTTGTGCAATATAATTATAGACACAATTGAGTTTTTCTTTGTGCTCCAGTGGCCAATGAGGACATTTCATTGCCAATTCCACTAATGTGTCTTTGTGCAACAACAATATAACAAGTCTAAGTCTATGGGTATTACACTGGACAAAATGTATTTGTAGGTGTAACAAACTGTGGAAACCAAGATTAATTAATTTCTAGAAAATAGTTTATTTTTCTGATGGAAATGGCAAACTTGATTTTGAAAAAATTTAACCGAAGTTTAACCACTTTCTTTTGTTTTTGTATGTAAATGGGTAAGTTTTTTCTATAAATAAAAGATTAGAAATATGTCAGTGTTTTCATGACTTATTTCCTGTTGCAGATGATTGTTCAAAATGCATTTTTACACAATTATAAGATAACCTGTAATTGCCATGGTCATAAATATTTTATGACCATGGCATAAAATATTTGTTTTTTTTAATTATAAATAAAATTTCAGATGAATCATTTCTTTTTGTTGATAATTGAAAGAACATTTTTAATGTTTATCTTTTTATTTTATATTATAAAAGAGCTAATCATAAATTATAACATTTTATGTTTTGTTTGAAAGTGACTTTTAAAACTGGTGCCCTTTTTAATTATGTACAACAAAGTAGAAGAAAATCCAGGTTCAACTCCCGAGTTTTTTTTTTAGATAATTTGTAGAAACCTTTCGGCTTTTTATCATTCTTAATTTTGTTTGTTACAAAGTGTAAGAGAATCTATTTTCTAACTGTTCCAAACCATTTCCTTGTCCTTTTTTTAAAGTAAAATTTGTAGAAAGAAGGCACCGCTATCAGTGCTTTGCTATCATCATGCACCAGCTCTGTGATCAGCACCTTGTCTTCACGAAGTCCTTGAATGATGGACGAGTATCGACTCGTTAAAATGCAAATCTGAGTCGATAATCAAATTAAGAATTTCGTTTTAAAATGTACTAAATGAAAGAGCTATACTACCAGATTAAAAGCACGTAATGAACTAACGTGCTAGTTCATTACGATCTTAGATAAATATGCAATAAACACTATAGCGTTGAGGTCAACTGATTTACACAATCTATGTTTATTGATCAGACTGAGTAAATAATCTACAACAAGGAGATAATATAGAATCGCGTAAAACTGCCCTGAAACCAAGTTGGATCTGCAGATAATCAAAAAGAAAGACTTACCAGCTGTCCCGAGAAAAGGAGGTGATCAGTCGTATCCCGAGAGCCAGAGGAGACCTCATTGTTGATTAAAACCGGTCAACTTCCCACTCAAACCGTCACCACTTGAACCCAAACATCATGTTCTCGAAGCAGATATCGGTGAGATAAGGCTGGTTGCAGGTAACTACAGATTTATAACTAAACACCCGAGAGGAAGCTTCCTGATATTTGAGTCATCGATGAGGGGGGGAAAAAAAACAACAACAAAAAAAAAAAAACCCGGAAGAATGTTAAATGAAGCCAGAGAATAAAAGCAGACGTTAGCTGCTGGAGCAGAAAAACGGCTGTAGTCCGGCTTCCAGTGCGGAGATGGAGTCCGTCAACATCCAGCAGAGCTCCATAGTTAGCTTCTAAGTTTATATACAGCCGTGAGAAGAGTCAGCCTACTTCCCTGAACCTGAGTTAAAACCTCACGGCGTGGAAAAACTTAAAGAACTACTCAGAAGATGCACTTCTCCACATGATTTTCCAGGAGGAGCCTCCCGACGTCAGAAACAGTCTTTACGTAATCGCGTCACTGTAAATAGAACGTTGTATGGAAAGCTCATTTTACAAATAATCAAGCCACATTCGTAACAACGACTGGTAAAAGATGGATACTTGCTTATATATTATCTGTAACATTTTACATTAAGATTTTGATATAGTACCCACAATTTCCATTAAAGATATCCATATAAATATGGACTGTGGGAGAACCACAGTGCTGGTTCTGTTGGACCTCAGTGCAGCTTTTGACACTGTCGACTATGACATATTACTGAATCGACTGGAGAGTTGGGTCGAACTATCTGGTCCAGTCCTCAACTGGTTTGAATCTTACATTAAGAACAGGGATTTCTTTGTTTCAATTGGAAACTTCTCATCAAAGAGGTCAAAGGTCACATGTGGGGTACCCCAAGGTTCAATCCTAGGACCCCTCTTATTCAATATTTATTTGCTCCCACTAGCTCAGGTTATAACAGGAAATAATATTAGCTACCATAACTATGCAGATGATACTCAGCTCTACATTACGATGCCACCAGGTGACCTTTGACCCCAACCAATCACTGAATAAATGCTTAGAACAGATAAATGTATGGATGTGCCAAAACTTTCTCCAACTGAACAGAAACAAAACTGAAGTTATTATTTTTGGACCTAGAGAGGAACGATCTAGAGTCAAGGCACAGCTTCAGTTATTACAACTAAAAACTAGCAATCAGGCCCGAAACCTGGGAGTAGTGATGACCTCTGACCTGAACCTTCAGAGCCACATAAAGACAGTTACAAAGTCGGCCTTCTATCACCTGAAGAACATCTCCAGGATTAGAGGATTAATGTCTCAGCCAGATCTAGAGAAACTCATCCATGTGTTTATCTTCAGTCGGGTTGATTACTGCAACAGCGTCTTCACAGGCCTGTCTAACAAATCACTCAAACAGCTGCAGCTGATCCAGAAGCTGCTGCTGGCGTTCTGACTAAAACCAGGAAGATAGAGACATAACACCAGTTTTACAGTCCCTCCACTGGCTCCCTGGAGCTCAAAGAATAGACTTTAAAATACTGTTTAGTTTATAAATCACTGAACGGTTTAGCACCACAATACATTAAAGATCTGCTGTTGTTGTATCAACCTTCCAGACCCCTCAGGTCTTCTGGTTCTGGTCTGCTCTGCATCCCCAGAACCAGAACCAAACAAGGAGAAGCAGCATTCAGCATCTATGCACCAAAAATTTGGAACAAACTTCCAGAAAACTGTAAAACAGCTGAAACACTGAGTTCCTTTAAATCTCGACTAAAAACCCTCCTGTTTAGAGTTGGATTTGAAACGTAATCAATTAAAAATTTAATGACTTAATGTCATGTTTTGATTGTTTATTCTATGTTGCATGACTTTGTTTTTATGTTTGTTATGATGTAAAGCACTTTGACATGCCTTGCTGCTGAAATGTGCTATACAAATAAAATTTGATTGATTGATTGATTGATAGGGACAAGTGATGGAAATTGTGGGTGGATAAAAAGATAACCCCAAATGTTTTATAACACTCTGAAGTAAAACACCAGTAGTGGATGTGTGTGCAATAGTAAATATATCATTCTTGTGAAAGGAAAAGCTAAAAAAAAAAAAAAAAAAAAAAAAGGTTAAATCTCCAGTAGCAGCTGGAGAGCTGCGGTCTGTTGGTGGTCCATCATTCTGTCTCAGTTCCTCTTGGCACACACTCAAGGTGTCAAACATTTTTAGAGATTTTGGTGGTTATGGATGTGTTAGCGTTACGTGGTTGTAGAACATTTGCAGATGACCACTCTACTAAATTGGAGATTAGACTTGATAAAGCACTTATCTTGAGATGCTTTGCATGTTGGTGCATTATCCTGCTGGAAGTAGCAATGAGAAGATGGGTAAACTGAGCTCAGAAGGAAGTGAAAAAGATCTGCAAAAATATTCTGTGGCTTTCAAGAGATGCTAAAGTAGCATCAGTGAACTAAAAGACATCCTCCACACCATTTTACCACCAGCAGCCTGAATCAGTAATGCAAGGCAAGGTGGATCTATAACTTCTAGTTGTTTAAGCCAAATTGCAACTGAAATTGATCCTCCAATCTGGTATTACCCTGTAGGTAGAGATGGTGTAAATTGAAGCTTCAGTTCTTTGGTTCTTAGTTGAAAAAATGGCACCTGGTGTGGTCATCTGATTCAAGGTTCAGTGTGGGCTTTCACTAACACTAACCCCCATTGTGTAAAAATGACCCAAACAGGCAGGATGGAGGGTTTAAGTCAGTGACTTGTCACCTCAATGGTCCTCACATTTGGATTACTGTTATTTAAAACTTGTAAGCATGATCAGAAGTGAATAAGCATTTTGTTTGAGAGACAAGTCTTCAGGAAACAAAAGAAGTTACTCAGGAATCTGTATCAACATTCCGCACACCTTGGTTGTAAAAAGTAGTCATTCAAGCTGTTATTTTTGCATAATTTCTGTTTAATCTGCCCACTTTCCTTTAACATTTCTTATGTACTTTAGTTAATAAATGATTATATGAAAGAATTTTACACAATCTATTCATGGTTACAGCAAAAAAATATGGTTATGTCTCTCCATTACCATAAACTCATTACCCTTTTGGTTTGAGCAACACATCAGATGTAATACAGAATTGTAATAAATAAAATAGTTAAATTAGGCTACAGTGGGGCATGCTGTGGTGGCGCAGGGGGTCAGCACGCCCCATGCCTGGAGGCCTCGGTCCTCGACGCGGACATCGCAGGCCCAACTCCCAGTCCCGGTGACCCTTACCACATGTCCTCTCCCCTCTCCTTACCCTCCTTCCTGTCTGCCTACTGTCAAAAATACGAGCCACTAGCGCCACGAAAACTCTTTGGAGAGAAAAAAAAAAAAAAAAAAGGCCATAGTTACTATTTTAAAAGCCAAAATTGTATGAATGAGAAAAGATATGAGAAACAATTTGATTGGATACTAAGAACCATTTCCTGACAGCAAAATAGTTGATTTGACAAGAATGGAACTGAGGAAATGACAGTTTCAATTGGCCATTATATTGTAAATGGATTGCCGTACTTAGTTGGGCGCAAACGTAAACATTTTCTGCCAAGTTTCTTCCTCAATCTGATGCTCAGATTCTGGAACATGGTATTTTTGCAATCCATTTTGGACCATTTTATTATAAGAAATAATTAGATTTTAATTGGGATAAATTAAGCTACATGTAAACCGGGGCTGCACAATGGTGCAGTTGGTAGCACTGTTGCCTTACAGCAAGATTCCAGGCTGAGGGTCTTTCTGCATGGACTTTGCATGTTCTCCCTGTGCATGGTGGGTTCTCTCCATGTACTCCGGCTTCTTCCCACAGCCCACTGTTAGGTTGAGGGGTCTCTCTAAATTCTTCTTAGGTGTGAGTTTGTGCATGCATGATTGTTGTGTCTGACTCTGTGTTGCCCTGCGATGGACTGGTGACCTGTACAGGGTGACCCTGACTCTCACCCGTTGACCCCTGGAGATGGGCACCAGGAATGGACAGATATGTAAAACATTTTGAACTGTTTGTCCTCAGTACGATTCTGCCAGATTAGTCTAGTGTGTATTGGCAAGGTGCAATCCCTTTGAGATTGAACAGGAAAAACATGTTTCATTATATTAAGAACAAATCACTCAAGTTTTCACCTGGATCCTGTCTCATCCATCCAGTTCTGTTGGAGATTTTTGGAACTAAAACTGTGGATGACATATTTGAAATGATTCACAAACTGCATTAAAATTATTAAAATAAAATAGCAAAACACTGGAAAAGTCAGTAGCTTTGATATGTAACCTGGATGTTAAATAGAGTTTTAGCCCTAATTTTTTTTATCATCTGCTTACTCAGTGCACAAGTTAATGCATCAAAACTTCAAATTATTGTTGCTGATTAAAACAGAAGCTGTTCGTTTATTTCAAAAAGTGCTTCAGTTACAATTCATGTTGATTTAAAACAGCAATATTTACCCAAGTACAACTGTTTGTTCTACTAAAATGTTAAATTTTTTTGTGGCAGTGTATTAAGTATATGTAGGTGCCAAATATTAAATATAATGGCAGCGAAAAAATTAGCCTCTTAATTATTATAACAATTATAACACATATGGAGAAATAAACATTGCTATAAACAGTGAGGTAAAGAAATAAGTATGAGCATAAAATATAAATTATCTTTTTCATTAGAACTTTAATAAACACTTATGTTTAGGATCTGAAAAAAGCCCTTTGCAAGGCACTATATAAAGTCTTAAAGAAACACTAGAACTGACTCATATCAGGACATTCTTATGCGACAGAGTGGTATCGATTCTGAAATCTCATAGAAACTAACAGATAGTGAGGGAAACGTGAGATTTTTTTTTTAAATACTTCTTTAAAAAAACAGCAGAGCAGAAGGTCAATTCTTGCAAAATCCACCCGACAACAATGAGTGAAATTCAAGTTTATTATTATTATTATTATTTCCTTATTTCCTGATTGATTACTGACTTTGTAAAATTATGTCATGTACAATGTTCACATATACACAAAATTCATAGTTTGCAATAAATACAGTAAGAAAAATTAACAAAATGCAAAGAAAAATATTTATTATACCTAATCCAGAAAAGTATTGATTAAATTGTTAGAGAATTACGTTTAAGCTGGATTAGAACCTTAACAAAGAGTAATGGGGATAATAGTTAGTCCAATCAGGGTGCTATTAAAATCACTGGGAATGTTAAACTGGCCAGGTAATTTGGTGACATAAAATACAAGCAGCCAAATTCACCCTAAAGAGAATATGTGTGAAAAGTACTACAGCATGTCTTCTAATGATGCAACCACTTAAAGTCTAATTAAACGTCTGACAAAAACGGAGAGCGAGACGCCAGTTCCTTCAGAAACTGCAATTTCCATTACTGCAAGTCCAAATTCACCAGTGTTAACTGCAGAGCTTTAGCATACGCTGTGGAGGAGAAAAACATTTCAGACAGCAGTTCACAGGCCATATGTGTGCATAGGTATAAGGGTGTGCTGTTAGTACCTGTGGGGTTGTTGTGGAAGATGCAGTTGTTGGCGCAGGTGTCAGGGTGGGAATCCCAAAAAGAGGAGGCACAGCAGCAGAGAGTAGGGAGTTCCAGCTTCATCTGAGACAAATGTTCCTTCATCTGAGCTCTTAGAGCCTCGATAAACCTGCATAGAGTCACGTACAGGTTGTTATTGAGCTCAGAAATGCTTACAGGCTGCTTTCTGTTTACTGCAAGCAGCTATTTGGCTGTTTGCACATTAAAACAGATGAAGATTAAACAACTCATGTTGAAGCAGCTCAAAAAAGACTGTATGGCTACAACTAACAATTATTTTAGTTATTAATTCATTGATTATTCTGTCAATTAATTCATTACTTGTATAAAAAAATTGGCAAATTTTTTATTAAGTCTTTTTATACATGAGAAATGCATAAAAAGATGTAAATGAACGAATGATTCAATTCATTTTATAAATAAGAAAATAGACATTTTATTATCTAAGTGAAATAACAGAGCATCTTTTTAGTGAACACTTGATCATTTGTAGCAAAGGATGCATTTGCATCAACAGCCCTTTCTGATTGACTTCAAATCAATACAGTGTAGGGCTGATATGTTAATAAGTTTCGGATAATTTTTTTCTTACAGAATTTGAATCAGGTGACCCAGGCCTGAGTGCAACATGTTTACAGTCAATGTTATTGTTTTTATTTTGTTTGTTTTTTGGGGTTTTTTTACCAAAAATGCACGCTGTATATAGTTTTTGTACAGTTTTGCTCCGAGTATGTTATTATTTCAGCAATTGGGTAAGCAATTATTACTAGTTATTGATTAATCTATTGATTATTCTGACGATTGATTAATTGAATTTTTTTAAAATTGGCACATTCATTTAACCACTTAAGCTTTTTTACACAATATTAGAAATACATTAAAAATTGAAATAAATAAATCATTTCAGCATTTCCCCAGTTTATTATAAGCCTGGTGGCCGCCATACTTTGCCAGCCCCCCAGCAGGCCAAACGTTGATTGTTTTTGTTATTACAAAAATTAATTATCAAAAAAATAATAATTCAATTTGAATTTTTTTTCATAATTTATTCTGGATTGAAAGCGCCTCTGTTGCTCAGAGCAACTGCCAGGGGCTGATGCTGCTTGCGTCAGCTTACCTCAGTGCGGATCGCACCTCCTTTCACACGAATTGGACACAGGCTGACCTGTATGGATATTTAAATAAACCCCCTGCGTGGAATTATTTTTCTTTGGCGAACTCCACATTGAAGTGGAGTTTAAAACCCACTGTGTTAGCTCTGGTTGTGCAGCTCAGTGTGAACCGCAGAAATAACTTGCAGTCGCCCTTTGAGAGTGGTGAGAATGATTTATCTTTGTGAACAAAGAATTATGTGGGGTGTTTACAACTGAGCACGTTGCCCAGCGTGTGTCTCTGTCTCCCTTATAAAGGTTATGTATGTGTTCCCGGTTGGCCGGTGCGTTAGTGGTTAATGAACCACCACAAACCACTCATCATGCAGCAGCAGCCCGGTGAGGAGTTTTCACGCTGGTTTTATATTATTATTATTATTTTTAATATTATTTTTTTGGTTACACAATGTATCAAACCATATCAAATGCTTTGTCCACTTAGTCAGCCAGAGTTAATGCGTGTGGCCATACAGAGATCTGAGAAACTCGTCCCACAAACTTGAGCAACCAAGGTAGTTTCACCACCTTACACAATTTCAACTTATGTGTCCTCAAACCATTAAATCAAATTTAGCATCATTGATAATCTCAATAAATAAATGCCACATTTATGTATCTGTGTTAAAATGTTAGAATTTATGGGGCCCCTGAAGCCCTGGGGGCCTTCAGGGGCTGCTGAAGGCCCCTGCTAGCCTTCAGCATGGAGCTGCTGACTTAACAGATGCATAAATAATTGATATTCATTTTAATTGTATTTTTTGATTTGTTGTTTTTAAGACTAGTTGTGGGTTTAGATACCATTTCACTGGTGATGTTTTCCCATAGCATAAAATTACCCAGTAATATTTACTATTCCTGTCTACTTCACATCTTTTAATACAAAAACATGGTAGACCACCTCGGCGCCCTGACCACTGGGCTTAGCAAGTTAGCAAGTTTTCTGGGGAAAACCCTGCATTTAATTATTTTTTCAAATAATAATAAAAAAATTATTGCCTAGTGCCTAGGAAATCCTTTAGTGAATTTGAACCAAGTAAAGGTTGGTTCAAACACAACCTTTTGTTGTGTTTGAGTGGTTTTAGCCACCACTCCTCTGGTGGCTAAAACTATGCCACCAGAGGAGTTTTGGATAAAACATATTTACAGACAAAAGCGATTTCTTCTTAAACGCTGTATACACACACACACACCTACACACACACACACACACATATATATATTACTAAATTAAAGATTGTGTTCTTATAAGTTTACATTGCTGCATTTTTTTGTAAACTTAATAACTTATTTAATAAGCATGACAGCAAAAGGTTCATATATGAAACATTCCTAATAAAATCAGTCCAGAACATCAGGGTCCTCCTTTATACTTTAACTAGAACTCCAAATTTCTTGAGATCTGTGCTTGGCTCTGGGAGTTTAAAGGAGTTGAGAATGATAATTGACTAGTCTCTGAGTAACCGAGCTACAGTATGTTCACTGCTACAAACATTGACATTATTCTACAGTTTCATCAGAATCAGAATGAGTCAGTAGGTCATACATCAGTTAGATTACCTCGCAGAATCTTTCCACTTGTTATTGTTCCTCTCCTTCTCCTCCCTCTTCCTCCTCTGCAGCTGCATAGCTCTCTCCTTCTCTTCCTCCTCCTCCAGCGCCAGCTGCTCCAGAACCTGCCGGTCTCGCTCCTCCAGCCTCTGCCTGGCCTCCACAAGCCTTCGAGCTATCTCTAACTTCATCTCCTCGTCCTGACGAAGCTTTTCTTTCTCTGCTTTGATCCTTAAATGACAAAATTAAAAAAAAATAATAAAAAAAATCCCAATTGGATTCAATTAGTTCAAGTAATTAAAGTAAGTTTATCCAAGTCACTTTACTAAGTTTATCCAGCTCAATAGATTATGATCATCCAACTCAATTCATTAACTTCATTCAACTCAATTTATTACGTATTTTAAAATGAATTCATTAAGTGTGTTTAAAATAAATCTAAGTCAGTGATCTCTTTTTCACCAGGGTTTTTTGGCTCAGGCGGCCTTTATTTGAGAGTAGTGAGATGGAAAGGAATTTTGGAACTTGATGAATCAATTAGGCATGAGATCTACCTCATGACACGAAGATATAAAAACTGTAAATGAAACTCTATTGAATTATTTCACATGCGAATCAGTTATAGCAGACATATTAAAGTGATAAAAAACCTAATGCAGCAACTTCCTCACTGAAATTCTGACACTGGGAGGAGGTTACTGGTTACACAGCGGAACTGTGCAAGTTGAAAAAGATTGTCATTTTGGAGAAAATCTCATCAACATCAATATTTCCATTAAATAAGAGATGAAAATAAATAGTATGTTTGATAAAGGAAAAGTCTCTCAGATTCTGTGCTGTAAGCAAAATGCCAGAAACATTTTTTAAATATTAGAACATTTATTTAATTTCACATAATTATTGTGGTAGAAGCCATTTGTTTGTTAAATACTTCACGAAATATATTTATTCTATTTGATGTTTGTTGTAAGTGATGTATACTCACAAATGAACGAGTTAACTAGTCCAATTTTGTCGTTTATTGAACGTTCAGAAATTACAGCGGCTGTAATGCTCCACAGCAAAGATAAACAAATGCAAAATAACCTCAAATATTGTTATGACCTGGAATATGAGGTGTATAGTGAGATGTGTTTCAGTTATCACAGTTTATTTTGAAGGCCTGGCGCTTTAGAAAAAGGAAATGTTTTGTTTAAAGAATATTTATGTCCATCTGCTTGTTTGTATATGTTTTTATTGTGTCTTGTAAGCCCATGTGGGCTGGGCACTTGTAAAAGTGGGTGGTGTATGACACATATGAAAATAAAGACTATCCATTATATATTAATTATTTATTAGAAAAAAATTATAATTTGAGTAAGAACAACTTAAATTTGTGGTGTTAAACATACTTAATGAATCAAGTTATAAAAACTTACTAAATTGAGTTGGATAAACTTTATGAATTGAGTTGGTCAGATGTAGGATACAAAACTGGCATTGAACTCAATAGTTTCAGGTAAAGTCAAAGTAAAATGTTCCTTTAAGTTAAAGCTTTGTAACTTTTAAGATAATTGAGCGCAAAAAAAAAAAAGTTGTCATCACCAAAATAAAGGAATAAGTGAAATTAATGTAAATAAGCCCATAAGATGAACTGCTGCCCAAAAACACTTTTTAGAGTGATGCCTATCACTATTATTAGGTGAAAACAGCAGCAGAAAGTGATGCAGGAGGATCAGTGGTAGTCTGGTCACCTTGCTGTCCTCTTCAGGTGTTTCCTGAGCTGTTGGTTCTCCTTCACCTGCTCCCGTTCAGTGTTCATGACCAGGCGGCGGTGCTTCAGGAACTGAGACTGACGCTGCAGGGAAAGACAGAGAGTCAGCTGTGAAATTTTAGCCAAACAGGAGAAAAACAAGTAAACTTTGATCTTCATCCACCTGCTTTTTCACTTCTTCTTCATCTGTCACTGTCCAGAGAAACTTTGGGACTTCGTGATCAGAGAGTGAATTATTTGGATTCAACAGGGTGTGTCCGCTGACCTTAAACATACGAAAGTGTTATTAGGGACAAGACAACCTGCAAAAGTATTCACATCCACATTTTGTCATTTTACAACAATCTTGAATGTACTTTATTAAGATTACTGTGGAACATAAAAATTGCATAAAATGTAAATATTTTATGCAAATCTAAAAAAAAATGGGGCATGAATTTGTATTCTATAACTTTTACAATAATACGACAAAAGCAATAAAAAAATATACAAATTTGTCTCTAATATAGCTCTTACTAGTTTTCTCTTTTTAAATTCTTCACTTTTCCAGAATGAAAGTTTCAGATTTCTTTAAAGTTCTCATTTGTTGGAAAAAACAAACAAAAAAAAATATATATATACATATATAAATATATATATATATAAATAAATTCCCTTCTCACCCACCGCGGGTGGTTCCTACCCTCTGAGCTCGGGTCCTCTACCAGAGGCCTGGGAGCTTGAGGGTTCTGCAGTATCTTTGCTGTGCCTAGAACTGCACATTTCTGGACTGAGATGTCTGATGTTGTTCCTGGGATCTGTTGTAGCCACTGCTCCAGTTTGGGGCCCCGAGGGCCCCGATGACCACAGGCACCACTGTGGTCTTCACCTTCCAGGCCCTCTCCAGTTCCTCCCTGAGGCCCTGGTATTTCTCCAGTTTCTCCTTTTTCCTGATGTTGCAGTCACTCGGTATTGCTACATCCACCACAACGGCTTTCCTCTGTGGTTTATCCACTACAATGTCCAGTTGGTTCGACCTTACCATTTTGTCTGTCTGGATCTGGAAGTCCCACAGGATCTTAGTTCGGCCATTCTCTACCAACTTTGGGGGTGTTTCCCACTTTGATCTCGGGGCTTCCAGTCCATATTCTGCACAGATGTTTCTGTACACTATGTCTGCCACTTGGTTATGTCGTTCCATGTACTCTTTCCCTGGCAGCATCTTGCACCCTGTTGTTATGTGCGAACCTTACCTTAAGGTCGAACCAACCGGACATTGTCGTAGTGGATAAACAACAGAGGAAAGCCGTTGTGGTGGATGTAGCAATACCGAGTGACTGCAACATCAGGAAAAAGGAGAGGAGAAACTGGAGAAATACCAGGGCCTCAGGGAGGAACTGGAGAGGGCCTGGAAGGTGAAGACCACAATGGTGCCTGTGGTCATCGGGGCCCTCGGGGCCCCAAACTGGAGCAGTGGCTACAACAGATCTCAGGAACAACATCAGACATCTCAGTCCAGAAATGTGCAGTTCTAGGCACAGCAAAGATACTGCAGAACCCTCAAGCTCAGAGGATAAGAACCACCGCGGTGGGTGAGAAGGGAATTTTTTTTTCTTTTTTTTTTATATATATAAATAGAGTTTTCATAAACTATTTTTAGTGCAAACATGTACAGTGTTGACTTGGGCACTTGTGTGTCCAGAGAGACAATCTGAACAAGGTCCCGTTGAACCAAAAGAAAGAAAGAGAGGGAGATAGAAAAAGAAGGTTAGAAGTTTAAAACTGAATTAGGTTATAAAACTATATTCCAAGCTTTGAACATCTACAGAAAGCTCTTCAATCCATCGTCTGAGAATAAAACAGCACAGCACAACTGCTATAAGAAGCAAATTGGAAAATGTTTCAGTCTCTGTGCCAAGGCTCAATCATGCCACAGTTTTTAGATTATTTCTTTTATTTGTAAAACTGGGCACCGATTCCTTCCACTTCACATTACAAATTGCTTTGTGTTGTTCTATTACATAAGGTCCAGATATAATACAATGAAGTTGTGGTTATAATGTGAGAAAATAGGAAAAGGTTTGAGATGTAAGAATACTTTTAAAATTGAAGTTCATGTTTATTGTCCAACACTCACAGATATTAGACAAATTAATAAAAGTAAAAGTAGAAAATTTAAGTCTGAAAAATATAACATAACCTGTTTGATTTCACTTCTGCATGTTCAGAAATTCAGTTACCTTCTGCTGAACAAGGGGACATTCATGTTGACTACTAAAGAGAAGAACATCTCTCATTTCCTGTTCCTCCTCTGTTCTCTGCACACAAGCATTAGCAGTCTGCTGGGTGGAGAGACAAATGTTTTCAGTTATTCCTTCAACTTCCAGGGAAAAAACAAACATGACCATAGGAAGTGTGCTAAAAAAAAGCAGAACAAAGGTTTAGACACAGACACTCACATGTCTGGTTGGAGAGATGCTCCATCTGCCTCCTGGAAGATCTGACAGCGCTTCCTCCCCTTGGGTCAGCCGACAGGCAGCCAGTCTGAGTCTGACCTGCCTCAGGGGCTTACTCAACTGGAAAACAGTGGAAATAAATAATATTCCACATTAATCATTGTCACATTACCTGATAAGTCACAGAAAAGGAAATAGTTTGATCTTTATGGAGGTCAAAAACACAGCAAAAATGCTAGCTAAGAAAAAAGTAATTGTAAACTTCATTGAGATTAAAACTGGATTTACCAACGATTTACAAGCTGAAATAAATTTATTAGTGCTCCTTGGTGGGTAAACTTTCACATTAAGTTTGCACCCATAATTAACTCATAACGTTTATACAGAATCCTGCATCAACGGCTTAATACTAGATTCAGAGTATTTTGTTTTCAGACCGAAACAAAACCGGGGAGAAAACAGCTTCATCAGCCCAGGATTGGGCAGAGAATAATCAAATTAACTTATTATAAACTTTTATTTTAGCTGATGAACGAAAGATTTCATTTAGAAGACATTCTTAAAAATCATTTACATATATTTTTTAACATTTTACTATTCAACAGTGATTTCAGTGATGTTTTCAGTTGAATTTATAATGTGTGGCGCAATAAATAAAAATATGAGCGTCTCCAATCTTAGGAAGAAATCCATCAGAGCTTTCTGCTTCTCTTATGCTGAGGAACCTTCACCTCACCTCTGGAGAACTTCTCTGTTGTGCAGCAGGTTCTGAGTGGATATGCTCCTCTTCCTTGCACACCTGCTGGGTCAGGATCTGATAATGTGGAGGTCCTTTGTGGGGTATTACCTAGACAAAGACACACATCTATCATGAACAGATCGGTCAAGACAGAAAGGTAAACCACATCAGGATCTTTTCAGGAAAATGAATGTCTTGTGTGCCATGGTGCAGCTTGCAAACCACACTGGTTTTTTTAAGAACCTGTTATTATTAAGAACATACTAGTGTAAAACATACTGACCAGCTAACTAGTCAGCTACAAATTCTAATAAGGAAAATGTCACTATTTTAGCTTGAAGACTGTTGCAAAATCCTAATTTGTTCTCCTTTTTTTTTAGTTTCAGATATGAAAAATGGCTGTGTACGCTGGCATTCTGCAACATGTGTACCTGACAAGAGGAGATGTAAAGAGTGTATCTGGCCTAAGTGCAATTAAAAGTGATTTTTGTTTTCTGAATATGTCATAAGGGTACCAGGAAACTTTAGCAAGAACCAGAATTGTTTTCCAGGGCCCATTTTTTACATGCTTCTGCCAGGAAATGATCAGATTATCCAGGACAAAACTGTCCCTGGAGACGGGATAAAAATTTGGTTTTTAGCCTGAACCTACCAGGAAGGTGGAAAACCTTTCAGATTGGGTGAATTTTCTGAGCCTTGTGTTTAACTTTATACTCTTCTGAAGTGATATTTGGTGTGTAATATGACAGACATTTCATAAATATACAAGATTTTGAATAATTTCTGCCATTAGATGAGGGTGAAGTCAGAGAGTATATCCTCATGTCATAATATTTTGTGTTAAAATGATTTACAGAATGTATAGAGCACCACCTTACACAATGAAAGAATGTAAGATGGAAACATTGAAAAACAAAGATAAAATAAATGAAGAAATAAGCTATAAAGCCTGAAAAAGAAAAACAGGAATGCGTAGTTAGCAAACATGATGCTTGTTTGAAGGGCTGACGAAACATTGTTCAATATAAAGTGAAGTAGGGCTACAATGCCAATAAGAGGTGAAATACTTTCTGCTTTCTTCTTGTTCTCATCTGAGCTTTTTACACTGTGACCTTCAACACTTTGAACAAATCAGGTCTTGTCTGTTTTTTCCCAGGACTTCACAGTCAAGTGGGAATACTTTACCAAGGGATGTGAGTGAGGTTGCTGTTGTCGCTTGAACATGTGAGCTTGATGTGCGACTCGTCGTCGCACTTCATCTTGAAACCGCTTCAGGTTGTCTTCATCCTCCCTTCTCTTTTGAGCCTGTAGCTCCTCAGTTAGCAAAGCAAGGGTCTAACACAAAACAGATCTCTGAAAACAACAAGACTATCAACCCCTAAAATCTCCATTTACAAAAAATGTCATCAGTAACAACAATGCTAAAATGCTTTAGAATAAGGCTATTCAAAATATCTCAACTTGGATCTCTAAATCAAACTGTTTAGCTTCCATTCTTATGTAGTGATTTGTTGAATTAGTACAGTTGAACTATTTTATATGTCAGTAAAACATTTTAATGTTGCATCACCAAATTTTGAATATTGGTGCGTCCCTAAATTATAAGTAAAATGTATCCAGCAAAATTAACCAATAGACAAAAGCCAAACAATAAAGCTGTTATTTTCGATTTTATAATAATTTATAAAATGGTCAAACTTGATGATTTGGCTAAATTAATAAATTCTTAATGCTCTGGACAAAAACTGTATGAAAAGTAAAGGCTCTATCAAAATAAACGTGACACTTGGCACTACTGTTCATCGCCTTGGTAACGGCTAAATTAAAGCTGGCTGGTCGCGGCAGATTTTAAATCCAAACTTACAGCCGGGTGCTCCAGGAAATCCTCTCCGATTTCCACCCAGGCTCCAACCGCCACCACCGCCTGGTTCCTTTCGGCCAACACTTTACTGGGTCTCGAGTGTCCATGCTGGCTGCTCATGCTCCTTGGAGATTTAAACCTGCGGTCTAACGGAACTTCGAAAAGGCCAGTAGTCATTAGTAACCGAAAACACTGCTGCTTATGTTGATTCCGATTGAAATCAGAAGATTAATTCAACGAGAAACTACTTCGGTGGCTAAGTTGACACAGACAAAAAATTATATTAACTTTTTAAACTAATGAAAACGATAACAGACCTGATGTGAGGGCAAAAGAAAAATATCTCAGCAGAGAATTGAATTTCGCTCAATTCTTCGTTTTACTGCGGAACTTAGCAAACACCTCACTGCTGCCTCCATGTGGACAGGAGGAGACAGTGAACGTCTACAAAGAGGATTTCTGAAACAACTTCCTCTTGAAAATATAGAAAATAACTGTAGTACAAACATTTAATCAAATAAATTGTTTTGTAATTTAAATGCTTTTTTACTGAGTCCACTTCTAGAACACTGACGCCTCTCCTGTTCAACTTAATCTGATTAAAGTTGAACTTCCTAATTTTAACAGCAAAATTATTACTGGTTCACATAAAGAGGAATGAGTCTAAGCAATAATTTCAACAATGGCATAAAAGACTCTTATATTAAGAATCTTTAAAAATATTAAGTATAGACTCAAGTGTGGAGAAGAAGTTTTGCACGGAATAAAGAAGCTTCTTTTCTCATCTGTAGCCATTTTGGTAATTTTTGTATTGTTGAAATAGGTCTATTTTAAATATTTTTATTTTAAATAAAATATGTGGACATGAATTGGGATTTTTAAACTGACGCTACACCCTGCACCATTTTTTGTATTGTGCCTTTCATCTAACATTTATCTGTATGATATAAAATTTATCCTAATTTTATTTCAAGTCCAAAGTAAAATGAATATATTAAGTCTGGCTGTATTGTCAAGAGGTTGTCATCAGAAGTTCAGATATACATTTAATATGCATTTATTTTTTATCTCTAATCTATATTTGTAGTTAATGTGATTGTTTACTATTAATTATATGTTAATTATTACCTTTTAACTTGACATGAATTCATACATTTTACAGTTGTTATTCTTCACTGTCTCAAAAAAAAAAAAAGTCAAAGTAAAGATAAGATTACACCAGAAGAGATTTTCTATTAGATACAAACTCATCCACCAGGTGGCGCTACACATTACGAAAACTGATACAGAAATATAGTCTTGTGGGATTAGTTTTGACAAATCTGGACTGATTTTTTTTTCACAACCCATTTGAGGAAAAAAAAAATCCAAAATCCTAAACTCATTTTATAAGAAAGAAAAAACATTAAAGCTAAATGTGGGAATTTTTGCAAAGGTATTAACACAATTTTGTTTTAATTAAATGCAATCATTAAAAAACAAACAGCACAAACTGAACCCAAGATCTATGGGTGAATAAATCAATAAAATACAAAAATAGAACAATTCTGTTCAAGGTATAACTTTATTTTAAAAGACAGTATTTTATTACATTTCATTAAACTTAATCTGATAGTTCCTTGAATCAAATATAAAGGTTACTCTGAATTTCAGAGCTTCTGACCAACTTGCGGAGGACATCTGTGCTTCGGGATGAGTCCACCTGAGGAGAGAATTTCCAAAAATAATATGAAATAAAAATATTAAATTTTTCAAGAATTTCTTCCCCTTGGTAAAATATCTCACTCAGACTCAAATCTCCTTTCAACAAACCACTTGAACCAGGATAAAATAATTTCCTCTTGTAATAAGAATTCCCTGAGAATGCCAACTAAATTATTGGAAATTTAGTAGTATATTCAAATTTAGAGTCTATCCATTTCTCCTGTTCAAAAGTCTTATAAGACAAGTACAAAAAAATACCTTTTAGGTTTTATCATCTTGATGTTGAGCAAATCATTAAATAACTCCATGCTGTCTTCAAAAGATTTTTGACTATTTCATGACTTTTTTGGGGCATTGGACCAACTAAGTCAGCTCCAATTCTAAATTTATTTCACTCTGACTTTTAAAATCTGGTTTGGATTAAAAGACCAGATTTATTGTATTGTATTTAATGTCTGCACATTAAATACAGACTCTGAAACCTGCCAGGTTCTTATTATATTTGAGAAAATGCCCCAACAGTTGGAAGGTCAACAAAGCTTAAAAACCACAGATGGTCATAGGTATTTTCTAACTTTGACTCATCATTTTGCTAAGTGAACATAAATGTCAACTTTCGACATGAAGAGTGACATAATTTCTGCTAATTAATTTCTTAAAATATCTTGTGAATAATTTTTGTTTATCATCCTCAATCAATTTTAATGAAAAATGTTAAAGAGCAAAACTGGCAGTATGATCAGATTTTTTTATGTTATTTTTTTTTACTATTTTGCCACTACTTGTTCCACAAGAGGATGAATAAATATCGGTACATTTGAAGATGTAATTGAATAGTTACTGTAGGAATGTTTTACAAGAGCAGTATTTGTTTGCGGTGCTATACAGTTACCTACATAAGATGTAATAAATAATTTATCATCAGTTTTATTGTTATCACAATAGCACTACAAAATATAACGATACAATTCTAAGTCCATGTCGCCCAGCTCTATTGGGAAACATTTTATGAAAAATAAAAAGTACAAACATGTCAAAAATTAGCCTGTTATATTGTTAGTAGGTAAAAAAGAAAATAACTATTGCCTAAAAGACTGCTTTTTAAAAATACAGTTAGATTTATTTTGCAGCACAGTGGTGCAGTTGTTAGCACTGTTGCATGCAGGCTCTGCATTGGGAGAGGCCGCATGCTCTCCCAATGCATATCCATGTTCTCTCATGGTTAGGTTCATTGGCTAGGTGTGAGATTATTTTTCCTGTGTGACTCTGAGATGAACCCTGCATCTTGCCTATTGACTGCAGATAAGGACAAGCGAGTGTAGATGATGGATGGATATTTGGCAGCAGTTTCTGTTAGTCAAATTTAATGCTTTGACTTTGCTTTCCCCTTCAAGGGAATTGTAAAACACAATTTCTCATTTAAAAAAAAAAGCTGAAAGGATTTCAACTTGGAAAGTGGAGACTCTGCAACTGATAAGAAAGGAAAATGCATTTGTGCTTTTGGCATGAGCTGCTCCTGTAATTATAAAACCTAATCCCATCAGCTGTCAGATGTTTGCAGCTACAGCCTCAGCTGGAGCACAGCCAGATCGCCGTTATGCAGGACATGAGGATACATCCACCTTCACTGACCTTTTATTATAAACAGAACAGTTGCTCACCTGTATGGACCTGCCAAGCTTGGTTAGCACCAGCTTGTACTTGTCCATGGTGATGGAGTCAGGACCGGTGACATCACTGTAACACTGGTAGACAACAGCAGCAATGCTGTGGATCTGGCAGTGGTTCAGGACTGATGAAACACCACAGAAAAGAACAAAACAGGGTGAAATGATGGATAAAAGATAACACTGATGAAGAGGAAGCCCATCAGCGATGAAGACTTGGTCCCTTTTGCCAATGAAAGATCTTTTTGTTAGGATTAAATGTGTTTAGGTGTACTGGCAACATAATGTGCCCACATCAGGATGCAGGACTGTGCATCCTCAGTGAGTGGAGAGAAGCCTAATGGCACCACATTTCATTCAGCTGGCAGAACCATTTGTCCAAAGTGACTTTTTTTCCCTCCACATACACACACCAAGAGCTGTGTGGGGCTTACTGACTTGCTCAAGGATGCCTCAGCAGGCAGGAATGAGAATCAGACCTGTCAAGAGTATGAAAGTGCTGTAGAAACTGAAGTATTCCAGGTGTTGTGGAATCAGAAACACCTGATATATTCTATTTAGACTTTATACTGATCTGTCACAACAAACCACATTAGACTCATATTAATTCATATCTAGGGCTGAAATGATTAATCGGATTCATTGTAATAAATTAACTAGTTTAGTAATCAATTAATTGTTAATCGGAATGTACACTCACAAAAAGCCATTTCCTGAAGCAACTCATAGCAGTAATTAAGTGAAAAACTGAACAAAAATATAAGCATTTTATTGCACCCTAGGCAAAAAAAGTTATTTAAATAAGGAATTCAATTATTTGTTTATTTGCATCTTTTAGTGCATTTGCAATATTGGATAAAAAAATGCTCAAGTGGTTTAATAAAAAAAATCTGCAAGATGTGCCATTTTAAAAATTTGATTCAATTAAATTTCAAATCAATAACTAACGTAATTGTTAGTTGAAGCCCTGCTCATAGCTCTGGCAGATTTAGATTAAAATGTATTTTTCTTCTTGTGGATTCACCCCCATATTTCTGAATCTTTTCTTCCTTTACCATACACCAGATCCCCCTACCACTCTGTGAGCTTCAGTATCTCAGCCCCTAAAATATCTATACATGTATATCCCATGTGGGCATTAATCTATAGTAGTTAGTCCACCCAACTGGCCAAATGGATTATCCATATGCAGAGTGCGCATTCCTGAAAAATATAAAATCCTACAGAGCATCAGTCATCTGAAATTTATCTTTGCATGTAGTTTAGCTGTTATTGGCTTTACAACAATTAAACCCTTCTACAAGACTTACTTTTAAGAAGTAACCCTCGCAAATTACGGACCAGGATTTGCAAGTTTTCACTGGTATTTTGAGGATTTATATTTGGTGATTAGTTCCAATTCCTTGAGGCTGGAATGCCTCTCCATCATCACACTGATCTTTGGTTCTTTCCAGACATTCTTGGTTTCAATCAATCCAAACTGTTATTAAAATTTACAAAACATACTTAAAATGTTATTTTGAACCCAAATGACCAAGGTTGTTAGGTAAATATTTCTTCTAGCAAAAGCTGCACAAATAACATTTTTTGTGGTCGTTAGATATATTAAATATGGACAAACCTAATCCTTTCTCAATCTAAGAAAAATTTATTAATTAATTAAAATAAACAATAACCATGTTTAGAAAGGTTTAAATCTATTTTGGCAATAGCATAATACCGCAATGAAAAATGTAGAAAAACAAAATTACATTTTTATTCATTTGAGAAAATTGAGGTACCGTATTTTCCGGATTATAAGTCGCTCTAGAGTATAAGTCGCACCAGCCATAAAATACATAATGAAGCAGAAAAAGACATATATAAGTCGCACCCAAATATAAGTCGCATTTTGGGTGAAATTTACTTGATAAACTCCAACACCAAGAACATCTTGAAAGGCAATAAAAATAGAATAGAGGCAACAATAGGCTGAATAATTGTACGGTATACTAACGTTGCATGACACATAAACAACAAACTGAGAACGTTCGTATGGTATGTTAACATATTAAGAGTTATTCAGATAGTTTGGAAAATACAGTAATTGTTTTTTTATTCAACCAAAATTCCTATAAAACAAATTTAATGCAAGCATTTTTTAAGTTGATCAGACTGTGAAAGAATACTTTTTTACAGTTGATTTTCAGCTTCTTTAGGGCATAAATATCACCAGATACACAAGTTCATTCTTAACGACTCTACAAAATGGGAAAGACAAGAGAACATACCTTTCAAGGTAAACTAGATCTTGTACTGATCTTCAAAAGAAACTAAACAGTAATAAGATATTAACTACTTATCCAAGCTTGACCATATTTACAGTCTGCAGTAAAGACAAGTTAAAAACCTCTTGAACTGTGTTCACTGCACAGTTCCTAAGTCTCCATAGGCTACAGTAAAAGTGTGTGCCAACTCTGTTGGAGAAATATAAGAAAACAATGTTTTCATTCCTGTGAATCAGTTTGTGATCAGAATAACAAACAATAAAAACTTTCTGCAAAGCCTTTGTTGCATTTATTTATTTATTTTTGTTTTAAAAAAAAAGGATTCATTTGTCTTTCTAGGAAATCACTTATATCAAGTACGACCCTGTATATTAAAAGAATATGAAAAAAACAGCATTTTTCTCTCCACATAAATCCTAAAAGGAATCAGAACATCATGCACACCAAGCAAGGCTTAGTGAAGAGAGCAGAGGGTGAAATGGGACTGAGACCTAAAGGCTCTCATATCCTAATGTAATGGTTACAGTGGATGTTAGACACGTAACCGTTTAGATTTCTTTAAAAAATCTAGAGAAAAACAACAGATTTACCATCAAATTAAAACCGAGAAGTAACTGAACAGATGGACCCAGAGAATGCTAATCCCTGCTTGATGCACAGAAACCGTTAAGCAACTCGATTAATGACGAAGACATACTTGTTTTCCATCTCTCCATCGAAGAACTGAATAAGAAACAGCCAGAATAAAAAAACAGAGGAGGAAATACCTGCAGAGATCCTAGAGTGATTCACTGTGAGCCAATCAATATGATTGAAAGCAATTTAAATACTTATTCTGCCATTTCACTAACTACTGCAAATATGGATCAAGACGTTAAAATAATGAGCCTACAGTTCTAAGTATTAACTATACTAATTGGACACTGAATGCTGAAACTGTCTCATACACACATTGATTGATAACAATGATCAATTATGAAATTAATTACCAGGAGTTATAATTACTCATAACACAAAACCCTGCATGAGGTTTACTGTGGAACTATTTTAAAGGCTGTTACATTCATGGGCTGCCAACTTATTGTGGTGGTGGGGTTTGAGTGTCCCAGTGATCCTAGGAGCTATGCTGTTAGGAACTTCATGCCCTTGATAGAGTCACCAAAGGCAGACAGGTTCCAGTTGAGGAACAGACAAAGTGCAGCCCAAAGACTCTCTATGATGAATACAGCCATTGGAAAAAGTGTTCTCTCACCCAGTCATGGATCACTGGGGCTCCACTCTGGAGCCTGGAGATGGAGCATGTTGGCGAGCGCATGGTAGCTGGGCTTTAACCCATGGAGCCCAGCTGGGCACAGCCCAAAGATGAGACGTGGGTTCCCCTTCCCATGGGCTCACCAACTGCGGGAGGAGCCAAAGGGGTCGGGTGCAGTGTGGGATATGTGGTAGCTGAGGGCAGGAACCTTGGCTACAGAAGCTGGCTCCCAGGACGTAGAATGTTACCTCTCTTGAGGGGTTTATGGCTAAAAATAGTCAGTCTCGCCTCAAAGCTTGGGTTCTGGAACCAGTCTCCATGAAAGCGGTTGGATACTCCTTTTCTGAAGTTGTCCCTGGTGAGAGGCAAGGAGTGGGCATACTTGTTGCCCCCATCTTGGTATCTGTACAATGGGATTCACCCCAGTGAACGAGAGGGTTGCCTCCCTTCGCGTACAAGTGGAGGCAGAGGTTCTGACTGTGCTTACACACCAAACAACATTTCAGATTGCCCACCCTTTCTGGAGTCCTCCTCACTATTGTACAACAAGGGAGTCTTACTCCCTTGTTCTAGTGTTCTAGTGGATCATGTTCCGTGACTTCAATGCTCATGTGGACAATGACAATGAGACCTGGAGAGGTGTGGTTGAGAGGAAATGGACTTCCTGATCTGAACCTGAGAGGTGTTCTGTTGTTGGACTTCTGTGCTCATCATGGATTGTTTTTGTCCATAATGAATACCATGTTTAGGCATAAGGTGTTCATATGGTTTCTGCACGGCCCTGGTTCTCACGTAGATTTAATCCCTACCATTCAAGAATCAAATTGCTTGTGAAGGACACTTCATGAGCAATTCCAAGTCATACCTGCTTAATACTCTGAGCAGATATGACTTGGCTTTCACATGAAATGTTTCTTTCATGTGAAAGAAACATTTTAGCACAATCCTTTGGTAAGCTAACTGTATGCGTTGCACTTTGAGTTCACATCATGGCAAATAAATGGTTGTTCACAACCTGGAGGACCATTAGAGGGCGTCTAACGACCACCAGTGGTCTGGGGACCACAGTTTGAGGAAGACTGCTACAGACTTATCCTAACCTGTTCAAGGAAGAACAGAAGCACACCTTTACGCATCATTTATCACTGCAAACTAGACACCAAAATGTCTCTTTAAAAGCCCAAAACAACAATAAACCTGGGACCAACTGAATTCAGGTTAAATGAGCACCACTTTATGTGCAGAATAAAAGCTATGACTGAGATGGATTGCTCTGCTAAATATGCCCAGCAGTATGACAGGCTTGTTGTGCTGCTCCTGTTCAGAGTCCTGTGCAGATTTTCTGTGGGACAAAGCAATGAGTGTGACTTGTTCGGATAGGAAAAACTCCAAACACACCTGCAGCTGGGAGGCCTGTAATGATGTTGGGCTGCTCCAGTGACTGGCAGACAGGCTGATCGCTGAATGCACTAGAGCGAAGCGACCGCAGGAAGGGGGCAGAGCTGCTGCACAGGTAATCTGCTGTCTTGTAATCAGTCACAGAGCTGTCAGACAGCACGGTCACAGTGAGTCCTCTGGTCTGCAGACAGCCGAACACCTGGGAGAGACAAAGACTAAGCTCCTGATTCTGCAGTAATTTATCTAATATGTGCAAAGAAATAAAGACAGAGGCATATTTCTTTTTTATGTAAGTTTCTAAACATACAACAGTATCTGGCAGCTGAAGCTGACATTTCTGAGACCAGCCAATGTTTTTCCAATTTGCAACTGTCAGGTTTTTAAAACACAGCGCCTATTATAGCTCCTCCGATCTGCTGACAGGAGTGAAATCTGTCATGATTCTCTGCTCCTGCATTGCAAAAAGACAGGCTGTTTTCTGCTTCTAAAACAGCTTACCAATAACCATCCACTGAGACTCACTGAGTGGATCTCTGCTCTACAGTTTGGTTTAAAAAATTAAACAATAGACCTATAAATCTGACCATCTTTGAATGTCATGAGACATTTTATCAAAAGGATAAAATGTCGCTAAATCTCAGATTTTCACTTTCAAGCTCCATAATTCTTCCTTAATGACACGCTATAAGAAAAGTGATTCTATTTAAGTCACCAAGTTGCCATGTGATTATGGCTTTCTGAAGGAGAGCAAGTAAAAATGTTCCTTTTCATGGGTTACCAGAGTAGACTGTCAGTCTTGTCAGGGTGATTAAGCTGCAGAAAAATGTACCTTTTCTGCCCACTGGAAAAGCTGGTCCTCGGCAATGTGGCATGTTACATGGCATATCAAAACCTGTATAACAAACAAAAGCATTTTATTAGTCACTTTCAAATTACACAGAGATAAGACAAAACAAGCTAAGAGATTATAATTTGGAAGGAGTTATAACAAGGTGGCAGAAGCAGGTGGGAGAAACTGACTGATTGTCTGAAGAACTACATTATCCTGCTGCTCTAGGTTTAAAGGTTGCTTGACTTCAATGAGTCAGATAATCTAAAGGGAAACGGAACTAATTAAATATGTCTAAAGATACTCTACACCAGGGGTGTCAAACTCAATTTCACCAAGGGCCACTTCAGCATATTGGCCACCCTCAACGGGCCACATTGATGGTATAAATCAGGAGTGCCCAAGTGCAGTCCTCCAGACTGCAACTTTTAGATGCATCCCTGCTAAAACACATCCCAGACTAAAGGTTGACTTCCCTCATTAGCAGCAACTCAGTTCTGTAGAGGCCTAGTGATGAGTCAATGATCCAGGAACACATCTAAAGTTGCAGAGTGGTAGGTCTGGAAAACTAGACTTGGGCACCCCGAGCATAAATGTATGAAAATACAATGTTAAAAATAAATTAAACAACACCTCATATTGTCAAATAACTCATTTTATGTATTCAAGTTTTAAATATTACATTTGAGTTTACATGGATGTAAAGTTACTGCTCAGTTTAAAACTTACAATACTTAAATCAGTGTTTAAAGGTAAGCAAGCAAATAATAAAAACAAGTTTTGATATTAACTCTCAACTTCATTCACAAAACTTTTTTGTTATTACACAACCAACATGTATTTTCACATAAGAACAAAACAATTAGGTGATGTTGCCTGTCCTCTTCACCCTGACACCAACTCACACACATCCTCATTTATCGGTCCTGTTCTGTAAATAAACACAAAACACAAGCAAAATCAATCAACTACATGCATATTCTAGAATACTTAGTCTTGGTTTTACATTCATTCTCTTTTAATTCAGTTAGTTCGTGCTTACCAATGTTTTATGGCCGGGTGTCTGGCACCGTTTTCCCTTGGTCAGTTCGTCCATGTCTGGTTTTAGTTCTTCTGCTGTGGCAATCCGCAAAATGGCGTGCAGGTTTTCGTCAGTAATGCGCGATCTGTGTTTGGTCTTGCTTAAATTCATTATTGAAAACATCTGTTTGCACAGATTGGTGCTTCCAAACATGGACAAAACACGAGCTGCATGGAGTCGGAGCTGTGGCATCAAATCAGGGGGCAGTAGACGGTAAAAGTCCTCGATTGAAACATCACAGAACTTCGCTCTCAGGCCGCTGTGGCTTTGAAACTCAATTAACTTCATCTGAAGGCGGTGGGGCGCACTGCAGACATCGGTGGTGAAAGGATTGGTAAAGATGTCAAAATCCGCAGAGTGCTGCGATTTAAAGTCAGAAAAGCGCCAATCAAACTCGTTTATTAACAGAGTTAGTTTGGTAGTTAACCGAGCACATGAAAAAGCACCGGGAGGCCCAGATGATCTGACAAGCAGGAAAGTGAACGAGATTGTTTTGTACCACCTGGCGCTTCCATAGGTCGAGTTTACGCTGGAAAGCTGCGATCATGTCGGACATCTGGGTGATGATTTGTTTACGTCCTTGTAGTTTCTGATTTAGCTGAGCAAGATGCTCGGTGACGTCACATAACATTGTAAAGTCACAGCCATTTCGGATCGGACAGTTCAGACAAGGGTTTCCTTTGTTCTTCATGAAGGCTAAATTTGACGTACTTAGCTCCGTGGTTGGTTCCAAAATGCCAACGTATATTGTTTTCTTTCACGACGGACACAGTCCCAGAACACAAAAGACATACTGGTTTTTCACCTTGAAGTACAAACAGGTATTCGTTATCCCATGAAACAGTCTTCCTTGTAAATCGATTTTTCTTTTCTTACAGTTTGACGTTAGCTTGTCGATGTCTCAGTTTTATTCGCTGGGAAAATGAATGAGCTTGAGGTGACTCTGCTGCACTCTAGTGGAGAGAAGCCGTAATGTTGGCTGGTAACAATCGGAATGCATTATGGGAGATGTAGTTTGTAGTCAATTCGTGCTCAAAACCTATTTTAAGTCAATCATGGGCCTATAAAACGGTGGTGGTAGGGGGGGAGGGCCACATAAAATGACGTGGCGGGCCACATGTGGCCCGCGGGTCTTGAGTTTGACACATGTGCTCTACACTGACTGGCAGCAGAGAACAGGCTTTTTCTGACTGATGCCAATATTCGCTTTTCTTTTAAGTTCAATCTGACTTTGGCCAGTATTTCAATTCTTTTCAATACAAACTAGTATGCGCAAACATTGTTGTTATCAAACAAAGAATAAACAGTGTAATAAATCACTAGCTGATTTTTCTGCTACACAGAAAAATCAGCTAGTGATCAAAATCTGACAATTTTGATTTTGTCAGCCTGACTGAAAAACTCAAATACCTGATGCTTTTCTCATGTTTAGAGCACGACTGCTACAAGTTTGTACGTACAAAACAACAACCTTAAATGTGGAAGCTGTTACTGAATGAAGGAGAGTGCTTCTTTCAGTGAGAAGTTACCAAAACTAGGGCTGCAACTAAAGATTATTTTAATAAATTGATCCAATTGATTATTCAGATGATTAATTAATTGAATTAATCATCAGAATTTATTATTCTGTAATTCTGACAATTACAGAATAATAGATAGAATAATCAATTGTTCAACAAATTATTCTTGATAATAATCAACAGAATAAATGGTTCTTCTATTGATTAATCATCAATCTATTTTCTTTCCTGCCAACAAAAGCAGCAGGACAGGTGTGACAAATCTCTGACAGTGATTTCACATTCTGTCCCTCAGTATCTTCATCTTGGTTAAATTACAGGTTAGTAAACGTGGAAAGACAGAATGTAAACACACACACCTCTAGATTTCTGCTTCCTTCCAACTGTTATTTTATGATAGTTAATGGAACAGACTCTGGATGAACAAATGGAGAACACCACCGCTTGTGAAAATAATTTTTTCATAATTATGAATGGGTGGACAGATTTAAAAATGGATGGATGGACAGACAGACAGATGTGCTTTTCCACAGTCATATAGCACTGATAAACTCTTCAATTCCAAATGAGAGATTATTAGAGAAGATATCTTGAATGTGTCAAACTTATTGTGAGCTTTAAATAAGAGACATTGAAATATGTCATAAAGCGTACAAAAGGAGCAGCTTGTCATAGTGATTATGTGTTTGCTGGGGTGTTAATCAACAGCAGATATTCTGAGGGGTTGTTTTTCTCACTGTGTCACTTACTGCTGGCTCGTCCTTGTGTCTGTAGAAAACACATGCTGACCCTTCGCCACTCGGCCCAGTTCCAGACCGGCTCCTCTCATTCCACGCCACTGCACGCCCAACCGCATCCCAGTTTGCAGAGACAAGAATGTACGCTGACAGGAAGCCTGTGAAGACACATTCTCTCTGTATTCAACAACAGCTAGTGTAAGAGTGCTTCCCAGACTTGCTTTCATTCTGATTTCTACACTTTATTTTTGGTAATTTTTAACTTTCCATACACAAGTCAAAAAAGAAAATAGACACAAGGCAGAACAAACAAGACAACACTAGTACAGAAATAGACAAACAATATTTAAATTCTTGTCAATGGCAAGAACACAAAGTGTAGACCAAAAAAGTGAAAGTATAACCAGCACAAACTTACTATACCTTCACTTTGTTGTAGATACATAATCATTCAAATCAATGCAGCAGAACCTTAAATATATTTCTGAAACATATCTCCAAGGAATTCCAGCTAAGACAAATTCATAATCTTATTGTGTGATTTAGCAATAACTTTTAAAAAAAATTTTAAGGAGTGAAAAGCACAGTTATAACTATTTACAACAATTATTCTATACCTGCATCCCTCTAATTGAAGTGTACAATAGTTTTTCTATTTGTCATGACCTCTAGCTTTTTAAATAAATCATTTTCTGTTAATTTAAAATTTATTCCTTTAATTTCAAACCGCTTTTGCTTACACCTTGGAAAGAGTTTATTATAGGCTCTGTACATAGCAAATTTTAGCTTTTACATCAACATGAACCTTCCAATGCAAGTTATAGTGGAAAATCACATCACCCCCAAAATCAGATTTCAAACACTTGTTCTATTTCAACACTGTTTATTGTAAATTTGACTTTTTTTTTAATTTTCTTGTTACTAATTATTACAAATTTTATTTTGCCATTATTTAGTGATAACTTATCACTAAATTTATTTTGACCAGCAACAGACTCCATTACACCAGACAATAAGATTGAGGTTCTTAGCTGAAACTAATCATTTACATTTCCAAACACATGTTTATTGTTATTGTCTGTGCAGTTTGATGTCTCTGATGCTTTTCAACAGCTGGGTCTCACTTACTGGCAGCATTGTGTCCTACAGCCAGGATGAAGCTGGAACACTGCAGCTTGTTCCCGGCTGTCAACAACTCTGAGACTTCAGGATTCCAGTGGAGGTGAATAGATCTGAGAAGAAAGACCTCAGATTTATTGCTTACGGGTCAAACATAACGCTAAAACAGCAAGATAAGCAAGCAGAACATAGCTACATTACAAAGTAAGCGTCATTGTTTAAGAGATTAAAATGTAATGTCCTCATTTGCTGCCTCTGACTAGTTTGTTATTGTTTTGCAGAACTATTGAATTAATTTGAATTATTCAAAGTGCTTCAGCTCAGCCCCCTGACACAACAGGAAAATGATGGGAAACACAATAGAAACATGTCACTCACTAGAGATACTCCAGCAGTAAAATGGCCCCTTAAATACACTGTGAACAAATACAGTGATGCATAGACTTTTGTGGTGGCCATTTTCATTTTCATCATCTTTGTTTTTATCACTGATAATTATTGCTGACACCCTGACGTCACCTATGACTTTTAATGTGCTTTTGCATAATAAAGTTCTAACAATAATATACATTATGACTACAACTGGTGATTTTTTAAAAATAACTGATTAATCTATAGACTATTCTGACAACTTATCGGACAAAGAATTTGGCACATTCTACAGATTTTCCATTTAAATTTTAATTTTTTTATAAAAAAAATTGAAATACATTAAAAGATATGCAAATACCTCTCCTCAGGCTGCCACCTTATTGTGGTGGAAGGGTTTGAGTGCCCCAATGACCCTAGGAGCTATGCTGTCTGGGGCTTCATGCCCCTGGTAGGGTCATCCAAGGCAGACAGGTTCTAGGTGAGGGACCAGACAAAGTGCAGCCTGAACTCCCCTATGATGATTAAAAACGTTGGATACCGTGTTCCCTCGCCCGGAAGCGGGTCACCGGGGCCCCACCCTGGAGCCAGGCCTGGAGGTGGGGCATGTTGGCGAGCGCCTGGTGGCCGGGCTTTTGCCCATGGAGCCCGGCCGGGCTCAGCCCGAAGAGGAGACATGGGTCCCCCCTCCCATGGGCCCACCATCCGTGAGAGGGGCCAAAGGGGTCGGGTGCATTGTGATATGGGTGGCAGCCGAGGGAGGGGGTCCTGGCGGTCCGATCCTCGGTTGCAGAAGCTGGCTCTTGGGACGTGGAATGTCACCTCTCTGGTGGGGAAGGAGCCGGAGTTAGAGCGTGAGGTTGAGAGGTTCCGGCTAGAAATAGTCAGTCTCACCTCCACGCATGGCTCCGGTTCTGGAACCAGTCTCCTTGAGAGGGGCTGGACATACTTCCACTCTGGAGTTGCCCATGGTGAAAGGCGCCGGGCAGGAGTGGGCATACTTGTTGCTCCCCATCTCCGCGCCTGTACGTTGGGGTTTACCCCGGTGAACGAGAGGGTAGCCTCCCTCCGCCTACGGGTGAGGGGACGGGTTCTGACTGTTGTTTGTGCTTACGGGCCGAAAAATAGTTCGGATTACCCACCCTTCTTGGAGTCCTTAGAGGGGGTACTGGAGAGTGCCCCACCTGGGGACTCCCTCGTTCTGCTGGGGGACTTCAACGCTCACGTGGGCAATGACAGGAATGACACGGGTGGAGGGGCGTGGTTGGGAGGAACGCTCCCCCCGATCTGAACTCGAGTGGGGTTCTGTTGTTGGACTTCTGTGCTTGTCACGGATTGTCCATAACGAACACCATGTTCAGGCATAAGGGTGTCCATATGTGCACTTGGCACCAGGACACCCTAGGCCGCAGTTCGATGATCGACTTTGTCATCGTTTCATCGGATCTGCGGCCGTATGTCTTGGACACTCGGGTGAAGAGAGGTGCGGAGTTATCCACCGACCACTACCTGGTGGTGAGTTGGCTCCGGTGGTGAGGGAGGATGCCGGTCAGACCTGGCAGGCCCAAACGTGTTGTGAGGGTCTGCTGGAAACGTCTGGCGGAATCCCCTGTAAGACGAAGTTTTAACTCCCATCTCCGGCAGAACTTTGAACATGTTCCGGGGGATGTGGGGGACGTTGAGTGGACCATGAAAGGACCATGTTCCGTGCCTCCATTGTTAAGGCAGCTTATCGGAGCTGTGGTCGCAAGGTTGTCGGTGCCTGTCGTGGCGGCAACCCTCGAACCCGTTGGTGGACACCTTCGGTGAGGGATGCCGTCAGGCTGAAGAAGGGGTCCTATCAGGCCTTTTTGGCCTGTGGGACTCCGGAAGCAGCTGATGGGTACCGGCAGGCGAAACGGCATGAGATTTTTATTATTTATTTGCATATCTGCAACATTTTTGTTGCCAAAATGCAGTAACTAAGCAACTGGTTGTTCATGGAATGCTATTTACTGAGATAAAGGAAAGTTAAGTGGAAGGGGAAAAAAACTGTGGTACAAACAGATGCAAAACCCCCACAAAAGTTGTTGTTTTCCTCAGCTTTGTCTGCTTCCTTATCACCTATTTCTGCCAACATGTGATAGACCCATTGCACATAATACATAATTAATATTCTTAAATTAATTAGTAACAATACCAACATTTTTGTTGTATTCTGCAGAACTGAAAAGATATAACACACTCCCCTTTGCAAAGAACTTTAGCAAGAAGAGACAGAGCAAACTCTTATTTTGGCCATAATAGGAACACCATTATGGCCCCTGAGGCTGTGAATCTACTAATAAAATAAACACATATTTCCTTTTCCAGAATGAAAAAGTATAATTAAACTGAATTCAATTTAATAGCATTCCAGATGTTAAGGCTCTTCATACTTTTGAAAGTAAGTTAAGAGCAACAGGCAGTATTGTCAGAATTGTTATTCTTCCAATTTCCTCTGCTGTTTGCTATATGAGGGGATTGATAAATATCAATAAGTGATATAACTAATTACAATTAGCTATATTGTAATTAGTTATATAACTACTCTGCAAAGTAGATTTGCAGAGTCTACTTTTATCTATTTTAACTACAATAGATAAAAGACTCTGAAGGTTGGAAAAATTTGGTGGAATCAACTTTTAGCCATTTCCGGTATTGTGCGAAATTCGGTTCCCCTGTGAAAATCTGTTCCCCTGTGTCGGGACCGCGCACTGCAGCCAGAGAAGCGGATCTGACCATTTCACGGCGCTTCTGGTTGATTTCTCGGTAAAAACAACTCATATAATCATGTCAAGGTTGTAACATTCAGTTTAGTCTGCAGCTGTTGTTTACAAAATTGTAAAATAATAAAATAAACGAGGTATTTTTACGCTGTTTTGTGTTATTTTAAACGCCAAGAGAATCGCTCTTTCTCCAACTTTTGTCACTTAAGCCCGACAGAAATAAAAGTCAGTCACCAAACACAGTTTTCCAACAGGTAGTTTGTATTAATAATTGTTCATTGCTGATAGCAGAGCACAAAAATGAAGACTTCCTGAAAAGATGAGAGTGTAGATTTTCTGGTAAATCCTGTTCTAATGTAAAATCTGATTACTGGATTAAGGAAATTTCTACTATACTACTTGCTATCACACATAACAATTTTTGAGAATTAGGAAACAGTTGCTCTTTATTCCCCAAAGTTATGAGGGGAGGAAATGAGAGAATGGATATTTCAGCTGCCTGAAATAATCTGTTCCCCCTCCATAAAATGGTAACAAATTAATTCACCAACAAGTCTTTAACTGTGATTATTCCTCTCTTCATCAACAAATCATGTGATTTTGGTGACATTTGCTCTTAATTTGACAATGTTATTAGGGGGGGAACCAAATATTTTAACTGCCGCCTGAAATAATCCGTTCCCCCTCCAAAACACGGGAACAAATTAATTTACCAGAAAGTCTTTAACTGTGTTTATTATTTTCATCGTCAATAATAAATCATGCGAGTTTGGTAGCATTTGCTCCTTATTTGCCAGAGTTATGAGGGCGGAACCAAATATTTTAGCTGCCTAAAACACATTTTCACAGGGGAACCGAATTTCGCACAAGACCGGAAGCTGCAAATCTCTGGAGTTATTTCCACTAGCGTGTAAAAAAGACTGGCAGCTAGAAGGTTTGTTACATTTTTCTCAGCTAGAAAACTCAATTTTGTAGTTATAATCTAAATTATAAGCTAAAAATAACTTATTACTCAGATGATTGATTTTACCTGTAATCCCCTTTTCTCCAGAACAAATTAGTAGAGGCATAAATAAAGAAACAACTAAAAAAAATAAAAATATAAAATGAAATACAAAATATATGGCTGGATAGAAAAGACATTTTTTTGTATGTTTGTTTAATATTGTCTATCTTCTAAAACCGGAGTGCCCGGAGACCACCCATGGGATTCGGATCTAAAACATTCTTGCTGCAAGGCAAGAATGCAGCACTTTTTACAGTGCTAACCACTGTAAAAAGTAGCCATGCCAAATAAAAGTGTTATTATGGAGTGATAAAGCACATGGTTTCATCGATGAGGGGGCGGTAAAGTGAACACCTAATGTGTCATGTTAGCTGAAAGTCACCAACTGCTTAAGTGTAAAGACGAAACTGTTACAAATGTGCACATGGAGTCCAAGTATATTTTTATCTTTAAAGATGATCCATTATTTTTTGTGTACTAAACTAATCATGATGTCCCAATCTTTTCTGTTGTTTCAATATTTTCTGCCTTTCTCATGCTACACTCTTAGCCATTCTCACCTCTTCTTTTCCAATTCTCTGCGAATTTGTTCGTCTTCTTCGTTTTCTTCAAGCTCCTCTTCGTCCTCCTCCACAGCCCGAGAATACACCGACAAAATCTCTCCGAAAAACGTGGCCATAATCCAAATGTTTCAGTCAGAGCTAAGCGAAAGTTTAGCTAGGACATGAAGAATCGTAAACTTCCTCCGGAAAAAGCCAGGCTCCTTCAAAATAAAGGCCTCAGCTAAACTAATCACTACTACAAAACTGAAGTTCTGTCTCATGTGATTAAAGTTGATAGCATGAACTCAAATATAAGAAGGAAAAAAAGTAAGATTTTCTTATTGTTTTTGATGCACTGAACCGGTGTGGAAAAGAACTGATCAAAATAAACTTAATTTGAAATAGCATGACGCTACAATTTAAATGAAACCAGGATTGTGCATGTTATTAACTTAAAGGATTTAAAACCCTATATCTCTGGACAGTTATTCCCCCTCAAGTACACAAAAACTTGTGAAAATGCGTGACCCCTAAACCAGACTCCTTATGACTAAATTTGTCATAACTTAAATTCCTTTCAGATGTTATTACGTTTACAGCTAATTTCCCATGAAGCATTCTCGGTTTTGAGAATGATTATCTATTATCTTACTGCAGGACAGTGATTCAGCATCTGACTCTTAATGACAGAGGAAAATACTTAATGGTTACCTGGTTATTATTTCAGCACACAATGACTACTTTGTTAAATAGGGGGTAAAATAACACAAACAGCACAAGCTTCTAATTCGCTTTTTGGTATATCTGCATGCATGTTTTTAATTATCACTTTCAATTGATAATTAAAAGTGATACTTTATGACTCAGGGTCATTTTTTACTCATCAGAACTTTCCGCACATGGAGGAAAAAGGCACATTAGTTGCAATAAATAAAAAATTTCTGCAGCAATTTTCTGCTTTCTGATGCTGAAAATGAGCATCAACACATAAGGTTAGCTTAATTTAGTGGAGTATCATTATTATGTTGACTAACATAAATTTACGCCATTCAACAATGAAGCCGTCTATAAAAAAGGACAGAGCAGACTGTAATTCTTGAAGAAGCTAAAGTTTGCAGCAAGATGCTTCAGATCTTCTATAAATCTGTTGAGAGTCAGCTGGGCAGCAGCATCAGAGTCAGCGACCTGAAAAGGCTCAATAGCCTGATAAAGAAGGCTGGTTCTGTTCTGGGCACGACTGTGGAACCTCTGGAGTTGATTATCCTAAGAAAGATTCTTCATAGGACTAAGAAAATTATGGACAGCCTTATGCATCCTCTTCACTTGATTATCTTGGGAAAGCAGAGCATCTTTAGTCAGAGGCTTCTTCAGACTCAGTGCAGTCTTCTGCAGAAGATCTTTCCTACCAATAGCCATCACCATCTTCAAGAACTGTTTGAAGAATCTAAATTAATGAGTTACAACAACATTTAATTTCCCCTTGGGATTAAGAAAGTATTTTTTAACTGAATTAGAATTTGAGTTGAATTCAGTATGCAAACATTAGTTTGTAAGCTAAAAATCAACCAAAAATATTGAAGTTAGTTTAAAAGTTATCAGTAGCACACCTGGTATCACCTCCAACAATTTACACTGACTTACTTCAGTCAATAGGATTAACATAGCAAATAAATATTAGTTGTGGATTTGTGCTTAATAAAACTGTTATAACTTAAACACTATTGCACATGGTTAGTATTGCACACTTAACCATGTGCAATCAGGGTAAAGTTATAGCAGTTTTATAAAGCATAAGTCAACAACTAGCTGCTATCTGAAGCATTAAGGTCTAACCCTATTTTGTAGGGCATGTGTTTGTCTTATTTTGAAAGTCCAGTGTGGTTGTCAGTTCAGGGGGATCATCAAGTCTCATGAGTCATGTGGAACTTACTTCCTTTGGTTTTCTCCCTTGCCTGCAGAATGTGTTCTGCCAAGATGATGTCTTAATGGTTCTGAGCTGCCCGGCACAGTGTTCTTTGGCATGAGAACTAATCCCATCTGCAAACTGATGTGTGAGTGAAACACACAGGGGTAGAATTCTCTCTCTTTGATCCAGCCAATTTCACACATGCGTACACACCCCCACACACAAGCAGTCTGAATAGATCCTTCCTACTCACAAACAGCAAGAGTTATCAGAAAATTGTTCAAAGCGTGTGCCATTTGTCGACTTGCAATAGTACCACAATTCATATCTGTACTAAACATGCGGCAAAAGCTAACAGTGATGTAGAGGGCCACATAGGGTTAACTTGATGAATTTGATGCTGTCAGACACGTGCTTCAATAACCTCCAGGCTGCTTCCTTTGTTGTTGTTATCATCAATTTATTCCATAGATTGACTGCAATACTTCAGACTTTAACTGACACATGCTGACCAGGCTAAACTTTATGATGGTGCCAACAATAAACGACATTTAGCACGGTCAACAGAAATTATGACCCTCCACCGGCGCACCCGTTTCCTCTTACATACTAAACCAGCGCGTCAGTATGGCTCCCATTCATACCTAAGTGACAGTCACGCCCACCTATGACACACCCACCACCCAAGTGTCAAAGCTGTGAGCTCCTGCCACATAAGTAATGCTCACTTAAATCACTTGGCTCTTACATGTACCTCAATCACAGTGAAAGTACAGACAAGAGAGAGATGATGTGCACTTCCCGGCAGATTTGGAAAACGGGATGAAAATGAGTGGCTGGGAGTCTGGGTATTCCCTCAGACATCTTTATGCCTTGAAGATTTTTGACAGAACACATTTAGCCATAGAACAATTTCAAAAATAATTTATGGAAGGAGACATTCTGCATGATATCATGACTATATCAAGCCAGAAGAACAATGTGAATGAATTTCATGTTACAAATTGTTTTAGGTGAAAAACTGAAAACTATGAATCAGTAGCTTTGTTTCTATTATAAATATGCACAAAACATTGTCAATATTCAACTAAAAACACAATTTTGTAATTGTGACATTTCCATTAAATAGGAAACAAAATAATAAATCACTAAAAAACTTGCTGCACCATCATCCTCTAACCACTTTCTTTTGTCTACTTCATCTTTTTGGTTAGAGCCAGTGGCAACATCCTGTTGTTGATCATGTGACTTGTGTGATGCATAGTGTTTCCATGACAGTTTTGCAAAATAGACCAATTTAGATACTGCCAAACCAACCAGCTCATCCTAGCAGAAAAACATTTTAGTGAAAAAAGAGAGTTTTTTTAGAAATTGGCATGTTTCCATAAAGCACATTTATTTTTGCACAGATATATGGTCAATGGAGGCACAGGTATAGTATTACTTAACATCCACTATATTGTTGGTCTGTCACATCTCAATAAAACATTGAAACAAATTTCAATGTAACATGGAAGTTTTGTGGTTGCACATGGTAAAAAATGCTGTAGCAAAGCACTGTAACTTAATGTTTCAGTGCAGCTCCCCCACTCCTGATGATCACTGAAGCAATCCACTAGAAATATGCCAGAGCTGTTTAAGTTCACTGAATGACTCAAAGCTGTAGCTCTTACATATGTGTCATTAAACGAATCACACTGACCTGAACATGACGAGCAGCTGGAGCAAACTGGCTGATGTGCTATTTTTAGCTCCCTATTTTACTAATCAATGTTAACCTGACAGGCAACATGACTGTGCCTGGTTCTGTGGTGATGTATATATGACATCAAAAGGAAGAAAAAAAAGGAGAAACGCGAAAGGGTGCTGGCAGATCATCTTCAGCATGGCTGGCTGAAACATCAGCTAAGTCATGCTGTGGTAACTTGGCCTGGAGTTGAGTGCAGAAAATTCATCTCTTCTATTGTGTTGTATAATTCATTTTCCTGTAAGTGGTTCCCCGGGAGATGAGGAGAAAAAAAAAAAACTGAAATGTGATGATATCAGCACACTCACAAAAATTCTTCATCGTCACCGGAAAATGTCCAGTCTTGGTAATACAAATAAAAGAGCAGGGCAAAGCTAGGAGAGGGAACGTTATGCATATTACTGGACTTGTGAAATAATGCATCAGCAGAAGGTTTTCCTGTCGCAACATGCCAGTAGAAAACTTGGAGCTGCTATTAATATAATTGATGGTTGGAGAGAGGGCAAAAGGGATGTTCTGCAGCTTTACAGACACAGATGCCTTAAGGGCTCAAGGCAACAAGGGAGGAATGTCAAAGTAGAACAAACAGGGATGTCACTTCTTTAATAGCCATTAAAACAGGGAATCAGGGACAATCTGCCAGAGGACATAAACAGGCCCGTTTGTCCTCATCTTGTCTCAGCAGCAACCCGGGCTAAGAAAGCTGATGGTCCCTCGTTCCTATTTCTATCACGATCCGTGATTGAGAAGGAGACAGACCAAGACACAAGGAGAGGAAGCAGACAGGTTATAAAATCCAAAATGTTCCTCTCTTTTATGAAGACAAGCCACTTGAAGAGTGGCTTGACCTCATCTAGAATGAAGACAATGGCTCTAGATGAAAACAAACCTACAAAAATCCATGGTAAAACAGCAGAAAATACAAAGACCAAAAATTTAAAAAATAAATAAATCAAAGAAAGAAAACCAACAATGAGTAAACATAAGGGGAACACCGATAGCTTCAGGAGAAGACATGAGGATATGGCAAACAGTGGGGGAGAATGAGAAGCTTAAATACTGGGAAACTGAGAGCTAGACAAAGACTGGGGCTGATGAGATAATTGATTACAGGTGTGGGGATTAGACTGAGGGCTGGAGAGACTGAGGTGCAGGGAGCTGGAAAGTACACAGGAGAACACAAAGGAGTGAGAGAGAAAACAATGGAGTTGGAAATAATTGAAACACTACTAAAGAAAACATGATAAATTAGAAAGAGACAAAGGCATGAGGACAAACTATAGAACAAAACAGAAACAAGGCAGGTCTAATAATAATAAAGAGAACTCAGGAACACAAAGACTAACATAACCCATCCATCCATCCATTTTTTTCCGCTTATCCAGGGTCAGGTCACAGGGGTAGCAGTTTAAGAAGGGAGGCCCAGACTTCCCTCTCCTCAGCCACTTCTTCCAGCTCCTCCGGGGGAATCCCAAGGCGTTCCCAGGCCAGCCGAGAGACCTAGTCCCTCCAGCGTGTCCTGGATCTTCCACGGGGCCTCCTCCCGGTGGGACGTGCCAGAAACACCTCACCAGGGAGGCGTCCAGGAGGCATCCTGACCAGACGCCCGAGCCACCTCAACTGGCTCCTCTCGACGTGAAGGAGCAGGGGCTCTACTCTTGAGTCCCTCCCGGATGACTGAGCTTCTCTAAGGGAGAGCTCAGCCACCCTATGGAGAAAACCCATTTCGGTCGATTGTGGATGTTTGCATCCACCTCAAAAATATGTAGTTGTGCCCCTGTCTGACAGACCCTTCTCTCCAGGACCCCTGAATAGACCTTGCCAGGGAGGCTTAAGAGTGTGACCCCCTATAGTTGGAGTGTCCTCTCTGGTCCCCCTTTTTAAACAGGGGGACCACCACCCCAGTCTGCCAATCCAGGGTTACTGCCCCCGATTTCCATGCGATACTGCAGAGTCGCGTCAACCAACACAACCCTACAACATCCAAAGCCTTGAGGAACTCCGGGCGAATCTCATCCACCCCTGGGGCCACCGAGGAGCTTCTTAACCACCTCGGCGACCTCGTCCCCAGAGATTGGAGAGCCCAACCCAGAGTCTCCAGGCTCAGCTTCCTCAATGGGAGGCATGTCGGTGGAATTGAAGAGATCTTCGAAGTATTCCGCCCACCGGCCCACAACGTCCCGAGTCGAGGTCAACAGCACACCATCCCCACTGTAAACAGTGTTGGTGCTGCACTGCTTCCCCCTCCTGAGACACCGGATGGTGGACCAGAATCGCCTCGAAGCCGTGCAGAAGTCTTTTTCCATGGCCTCTCCGAACTCCTCCCACACCCGAGTTTTTGCCTCAGCAACCACCCGAGCCGCATGCCGCTTCGCCTGCCGATACCCATCAGCTGCTTCTGGAGTCCCACAGGCCAAAAAGGCCCGATAGGACCCCTTCTTCAGCCTGACAGCATCCCTCACCGAAGGTGTCCACCAACGGGTTCGAGGGTTGCCGCCACGACAGGCATCGACAACCTTTCGGCCACAGCTCCGGTGAGCCGCCTCGACAATGGAGGTATGGAACATGGTCCACTCAGACTCAATGTCCCCCACGTCCCCCAGAATGTGTTCGAAGTTCTGCCAGAGATGGGAGTTAAAGCTCCGTCTCGGCCCGTAAGCACAAACAACAGTCAGAACCCGTCCCCTCACCCGTAGGCGGAGGGAGGCTACCTTCTCGTTCACCGGGGTAAACCCCAACGTACAGGCGCTGAGATGGGGAGCAACAGTATGCCCACTCCTTCCCGGCGCCTCTCACCGCGGGCAACTCCAGAGTGGAAGTACGTCCAGCCCCTCTCAAGGAGACTGGTTCCAGAACCAGAGCCATGCGTCGAGGTGAGACCGACTATTTCTAGCCGGAACCTCTCAACCTCACGCACTAACTCCGGCTCCTTCCCCACCAGAGAGGTGACATTCCACATCCCAAGAGCCAGCTTCTGTAACCGAGGATCGGACCGCCAGGACCCCCTCCCTCGGCTGCCACCCATCTCACAATGCACCCGACCCCTTTGGCCCCTCTCACAAGTGGTGGGCCCATGGGAGGGGGGCCTCATGTTTCCTGTTCGGGCTGAGCCCAGCGGGCTCCATGGGTAAAAGCCCGGCCACCAGGCGCTCGCCATTGTGCCCCACTTCCAGGCCTGGCTCCAGAGTGGGGCCCCAGTGACCCGCGTTCGGGGAGGGAACATGAGGTTCAAAGATTTCTTTCGTCATCGGGGTCTTTGGGCTGCACTTTGTCTGGTCCCTCACCTAGGACCAGTCTGCCTTGGGTGACCCTACCAGGGGCATGAAGCCCCAGACAGCATAGCTCCTAGGGTCATTGGGGCACTCAAACCCCTCCACCATGATAAGTTGGCAGCCCCAAGGAGAGGAACTAACATAACCAAGAAGACTAAACAAAGGAATAAACCTAGATAACATTACAAAGGGGCAAAAATATAGAAACACAAGAATGAGAAAGATCTAACAAATAATCTGCAACAAACAAATGCAAAATTAGTCAAGAGTAAAACAAAAAGTGAACTAAAACATAACTGATAAATAAACGGACGAACAGCAAAAACATAGAACACAAAAAAAACAAAAACCCAGAGTCAGGACACGCATAACTGTGGAATACATTGGCTCTCATGGAGAACATCACCAATGGAAGGATTCGGAGGGAGTGTGTTCATATTGATCTGCTGAGAAATGTTGGTGATGGTTTATTAGCCTTTTGATTGCCCAGACTGATCATCCTGGAGCTCTATGCAGAAGAAGGAGCTGTGCATCAATGGTGCAGCTGGAGCTGCTGACAGACAACAACAACCATTGTCATCCTCCAGTCAAGCCATGCCAGCTTTGTGACTACACCTTCATGGACAGAAAGCATCTCAATTCTGCAAATGTGCAACTTATGATTCCTCTATTTAGAATAAACTTCCATATTCCCCACCTACTACAAAGGACTCTCTGACAGACTGTCTTTCTTTAAATCCTGGCTGATTTAAACAAGCATTTCCATTTGGATTTCTTTATTTTATTTTGGCACTTTTTAAAATTTATCCATATGCCAATTTCTAGTGTGAAAAAAGGGTTAAAAATGCAGATTGCATCATGTCATTGACTTGTTTATATGCTTCTCCCACTTCAAATTACTTTTACCTTATAATGCCTGATTTTATCCATATTTTCAGGGGAAGCCTGCGGAGCCAACGTGTACATTTGCTGCCTTCTTTCTTTGTTTCTCTCTTTCTTAAAGAGAAAGAGAGAATAACCTCACTGATTGAACTCTGAAATGAATAAAGAGTCATTCAGTTAATCATTCAGTTACTCAGAATCAGCACAACATTAACTCTTTAAGATGACTAGAACAAACTCCTCACTGTTGAATCCATGGTGTTGGCATCACTTTATTACAAAAGATGGTAAATAATCGGATATGTAGAAATATAATTCTACCGACATGGAGCTTGATCCGCTATTACTGGACACAACCGGAGTTCCATAAAGTCTGGTAGTAAAAGTCACATGAAGACACAATCAGAACACATCATGCTAAACCAATCCTCTGCACAAAGCCATCCTCCAGTGTTTGTTTATCATGTCAGAGTTTTAACAAGAAAGAAAAACACAGAGTACAACAGGTAAAATTGTTGCTTTAGAAATCACAACAGTTGGAAGTGTACAATTTATCTTTAGGGTTTTATGTAACACCATGTTAAAAAGCTACATTATTATTGGTGAACAATATCACTCTGAACACAATTCCTAATCATCGATCAGTATTGGATCTGCTCTTCTCTTCTCCTCCAGCCCCTGGATTAACAGGAACAACTGATGTTTGCCCGTTCTGTAGGACACAATTTCCCTGTAAGGAGAAAAAAAGTTGATCATTTACATTATATTCGTTTACACCAAAAAGCAAAGTTATTACTTATACTTTACAATTCAGAGGGGGAAAGTTTTTTAGTCATTTTAACAAGCTTCAAATTTGTTAAAGTTTTTGGCAAAACTTAAAGAGTCTTCAGCTCGTGGAGACGTTTCAGTGAAGTTAGCATTCGTGGAGGGAAACTTGCTGTTGTTGTTCTGCTCAATCAGAATGTTGCTGATGTCAGAAAAATCTGCTGTCATGTCATGAGCTGGAAAAAAAATCAACAAACGTGTTTGCAAAAAGAAATTGCATTGTATTTTTCACTTAAGACTTATAAAATAATTTTATGACTTTGTTTATGCCTGTAGAATTTATACTGAGGTAACGCTGAACAATAAATCGTTGGGTAAATGGTTTGAAAAAGAGGAGATATTAAAGATACGCTAACCTAAATGGCTGCAAATACAGCCATTGCTGAAAATGAATGAAACTCATGTAACATACAGTAATGTTTCACCTCTGCACCACTTTGAGTCACCAAGCTTTATTCTTTTTTTTAAACCCTAGCTATTTGATCAGTTTGATTTCAGAAGGGGACCAATTACAGTTTTTATAACGGAAACATACAATGGAAACATTTTACATCTTTAAGATGACTAGAAGAAGACTCACTGTGTACACTGAGGGCGACGAGTTCGGTCAAAAGTAAAATATTCAGGATTCCCAAAGTTACAGCTGCAACGAGACAGAGCCTCTCTTTGGAGTTGCTCCAACCTTAACAAAAATCTTAACCTTAGCTAAACTGAATTAAATACATATTAGATTTCTCTGCAACTTTGTTCTTACTTGTGTTATTAGATGCAGTTTGTCCAACAGGTTCCATATTGATGTAAATTTCCTCCATCACTTCAGACTCTGTGCTGGCTTTTAACATTGACTATAAAATCCACTGCATTAGTAGAACTAAGTGAAAAACTGTGGGAAAGAGGTGAGATGTCTGGTGTTCAACATAAAAACATATTTTAGAGATAACAACCAAATAAAGAAATTCACGAGTGCGGTTTCAATATTATTTTTTTAAATATCTTACACAACATAACATTCTTGAAGGTTTAGGTTTTATGTTTCCTCATTTTCTGAAACAACTACCAGGCAGATCAACAGTTTGACAAACAGTTTGCTTTGTGAAGCACCGCCTCACTGGGAGGGAATCAAAAGGCTAACATGCCAATCGGGTGCAAGTTGGGCAGGTTAAAGTCAGAGAAACCTGATACTGCCTTTCAAACATGATGAAGACCAGCAAGCAAAACGTTCACAGAGTGGATGTATCGGAGTTCAGGAGATACATGATAGAAGATTTATTTATCCAAACATTCCTGCTACTTGTTTAAGATGAGTACAAACAACAACTTAATGATAACTGAGTGATGTCCACTTGAACTTATTTTTAAAGTCTGATGTTTTATGTTGCAGTGTGAAAGGCCAGAGTCTAGGTTCAGCACACAGCTGAAGGAATCTGATCCACGCTTCAGAGTCAGTACCTGCTTGCTTTACTGCAAAACACTGGTAAGGTTAAATTTAGTGGGCTAAAGAAAGTCAGACGGCTCATTCTCCAATGTGAGAAATCGCTTCAGGTAATCAAGTTTCTTGTTTGTTCAAATCTTGTTAGTCATTTACATCGCATGATTACTAATTAAAAGTTGATTCTTTTGTGTCTAGATGCAATGTAATCTTTCAATTCACAATTGAAGTTTTATTATCTGGATTATGAAAATTAAATATTTCATAATATATAAGATATACTATGAAATATTATAGTATATATGTTATATACTATAATGAAATATATAGTGTATATATATGAGAAATGAAAGGGAATTATTTCTCTTTCATTTCTCACAAGAAAATGAAAGGAATCACTTCCTTTATGAAAGGAAGTGATTCCTTTCATGCAGTCTAAGCTCCCTGAAAAGAAGAAATTACCTTTCAGATAAATATATTTTTGATTGCTTTGAGTATCATGATATTTTACTTAATCTGACTGATATGATCTTCTTTTACGCATACTGATCTTTAATAAGCTTATCATTTACAAGAGGTGTATTGTCTCTTAGTGAACATTAGTGAACAGATAGCATCATTAGGACCAAGGAACAGAAGCTGTGGATAATTTTAACAGTAACAAAGCAATTCATGTTGTGACCAACTGTTGGAGCATGGTTGTGTAGTGAGTATGTTTTATTTTTTATATTTGTTTCTTTTAGGTAAAGTGCATCAATAGCAAACTAATGTTATTATAAGTTGGGCTGGTTGTCAGAAGATGTGAGAGGGGGTATTTAAGAAAAACACAAAAATTCACTGGTTGAATTGTTGGTTGATAGCCAGCAGCATTTATTTGAATTTGTGCAACAAACACCAAAAGAAAAAAAACCTATATAAAACCTGAATGGTCATTCGTTTTGATAAATATTTATGCAGACCATCATCCAATAAATCGATAGTAATCCAACTGCATGCAGCAAAACATCAAATTTAAATAATATGAATTATATTCACTATTTTAATACAGACTGATTGTTTACATGGATCATTTACAAGCTTTAGTAATGGAAAATTCAATAATTATATGTTGTTAGTGACACACACTCATGTGTGAAAGATGATGGATGGAGGGAACGCATCATAAGGGCCAAGAAACATACAACATATAAGTCAGAGACAAAAGTAGTGGATAATTTTAAAGGTTAAAAAAACAATTTCCCATGTTGGAGCAACTCTTGGAGCATGGTCGTGCAGTGTTAAAAGAAACTTTCAACTTTGGGGTAAAGCTGACTGTTAAATATGAGTAGTCTCACCTAGGCTTGTGTAATGACTGTCACATATTCTTAAGAAATAAATTTACAGAAGAGCAACTTTTACTGATATGTATCACACCAACAAGTGTTGCAGAAAAAACTCTGATTTTCAAATGTATTTAAACCAACTGTTACTATTTTGGAGAAAGCATGAAGCACTGGGAAGATCAGTGTTGATTCAGCTTCTATAAGCACCACAAACCTGGAGAAATCTGGAGAAACGCTGAGTTTCTTTAAATCTAGACTAAAAACTCACCTGTTTAGGGTTGCTTTTGAACCATAATAAATGAAACACTAACCAACATTTTGATGTGTAATAATGGCATTTGGCTAATGTAACTTTCTTAAATAATAGCTGCATTTCCATTACAAATATTGTACAATTGTCAATATTTTGCCAAAATAAAAAACAACAACAAACAAACAAACAAAAAACATAATTTCACAATTGTGGTGTTTGCCTTAAAAAAGAAATGCAAATAAAATCACACATAAATAAGTTTGTTTATACAACAAAACAACGTATCACGCCATGATCCTCTAAGTACTTCCTGCTGTCTTCTTTGTGGTTTGCAGTGGCAACATCTAGTTGTTTATCTTGTTACTAGTGTGATCAGAAATAACCATTTCCCTTGAAGTTTTGTGAGATAAACTAATTTTGATGTGAAAAAAAAAACAAAACTCATCCTGGATCTCAAACTTTTTATCAAAAAAATAAGTTTTTTCCAAACTGATGTGTTTCTATAAAGCAAATATATTTTTTTAATTTTGAAATGTTAAACTGCACAGATATATGATTAATAGAACAGGGTAGAATTGGACTCTGCTGAAATGCATATTACTGATCTAACAAAATATAATCTGTCTGAATAATTGGAATGTTTTACACAGAAAATATGCTTGTGTGGACCAGTAACTGAAAATTATGAGTGGAACAACATTTCCAGGAAAAAATTGAAAATGTAATGTTAAAGAACACTGCTGTACAATGAGAAATGCAACCTCAAATGTCCACTAACAAAATTGGGACCTATTGAATTGTAAACCTGCGCTCCTCGACATAGTCTCCGGAGAATAAACCTATTTTTCACAAAAAAAATATAAGAATTGAGTCCCTGAGGTTTTTCAGAGTCCCTGAAAAGCCTCAGGGACTCTGAGGTTTTTCCGCGCACTCATGCCCAAGCATAAAAAAAGCTCAAACACCCCTTCCATCAGACCGCCTTGCATGTAGGAGTAAGTTAAATTGTTCTCAGCTATCTGTGGATTGTAGGAGGAAAATGCCTGGAGAAATCCCACGCAGACACACAGAGAACATGCGAGTCCCACAAAGATAGGATCAGTTGCTTAGGAACTGAATTCATTGGCTGTGGGTGTGATCACATTGGAGCAAGGTGTGAGCTTTTATTCACATAAAGACATGTGATGCTCGTGGCACTGAGGGGTGGGTGGGAAAGGTGAAGCAGCCACCAGATGAGGGGGAATAAAGGGATTTTATTATAAAAATAAACAGTACATTGATTAACATCACATTGGAAACTGAACCTTTAATCTAAAGTTGTCATCCTGAAAAATAGTTTAATTGAACTTGATGGAGGCTGATTATTGTGTTATGTAACAAACAGACGTGTTTACAGTTGCTGGCAGTCATAACAGGCGGGGATGTGTTGTTTAAAATGGGGAACTAGAACTGCAGATGAATTCATGCACTAATGTTGTGACTCTGAGTGAATTGTTAGATGATATAATGGGCTCCTGCAGCATAGACGCTTAATGGAACGTCCATTTAACTGAATGATTATGGAGAAAAGCAGACAGAATTTGAGTGAACCTTTTCATCACCTTCTGTTTTATTATTCCATCACTTTCACCAAAGTGAGCAACATTTTCCCACAGCAGCTGAACTCAGAACATAACAAACAAATAAATCAAATTTAACAACAGCTGCTGTCACAAAAACATTTCACCTTAGACACATCGATATTCTCAGTACTTTTCTGAGGGTTTACATACACCAAATAAAAAGACATATATGTCTTTTTTTCCCTCACTGTCTGAAGTTAAATCAGACCTAACTTCCCTTGTTCCAGGTCAGGTAGAATCACCAAAATTATTTCTATTTGCTGAACGCCACAATAATTAGAGAAAGAATATGTCATATTTATTTATTATCTTTACAATTACACATGTTGGCTGGAAGTTCTTCTGGATATTCTGCACAAGTGCAGAATCCATGATTTCATCAATTACAAGAAGAACCTTGGAGTGGCTGTTAAAATTGAAACAAATGTTAAAAACAATTGGTCTTAATCAATTATACCATGTTTTGAGCAACTTCTAAAACTTCTTGAGTGTCAAGCCATATTGTGCTGCTACCTATCAACCCCAGCCAAGCCTGTCACCTAACATGGTAGTGTAGCTCTATCACGTTTGGTCAGTTGGCTTTACCACTGTTTGTGTTGTACAATGGGAGACAAGTGTTTTGTTGTTGCTTTACTGTTAAAAAATGACTTGATTTTTGGATGGTAAGTCCAGAAACCAAGAGCCTCCGTCAGAAGTAGAGTAGGAACCTCCTGGTTCCCCATGGAGGCTTAGAGGAACAAGTTGAGATTTGATTTCAGATGTGTTTTTACTTCAGTTCTATCCATTTTTGTTGAAAAAGCATTGTGTGTCTTGAATTTTAAAGCAATGATTCTCAGGCTACTTTTTTAGCTTCTTGTGAGCAGTTACTTGCATTTCATTGGCAATATTTTATATTTTATTTTTCAATAATTTTTTACAGCAGGAGAAGAATCATAAAATTTCTTCCTACAGCACAAAGCTGTGCTGCAGTGATAACGCTAGCTCAAACAAAAAAGGGCCTGGTGGAAAGTTGATTTCAGCTGTTATGGTTTTATTTTAGTCCATTTTTATAACAAATAAGATCATAAAATCTTTTCATGACTTTTGAGACAATGCCTCATATGATTTGTTAAACTGCTACTTTTTAAACTTCCTATAGCTTGCTTAAACAGCAGTAGTTTAAACTTCAGCATAAACAGATACAATAAGTCAGGTTTTTGTTTCCAATCCCAATAATTTAATTTATCTCATTTTCTATAAATGTTTCAGCTACAACATTTTTGTTTTTTTATGTTATGAATTATATTGCAACATCCTTCCAGGGACTCAAGGGGGGCCTTTTTTTTTTTTTTTTTTTTTAAACTGTTAAGCTGGAGAGCAGAGAATTTCTTATGCATCAAAGGATAATTTAAACTGTTAGAATAGCACAATGAATGTTGACTTTTTGCAGCACGATGGCTGCCTTAACACATTACCACATGTTACTGTCTGGTTCCCCTGGGACCAAGAAGGTTTTAGTATACTCTTTGCATCGTCTCCTATTGACCAAGTAGATAGTCCAGGCAAAAAGGTAAATAGAAAAAGCTTCCAAAGTTACAAAAATCTGAAAAGAAAAAACCTTGGAAAGCTTTGATCAAGATCACTTTAAATAACCAAAGAACAACTGGAAAAACAGAATGAAGGTTGCACTCTCTGCTCCAGGGTTTGTATTTCCACTTTTGCAAGCTGTCAGAGATTTTATATCAGTAGCTTCCTAATCTTTTGATCCTTGTGAAGCAGTGCATGAGTAGAGTTTTTTTCTCTGTTTTTCATTTTTTGAGTTAACCTTGACAAGACTGCAGAATCGGTATCTCATTTTCTGGCCTATCCCATGCCAAGAAAGTAAGCAACGCAGAGTACCACTACTCTGCGTTGCTTACTTTCATATTCGTTTAACAAATCCTGTGTTGAAAATGTTCATGTTGTCACTCATCACTCTTGATTAGTGGCATCCCCTAATGTTCATTTCTTTCTGTTACCACCATGACAAAATGTCTATAAAATGGAACATAACTGATTGTAATCTACAAGGCTAGCAGCAAGTCATTCTGAAAAATCCAAATGTCTAAATCCTTATAGACAAAATATATACAGTTTGTCAAACACCAACTTTCAGCGACAGCATCATCATTAAAAAAGAAGTAAAAAAAAAATCAGTTGATGAGAGGTATTTCCTCTTCCCAACACACGGCTTGATTCATTTTTCCTGAAGCTGTTTCTGCTGTGTACAGAAGGAAAGTTGTTTTGTGTCTTGTTTGTGAGTGTGTATATGTCTGCATGGATGATTGCACGCATGGTAAACTAGCTTTTGTGCAATTCATTACAAATTCTGCTGACAAGAGACTTGCAGGGAAAGCAGTAGTGTGCACATGGAGGGAATATCAAGAAGACCTTCTTTGCTCGGAGATGGCCTGCAGCTTTAAAGATATCAGCTCTTTCATGCGAGGTTGTGAAATAGCACACAAACAAACACTGGTTGGACAGCAGTGTGTGATATGATATCAGATTAGTATTCTGAGCCAAAAACCATTTTCATTATTGCTGGAAGCCCTGATTGCTACGAGCTGCAGAGGGAAGGGAATAATATTGTTCAGTAAAAGGCAGGCAAATGAGGTACAGTGTGCCTTTAAGAAAATAGGGTAAAAAATAGTACATTTAGACAATGGTAGGGTACTTAAAGATTAAAAATGCTTTTACTGTACTACACATGCAGAGATTACATAAATACTGTAGGCTGCACTTGACAGGTCATAGTGAGGGAAGTGGGTAAGGAAGGAGGGAGGGAGAAAAGGATGGTTTGTATGGATGGATGGATGGATGGATGAATGGACGACGGATATTCTTTGGATTTTCTCTGTATATTCTTTATTTTTGGTTGGTTATATCTCATCTTCTGTTTGTTGTTTTTCTGTTCTGTACCTGTAATTTAGCATCTCTTGGATTTCTGCCTTGCAGCACCTTTTATTTTGGCCTTTTAGTTAGTTAATTAGGCTCACCTTTTGCTCATTTATTGGGTTGCCAGTGGGTTTTATATCTAGTTTCTCTCCTCTTTTGTGTTAGGTACAATTTACTAATGTCTGTTCTTTCTCTTGCTGTTTTAAGATGCCTTAAATATCATATTTAAAACCAATCAATCAGATGGTTTAATTTATTTTGCCTTATTTTGTCCTTATTACTGTTACTTTTTAATATTTATCATGTGATATCATTTCAGAAAACAGAATAACAAATTAAAACAGATTATAAAAGATTACTCATGGTGGTAAATCGTTAAATGTGATTAGAGTGGGAGAAATTTCTCTAAGGAGACCAGAGAAGATTAAAAAATATATGCAAATGAGTGTACATTAGTTTTTCTCTTATCTTTGTGTGCAAACTTCTTCATAAGCTATTAAAGGGATTTTTACTGTCATTGCAAAGTAAAAACTCAAAACAGTAAAATCACATTTGTTCACACTGCATTATAGCGAGTAAACCTTGTCTTAAGAGGTTGCTAGTTGTTATCATGTGTTATATGTCAGATATGTTTTAAGATATGTGGAAGAAACATGTTTTAAATACGTGTTTCCTCCAATTCTACCAATATTAAAATGTAGTTCCATTTGAAATGATTGATTGCAATATAACAAAGGTTAGTTTTTATTGACAAAATCAAAATGAACTCATTTCATGACACAGCAATAATAATTTTTTTTAAATGCATAAGTTATGTAACTTTTAAAGAACTTACTGCTGTCATTATGACTTTTTATAGCAGTAAACTGTGCTGTGATGTGAAACCAGGAACAAGTGAATATTTACCGTAATGTTTTTTAACTTCAGTGCATAGTCATAAAAAACAAGATAAGGTGTTCATTGACCACTAAACTGCTCAAGAGACTATTAAAACAATTGTTTAAATTTCTACTTTTTTAATATTGTTTAGGAGCCAGCAAGCAATGCTAAATGCTTCTGCAAGCAAGTACATAAATGTAAATACAAAAACTAATGAGGATACTGTGTACTTTCTTTCTGTTGTTTGGATACTGACTCAACATCCAAGAGAACAGAATTTGGGGTTTCATTCACATAAACTTTTCCTGTATTGTCCTGGACTCATAGTTTGCGATTAAGAACACCAAGGCCATCTGCTCATCTTTTTTTTTTTTTTTGTTTTGGAACAACCAGTTGAGTTCTGATGCTGTTCAGCTCAGTTCTGTTGTGTGACAGATTGCAACCTTCCTGTTGTAGCTCACAGTCTCGTCAGCCTTTTTTCCAGCCTCAGCAGGCAGCAAGCAAACACAGTCAAATCGCTGGTGCTCGGTGATGGGCCAACAGCCTGGAATCTGCAGAGGTGTGAAATTAAGCAGGGCTTTAAAAGTGTCTCTCCAGCTCACTTTTTATTGTTCACACAGTCACTTCTTTGTGTGCAACACTGTGAAAGTCCTCAAAGAGAGAATGTGAAAACATGTAATCCTTTATCTCTGTAGGATTCATCACATGAAGACTATATAGATGCACAAAAGACGCTGAAGTCTTGATTTGAGCAGCAGCAGGAAGACTCACTTCTAAGCTTTTTCACCACCTCCAAGTAAGTAGCTAAAAATACTTCACTTTGGATGTGATTGGACAACTTATTTTCTTAACTCCTCCTGCAGGATTCTTTTATTAATTTGGGTAATTTTGGGAGCTGCATGGACCTGCATTAATTTTAGAATAGGTGCCACAATCAATCTCCATTTAGGAGTCTTCAAACATATGCCACACTTTAAACTGTGTATGAATATTTGCATAAATCTTTCAGGATGCACTCATCTACAGCAAGTTCATCATCCAGGGACCCTCACTCCCTCCACAGACATTCATTTTTCATGGAGTCCCACTGGTGATGCAGCATGTCCACAAGTAGGGTCAGAAAATTACTGAGAGATTCTCAGGCACTTTATGGTCCGAATACTAAGAACCACAGTGACCTTAATCTAATTCCAAGTTTTTCTTGGCTTTAATGTATTATTGCTAGTCGCCTCCCAGAAATACTGACTGTTTTTTACAGAGAGCAAGTTGCTGAAATTGCTTACTTCCGAATAAATCATTTTGTTGTGTTTCCAGTACAAATTTGTACTGGAAACATTGCATTGCGTTGTAGCAACATGGAAGTCGATCATATGAAGATTTTGTGATCACAATTTACCCAAATTAGACTTGCTGCAATGCACTGTGCAAAATTTTAGAGTTTTGCACAGTCATTTTATATTGACATTTTTCTCTGGTGGTGCAATTGATCACTTAGTTCTGCTCTGTGGTGTGGAGACAGAGAGCAGCTGACTCCAACAGGCGTAATAAAAATCAAGATGAGGAAGGCCTGAGGTACAGAATTGTGCAAAAGTTACAAATCATCCTTCATTTCTCAAAACCAGGTGAATAAAAAGACGAAACTTCTGAAAAAGTAATTATATTTGCGAAATATCAGAATAATTAGAGTTTTTTAATGTTTCTAAACTTTCTTCAGTTTCAGAAATGTACATACATTTCCTTAGTATTTAGTAGCATTGCAATTTGTACTTTAGGGGAGCAGTGTAAATTGAGCCACTCCTTGTTGCTAGGAAACAGTACAAACCATTGATCATGTGATCAAATAGTTAGGAGGAAGGCATCATTTCATTCAGGCTCTGAAGGCAAGAAAGGCACTGGTAAAGTTGGTAGACCAAATTCACTTCAGAGTAAAAAAAAAAAAGTAAGAAATAAAACTATAATAAGCTTCATAACTTGTGTCCACCATAACAGCTATATTTTTATTTACTTTGTATATCAACTGTGCTATGTACAAACTACATCATGAGGTCATAAACTTCAGTTAAAAGTGTAGAATTTTATCTGCGGGCACAAATAAAATAAGTTGGGGTAAGTTATGCCATGAGACAACTTTCTTTGGATATGCTATCTTGCCAAAACATTTGTACTAGGAATGCACCACATCCTGAAACATATACGGATACACAAGTTCGTGGCCAAACTAAGGTTGCTTTGTTAAATATGAAGAATATTTTATCTTGCTGGAGATTTTCCCACTACCAAATAAATGCACTCAAAATTAAAGGTTGAATTAAAAACAATTTATAGTTTGGCTAACAACAACAAGAAAAAATCAGCATGACTGCTGTAATAGCAGATTGATTTATTTTGGGGTACCAATAAACTTGAATGCAGCTGTGGGTGCACTGCATCAACAAAAGCAGATGATTGGCTATGGCAAAAACTGGACTTGAAATGTACAGGTACTTCAAATGTACAGCCAAATTAGCAAGTCATCAATTAATCTTATCAGTTAATCTAAAGTTGATTAATTTTATGTCGACTGGTGATTGATACGCATGCATTGTTTTTTTCTCTTCTATAGAAAGGGGGCAACTGTCTTTTTGCATAATAAGGGGCTAAATATTTTAGAATAGGCTGAATTAAAAAAACATTGTGAAGCTGAAGAAGCTTGTCCAGTGTTTGTATTTCAAACAGAACAATAAAGTGCATCTTGAATCCCAAACAAGAGTTTGTTTGGACCATTTCTATTTACAGTTTTGCCATCTTTGTTTCTGTACCCACTAGCTCTGATTAAGGATGGCCAGCTAAGAACCTCTGCTGGATGACAGAGGTACTTAGTGTTAGCCAACTCTATAGTTTGGCTAACAATGTAGCCAAACTACAACACTACTAGTTAATCTACTGGAACTCATTTTAATCTCATAATTCATTAATTGATATTAATTGTAGGTTTATTAATGGTTTACATCCCTAACACAAATTTAACAACTGAGTAACAAAACTTAATTACCACAGTTATACGTTAAAATAAAACATAAACCAATGTGCATAAAATCAACTAACAACCTGAAATTGCCAAGAGAACAAAAAGAGTACAAAACCTGAAACTAATTCAGTTTATTATTGCAGGTTTGGTTCGAACACTACTTATTTTTTGCATTGCTTCATGGGAGTATGCATTATACATTCAAAATTCAAACATGCTTAACCACTTCTAACATTATGAATTATACACAAATATTAAAACCTTGGTGTGAGATTTTAAATGACCTAACATGATTTTAATGAGGTTATTTAAATCCTCAGTAGGTCAAGGTATGGCCTCATTGTGGAAATGTCTCCTTGCTGTGTTCTCCTTTACTCACATCTATATTTAGATTACAATTAGAGCAGATTGCCTCCAGCAATCTTCCAGTCAAGGATGAGATCCGTTTGTCTGTAGCAGGAGGCTTTTGTGGACTAGTTTTTTGGGGGAAAAAAACAAAAAATAAAAACTAAATCCAACATAAGAAATCTTCAGAAAAAGGGCTGAGTAAGGATTTTTGTAAATTTTTGAAAGTCAGACATTAACATTTGTCAAGTTTTTTTATTCAAGCTTATTACATTCATTTTAAGTCTGGTATTTGACCATTTTTAAAAGCATTCAATGGCTTTTCAAAGTATGTATGTCCCTGTTAAAATGCCAGGTTTTTGTGAAGCAGAAAGTTGTATCTTAAGTTCTAAGGTGCTGGAGCTGGGCTGGTGGAGCGGAACTCCGTCTTTGGAGGCAGAGGGCCGCCAGTCATGGCTGACTGTCGTTCCCATTCTGCCTCCCGCTGCAGCTCCACCAAACAGAGGTGATCGGCCCAGCCCTCCAGCACCAGGAGGAGCCTGATGGCTACGCCGAGGCAAAATATGGCTCGGCCACAATATCTCTAAAGTCCTTAATGTTTCTCCTCAGCTCGTTTCATCCTGGGGTATTTATGTTGAGCTGATTCTCTTGGCGTGCCTCTCCGTACGGTCTGGTCGGGTCCTTCTGTCATGAGGTGATGCGGTGTGGTGGCAGATGCTTGAGACTCAGGTAGAGAAGAATATGATGAGTTTAATGATGAAAAAGGTCCAACAATATCCAAAAACACGGGCAACACTGCTGAGTGGACACCAGGGCTCAACGCAGGTAGCAACTGGACACAAGAGGGATTAAATACACAGGGTGTAATCAATGAGACAAGACACACCTGGGAATAATCAAGGGGGAAGACAGGACATTAAATAAATTTATTTTCGAAATGTCAAATTGCACAATATATGGTCAATGGAAACATTACTGTCTGTCTACTCCTCTTTGCAAAGGTTCTCCAAATCTATCACATTATGAGGAGAAGTGTAGTTTACAGCCCTTCTTGGATCACCTCCAAGATTTGATGTAAAAGTCAGTGCTTCCCTAACATTTGGTATTTCCATAGGGGTGTGTACAATTTAATAGCTACTCTAAATAATTTCAACTGAGTTTTTAGGGCTTTTTTTTTTTTTTTTTTACAAATAGCCTATCACAAATCCATGAAGAATCCATGAATCAAAAAAACCTAAAGATACCAAAGTGTGTTTGACACAAATTGTTTGACACAAACAAACTTGTTTGTTTTTCACTTCCATAACAGTAGACATGTAGAAAACCCCAAAAACTTTTGATCAAGACCACTGTGCGGATTTCAAGAAAGTCTGGTTGCTACACAAGCATGTGCGCTGTTGTGTAACATTCTAAATCACCTTTCATCTTGTTTTTCGCTTCCTTTGTCCATATTATCTTTTTAAAAATTGACAATAATTGATCTAATATCCAGAACTCAATATTAAATTTTCATCACAGGCACAGTTTAATTAATTAAATTATTAATCAAATTAGGCAGAACTTGAAGAAGTAGTTACATCATCAATCCTCTAGCAATCGAGGAAATCTGCTGTAGCAAGGGGCATGAAATTCTTTCATTTTGAGCCATATCAAGATTATAAATGTTATCAAAAGCTGAAATGTATTGATAAAATCTATTAATAACCTGCTAAAATATTAATGAATAGCTTTCTCTGAATTCGATAAGTACTTGAAATTAAATATTGAACATTTTTTCACAATGATCAGTCCCTCTAGGAATTCGCGATTGTTTTTATAATTGTTTTTGCAATACAGATCACATATTCTGTGGTTCTAATTTAGAAATATGTACAAGGAATTTTGTGATGTTTGCGAATGTATTGCAGTAAATGTGACCTTTTCATGTGGTTCAGATTATATCTTGACACCAAGTAAAGTAGCAGGCAATAGAAGGAAGAAATACTTCCACCTGCAGATAGAGGTTAGCATAACTTAAACCCAATGTTTTTGGACATTTTTGCACAAAATTTGCAATAAACTTACCATTATGTATTGATGTGAAAAAATGTGGGGATCTCTTAATTTTGCATGAATTTTCACAAAAAACTGGAGGGACTGATTGATGTCAGTTGGTATACCTATAAAAAATGCATTGATTTGATTGATAAAATAATATTTAAGCACATAAGGTTCTATTTATGTGTCCCTTTCAGTTCTAGAAAGCCACAAAACATGCAAACTCAAGGGTAGCTGCAGGGTAGCCAGGATGAGGGAAACAAGAAAGAATCTATCAATTGAAAGCATTTAAACAAAGAGGTGGTCTACAATGGTAAAATTCTACATCTAAAGATATCTAGATAAACAAAATGGTTAAAAAGGTTATTTCAAATTCTCTTTCTGTGTTTGATTTAATTAACTATGGATTTAACAAATATGTAAGTGTAAAAAAGGTTACACGTTTGTTCATACGTAATTTACTGAAACCGACCTATACAGTTATAAACCAAAGTCTTTCCCAGTACAACTCAGTAAACTTTGAATTCCTTCTGCTTTACAGAACATAACAAAGTGATGGTATGTCCACGGCTTTGCGTAACAAAGCCATGGATATACCAAAATTGGAATAATCTCAAATTGGTCAAAACTTCACCTTACAGTTTTATCTAATAAATTATTTACATACACATATATCACAAGCAAGGTGGGATGATCTTTAAAAAAATACTTGGTAAGACTTTATTTTATGGGGTGTGCATAAGACTGACATGACACTGTCATAAAAATGACATAACACCTGACATGACCATGAAGGAGTCTTTATAAATGTCTGACCGTTGTCATGAAGTATCATTTGGTAAATAATGACATTTTTAATGCAAAGTTGCTTTAAACATTGCATTAAAAGTCCATTAAAAGTGCCAACTTTGCTTTACATTGTCATTATTTACAAAATAATGCAAAGTTGGCACTTTTCATGGACTTGAAAGTCCAACAATTTGGTTAAAAGTGCATTAAAAGCCTACACTTAAAATGTTTCTTTTTCTAATCACAGACATAACTGCACTGAATTACATTTACATATTTGATAATTCTGCACCAGCCCACTATAATAATTTTTTGAGCTTTATGTCATGCTAAAGTACTATTCCCTCATAAACAAACCTGGAGTGTTGCTTTAATTCTTTTACGCATATTTCAGAAATTCTTTAATTTCCATGGCCTGGGTGGACCAAGCCGCCCTATGAGGCACAACTCTTCATCAAAGCAGCCGTCCTCTGCGGCTCCTCCACTCAGCTCCTTCAGATTAGCCAGCAGAAATTAGCAAGCATTTTGTGGAACTGCCCTGTTGTTGAGCTCATTATACAAGCTACTTCTCAGTGCAGTGCTGGTAAAAACATTGGATAAGACTTAAAAGAGGAGCAATGTTGTGACAACTTCATAAAAACAGAGCATCAGAAACAGCAGGAGTTCTTAAAGAGACAAAGGGCCAATTTCAAAATGTTAATTTACAAAGTCGAATTTATTTTAAGTCATATTTGAAATATATTATTTTATGACAACTGATGGTAACTTAGTTGTTTAATTGCACTATGAAATGGCACTATGTGCAGAAAATACATACTAACAGTTTGTTCATGTATTTTCTCAATATATTCTATGGCACAAACAGCCATTTGAGAGCATTCATGATCATTGATCATGATCTCGATATGGCCCAAAATGAAAGTTTAACATCCTGTAATAAATCATTAAAAGGCTCAAGTGAAAACATTCAGATCAATTACTGTACTTAATTTCACTCAAAATTAGATTCAAATTTGTAGATTTGCTGGCCACACCCTCATATGGGTTTGTCATCTAAAACCAAAGGAATAAATACTTTTATGGTCCTTTTTGCGTATGATTAATTAATATGCAAAATGTTGAGCAGCATCGGTGTTTTACCTCTTCTGGGGCGGAAAGGGTGGGGGAGGGGGAGAAGAACCCACCCATCCCTGCCAGCTGACTGGTAGGCTGTCCGTGAGCTTTAATGCAGCTGCAGCTCTTCATTCAGATGCTGAGAGGAGCAGCGGATCGCCAACGGAGGAGGACTTTTTGTCTTGCAAAGGGGTTTGGGGAAAAACAAGAGATAGCCCATTTTTAATCGCATTTCGCTCCCTTCCATCCTCACTTTGATGCATACTGAGGGATTTTCCAGCTGCCTCTAATCATTAATGTGGGGAAGAGCTGCCCTGGATGCAGACAGAGGATTGCGGCAATCCAAGGCGCCCTGAATGATCGGATCTTAGCAGCACCAGCAGGATCTCATTGTGTGAAATGCATCACCACAATCCGGTTTACACATTTCAGCCCTGCGCTCACAGACTGTTTTATGTGATGACTGCTTTGCCAGGTAAGAATTCCGCCTTTTATTGGATTTCTTTTATATTTAGCGTCTACATGTAATTATTTCAGACGTTAATCTCTGCATAAAGCAGTTTCTCGTCCTAAAACGCTGCAGGAATGAATAATCTTGCAGGCCTATTATTACAGTAGATGAGCTACTGTCCCGACTTTTCAATGTTGGCATTTAATTCAGCGCCTGTTTTTTTTTTTTCTTAAGACAGCCAGAAACGCGCTCAGTAACTGCTCACACAGATCTAATTATTGTATCTAGAAGCAGGTCAAATTTGGATTTGGTGGCAAGTTTTTTCTTCCGGTTCTGGCTCAGCGGGTCACATATATGTCTTCTTATCGGTGCAGGTAGCCACATGTGCGGGCCGGTGTCACCGCGCTGAGCCCAGAGAGCACGAAGGATATCAGGGGTCAGTGAGACAAGAGTGCTCGGCAGCGGGGGAAAACCAGGCAGACCGGATGACGTCCAGAACCGCGCCTCCGCAGCGCTGCCTCGGCGGTCTCCAGACCAACAATGGCACCTGCGCGGAGCAGCTCAGCGTCAGCCTCTTCCCGCCGCTTTCTTCCACCCTCGCGCTCCTTGTGCTGGTGGCCGTTCTCGTGGGGATCATCCTCGTTTCCCTGGCAACGTTCCTCTTCCACAAGAGGAAGCTCCGGAACAGGAAGATCCAGCGCGCGCAGGAGGAATACGAGCGCGACAGTCGTAGCCCCGCGCGCGCAGGCCTCGGCGCCGGGGAGCCCGCAAGGCCATGCGTCATCGTGCGACCAGTGAGGCGTGATGAGAAGCCCTCGAGCCGGAGCGTGGACAGCGAGAACAAACAGACAGTTCCACTTGACTGTTAACTCCGAGAAACTTCAGGGAATGAGACTGTGGAATAAACCGGAAAAGCAATAAGGCACAAAGAAATCCCACTCCCCCCCACATCGCTGCCGCTTGTAGAAGACTTAGATACATTAGGGTTAGAAAGCAGAATACCGAGCAGACTAATAGACCTAGATATAACCGCAAACTTTCATTATTTCAACATTTTATTAGTAATGGGCCACGCTACATCAACATTAGAAAAACAAATGAGAGCTCGGGTAAACATGGAGGTTCGCCGTTAACTTCAATGATATTGGTTTGGAAGAAAACTAAGATGCGTGATCTACAATTAGTAGCACCCCGAAAACATGTATTGGGGTGGCTGGAACCAGACTGGAGCGGATAATTAGATTAATCATTAGATTAGCTAAACTAATTTAGCAATGATTAATTGTTATCTGGACTGCAGACTAAATAAATAAAATTTGCAGAAAAAGCGTTATATTCAAAGCAGTTTTTAAGCCAAAGCATTTAAGATGAAATATGCCTCAAGTGGAATAGCTTTAGCTTCACCTGGTTCAAATTCACTAAAAGGAATGTTGTGTTATTGCGTTACGGGCAATATTTTTAGTTTTCCCTATTAAAAAAGGAATGAAATTATATGTTTATTTTCATTTCAAAGTATTTCTAATATTACACAAAACAGGTTTAAATGGTTAAATGAAAACTTACAATGTGCAAATTTTTTCATCTGATTAACTTCAATAACTGATAAATAAAATAATTGTTTGCTTCAGCCATATTTTATATATATATATATATATATATATATATATATATATATATATTATATATATATATATATATATATATATATATATATATATATATATATATATATATATATTTATATATATATATATAATATTGTATATTATTAGGTTTTACACTGATGTCTTGAATGATTGTATACCTTTGTATAAATTGAACATGATTCTCTGGGGGAGTAAGGGGGGGGGGGCAGTTGAGTAGTTAGCATGTTTCAATGATGGGGCCATTGACCCCCATTGGAGGCCCGTCTGTCCGTAATTAAGGATTCTCTTGGAAAAATGGATAAATTAATGGATAATGTGCCGAAGTGTGGAAAGAAGACTGATAAGAAAGATGATGCAGTAGATTGACTTCTTCAACTAAGTTGAACTGTTTTAATGAATCTGATCGAGGTTGGCATTCGATATTTTTTGCATAGCGCTACAAGACTGCTTTAGTTGTAAACTGGTATTCTATTAAAATGTCCAAAGTGTTTCAACTAAGACATGAGAACAGTTCATACTGAGGCCTGAGAAAAATAAGTGAGATGAGAAGTTGTCATTATGAAGCATGACCAGAGGTGGGTAGCCAAAAATGTACTCAAGTAAGAGTAAAACTACTTTAACATATTTTACTTAGGTAAAAGCAAAACATAATTGTCCAAGAAATTACTCAAGTGAAAATTAAAAAAAATATTTGGTAGAAAGGCTACTCAAGTACTGATTAAATGATCAAAACATTACGTGTTTGATATTTAAAATTTACATCAGATGAATCGAAATGTAGAGTTCTGTGGAAAATTTGGTATTGTAAAGTCAAAATAATTTGCATAAATAATTACAAAATAACAAAATCAGGCAAAAGAACATTTTCTCAAATGATTTTTTTTCAATATAAAACTTAAGAAACTAACAAAAACTACAGGCGTGCATTTATGTCTGGTGAATTGTTAGTTAAAACAAGCTTCATTCTGTAAAGTTACTCACATTTGGTAGAGTATCTGGAAATTTGACACACATAAGAGTAGCAACATTTAATAATAAAATTACTCAAATTAAAGTAAAAAGTACAGCATAGTAAATATACTCCTAAAAGTGTTTCATTCCCAAAAAAAATACTCAAGTAAAAGTTGAGTAAATATAATTAGTTACTACCCAAATCTGGACGTAATGCAGAAAAGTGGGATGAGTGAGAGAAATAAGTGTTCATATTTAGAAAAGAGGAGGATTACTATGATGAAAACAGTTATAAAGAGGCATGTGATAGACAGTAAGTGTATGAGACAAATGAGGGATAAGATAAGGTCAATAATGAAGCATGATGAGAATTAGTAGGTTGAAGAGCAGTTATACAATACAGGAAACAGAAAGAATGAGTCGGGTCTGAATAATACATAAGCAGGACATATTGAGGCACAAGGAGGATGAATGGGATAGGTATGACATAGATGAGGAAGTTGAAAACATAAGAACAGATAGGAAAGAGACTGACAAATGACAACAGATCTTAACAAGGGCTGAGGAAGACGAGTGGAACGAGAAGAGTGAGTGGATTTGTTAGCATGAGGAAAACTGTGGTAAAAAAGTCCAGCCATCTTAAAAGAAGGCTTGCCACATAATTAAATGTGTTGCAGATGTGTGGTCCTGCTCCTGAATATAAGTTAATACTTCATCTAAGAAGCTGACAAGTCCTTTTAAAATTGTAAGTATTTGCCTACATATTTAATTTAGCCCTGCCTCATTTAAACTTCAAAGATGTTCAAACTTTAAATTTTCACTGGGACTTGACACATGAATGTGTTAAATTATTAAGACATGTTGGAACAACTCAGACCTTGGTGGCTCGCTGATCTTCCTTGGCATGCCCTCTGACACACTACCAGTATGTAGTTAGACTATAATGGATGTTGTGGTGCTGTTAGGCAGTGCAAAGCTGCATATATGCTATAGAAATGGCTTATTTGTTTATGTAGTATTTTTTCCTTCAATTAAGTGACTTAGCAAATTTACAAGTACTGTCCTCCAATGTCTTTTAGACATCTGTGGGTAGCTTTAGATAGCTTAACAGGATGCAAGACCTTTTGCTGTCGTAATGCACACAAACCCTTTTTTTCCTTAAAGTGTCAAATAGGCTAGTAAGTTTTAGCGCTTATAGAGTATTAAGATTTTTGAGTATTTCTAATGTATTCTCTGACATGTATTGTACTGAGAAATCTTCCAGCAGAGGCATTTGGTTGAAGCCAGTCTTTTTTGATCCTTCATATTCTATCATTGTGAGCCTGATAAAAATACTGTGTCATTTATTATATAAATTCATTGTAAATTGTATGCCACTATGCGAGCTGGAATGTTTTGCAGTAACATCTTTCTGGAGTTCATATAATCTGCCTTACCTGAGAAAACTATGTAATAATAAAACTTTATAAATAAATGTGTAATTCTTTCACCCCTTTGTTTCAGTGTTCTGGCTACAGCCAAGGTACATGTGCTATAACCTTTTGATGTGAAAAGAAAATAAAAAAACAGATCAGATTTTAGTAAATCTACATTTGATAAGCTGCAAACTCGCTACCGGAGCAGACAGCCTGACTAAACAGCTAATATAAGTTTCCTTTACTCCTGGTTTTACCCTATGGAGAGCAAGCCAACAAAAAGCCATGGTGTCTTGCACAATGAAATCTTTCCATCTATTACTGATAGTTATTGCAGGTGATTATTCAATATTTGGATGAATACTTAGGTCAAGTTATAAATTTTAGTTATTTTTGGGAGATTCTCAAGATAGTCACATTCTTAAAATTTGACACAGATATGGGTGTCAGACAGATTTTTATTTCAGGCCACATCAATATTGTGATGGTCCTCAAGAGCTGGTTGTGGCACAAACTAAAACTATCCATTATCTAAACTGTTAAAATAGTAATAAATAGTTGCCTTTGAACTATCATCAACAGCTTATTTAAGTTACTCTAAAAGTTAGATGATGCTGCACATCTTTTCACATTGGTATAATTTGGCATTAAAGAGAAAAAAAATGGCTTTGCCTGGATTGATAAAATAATATTGAAACACACTGTTGTTAATTTCAAAGATTCTGTTTATGTCAGGGCCACATAAAGAGTTACGGTGGGCTGGATGACTAAAGTTAGATGACAGTGAATAATAATAGAGTGAATATATATCTTATATCATATATTTTGAAATCAGAAGACTTGTGTAAAAAATGACAAAAAATATATGTCTTTACATTTGTTTTTAGGCATTGAGTAATATTCTCAAACAAGAAGAACCTTTTCAGTCATATTTGGCAAGAACTAAAAGATACTAAAATCATCATCAAATTTAGATGATGATTTTTGCATCAGTAAAGGCAACATCTATTTACTGTAGCAGTCAATAGGGTTATGGTCAACCTACATAATCCCCCCTCCACAAAACTTTACACTTGGCACAATGCAGTTAGACAAGCACCGTTCTCCTGGCAACCATCCCAGACTTGTCCATCAGATTCCCAGATGGAGAAGCGTAATTTGTCACTCCAGAGAATGTGCTTCCACTGCTCTAGAGTCCAGTGGCGGCATGCTTTACACCACTGCATCTGATGCTTTGCATTACACTTGGTGATGTACAGCTTGGATTCAGCAGCTCAACCATGGAAACCCATTTCATGAAGCACTGCTCTGAAGGCCACATGAAGCTTGGAGGTCTGAAGTGATTGACTCTGCAGAAAGTTGGCAACCTCTTCGCACCATGCGGTCCTTCTGCTGACCCCGCTGTCAGATTATGTGGCCTACTACTTTGTCGTAGGCCACGAAGTGGTGTGCCAACTCAACTTGGTACATTGTGCCAAGCTGAGTTGATGTCATTCCTAAACACTTCCAATTTTTTATAATACAGTTGACAGTTGACTGGAATATTTAACAGTGAAGAAATTTTACAACTGCATTTGTTGCACATCCTATCACTATTCCACACTGGAATTCCCTGAGCTCCTGAGAGCGACCCATTTTTTCACAAATGTTTGTAAAAACAGTCTGCATGTCTAAGTGCATTACTGTATACACCTGTGGCCATGGAATTGATTGGAACACCTGATTCTGATAACTTGGATGGGTGAGCAAATACTTTTGGCTATGTAAAGAATGCCATTGAGGCACATGCGGTGTCACATGGCATGTTTGCAAATGAGTGTGACTCGATCTTAATTGCATTAACAAACTCTCCTGGTGCATAATATTGATCTCCTCAATGATACTTGCACTGTGATTTATGTGCAAGGATCATTGAAGCATGTAAACTATACACACTAAAAGCTATGTGTACTGAATACAGAATCGGGGCTAACTGCATAAACAAGCAAAGTCAACTGAGCAGACTCCATCAATTCTTCCATGTGCTTTATTGGCACAAAGGTTGAACATCCCCTTCCTAAACTCAATGTCTCTGTAATGAAGCCACATCATGCCCTGTGGGAGGGTCAAAGGAAGTGAGTCTGCTGATGTCAGTATAGCTGGCCAAGATCCAGGACATCGTGTTCCTAATTGTCCCCAACAAAAAAAAGACTTGAGAATATGAAGCAAACTTTGGCAAGACACCAGCGAGCCCTGGAAGATGTTCTGAAGGCCTGCTCTTATCTCATTGGCATGAGTGCAACAAAGTGAAACTTTGCGGTTACATGTTTTACAGTCATCTGAAGTCATCTCGGTGGTTTCCAGGGAGACTGGAAGGAGCTCAGTGAAAGATGACTAATGCATTTATATTTAAGCATATGCTTTGTTCAGAGCAATTTACACATTAAAGTTGTTCTACCAACAAAAAAAATTCTGATTAACACAAATAGAGTACGTGATGTAGGGCTGAAACAATTAATCGGATTAATTGTGACAAATCAATTATTAAAATAATCATCAACTGAGTAAATGATTAATTGTTAACTGGTTCATAAAGACTCAAAAAAGGCAACATGCTTAAAAAACTGTACATACATTTTGCATTTAAAATAAAATTCTTGTACATATATTCTAAGCAGAATTTCTCATCCCTATTTACACCCTTATCTAATTCAAATTCTGCAAAAAAGCAGAAATCTATTAGGCATCTTCTTCTATCCAATTATTAATCAGTTATTATTACTCAGTTATTTCACAAATCTATACCATAATAACCTTACAATGTATTAATATTAACTCAAGCAGATTGCTAGATGTATTTTCAGCTGCAGATTCCTCCTTTGACATAAATGAACAAATGTTCATTAAAAGGAATGCTATTTCTGCCTTTTAGGCATTAACATGTTAATTCTCTTACTTAAAAATTGAATCATTTATTTGCACCTTTTAAGGCCTTTCTTAAAAGGTGCAAAAATGTTCTATAGATAAAAAAGCCTTAAATGGTGAAATGAAATGAAAAATCTCCAAAATGAGAATTTTTTTATTGTTAGTAATCAATTACTAAAATAACTATTCATAATCTCCCCTCCCCAATGTAATGATATATATATATATATATATATATGTTTTTAAGTAATTCCAATGTTCACTGCTATCAAGTGAAAAATACTTATTGGACCTAATTCTGAAACACTCTTGCCTTAAACAGATGAAGCTTGCTGTAATTCATTTGGGTGAGCTGCCTTCTCTTGCCAACCGATATATGAGGCATTAAAATCTGTCTGCTTCTTAGTGGGAAGATTGGATTTGAGTGGGAATAAAGGGAATTTATCGACTACTGTATGAACAGTAGCAGTTACAGATGGATAAACAGTAAGAGGTTAATAGTTAGGCTGGAGGTGAGTAGCCATGAAAATGGCCAGAGGTTGCAGTTTGTCACAGACAACAGAAAGTCAGCGCTCAGTGATAAGGCAGACGAATGGTAGAATACTGGCTCAGCCAAACAATGAGAAACACAGACAAGAAGGTAAACCATTATGCAATCATAACATGTATTCATGTGGTAACCTCCAGAATGTAATTTCACAAATCGCTAGCGCTGTCCTAATCTGTTCTCATTCTTCACGAAATATCCGCCAGCAGAGCACTCCTCATCAATCGCTAACGTAGGGCTGTTGTAAACACTTATTTTAGTAATCAAATAGTCTATCATTTATCTGACGAATAATCGAGTAATTAAATAAAACATTTTATCAAATAAAATACTTTTAATTTACACCATAACAGCAGTATTACATTGACTCAATTATTTATATTTGTGCATCACCACAATTACTTTTCTGTAGCTTAGAAAATTAACCTGTAACAATAATAGCTCACTTTTTAAAGTTAACATGAATTTTTTTTTTTTTTTTTTACAAAAAAACTGAAGTTATATTCAATTTGTGGTCATGACCAGTGACCTAAGACCCTTTGCAGGTCGTGGCAAAGGGTGTGACAACCGGGCACAGCTTAATAACAATTTCTAGCTTCTGTGACATATACTGCAGCTTCTTTTCAGATTGAATATGAATGACTTTATTTAGAACAAAACAAACAACCGATGGATCTGGCAAAGCCTGCTACGGAGGAGGCTTTGTCATGGAGGAGAAAGTTGTCACGTTATAAAGTGATAGTTATATTGTACAAACATGATATCATGTTGTACGAACTGTTAAGGATTCTGTGTTTTCCTCTGTCTCTTTTATTTGCTTACACACACACACACACACACCCACACACACACACACACACACATGCTGCAGCTTACATAATCATGTTTATGTGTGACTGTTACCACCAGTCATACATAAACAGACTGAAACTGATTAGACTACCGTTTACAGAGAGGGTACAAATTGAGGAGAAGAATAAAAGCTAAACTCGCTACAATCTTTGCCTCACTTGGTTGCATCCATAAGGTGAGTTAAGTGATGCCCAGCGCTGGACGGTGAATGTAACTCTGTATCTGTGCCATTTGTATGACATGTACAGCTTGTAACATTTGATCATTTTCTGCATTAAAAGCCAATTTTTATACTTAACCCAATCTTATTATTCCTCAAGGTAATAATAAGGAAACTGTCTCCAAAACTGCTAAACATTGTGAGCATCCTAAACAGAATGGCCCCGCACAGAAGGAAACGTCAGTTCGATCCTCTTTGTTCATAGCTGACCGTCTGGAACGAAGCTGAAGTTGGCTTCCGATTCGGGAACTGCTAAAGGGCCAATATTACGGAATGAAAGCGTCTTCAATCATAACAGAGACTGAGATGCCTTTGCTTAACATTTTCTGTTCAATTCAGAGTGTGCATACTATTACTAATTTCAATCTCAATGTGAGGCAGCATCAGTATTTCTACATATTTTAGACCAAGCAGCATGAAGGAAAACTTGATCTGTTAACTCCCGATAGCCGCTCCACGACCGCTTTCACCTTCTGGACATGAAGTTATCACGTTTATACAAGATAACTATTACGTTTAACAACATGAATATTACCTTTATACAATAAATTGCCATTTTTGTACAGTATAACATTTGAGATGTTTTTCCTCCGTGATAACAATAGCTACACTGTCGTAGTGAATAAATCGATTTTCAGTTTTTAAACACACTTTCACTGAGGATCTTTAAATGTGTATATATTGGAAATTTCAAATTGACATTTGTGACTATATAATAGACCAGGACGTATTCGCTTATTGCAAGGGAACGCAAAACTTATTAAGAGGAAATGCAATACTTTAGCGAGGAAACGTAAAAGAAAAATTTCCCCCGTGTCCTCTAGGGGGCTCCGAAGCACGTATCCTCAAAGAGTCGTTGGAGAGGGGGATGCCGGAGAGGAATGGTTTCTGGTAAAGGTCAGTGTTACAATGACTCTGAAGAAGCTTCTGACTGACGACTGTTGCTATACTGTTGCTAGTAACAGTTCAATTTCCAGGCAGCAGAGATATTTCACAGTAACGTCTCCTGGATGATGCCATTGGTTTGTTGGTAGACATTGTTAATTTGCCTCATTTGCTTTTGCTGTCCCTCTCTAAATCTGTTTGGCTGTATGGTTAGAAAGCCGGGCAGATAAATGGGGGACACAATCCTCACCCATTAAAAACATAAATAGGTCCATAAAACAATTTAATTAAAATATTAGAAAATAAAAATATTTTCTATTTTTATTTCTTCCACCATTGATGGAAGAAATGGTGTGAACTTACTCCTCTCTCTCTCTACTATTTGGTGATGCTTTACAACTCCTATGGAATTTGGGGTCATAGTTAAGGTTTTGAGATTTAAGATTTTGAAATGATAATCAGCTCATTCCAGTCGTAAAAACAATACTTTGTTGCCACGGTTACACCTTATAACAATAGCCAGAAAGTAAAAAAAATATAGGAGGAAAGCAGAAGGAGTAAAAAAAAAAAGCTGCTCTAACATGATGCAAGCATAAAAATGAAAGCTTTCAGTAAGGAGTGATACAGCAGGAGATTTTCTAAAGATATTCAGCATTTCTATAAATGAGATGCAATCTGTAAAAGGTGAGGTGTGACAATCATTGCTGTAATTAGCGCATTCATTTGGACTTTCTTCAAGCGGTGGTGGAGCTCAGAGCTGCTTGCTCCCTCAAGGCCTGATAAATAAATCACTGAGAGTGCTAATTAATAGGATTCCATCTTGAAGGAGTCATTAAACTAACATTCTGTGTGCAACCTGCCAACATATCTGCTGGGGAGCGGCAGACTCCAAAGGAGACACTTTAATAAGAGAAGCACAGATATAGAAGAAAAAGAAGAAAATAAAAAAATGGCTGTGCAATAATAAATACTTCACAGTTGGCTGCATCATGGATTAGAAAAATTCACAGTCTGTGCTTTACATGATTCATCTTCATGAATCTATGAAGATAAAAACATTTTTCAAGGTGAGGGGATGAATCAGGCTGGTGTTCAGTTGCGTCTTTCTCATACTGATGAGCCGCTGCCCCCTCCACTCCCTCCGCCCCACTAGGAGTTTACAAGTCTCTGTGATTTTTCGGCTGAGCTGCATTAGCAGATTGGTTTGGTGCTCTGTATCTCTGCTCACAGCAATGAATAGTGTCAGTTCACTGTCATGAGGAGAGCAGAGCACTGCTCTCATTCTCACCCCTGCTGTCAGGGTTCGAGGAGAACAATTTGTCACCAGGAGACCCACTTTATATGCTTCATTACTGAGGCTTCAAGCTGGGACTTCAAGGGTACAGTACCAAATAAATAAATAAATAAAAAACCTCAGCTGCAAGCAAAAGAAGGGGTAAAGAGCTAAAGAGGTTGTTCAAAATATCTGTTTCACAAATTTGTTCTGGTTTTGCTTTTCTGTCACCCTCAGTTATTTCAGGTCATCAAACTAATCTTAATATTAGACAAAAATAACCTGGCAAACAGCATTAAAATGACCACTTACCTACGTTATCCAAATCAAGCTGACTCTAAGTGGAAAATGTCTTAAAGGGTGTTTGAACATCCTTAAAAAATTCTTAAATTCATCTATCTATAATAAAAACCTTGAACTATCTATTTTCAATGTATGACATGTTTAAAATCAGTGAAATTCACTTCATTTTGCCTGGATTTTGAATTTAGTTTTAGTCTTCAGTCAGGCTTCTTCAGATGTGTTGCAAGACTGAAAGCTATCGGAAATCCTTCTTTGCCACAGCATCACCATCCACAATGAGAATAGCAACTTGGTTGATGAACTATGACACATTTAACTTACCTTTGTGTTAAATTTAGGTTTTGGAATTGAACTGAACATAGAGATTGAGATGAAGCTCTGGGTTTTTTGCAGTTTTTCTAAAATCTAAACATTACACATAAAGACTTTGCGTTGAATTTGCAGAGACGTTCACTCAAAAGGAAAGGGTTAAGTAGTGCCTCAAGATTGGGGAAAAAATGAATATAGACCAAAATACCAGAGCAAAAAGAATGAAATCAAGGAAACTGGCAGACAATTGTGAATTTTTGCCAATATTTTAAATCCAAGTGGACATATAATTGCTGCTTGATTAAAATATGGATTTAACTCTGATGCTCTGTCTCTAACATTGTGCGGGGGAAATTTGTAGTCCATTGTCCCTTTTAGCTTCCTTACAAACCTATGATGTGAACTGATTTATTATTTTCTACCCTGCTGTGGTATTTGTGCGTATCCTAGTCAAAGAGAGCTTAAGTTACAGCAGTGCAACTGGAAACAAACAACTAGCACAAATAAACGCTGGCTGCCATTGTTAGTCTCCTTCTTGGGCCCTGCAGTGCAGAGAGAAGCTTTAAGATGAGATTACTGATGGATGAGGCGACTGCCCGCTAACACTCCTGTGGATTTATGGCTGAGTGACTTCATGTCCTGTATAGTAATCCATTTGGGGGGACACTGCATCATTTTCTTGACAGCAGAATTAGGGTTCTGTGTGATTGCAAACCTTTGTTTATTTGCAACATCCAATCCAGCACAAAGGCCAGGGATATTTTTCCTTCTTAGAGTGTTATGTAATGCAGTTACAGTTGTTCCAGTCTGTGCATGCAGAGCAGAAAGGTGACTCACCCAGATATTCAATTTCAACCCAAAACACTGAACTTCCACCACAATCCTTTTTAATAAAAAATAAGAAGTCTATTATTTATGGAAACACAAAATTTCACTCTGAGGGTTGATGGATGTTGGAACTTTTTTTTTTTCTCTCCTTGGGATTTATGTACCCTTTTATCAAATCAAATTATAATTTTATTTTATAATAAAGAAAACAAAGTCTCACTGGGACCTATAATGAATTGTTCTGTCAATTTATTAAACAGCTAGAAAATTATCAAAAAGTTTATTTATTTCAGTAACAGAATTCAAAAAATGAAATTTAAATAGTTTCACTACACACACAGTGATCTATTTTAAATGTTTAATTTTGATGATAATGGCTTACCACTAATGAAAGACATAGAATTTTGTTTCTCAGGAAATTTAACCAAGAAAGAAAAAACATTATTAATAAAGAAATATTATGGCCCACACAAGCATGGGGTGAACTGCTGACTTGACAGTCATACAAGATGGTCCTTTTTGTGCAGGCTGCCAATGATATGAAGGAAAGCAATGTTAAGGGAAGGATAAAGTGTCATAGGAAAAGGTACAAAAGCAACAGGGATACCCAGAGCTTTCAGTCAAAAACAAAAGACACTCAAGAGTTTTATATTCACTCAGGTTTTACTTGTCTCCCAGACTGCACAGAGGGGAAAATAAGTACTTGATAGACTGATAATTCAAGTTTCTCACAAAGACCAGAGAGGGCTGTAATTTCATTTTCATTATAGGTACATCTCAACTGTAACAAAAAGATATTTTATTAATTAATGATAGAAATCAGACATTCATTCTTGACTGGTGTTACAACTGATTCTTCTGTAAGACTTTCTCCATTTTTTGTGGGAAGGAAAACTTGAAAAATCCAATTTTCCCTCTGATATTAGATGTACAACTGGATCCATCAGTAGGTCTGAACCCTCTATATTGTGTTTCTGTGTTCAAAGCTTTGCATGCTCTGAATATGCCATGTATGAGTGAATTTCACTTTAAATAGTTTGCAGTTAGAAATGTAGCAGTTCACTGTAATTAAATGAGAACCTTACCGGCTGCTTTTAATGACTCATTATGTTATGCTCTTTTCTATTTAGCACTTCTTCTAAAAAGTCAGTGAAGGAGGAGAAAAAAAGCCTGCTACTAAAGAGAGGATGAATCATGAGATTCATTAATAAGGCTCAGGCCACATTAGCATTCACACCGCTACTTACAATTGGCCAAATGTCCAATAAAACCTCTGAAGGAGATAAACACGATTGTATCCCGGTGCTTTCTACCTTAGAACCATACAAGGGAGGATGGATGCATGTCACTGCCAGATGTGGATCAGACTGGACAGCTTTAGAAAGGTGATGCAAAGCTTTTCATTTAGTTTTTTTTTCATTAAATCTGCAGTAGGAAACTTATAAAAAATATGTTTTTACCATATTTGTGAAAGCTGTCACCATTTCATGACATTATGGTATGAGACAATCTGTGAAAAGATCAAACTGCTCCATCTTTCCTTCCTTTAAAAAACTCAGTTAAAAACAACCAATCAGAACCAGAAAGTGTGTCTTAGTGCTGTAAAATCAATGCTGTTCAATGTGCAGAGAAACAATTTACTGTTCGAGGAAAACCATTTATCAGCCATCATCAGTGGCTATGCTAACTAGTCTTAGCATTTGTGGCAGGCTAGGTTGTGGTAAACCAGCTGTAATAGAGAGCAAGTGGGAGGGGTGAGCACAAGAGTGATTGACAGCGCTAAGACCCTCCTCCTGGCTCTGACTGGTTGTTTCTGACTGAGTTTTGTATTTCTGTAGTTAAAACTGGAAGCACTAGAAGAAAGGCAGAGGAACTGCATTTTTACATACATTATCTTACTGTCCACATAATCAAGGGACTCCAGATGAGAATTAGCTTGTACTATAATCTGGCACAGCGCCTACATTGTCCCTTTTCAAATGAAGTTGATTATTCATAATTTTAATAAATATGTAATGTTTTGTGTAAACGTTGCATGCTGCAGCTTTAACTCAAATTCAAAAATACCTTATTGATTCCAAAGATAAATTAAATATAAAAAAAGAGCAAAGTACAAAAAGTATTGGCAAAAATCAGTCCAACTCTACAGCATCCAAAACAAGAAAGAATGATTGTCCAAAATAAAACAATATTTCCCTCAGAAAGGCAGAAATGAAAGCTTAAAAAAAGAAAAGAATCTCACTGAAAATAAAAGCTACTCCAACGGGCTGCCACCCTGAGCAGCCCAATCCAGAATAGAGAATTTAATTTAATGCTGAACAGAATAAAGGTGAAATTATGAGAAACTGGTGGATTTAAAGGCAGAGAAGAATATTTTATTGTTTCAGGGTTTTTTTAATCAACAGCAGTCACATGTTAGAAAAAAATAATCTTTCACTACACGTCCTACAAATCTCCACTTTTTATTTTGTATGTATTGTAGTAAAGATACAGTTAAACCTGATGTGGTAGCAATAAAGAAACAAAAATATTTTATTTAAAATGTTATTTTCTGCTTCAATTTAAGTAGTCCACATTATATTTGCTCTCCTCCCTTCTTCTGCTTGGGTTTCTTCTTTTTGCCAGCTTTCCTGTCAGGTTGCGTTTTGCTCTTCTTGGCCGGGTTGGTCTGTGAAGCAGCAGAACCATCGGCAGGTCGTTTCTGTTTAGTCTTCTTGTCTTGTTTCTTTTTGGCTATTACTTTCTGCTCCCCTGGCTTGGTGTCCGAGGCCAACTTGTCCCCTGCTGGCTCCAAAACAGGCTTGTTGCGCTTTTTACGTTTTTTTGTTTCTGGCAGGAAACCTTTCATCTTCTTGGGAGCGTCCTCCTGCTCCCTGTCCTTGCTGGGCTTTGTCTTATCAACTTTGGGCTTCCTAGAATCAAAATATAAAAGTTATAACCGAATGAAATGATCATTTTTATAAGCTACACCAGACTGTGAATTAAGGCTGGAACAATTAATTGTGATTAATCAATTATTAAAATAATGGACATCTAATTAAGTAATTGATAAATTGTTAAATAAAATATACAGACTGAAAAAAGGCCAATTGCTGAGGGAACAACACACTAAAGGCAGACGGTAAGCCAAAACTGTACATAAATATAAACATATTTTGCATTTATATAAAAAAAAAAAACCCTTTTTAACGGCAAATATGTACAACCCAAAACTCGTCAAGTGGCATAATTGTAGCTTCATTTGCTTCAAATCTTGCAAACATATTTATAAAGCACCTTTTACTATCCAATTGTTAATTGGTTAATTGAAACCTATTGAAATTTAGGCAATAAAATGTTTATTTTCGTATTTAAAAAAAAAATAAATTTGTGTTTATTTGCATCATTTAATGCATTTTTAATATTGTATAAAATTTTATTTAAGGGATTATGCAAAAAAAAACAAAAAAACCTGCAGAATGTGCCAATCTTTTATCCACTTAATCATCTGAATAATTAATATAGTAACCAACTAAAATTGTTAGTTGCAGCCCGACTATTACTACAAAAAAGAAATGTTTTGTGTTTCTAAAAACATTTCTGTGACTTACATGACTCCAAAGTGTTTCATCACGGCCCAGTAGGTGTCCTCCAGTTTTCCCGTCTTCTTGAACGAGACATTGCTGGTCAGGGACTGCAGGACCTTCTTTAGCTGCTCCAGGTCCACAAACAATTTCTGCACAAATAGAAAATGGAAAAACTGCACTGTGTTGATTTTTTCTTTTTTGGATTTCAGCTTTATTTGATCACCATGAGCCCACCCACCTGCTGGTGAATGTGCTTGACCACAAACTGGCAGAGCTCCAGGGCTTTGACCAGCTTCTCTTTGGCCACCTTGCTCTCAGCTTGGCCGACCTGACCCAGACTCTGTAGACAGAACGCAACAGAGACGTTATATTATGTTGGTCCTGCTAATTATGACCAGCATAATTAGCAGAACCTACATTTCAAAGTTTGTCTTGAAATGTTCAAGACAGACCTTTCAAGCAAAATTCACAATTTGGATTTTTATACTTCTGTTTGGGTCCGTCTTCAAAAAAAGCCATTTCTAAACCCTCCTGATTGTTAAGTCACAATTAATGGGCAATGCAGCATTACCTAGTCCCATTACCTAGCAACCCAAGCAGAACTGCATGGTACAATGGTTGCAGCAATTCTAAAATAACACTTTAAAAAACATTTAATGTACATTTACAAGGAAGAGACCAGACAACAAGTAAATCTTACTGTATTTTAGCAAATAATCTATTTCCCAAGTAAGTTTTTTGTTGTTGGCAAATGTAAAGACTTAAGTCAAAATACTTAAAATACTACTTAAAAACATTATCTGGAACTACAAAAACATTTTTATCTTCCTTTTAAAATATGCAGGAAACTCAGAAATCAAGGACAGAGAAGGCAGTTAAGGAGGACAGGATTGTTCTGTTCTGTTCTTGCGTTTATTTCAGGAGCAAAGGCACCAGAGGTGGAGCCGTTCTGGGACGATTTACAGGAGCATGTAATTACGCATGTCTTCACCCTTGCTCTCTGGAGGACGCAAGGAGGACAGCGAGAGGAGCAGCGCCTCCAATTATCATTTATTACTGCACCATGCAATCTCATAAAGGTTCCAGATTAATGTAATTAGAACGCAAACAGGCTTGAAGCTTGCATTTGAATGAACATTTCAGCTCAAAGTGGAAACGCGGAGTGCAGAGGCTGCCTTGTGTGCATGAATAAGACTTTCAATCAGTTCCACAAGCAGAGAGGGACAGAATTTAAACAGGAGGAGGCAGACCTGGCTGCTGATTGGAGTGACTGAGCAGGAAGTGGAGGGAAAGTCTGATTAGTAAGTGTAAAATAATCTAAATACAGTTCCAACAAACCACTACTTAAAGTTTAACTCATGCTTTGCCAATGGTTAGGTAACTAAGGGTCAATTTGTTTGTGTAGAAAGTCTGGTTTGTTTTGGGAAGAGTGAATGCACAATTGATTAAGCCTGTCGCGATAAGTGAAAAATCAATTAATTGAATGATAAATTAAAACAAGCTCTATAATTCCCACTTGCATGATTGTTTTTAACGAGTTTCTCTGTCTTTCTACCAAAGAATAGAGTATTAAGCAATGTATTATTATTGTCCAGCAAACTTTGTTATGTTGACTTATCTGAAAAAAAAAAGAGACAAAAAATACCCACTCTGGTCTGTCTAAAAACACTGATCTCAGTTGAGTTGGAGTGAACTCTGATATGGTTCGAATGCATAGGTGAATGCCAAGTGGACTGCAGACTGCTCCAGAAGCAGGGAGTGGACTATAGCACAAGGCACAAGTCAATCAAAACAAAGAAGCGAGGTAGAATTGGCTTGTGGTCTTTTGCCTACAACAAAGCAAAAAAACAAGTGCTAAAATGTGACGCCACTCCATTTGGGATTACATTCCATGAAGGAAGTCATGCTCAGTGTCTTCTTCAGAGCTTTTCATGTCATTTCCTTCAGTGGTTCTTGGTAAAGCACCATGACAAGCAACGGGGGAACATGTTTTTCATTTGACAGCATGAACGTGAACCATGGAAGAAAATGTAACAATTGAGGTCCCCAATCAAACCAAGTCACCCCGGTAACTTAGAGTGATATCATCCTTAGTTACCAAACAGGTTGCGTCCTCCAAGGCTAGAGAAGTGGGATTCGGACTGGATCTTCACTGATGGATTTTATCAATTTGGGTGAAGATGTGTTTCCTTACCAAAACCACCTGTGCTAAGACCTTCTCACAGAGCTGCGTCCACTCATAGCTGCTCAGAAGCTGCTGGACGTCTCTGCTCTGCATCGCCCGCAGGACCAACACACACGCTTGACACTGCATATGAAATGAGATCCATGAAAGCAAGAGTTATTTTCTTTGTAATCAAATTAGGTCAATTAATTAACTCTTATTTGATTTTTGCCAGTTTGAATACAAATAAGAATTTGTTAATGTTAAATTATCAGTGTTTGGTTTTATTTATACCTTATTTTGTGTTTAGGAAGGATTTTACCTGCTGATGTTCCCGGACTCCTGATGTGATGTGCTGCACAGCCGTATCCAGGAGGTTCACACATAAAACCTGGACCAACCATCACAAAGTGTCATTTATGCTCCGAACAAGACATTATGAGTAAAGGTGTGCACTTGGACTCACAGGGAATCTGGTGAACAGGTCGGTGAACATCTGAGAGGTCAGAGGGCTCTTCCTCCGGCTCATGAAGGAGATCAGAGCCTCTCTGAAGAGGCCCGACACCCGATCCACATCCACGTTCCCCATAAACTTCGGCTGTGGTTAAACACAACATGAGACAGGTGTGAGGTTCTGACTTTTTGTCTGAGAAGTTGGCAGAAAGAGAAAGCTGTAAATTCAGACAAGTCAAGCCAGACTCCCAGATAGCTGCTTCTGAGTCCTAAAATCCTTCCTGCTGGCTCACTTCCCACTCATGACAGGATAAAATGACAGCCAGGGGGAAGAAAGCCCATCAGATGTGCTGCTCTGCTGTACACTAACCACCTTGTCCTGTCTGTCAGAGCTGCTCTCACTGAAACTTCACTTTCTCTTCAGTTTTTACCTGTAAATGAGTTTTTTTTAAATTTTGTTTTGTTTTTAATGTGCCAAGAGATTCACAGCAGATTTCCTGAGCAGCTGGTCAATATTTTAATTAGGGCAACTCCGGAGTGGAAGTACGTCCAGCCCCTCTCAAGGAGACTGGTTCCAGAACCAGAGCCGTGCATCGAGGTGAGACCGACTATTTCTAGCTGGAACCTCTCAACCTCACGCACTAGCTCCGTCTCCTTCCTCACCAGAGAGGTGACATCTTCTGCAACCGAAGAACGGACCGACAGGACCCCCTCCCCCGGCTGCTACCCATCTCACATCACACCTGACCCCTTTGGGCCAAACCCAAATTTACTTTCATCTGAAGAGATGACTCCAACAACAACCCAGTCCTTTTTTCTACTAAAAATATGAACGTTTGGTTCAGGAGTGGCTTAACACAAGAAATGCTGCATGCTGGATGTTTATATGTGAAATAGATCCAAATTCATAAAGAAGCTTGAATTTGTAGCCTCTGTAGGTGACCCATATGCAGCTGTCCTGTCCTAGGTTCTATTCCCAGCCCTTGTCCACTTACTGCACCAGGTCTAGCTATTGATAAAGATGATTTCATTAATCACAAACTAAATGGACTGAACTTATACAGCGCTTTTCCAATCATTTTGACAACTCAAAGTGCTAGAGTCAGGTTAAGTCCCCAGGCTCATCAACATGTGGCTGGAATTGAACCCACAACCTTCCGATCACAAGACGACTACTCTACTCACAGAGCCACAGTTATCATGTTCATGAGAGTAGATCATAACATGGCCAAAATATTTCAAATAATTATTCAGTTTTTTGTCTATCAACCATGAAAATTATGGCTGGATGGTTGTTACCCTGACAATAAATTGTTGCTACAATTTATCTATATTCATCTTAGTGTGATTAATTTAGATCAGTGGTTCTTAACCTGGGTTCGATCCAGGGGTTCGGTGGAGGTAAAGACACACTTGTGTAAAGTTGTGATGACACGCCCTGCTTGGCCATCACTTGCTGCAGAGGATCACATGAAATTACTTGGCCAATCAGTGCTGCGGGAAATTTAGTGCGCACAGTAGTCAACGGCTGCCGTAGTTGTACGTCATGTGGTTTCTTTCTCAATATTTGAATCCATACTAAACATGTCGAGCAAAAAAACAAAGTGATCGGACGAATATGTACCACATGGATTCACGTGTATCAGGGAACGGGATGGGAGTCAGCGTCCCATCTGCATGATATCGAATGCCAAGTTGAACAACTCTAGTCTCGCACCGGCAAAACTAAGGGAACACTTCTTGAAGCTGCATGGAGATGGGGAAAAGTAAAAGTATTTTGTGGATTCAAAACGACAAAAAAGAAATTACATGTCAAATATAAAAAAAATAAAGTTATTAAAAAATTTTTAATTCTTAGAAAAAAAATCCAGGGCATGCTGTGGTGGCGCAGCGGGTTAGCACTCCCCACGTTTGGAGGCCTCAGTCCTTGACGCGGACGTCGCGGGTTCGACTCCCGGCCCCGGCGACCTTTGCCACACGACAATCCCCCTCGCCCTCCTTCCTGGCAGTCTACTGTCAAAAAATGTGAACCACTAGCGCCGTCAAAAACTCTTTGGAGAAAAATAAATAAAAATAAATTATTTTTTATAATTTATTTTTATTATATTTTATTATTATAATTTATTCATAAAATTTTTTTATATTTTTTCTAGCAAAATAGAAAAAATATATTTAGGGGGGCTGAAATTCTTTTATGGGGCTTAAATATTTTTCTGGGGTCAGAATAAAGTAATACTGTAATTTGTGGTGAGTTCATGCACTGTGTTGGTTTTGCTCTTTGAGCAAGGTAATGTTCATGCATGTCTCATTTTGTGCACCAGTAAAAAAAAAAAGCATATACCTATGTCTTGAATTTGGAAAAAAAATCATATTTTATTTCTCACTAAAGAAGGGTTCAGTGAATGCACATAGGAAACTGGTGGGTTCAGTACCTCAACAAAGGTTAAGGACCACTGGTCTAGATGCTGTTTAATTTTAGAAAATGGAACAAAAATAATAATATTCTACTTAAAAACTTTAAATAATTCAGCAATTTAGACAAATCAGTGATTGATGGTAAAAATGTAAAAAAAAAAAAATTAATCAATTAATTATTATATGATAGAGTTTTCTTTTAACACCTATGAACGTTTGTTTTATTGTTGTAGAGAAATACCTTAAAATCTGGGGAAGTAAAAGCTGTCATCTCTGGCTTATAATAAACAAATTAATTGAAAACACTGGAGACGTTTCTTCTTTTAATCCCAAAAATGTAGGGATCCCCTTTCATAAGATTCTTTTCAATTAATTTCAGACACTTTTGAAGGCATTTGACAGCAGATTCATCCTTCAGCTGTAAAGTCACTGTGAAAATGTGTGAGAGGCAGCAACTGTTTCTATTGTCAATTATGCAGTTTATATTGGGCTGAGGACAATAATTAGCAAACGTCATGTTACGTACAGCATTCTCCACAATGTTTGCCTTCTTTCCCAATTAAAATATGTGAAATCTTCAAAACTAAATATATTTTTTGTTACATTTGCATAATTAGAATAAAAATATTTAGATTTATATTATTTAGAAAGAGTACATATATTCAAAGATAGGAAAAGAAATCCAATGTAAAGAAATTATTTGTTGCTACACAATCACTGGCAGAACATTTATCAGCAATTGTGAGTGACTGTTCAGTCATAGCAAAGGAGCTATGAAGTAAATGTAAATCGGAGCATTACTTCATGGCCTGATGGATACCAGACTGATATAAAACCTGCTATAGCAACAGAAAAAGTCCTGGTATACTGCTCGGTAAAATTTAAAAGCGATGTTACGACCATTGCATACTGGACCACTTAAAGCACCAATGTTTGCTCTGCAAAATGAACACTCTCTACCGTAGTGTTACCGATGGAAAGATTTTGGACGGTAAAACATTTTTCAATATAAGTTGCTGCTATGATATGACAAAGTATAAAATCTACTTTCAATACACCATAAAATTTTGTAAAAACCAACTGACAAGTGAATCATAGCAAGGCTATCAGTCAGTTTAAGTCTGAATTGATACTGCAGTGGCAGGAGCACAGAGCTGTTGAAAAGCTAACAGAAACACTGAAGAGAAGAGATACTGGGTAAGATTTTGTGTTTTTGCAGTGTGGAAAATGTCAGCTGCTAACACCTGCCAAGTAAACCATCTGAATGTTGGGTGAAGCACTATGTGTGTCCTGTTTTCTCCTGTCCTCTTCCAATAATCTAAACACAACAGTCTCCCGCAGTGAGAAGGTCACAACAAGTGAAATCCAACCGCGAACCGGATCAAAGTGTGTAAACATACATCATTTACTGATGCTGCTGCTCCGTCAGCTGCAGGCTCCTCGTTGGTCTCAGAGGGTGGAGTGCCACGCAGCACCTTCACTACATAAAGAGACGCACTGAAGGGAAACATAACATCAGCAATGAATTCACACAAACAGGTAAAAAAAAAAAACTGCTTTCCTTTGCAAACTCTACTTTTCCTTGAAGGGATTAGAGGATCGTCCACAAACACGGAGGGAGGCATGTGAGAAAGTTCAGCATCATTTTCTGTAGCCTCATACCTGAAGTAGTAGAGACACAGAGAGGAGTCTGACAACTTCTGGGCTTTGCTCATCAGTTTGTCCAGCAGGTCGTGGAGCTCCCCCTGCCTGTCACTGGCAGTCCTGCAGTAAACTTTGGACCTGCACAGATGGTTCCTGGAAAAGAGAAGAAAAAAGTTCAAATTAGGTTTTAGATTATTAAATTATAATGCTGCAAAAGTTTCAAACAAAAGCGTAGGGAAGCATCACCAGAACAGGGATTAGAAAAAACTTAGACTCTAGAAAAACTACCTTAGCAACTGCTTGTTAGACTCTTATTCCTCCAACCCAAAAAAAGGAATTAGACCAGAGGATACTTATCTACCAACCCTGAATAGGAGAATGTAGTTTATCTAGTTTATATACGCTGGATCAACATTATTAGTGTGACGGAAGAGCCGTCACGAGCTGATTTCTAATTAAAGAGTCCGTGCTAGCACGCCCGCACACATGCACAATCGTAACTTACTTTTTTTGCAGCTTGAACTGATGCGGTTCGTCGTGGGTGCACACGCGGTGTTCTCGTTTCAGTTGGCGTTCATTCTAATCTGTTTTCAGTCAAACATTTTCCTGGCTTTCTTTTTGAGTGGAGCTGTTTCCGGCTTGTAGCGCACCGGGAGCAAATTACGTGATGTGGTGCCGTCATCACAATGTGCTGGTTGTTTTCTATTTGAGTGTATTTTGATTATAAATGTATTTATTTATTTCTTTTGTATATTTTGAGAGTTTATTTGAGTTAGAAGTAATTGCTTAGTTTTTTTTTTGTTTGTTTGTTTTGTTTTACTTGATTGGGCTTTCTGTGGGTGGAGCCTGTGGCTTTAAAAGCAGGGCTCTGTTCCACAGGGAGGCAGTCTGCACCTAGATTCTGGAGATGCCACACTGGAGGTGATGCCCTTTGACTTTGAAGGTACTGCTGTGTTGTTGTGATTTTAACCTGCCTTGGACATCTTTTTGTAAATATGCTGAACCTGCCATCTTTGATTCACTGCACTGATAGAGAATAAATTTCACTCAAGTATTTTTCGGCCTTGGCCAGTCATTTTTTGTGTGTGGTTGCCCAAGTCATAAGAGAACCCCGTCACAATTAGACTACTTTTTAGACTGCTGTTCTTCCAACCCATAAATGGAATTAGACCAGAGGATACTTAGCAACCCTTGAAAAAGAACACCTAGTTTACTTTCGTTAAATCAACATTAGATTATTTTCCTTTTTCCTTTTAATTCCTGTAAAGCATTTTGTATTGCCTTGTTGTTGAAAATGTGCTATATAAATAAAATTACCTTTACCAGCAATTATAATTATACCTGATGAGAGAAAATGTATTTTTTCTTTAAAAAGTCCTCTTTAAACTTTCATTGTTACTTATAGGACAGCAAATAAAAATTATTTTAGTAATCGATTAATGTGTTGATTTTTCTGATGAAAAAAGGTAGCCACATCCATCTATCCATTATCATACACAGTCAGTGTTTCCCCCAGAAAACTTGCCCCTGTGCAAAGTTTTCTGGTGGTTTTTAAACTGACAGATGTCTGGAGCATTAGATCTACGTAAAGGTAATTACAGTAATTACAGTTAAATAAAACAACAAAAACTAAAATTGAGGAAACATTTTTAACTGAAATAAATAAAAATGCGAAAAAATGGGAAAAAACTAATTAAATTGAACTATATTGTGCGTTTATAAACTATAACATATTGAGATTATAGATAATATCCTCCATTTGGTGTTTATTTATTAGTCTTTTGAACAAATATGAACATGATTTATTTATTCAAGCAGTTTCCATCACCTGTCAAACACAAAAGTTGAGGAAAAAACCTTTTTTCCCCCCCAACTTCAGTTGGTTGTTCAACAATAATTGAATACATTTTTTGAAAATCATATTTTTTGTTGAGTATTAATTACCCAATCAATGTAATTAATAATCAAATTATTCAAAGGGTCAATATTTTAACATTTTGAATTCTGCATTTAAAAAAGTACAAAAACCAAACTAAAACTAAACAATATTTAACTAATAAAAACTAGGAAACACAATCTAAAAACTAGCTAAAACTAACAAAAAGTCACAATGGAATAAAAGTAGTTCTAAAGAAAACCCAAAACTGTTATAAATCCTAATCAGAGCTTGATGAGACGGTTTCTACCTGAAGATATCTGCTGCTCTCCGGAGGAAGTCCTGCTCCTGCTGCTCACTCCCAGAGCTCATTCCTCTGTCAATGATGTTTAGCAGCGGCTCCACGAAACCCAGAATGAGAGGGCTGCCGGCCTGCCGGGCCACAAACACCTCAACCAGGTCCAACACCTGAAATGGACATGTTATCAATGATAAGAGAGGTTTTCCCTACTAACTGATGCCCTATTTCAGGCGTCTGAAGCGAGCAATGAGATTGATGAGATAGTGTTGGGCAATAAATTAGTGTTATTGATTAATCAATTTTTAGTCTTTGAAGATTCCATTTTTGGAAAATCTGTACTTTGTTTCGCCAGTGCACTTCTTGGATTTTCATAAGTGTGATGACAGATCGCCCAGAGCTGCCATTTAGTTTGATAAGCATCTTTTACAGCACATATGTCAAAGTCAAGGCAGGATCCGGCCCGCGAGTTAACTATCTGTGGCCCCCTGGATGATATTTAATTACTATTAGAACTGGCCCTCAGGCCATAGCGGCCCACTGGCATTTTGCACACACCGACACTACATTCCCCACAATGCAACAGTAGCCCGCGAAGTCACTGCAGCACACAAGCGGCTTCACCAGCAATCAGAGCAGAGATCAACGTTCAGGTACCCCCTCCTCAAAATGGCTAAACGTTTAGTGGACACTGAGAACAGAGGGTTTCAAGCCAGGTGGGAGGCAGAGTTTATGTTCATGGAGGTAAAAGACAAATCTGTGTGCAGTGATGTTAGTAACGCGTTACTAAGGTCAGAGCACTTTTTTCAGTAACGAGTAATCCAACGTTTCTATTTCAAATCCAGTAGTCACACTACAGTTACTTATCAAAATCACTTTGCGTGACTATTTTCTTTTGAAATTAAATTTTACTTCCTCTCCGTGCCTTGGGGAGAGTCTATGCAACAGTATCAACAGCGACAGTATCAGCTCCCTCCATAAACAATGGAGGAAGATGAGCATTTTGTTGCTGGAAAAACAGGTACTATTTTGAGTTTCGCTCCAATCGTCCGATTATTATAAGTGGCTTTGGCCTTGTCTTTTTTTAAAGTCGCTTTCAGATTTAATGAGTCGCGGGTTTTGGGCTTAATAAGCACACATAAACCCAGAATTTGTCTGACATCCAGTTAGTTTTAGTCAGACTCAAAATCCGTCCCACTGTGTCTTCGTTAATGTCAAGTTAATATTTTACCTCTGAATGACACCAAGCTTCGCGTTGCACTCCAGAAAATAGCAAACATGGAAACTAATAGGAACAGCGCAATAAACGTTGTCACAAATCTGTGCAGCAGGACATCTGAATTATAGAGCGGCAAGAGGAGATCTGTGAAATCTGTGACACCAAATACAGGGCCGTAACGCACAACCTGGAGGCTGGGGCGCAGAAGGGGTGAGGGGGTCTAACATCTGAGTTTTCCAGACAATAGAAACACACAAAAACATGCACAAATTACTAAAGTTTTTGTTTTTGTACTGTTGTAACCATTAAACAATCTCCCCTTTAGTTCAACCATATAAGAGGAGACATATTACTGATGTAATCATTATAACATAACTTGCAATTAAGTATTGGCAAAGATCAATAAGATTTTCACAGGCGGCAGAGCATTGTTGTTATTAGCAGCTGCTGAAAGTAAATAAAAAAGTTACTTTTAATGTAAATTAGTTACTTTCCAAATCAAGGAATCGATAATCAAACTAAGTTACTTTTTCAAGGAGTAATCAGTAATCTGATTAAAGTTACTTTTTCAAGTAACTATGCCATCACTGCCTGTGTGTCTTCTGTATGGAGAAAGTTTGGCTCTAATGAAAAAATATAATTAAGAATATAATCTATCAAACTTCTCAGAAACACACAGACAAAGACAAGAATATGGACATCATAGAGCAGCACAATAATGCATTTTCAGTTTATACTGCATGCACTTCAATTTATGTATTTATCTTGATATTAAGAAACATATTAAGTTTTTCAAAACAATTAAATTTTTTGCTGTTTGCCTGTTGAAAATGTTTTCCCTTGAGGTTACTGACAGTCATAACAAAATATGGCTTTCTTCTTTTAGTGTACAGAACATATGATTTTTCTTTGAAGGAAGTTTGTTTTTGTCTGTTTGCCTGTAAAAAATGGTTTCACTTGAAATTACTGACAGATCCAATAGTAAACAATTATTAAATAATATACAGTGTATTAGGTCTGGTTCAATAGGCTATGTGCAATCATTTCAATATGTTTTAATAAACAGTGAACCATTTATTAAAACAGTCTGGCCCTCGGCTTGTAGCAAATTTGGTGTTTTGGCCGTTGGTGTATTTGACTTTGACATCCTTGCTCTACCACATTTAGAAACCTTTTCTATAAAACTGTGCTGTGTTCTGCTTGAAGCTCTTTTTCTCCTGTGTTCAGTGAGCAGAGTCTTCAAACGGATAGAGCCTTCAAATAAATACTGATAAAGAATATATATTTTTACTCTGGTTCTTGAAACAGTTTTTCCTCACTCTTTGCTAAATATAATTGACACAACAGTCAAAATAAAATGAGAATACATTCTTAAGATTACCAGAACAAAGTTGTAATATGAGTATGCCTGTCACAAAAAAAAAAAAAAAAAAATTTGGACGATAAATTGTCACAGAAGTTATTGTGATAAACAATAATATTATTGCTTTGAGACCATTTTCTAGTAATGGCAAAATAATGCAAGAACATTGTACGTTGATCTTAAATTAACAATAACCAATAAAATTAACATTTAGCACTCGAACTGGAAGACATTTTAAATCTGATGTCTCTACACAAAATTGTCCTTCAAAAAAGGGGCAATTGGAGACCAACGCACCAGACTGAAAGAGTTTTATCATCCAGTTTTTGGTAGAGAGAGCGACAAGAAAGAAAAACAATTAACCAATTACAAAACATTAATTATCCAAGCTTTTTTCCTCAATAAAACATTTTTTTTCTCAGAATTTTAAGACTTTCTTCTGGTAAAATTGCTTCTTAATATAGCTAATATAATGATTAATTTCTCGTAGTTTGTACAACTCATATTGAGATGATTGAAATAAAAAAACACTTTTGAATTTTTTTTTTTTTTTTGTCATTTGCATTGTTTTTTATTTTAGAAAAAAAGCAAGAAAAGAAAACTTATTAAAGTCAGATGTGATATAAAAAGATTGGAGATTTTATTTTTAAGCCATCTTGGCCAGCTCTAGCTGAAAGTAAGTTACCTTAATCTTAAAGTCCCGGACCAGACCCCTCTCTTTCTGCAGCTTCATCTTGTCATTTTTCTTTGCCTGAATCTTCTTCTTCTGTTCTGAGAAAAGCACCGACAGGCTCTTATCGAGCTGCATCATAGCTTCATCATCCAGATCCTCATCGCTGCTGGCGTCCTCCTCTGTGGCCTAAATAAGCAGCATATTATTACTAAAATAAGCTGAAGAGGTTTAGACTCTTCAGCTTATTTTACGTTGATCCAGGCAGGAGGTGCTGACTGGATCACTCACCAGAGCGTTCTGCTGCTGCAGGACCTTCATCAGCTCAAGGCGAAAGTTTTGGTCCACTTCTCCCTCCTCCATATCTTTTTCCTCGTCCTCCTCACCCTCACTCTCCTCATCAGAGCCATCCTCCGACTCATCATCCTAGACATCAAATATTTTTGTAAAATCAACCTCTAAATCTGTAAACTGTGTGAAATTATAGAAAAGGGAAAGTCTGAAACCTCCATGTCTTCATCTTGTTCCTCGTCATCATCATCCTTCAGTTGCTTTTGTATTTTTTTTCCGTCGTCAGTGACAACTACAGCGCTGTCTTCCTCATCTTCCTTGTCTGGGTCCAATACCTTTCAGAAAAACACAGCAACACTTCATGAATATATTTACACAAGCAGTATATCTGCTTTTTTGCATCAGACTAAAATGTTTACCTTTTTCTCCAATTTTCTAGGGCTGCAACTAAAAACGGTTTTAGTTATTGATTCATTTATTGATTATTCTGATGACTAATTGGCAAGTGCTCATATCTTCATTTAAGGCTTTTTTATATACCGTAATATTACAAATGCATTAAAAGATGCAAACAAATAAATAAATCAATTTACGTTTTAAAAATGAAATAAAACATTTTATTGCCTACAATGCAACAACATAGCGATCCTTTTGTGAACTTGAACCACGTAAAGCTAAAGCTACATCTCTTCAAGTGTTTGGTTATGAAATATATACAGACAAAACTGTTTGTTTCTTAAATGCAACATGTATTTTAGATAAAAACAAATTGCATGTTTTTGACTTACAAAACATGCAATTTTAAGACAAAAACATGTCTTAAACATGCTTGGAATATTTTTGTTTTCAGCAAATGCCCTTTTTTGAGTATGCATACTTCAGCTAGCAATTCATTAATTATTAAATTAGTTGATGATTGATGATTTATTAATTGATAAATTAATTTATGGCAAAATACTGACATGCAGTGTCCCGTATTGGATGCAAAATGTAATTTATGCAGTTCTGTTTTGAAATATAAACACTACAAGCTCCTTAAGTTCCACCTTAATAACTCTCAGTCAGCCTTATGGTGGAGCAGCGTCAACTTATTAAAACTTACTGATGATGAGGACGTATTTACAGACAAAAGAAAGTGATTTTGTTTATCAGCCAGCATTTATTATAGCTGACAAAATAAAGTTAAAATGTAATAAATTTTAAAATTCCAACATGTTAGGAAAATATTAGTTTTTCTATATTATATACTATATTAGTTTTTCGTCCGTGGTCTCTTGAAGAAGCCCGAAGAGCTGTGGAAGGTGTAACTCCCCCACAGGAAGATCCTGGAAAATGGATCATGGATATGGAAGGAATTTATAATTCCTATGGACTGAATGGCTATGAATTTGGCCAAGCTATGCAATCTTCTTTAGGGAAAGATTGGGCAAAAGTCCGGGGCACCTATACTGGATACTCCTCCCATTATCCAGGAACTGTTCTCCCATATCAAACTACCATGAGCACTGAACAACAGCGTCAGTGGGATGAAGTCCAACAAAAGGTTAGGGAAGTCTTTGCTAGACATGCAGATTACTCCCACCTTAGTTCAATAAAACAAAAATCAGGGGAAGATGTCGATGACTTTAAAATCCGGTTTGAAAAAGAATACAAATTCCACAGCGGCATTACGTTTAATGACCATAATAACTCTCCTTACCAACAACAACTTAAAAATATGTTAATGTCTGGGTTTCATCCACACGTCGCTAAGTGGATTAGAAAACATCTAGTGGCATTTAACACCTCCACCGTTCAGGAGTTAATGGAATATGCACGTCATGCTGAAAAACATGCCAAAAAAGGAGGAGGAAGTGTTAGTGGAGGAGATGCACAAATTTTCTGGGTAGATCACACCTCTGATTCTGAGGAAGTCTTCACATTTCAGGCCACCTGACCCCCGGAAAGAAACAGACGTGGATTCCAGTGGGGCAGGGGCGGCCCACGGGGTGGGGTTTTTTCTCAGTTTAGACGAATATCACAAACAGAGGAGGGATGCTGGATCTGTGGGTCATTAGATCATTGGTCTAAAGAATGTCCTAATCAGAGACAGGCCTCATACCACAGGGGGAGGGGACGAGGTCGCAGGAGAGATTCCCGACCTTTTCAAGCATGACTAGATAAACCAAATGTCACAGACGGGGTTCCGGCCCAAGTTGTGAATGTGTACCGGGCATGGGAACTTCTAAATGCATTAAAAGAAAAGCCATATATTGTTCTGACTGTCCATGGTCAACCTGTGACCTTCTTATGCGACTCTGGAGCATGTAAAACCTGCGTTAAAGACAGTGTAGGGCTTAAGTCCTCCAATACCCCTATATTTGTGAAGTCAGCAAATGGTCAAACCTCACAAGAATGGATGTCACGCTCAACTGACATCTTTGATCCTCAGACAGGAAAAAGGCTGCATGCCTTGGTCGTAATTTCGCCTAGCTGTCCCATCAATCTTTTAGGGCGCGATTTAATGGAAAAATTAGGCATTGCAGTTTACCCTACAAAGGGAGGAATGAAAGCGGTTAGAGTTGAAAGCGTTATGGCCACATTAACTGAAAAATCTGTGTGTTACACTCTGCAGCTGCCATTTCTTAAACAGATAAATGAAAAAAGTGAACTCTTAACTAAAGCAAGGGAGTCTCTGTCTGTCCCTGTTGAGGAAACACCATTAGCTGAACTCCATGTTACCATGAACGTGTGTTTAACACCAGATGAAAGTTACGCAAAAGAATTCTTAAAGCAGGAACCAGTGATTGTGGCTACTCGGTATTTGTACACTGATGGAAACTCATTTGCAGCAGCATCTATGTTTCTGCCTACACAACAGTTATTTCTTTACTGTCTTCCATGGGTTCCACATGTATGTTTGTTTAAAACAAATGACACACAATGGAGAGATGCAGGTCCCCGTTTAAAAGCAGCAGAAATAGCATCTGACTTTCTCCCCTGCTCTCAAAAGACAGGCTGGATGTACAGCCCAAGTACACAGCTTTGGAGAATGTCGTACAGAGTTTTCTTTGGTGCAGAACCAAAGGTTAAAGATTTATCCTGATCTACTTTACAGTCAGCAGTCCTACTATCACAGTCTGATGAGGATGACCTACGGACTCTGCCTACAACCTTATGGTCCACAGGCCCAACAGATGTTGGACTGATTACTGTAGTGGAACCGGTCACTATTACCCCAAAATCACAATGTAGGCCAAGAATTAAACAATATCCACTAAAACAGGAAGCACAGGAAGGAATAAAACCTGTTGTAAAAGACCTTTTGAATGCTGGAATAATTAGACCATGTCCTGATTCACCATGTAACACTCCAATCTTTCCAGTACAAAAAGGTGATGGAAAGAATTGGCGGATGATCCAAGATCTCCGTGCTGTAAATGCAGCAGTTCAAACTCGAGCTCCAAATGTTCCAGATCCACACACATTGCTTAATTCTCTAGACCCAGAGAGCAAGTTTTTCACTGTGATCGATTTAAGTAATGCGTTTTTTTCAATACCAGTACATCCTGACTCACAATACTGGTTTGCTTTCACTTTTGAAGGAAAAAAGTATACATATACATGCTTGCCACAGGGCTTTGCTGACAGTCCAACTATTTTTACACAAGCAATTATGACTTGTTTGGAAAGTTTTACTCCGCAAAATGGCAGTCAAATCCTGGTGTATGTAGATGACCTTCTTGTAGCATCTAGAAGCAAAGCAGCATGTAAAGCAGATTCTTTACAGCTGTTACATTATCTTGCATCTACTGGAAACAAAGTTAGCAAATCAAAAATACAGTGGGTTCAACAGCAGGTCCGTTATTTAGGACATCAGATTTCTGAAAATGGTAAAGAAATACACGATGAGCGGAAATCTGCGATAGCGAATGCTCCAAAACCTGTAACAAAAAAAAAACAGATGATGGCTTTTCTAGGCCTCTGTAATTATTGCAGAGCCTGGATCTCACAATTTGCAGAAAAAACGCAACTGCTACTTAATCTTATTTATGAGACTCCAATGGCCATGTCTGAGGAGATAACGTGGACACCTGAGCCTGAAAAACAGTTCGCAGACCTAAAAACTGAGCTTATTTCATCTACAGTTCTTGCGCTGCCTGATTACAGAAAGCCATTTGTTCAAACTGTCGATTGTAGAAATGGGTTTATGACACAGTCCTGTTACAGTCCCTTGGGGAAAAATTAAAACCTGTTGCATATTATTCCAAACGGTTAGACCCGGTTGCATCTGCCCTCCCACCTTGTCTACAGGCTGTGTGTGCAGCTGCTTTTGCGGTGGAGAGCTCAGCAGAAGTTGTTTTGTATCATTCATTAACACTGTTAGTTCCTCATGCTGTTGATGTGCTGTTGCTGCAGGCTAAAATGACGTTCTTGTCACCTGCTCGACAACTTTCCAATACAGCACTTTTGCTTTCTCAACCTCATTTAAAGATCCAGAGGTGTACGGTTCTTAATCCTGCTACTCTCATTCAGATTTCTACAGACGGTGTTCCACATGATTGCGTGGCTGAAACTGGAAAGTTACAATTACCGCGTCCAGATCTGTCAGACATTCCACTAACTACTGGCAATGTATGGTTTGTAGATGGATCCTGTTCTAAAAATTACAAAGGGGAGACTCAATCAGGTTATGCAGTGGTGACTTGTACTGGTGAAATAATTGAAGCCAAACAGCTTAAAGCTCATTATTCAGCCCAGGCTGCTGAACTAATTGCATTGACTAGAGCCTGCGAGTTGGCTGAAGGCCAAGATGTAACTATTTACACTGATAGTCAATATGCATTTTCTACAGTTTTCTTTTTTGCTAAACAATGGGAACGCAGAGGAATGGTCACAAGTACTGGCAAACCTGTTACACATGCTACGCTTTTGTTATCACTACTCCAAGCTATACTTTTGCCATCCAAATTAGCCCTTCTCAAATGTGTTGCTTACACTAAAGGGACTGATTTAGTGTCAACTGGTAATCGTTATGCAGATGATGTGGCTAAGCTAGCTGCTACAGGTGCTTTTGGTATGTCAGAAATATATCATACAGCATCACAGGAGCTTCTTATTGATTTAGAAATTCTCCTATCACATCAGCAAACTGCTCACCGTGCTGAACAACGTTCATGGTTTAGTAAGGGTGCTGTTAAGAATACAACAGGCCTTTACATACTTAATAACAAACCTATTCTTCCCAAAAGCCTTTTCAAGGCTGCAGCAATTTAGTCTCATACCAGTTGCCATGTTTCCACAAGTGGGATGTTTCACATGATTCAGCAGCATTTTTCAGTGTTCGGTTTTAATGTATATGCTAAAAGTTTTTGTAGAGCATGTACAATCTGTGCAAAACGTAATCCACAGGGAAACATTCGACCGAAAAGGGGGCAATTTCCACAGCCAAAATATCCATTTGAAACTATGCATATGGATTTTATTGAACTTACACAAAGTGGTCTCTATAAATATTGTTTAGTGATGGTAGATGCTTTCTCTAAATGGGTTGAAATTGTCCCAGCAAAACATGCTGATGCACTAACTGTAGCTAAAGCAATATGCAAAACTATTATTCCTAATCATGGCATTCCACAAAAAATTTACAGTGACAATGGTCCACATTTTGTAAATCAAGTTATTAAATTAATGGCAGACAGGTTGCAGATAACGTTAAAAAAACCACTGTTCATATCATCCAGAAAGTGCAGGATTGGTGGAACGTACAAATGGCACTATTAAATCTAGACTTAAAAAATGTATGGAAGAAACCAAAAGGCCATGGCCAGAGTGTCTGGATTTAGTGAAAGTGTATATGAGAATTGTGCCTACTGGGAATGGTTTAACTCCTTTTGAAATAATGCATGGCAGAGCTTTTAAGCTTCCTTTATTTAAAAACACCACACCACCAGAAGACAGTGAGAAAACTTTAGCTGATTACATGAAAGACATGTTACAGTCTAAAGAAGTGTCAAATGCAAATTCACTGCCAGAAGAGCCTTTGTCTTCACAGGACCCCCAGGTGGTGGAACCAGGCGATTGGGTTTTCATTAAGGCCATTAAGAGACAGAGCTGGGCCAGCCCACGGTGGGAGGGACCTTTCCAAGTGCTTTTGACGACTCCCACTGCAGTTAAGATCGCTGAGAGACCATCTTGGATTCACCTCAGTCACTGTAAGTTGCAGAGAGTGTTGGAAGCCTAAGTGGGGACAGGGGCTAAGTCCACCTACAAAGGGGTCTGGTATTTTTGTAGGACCATTCATCTCAAAGGTGGTGAAGCAATCATCTAACCCCTGTTCCATAGAGTCCTGGGTAAATTCTGACATCTCTGTAACCTAGCAAAAATGGGGTCTCCATCGAGATGGGGCCTGTTTTGCGCAGTAGCTGCTGTGTGCCTGTCCTGTTTTTGTTTTTTCAGTCCAACCTTGCTAATTCATCTGGGGAGAAGATTTGTCCACACCACTGCTGTAAAGATTTGGCTAAGTCACCTTCCAGACCATCACCATGACAACACATGGCAGAATTATGCAGAGATGTTGGCCAGAGAGAGGAACATGACCGACTGCTTCGTCTGCTCGGTGATGCCAAAATCTACCAGGAAACCTACGCTGTATGTCAGTCCCATGAGTAGGTCCCAGGCCACCTGTTTCGCCTCCTGTGCTCTACGGTTCGACTTCAGACAGCACTTCAGATGGTGGCATCGTGATGAACAGGGTATGCTCTGGTGTAACACCTATCTTCACCTCCAGCAATGTTACCGGATATCCATCAAGGATGAGAGCTGTTCTGAAGCCAGGGACAAAGCATCCAGTTTGTATTCATTCTCCTCCAGGAAACTGGTCTGTTGGGGTAGGCCATGTGTCTGGATGCCAGCAAAGCATCACTGATTTATTTCCTAACTCTGTTTGTCCATCTGAGGATGGGTCTTCTATTTCATGCGCCACATGGACGCCTTGGAGGAATTATCCCACTGAAGGCGGCTGGTTCCTCTGTGGAGAACACAGTATCTATCCTTCGCTGCCTACGAACTGGTCCGGTACCTGTGCACCTGTGTTCGTCTCTGATCATACCATCATTGTCTCTACTTCAGCAGTGCACTCTCAACACCTGTGCCGCAGGAGAAGTACAGAGATTGCTTTCAAACCCCATGATCCTATCTGGGGCTCTAATGTTCCCAGCGAACACAAACAGAGTACTGCGGAAAAATGGGGACTGTCATTTTTTCCATGGGTTAGAGTAGGAAAATCCATGCTGATGATTGAGACACTGGACTACAGGATGAAGACTCTGGTAAATCTTACCGTGGACATTGAGAAAGGACAGAACCAACAACTCAGTCAAATGCGTCTGATGATTCTTCAAAACAGGATGGTGTTGGACATACTGACAGCTAGCCAGGGGGGTGTGTGTGTAATGATAGGAACATCATGTTGTACTTATATTTCTGATGCTAATGAAACTCATGTTGATGAAGCAATGTCTGCCTTGAAAAACCTGCAAAAGGCCATGTCACAAGATGCTGTTCCCTCAAGAGGACATTTTTTTTTCGTGGCTTTTATCTGGACCATGGTGGAATCTGCTGTTAAAGTTAATGATGCCTCTTGTTGTTGTTCTTTTGTATTTTTACTGCCTGTATAATCCCTTGTTTAAAATCAATGATAGCTAAAACTGTTGGAAATGTTATGTATCAGTATCAACTTGTTGCTTCCATCTCTGAGGAAGCCTCTGATGTCTAACGTTGTGACGGATGCATTGAAAATGCGTCAGCAAGTGATGTATTCCTGATGTTTATGTTAGGTGTCTTAATATGAAAAACAGGAGGGAAATGTTAGGAAAATTATCTAAGTTCATTTACTTATGAGTTTATTTGAAAGGTTATGTTTTCATATTATTCTGTATGCTGTTTTATACTATTGACTCCTTTCTTTTGTTTTATACTCTTAACTGTTTTTCAGATGTTTTCTTGGGGGTTTAGAAATGTTTTCACATGTGTGTGTTACCAACTGCTTTTGTCATTGGTTGCTTTGACCATCCATTGTCTGTGTTAGCAGCTACCTGTGAAACTGATAGTGGTCAGTCTCCTGTCCTGGTAAGGGCATGACGACAGACGATTCCAGAACGTCTCCTGGGAATGTTTATTGGTCAACTGTTTGTGTGACTGTGTGAAAAAGCCAATCTCTTTGTTGTTAACATAATAAAAGGCAGTTGGGGACTGAGAGCCAGCGGAGTTGATCCCAGACAGTGTCTGCATCTGGCTCTCTCCCCTCTTCTGTAGAAGAGTAGTTTGTGTCTCTGGTTGATTATTGCAGGTTGGGAAATGAAATAAACCCAACACAACATATTATGAAAAATGTCTGCAACAGACTGGCGACCTGTCCAGGGTGAACCCCGCCTCTCGCCCGGAACACAGCTGGAGATCGGCAGCAGCAACTCCAGACCCCATTAGGGAGAAGGGTGTAAGAAAATGGATGGATGGATGGATGATGAAAAATGTAACCCATTGTGTTATGGAAAGATGATGGGTACAAGAGACAAATGGCCTCTTAATTAATCATTAATCGATCGATAAAAATCAGTTTTAGATTAACTCAATTCATAACTTGCATTTCCATGTTCATTGAAAGTTGAACATGGAACTGTTCAACTCAATAAATTTCCACAACCCCCATCAAAGATGTCGCAGAAGTAACATTTAAAATCAAGATGCTTCAGCCAAGGACAGAAACAAATATCAGTAATTGTGGGGAAATTAGTCAAATAAAATAATTAACATCTTACTTCCTGAAATGTACAGTTTTAAAATCCAGTTTGGACCGATTACTCACGTCTATGATGGCAGTGAGTGCTGCTGCAGTTATGTGGGGGCAGATGGAGCTGAAGACCGTCCTGCAGACCTGCCTGATGTGTCGGCTCTGCTGGGACAGCAGGGACAGCAGGATGTCGACCATCACCTCCACCCACTCTGGCTCCTCCTTCTCTGTAGCTGCAACACATTCATGTTACAGGTGGAGTTAAATATTATTCTGAAGGTCTTTGCTGAATATTTAAATCAGGGTTACGCAGCCTCACCTCGCTGTTTCTTCATCTTGTTGGTTTTCTTCTCCTGGGCTTTATCAATGCAGCTCTGCAGGTCCTTCATGATGTCCAGCACTTCATCTGGAGCCTTCGGGAGAGAGGAATTCAAATTAAACATCTGGACTTCAAAAGCTACAGAAATCCTCTCCTGCAGCAGCGTTTCCATTATAAAAGTGCTCAAAACTTTGTCGATACTCCATATTTGGTATTCGTCAAAAAATAAACAATTTATGTGTTTTTTCCATTGAAGAAGAAATGCAATTAAAATCATGTGAGAAAGTTTGAAAAAAAGAAACATGCGCCATAATTCTCCAACTACTTCCTGTTATCTTTTACCTCTTTTCCACCAGTAGTAACATCCTGGTGTTGATCATGTGACTAGTGATACAAAAAAATTGTTTCCATTGCAGTTTTGCGCAATGCACAAATTTTTTATACAGCCGAAAAACCACGTCACACTAGCAAAAAGCGTTTTATCGAATGGCATGAGTTTTTCCAAAGTTTTATGTTTCCATTGAGCAAATTTTTGTTTTTTGTAATTACAATTATAGGTTCAATGGAAGCACAGTTATTAATCCTCAAAAAGCTGCTTTTACCTTGAAGAGGAGCATGCTGATCAGCAGGAAGAGCTGCTGGAATGCAGCGCTCTCTGTCGTCGGGCCTTTCTTTGCTTTTCTTTTCAAATTTGCCACTGACTCCAGCATGCTGACAAACAAAAAAAAAAAAAAAAACATTTTCTCTAAACTGTAATTGATCAGGCATATAGAATAAGGCATAATCCTTCTCTGTCCTACCTGTCCCAGGCCTGTTTTTGCTCAGCACTGAACAGCTGAACGCTTTGGACGTGTTTGGGACGGCTGAGCAGCAGCTGAGCATACTGGACCAGGTGGTAGATCCACATGGTGCCATCTGCCGTTACACCAACAGATCGCTTCTGATTGACCGCTGCACTGTCATCAATGAGTGGCATGTGGTGCAAGGACAAGAGAAGTCTGGATGGAAGATAGAAAAATGTATGTATACCTTTCTTTGGCTAAAAAAAGAGACTCACTTGTTTAACAAGTGTTAACACTTGTTAACACTTGAGATGAACACTTGTTTAAAAACTTTGCTTAAAATTGGCAACAAAATTAGTAGGGCTGAAACAAATAATCAGATTAATTGTGATCAATTGATTGCTGAAATAACAGTCAACTAATTTAGCAATCAAGTAATGACCATCTGGCGCATACATATTCAAAAAGAGTTAATTTGCTGAGAGAATAACACACTCAAGAGCAGTAATTGAGTGAAAACTGTAGAAAAAATATTAACATTTAATATTTAAGAGAAAAAAACCCTTGTTTTAGCTTCACATGGTTCAAATTTTGTAAAAAAAAAAAATCCCATTTTATATCTAATTATTAATCAATTAATGTAAAAAATAATCAACAGTTAAGCCCTACACTGTACTGATGTCAAGTCAAGCAGAAAGGGCTGAGCTTTTCACACTTTGATTTTCAAAGTCTTTTTAGCTGCAGATGAATCCTTTGCTCCAAATGATCAAGTGTTCACTAAAGGAATGCTGTGTTACTCCACTGTAGGTAATACAATTATTATTTCATATTTGAAAAAGTAATTGAATTTAGCTTAATTTGCACCTTTTAATATATTAGAGGATTCTTGTTTCTTGTTTTAGCAGAGAAGTTTTAATGTGACATTAAATTGTTTTGTCAAAATCAGCAAGAAAATGTGTTGGCATTCCTGCGAAGTGCCAATGCAGCAGCATATACAACTTATTCAGTTAAATTACACCAGGTTGCTAAAACTAAAATGACATATTTCATGTGTTTTTGCAGTATGTGCATAATCTGCCCAAACGTTTATTCTGATGATTAGTCATTTATACAAGTAAAAAAAAAAAAAAAAAGATAAAGGACCCGTTCTGCAGATTTTTCCTTTAACCAAATAGAATGTAGGGCTGATCAGTTGAATATTTTTTTGATTAACTAACTAAAAATGGAAAAGCAAAGGGTGACTTTTATTTTATTTTTTAACCAGGTGTATGGGGGAGTTTCTCTGACATAAATTGAGAGCACACATTTTCAGGCTGAAAACAGGATTTCATCTTTTGTTCTCAAAACTTTTAATACTTTTGTTTAGATTTTTATTTTGAAAGCAGGACTTGATGTCTTTCTTCTCAAAACTTGTAACTCTCTGCTTGTTTATAAAACATTTTCTGCTTGGTTCTGGAACAAAAATGCACCATTCCAAGGCAACCTCTCAACCAATAGAATGAAAGTGTTGCACTGAGTGGTTTGTTTCTTTCTAGCCAGTGTTCCTGTGTGGCTACTATAGATTGTAGTAACCTGCGCCACCCACTGGATGTATGGAGAAACAACAGCTTCAGTTTTCTGCTCCATGTTACACTAACATCCACTAGCAGTGTGCTACTGATCGAACAGTTTTCTGATATTAGGCAGGAGTTTGTTCACCCAACCAACTCCCCACATCCACTGGGTGGTGCAGGTTGCAGGCTGAAAATGTGTGCTCTCAATTTATGGCAGAAAACTTCCTCCATACCGGTGAAGCAAAAACTATGCCACTTAAGTTCTGGGTAGGACATATTTACAAAGGTTTTTTATTTTATCTTAAATGTAAAATTTATATTTGCTTGTACAGTTTTGGCCTACAAACTGCTCTGAGTGTGTCATTCTTTCTGCAAATTGATTTTTTGAGTCTGTACATTTTCGTAACCAATAATCAAATACTAAATTAGTTGAGGATCTCTTCAGTAATCCAAATAATTACAATTAATTTTTTCAGCCCTAATCGTTGCTTTTCTTGTATTGGTGCAGATTGACACCAATACGAAACGTTCAAGATTTTGCGTTTCTTGAACGCAAAATGTCTCTCCAAGGTTACTCCGAGATAAACGTTTCCTTCTTGTTTGTTTCATAAAAACAAAAATACTGTAATAAATAAATGTTGGGAAAAAAACTGTCTAACCCAAAGAATGAATTAACAAGGGCTCCTCTGGTTTCGTCATCCAGTGGGATGGAAAGATTTTCGCTCGTCTCTGCAATATCCGAGGTAGTAGCCTTCTTGGCGCTGAAGAAAGCATGGAAAAAGACAAACCTGGAAAAAGAGACGAAACTCAGAGACTTCTCTTCAGCTTTTCAGAGGACTTGAACGTTGCTGGCTAGGAGCTACATTTTGATGCTCAATTTGGATATTTTGCTGAAATCAGATCTGTTTTTGCATGGTTGTTCATAGTAATAATTAAACTTGACCTCAATGAAACTTTTGTGTGAACGGTGTACGCATGCGCAGAAGAAGAACATTCACGTCGCACAGCAGCACATCATTTACAGAAGTAATAATGTGTAGATCAAGTTTTTTAGCAATGGGAGCTGACAGTATTGTCACAAGATCATAACAAGATGAAGGAAGCTAATAAAACAAAGACACAACTAATAACAACAGTCTTTTGTTTAGGATTGACTCCAATGGTAAAATTAGCCTGTGGCAATGATAAACTATTTCTCTGTTGTTCCAAAACAATATTATTACTTATTTGGCTTTAATACATTGGGTTGATGATTCTAACTTGGTTTAATGATCATTTGAGATAATCTCTCCCAAAAAGAGTCCAGGGCAACACCTTTGTGGTAACAATAAAAATGATGCTGAAAAGCTATTTATGTCTCTTGTAGTTAGTCTTGTGGTTGTGAATGGATGGAACAACAATCGCCATGAAACCATTTTAAATTGGCCTCCTCTGGACACTACTGGCCACTTCCAACGCCAGTAGCATCTTCAGAAATGATCTCCTTTATTCTCATCACAGCTTTATTGACTTGCTCTTGTGTTTTTCCCTGAACATGTAAATACAAAGGTCTTTGTCCTCCCGCTCCTTTTTCTGACAGAAGATTTATATCACTAAACTGCACACATTTACTCATATTTTCAAATTTGCTGATATTTATTGATGCTCTTGTGGAAAAAACAGTGAAAAGATAAAAACATTTTTGATATCAGTTTTGTTTTTTGTTTAACATATTAATGGAAACTTATTGAGACAACAATAAAGCAAAAACAATTTTTTGCTTATCATGATCCACGATAAACGATAAATGCCCACCACTAATTATGACATGTCTCATATCAGTGGCATAAAAGCTAGATAAAAATGACATGACTGTTCAGAGTGCAAGTGCTTTGAAAACAATCGTTATATGTCCGAATTAGTTCCACATGTAGAAGTGGCACAGATCAGATTTTTTGGGCGGAGGGGAGAAAAGACTGGATTTTGGCGGTTCAGACTGTAGTAAAAAAGTCGAATAGAGGTTGCATATGGGCCAAATAAATGGATGTTTATAGCATTTGTTTGCTGTGTGCATGTAGCTAAAACGCTGGTCTCACCTGGCAACATCCATGATAAGATCCTCATGCTTCTTCACCTGATGGTTGTCGATGACCGAGGCGAGGCGAGCGATGATCCACTTCCTCAGGCGGAATATCGAGCTGTCTTTCCTAAATGAGAGAACATCAGAGTACTCACAGGAAGACAGAGATATTATCTAACATATCCACGTTTGAATAAACGCTTACTGCTCTTTGCTCTTGTCTTTCTGCTTGCGGGTGCTGAAGTCCAGGAGACGGTCCGACTGAGGCTGCAGGAACATTCCTTTGAGCCAGTCCACATAGCTCCGCAGAGCCGCTGGCTCCAGGTGCTGCACCACCCGCCACACTGACGGCACCACGGGGTAACCGTTGTTGGTCAGTGAGGAGAAGCTCACCATGACTACCAGCTGTTTGTCAGAGTCCCGACAGCCCTGCAGGAAGTCTGACACGTAGGTGTCCATTTCTGGGGCCAGTTTAAAGCGTTCCGGTTTCTGGGGGGAAAAATCGGGGATTCTGATCATCCAGCTGGTTTTGACTACATCCAGGAGAGGATTAAATAAAAAAGAAATCACCAATTTTTGTTCACCAATCACCAATAATCAGCCATAATTATTGAAAAGTAATAATGTAATAATTCTAATGCTATTTTTAAACAGTAAAATGTGTTAATCATGATTTTGTGGTGCACTTAAGATTTTATTGTGTTGAATCTTTTTGAGTTTTTCTCAAAATGTTTGGTTTTGTAGTCTTTGGATGTATAACAATTCAAATTATGTACATTTAGCTTTAAAGAAAATAGCAACGATTCTAAATCTTTTCCAGCTATAGCTTACATGCATGCCCCTTTTCTCAGCAAAACTCTCAATTCACCATTTATTTCTTTGTTTTTCCATCCTTGTATCCAGACTTCCCTGCTGCAACCCCCCGAAAAGCTTTCTTTAGTGCATTTATTGTGGGACTGCTGTAGTACAACCAGACTCAACAGTTGCCTCCTGTTGGCCATCACATTGCTCAACAATCCCATCACTAAGACTGTCTGAAAATGCTAAATTTAGCATATTTAGCAAGATATTTTTGAGGGTTTTTTTTCTGCATGTTCCTGTGGCAGAGAAATGGCATTTCATTATCAATTCCACTGTTATGTCTTTGTGCAACAACAATAAAAGAAGTCTAAACCTAACTCTAAGTCAGGTTTATATACAAATAAACACTAAAGAAAATTTATGGAGCCCTCTAAGGGACATGAGGAATTTTTTGCCATATCAAAATTGGTTTATTTCACAAAACTGCAATGTAAATACATGATTTGCATCACACAAGACTCATAATCAACAACTGGATTCAAGAAGACAACAGGATGTAGTAGGAGGATCATTCTGCTGCATGTTTTTAAAGACATTGTGTGAACAAACTTATTTACATGTGATTTAAATGTGTTTCTTATTTAATGGAAATACCACGATTGTCTGACCAGCATCCTCCTCCATCACTAGAGCCAACTCACCACCAGGTAGAGGTCAGTGGACAGCTCTGCACCTCTCTTCATTCGAGTGTCCAAGACATACGGCCGCAGATCCGATGAAACGATGACAAAGTCGATCATCGAACTGCGGCCTAGGGTGTCCTGGTGCCAAGTACGCATGTGGACACCCTTATGCCTGAACATGGTGTTCGTTATGGACAATCCGTGACGAGCACAGAAGTCCAACAACAGAACACCACTTGAGTTCAGATTGGGGGGAGTGTTCCTCCCAACCATGCCCCTCCAGGTCTCACTGTCATTTCCCATGTGAGGGTTGAAGTCCCCCAGAAGAAAGAGGGAGTCCCCAGGAGGGGCACTCTCCAGTACCCCCTCTAAGGACTCCAAGAACGGTGGGTAATCTGAACTGCTGTTCAGCCCGTAAGCACAAACGAGTCAGAACCCGTCCCCCCACCTGTAGGTGGAGGGAGGCTATCCTCTCGTTCACCGGGGTAAACAGGCGCCGAGATGGGGAGCAACAAGTATGAACACTCCTGCCCGATGCCGCTCACCGTAGATTTAACTCCCTTCTCTGGCAGAACTTTGAACACGTTTCGGGGGAGGTGAGGGACATTGAGTCTGAGTGGACCATGTTCCGCACCTCCATTGTCGAGGCGGCTTATAAAACAGTAGTGGCCGCAAGGTTGTCGGTGCCTGTCGTGGCGGCAACCCTCGAACCCGTTGGTGGACACCTTCGGTGAGGGATGCTGTCAGGCTGAAGGAGTCCTTTTTGGCCTGTGGGACTCCGAAAGCAGCTGATTGGTACCGGCAGCTGCTGAGGCAAAAACTCGGGCGTGGGAGGAGTTTGCAGAGGCCATGGAGAAAGACTTCCGCACGGCTTCAAGGCGATTCTGATCCACCATCCGGCGTCTCAGGAGGGGGAAGCAGTACAGCACCAACACTGTTTACAGAGGGGATGGTGTGCTGTTGACCTCGACTTGGGACGTTTTGGACCGATGAGTGGGTAGAATACTTTGAAGACCTCCTCAATCCCACCAACATGTCTTCCACTGAGGAAGCTGAGCCTGGGGACTCTTTGTCAGGCTCTCCAATCTCTGGGGACGAGTGTAACAGACAGCAAAGTGTGTGTGTGTGTATATGTATATATATAAATTTTACCCAAAATAATAAAAATTGTATCTGTTTCTAATGGGATTTTTAAGTGATGCCAAGGTTTAGAGCCACCTACTGGTGTGATGACGGCCTGCATGCGATGGGTCCTTCAGGCGCTCTCGCGGCTTCCCCCACCAGAATTCTGCGGAGTGCTGGTGGAGGTACGTGCGAGAGAGGCAGCTCCTCATTACTTTTTTTTACCTGGGGTCATATTTTTCTAGTTCAATAATTAACAAAATACTATTATAACATTTAACATCTACAAATATAATTTATAAAGTTTTATCGTGGTTGGGCTGGAAAAACATGACCCTATTAGTGGGAGCTGCACCAGTTGATGTTCCTGGCTGACCACTCGGTCATGACACGAGCTGTGTCTTTTGTTTTTCAGCTGAGGGGCCACTCGCAGGCAGTCACATTTTGAGAAGTTGTCATTCTTTGTTGTTCTAGGTGACAAGCAAACAAACAGGGAACGTTACACGAGGTCGCCAAGGTGGTTAAAAAGCTCCTCGGTGGCAGGGCCCCGGGGGTGGATGAGATTCGCCCAGAGTTTCTGAAAGCTCTGGATGTTGCAAGGTTGTGTTGGTTGACGCGACTCTGCAATGGATATCGGGGGCAGTTCCCCTGGATTGGCAGACTGGGGTGGTGGTCCCCCTGTTCAAAAAGGGGGACCAGAAGGTGTGCTCCAATTATAGAGGGGTCACACTCTTAAGCCTCCCTGGCAAGGGAGGCTTAAGAGGCTTAAGAGTGTGTCCTCTTAAGAGTGTGTCCTCTCCAGGACCCCTGACACCCTGGAGAGGGTCCGTCAGATAGTTGAACCTCAGATTTTGGAAGAGCAGTGTGGTTTTCGTCCTGGTCGTGGAACACTGGACCAGCTTTACACCCTCAGCAGGGTCCTAGAGGATGCATGGGAGTTTGCCCATCCGGTCTACATGTGTTTCGTGGACTTGGAGAAGGCGTTCAACTGTGTCCCTCGGGGAGTCCTGTGGGGAGTTCTCCGGGCCCTGACAGCCCTCACCTCTCCGGGCTGTCAGGTCCCTGTATGACCGGTGTCGGATTCTGGTCCGATATTGCCGGCAATAAATCGGGCTCGTTTCCGGTGAGAGTTGGACTCCGCCAGGGCTGCCCTTTGTCACCGATTCTGTTCATTACTTTTATGGACAGAATTTCTAGGCAGAGGTGTTGAGGGGATCCGTTTTGGTGGCCTTAGGATCGCATATCTGCTTTTTGCGGATGATGTGGTCCTGTTGGCTTCGTCGAGACATGATCTGCAGCTCTCGCTGGAGCGGTTCGCAGCCGAGTGTGAAGCGGCCGGGGCATCTGGTCAGGATGCCTCCTGGACGCCTCCCTGGTGAGGTGTTTCGGGCACGTCCCACCGGGAGGAGGCCCCAGGGAAGACCCAGGACACACTGGAGGGACTATGTCTCCCGGCTGGTCTGGGAACGCCTTGGGATTCCCTCGGAGGAGCTGGAAGAAGTGGCTGAGGAGAGGGAAGTCTGGGGCTCCCTTCTTAAGCTGCTACCCCCACGACCCGACTCTGGATATGCGGCAGACGACGGATGGATGGATGGACGGACGGACGGACAGACCACAATTGTGAAATTGTGTTTTTTCAATATTGGAGGAATATGGACAAAGTATTGTGCACATTTGTAATGGAAAGGCAGCAAGTGTATTCAGTCAGATGCTTCATCAGAACAGCTGCAATACAGACTGCTAAAGGAAATTCTGTAGCACTCTGGAGCCATCTGTAGTAATTCTCACAGCTAACAGTATCTACAACAACTATGACCAACCTGGAACAATATGAGTAACAAAAACATTTCATTTTCCGTTTGGATTAATACAAGTATTTTTGAATTTGAAACAGAAGGTTCAAGGTTCAAAATGTATGTTAACTTACATTTTTCTTCATAAATACTTGAAGAAAATCTGAAATTGAGACTGACCTGAGCTGAAACTACGTGTTCGCCATAGTGCATCATCACCTCTCCAGATAAAACCTCCTTTAGTTGGGATAAGGACAGCAGAGGCAGGGCACTGCCCAGCAGACGGTAGCTCAAGTAACTACACAACAAAAACATATGTCATTAGACTGAAAATAACTGGAAGAAAAAGAGTAAAATTGATGTCTACAGAGTTGAAAACATAAAGACTGAATAAAAGGTTAAATGTTAAATATAATTGGTTAGTAGGATTAAATTTCTCTTTTCATCATATCAAAGCAAACCATCCAAATAAGTGACGGTTTAGCAGCTGTCAGTTATGGACTCACTGTGTCGGTCCGGATGGCTCTTTGAACATTCCCTCAGTGATGGCTTTGTCCCAGAACAGCTGGAAACTGTCTTCCTTCAGGGAGAGCTTCAGCAAGTCCAGGGCCACAGAGGGGAGGACACGCTCCTTCTTCACTGAGCGGGCCGCCATCTTCAACACCTCCACTAGCCTGCCACATTTATATTACAGATGAGTAAATGAACTGATTTCAATTTGAACTAATTTTACTTAAGTGGCATATTAGGGTCGTTGCAGATAGAAAAAAAAGGAGAAATTTTGAGATTAATCGCAGACATTTTTAAGAAAAAAACTTGGAGCTGAGATGTGAAGGGGGATTGGTTTTGTTCTCTAGTTACATTTTGAATTTTAACCTTTTTCATTTTGTTGAAAAAGCAACAAAAGGGCTGAAACTAATGCACTCAATATTTTTCTGATCCACCATTTTGTCTGTATTATATTGTTAAGAGCATCAGAAGGTGTTTATGTACACAATAAGAATTACATTTTTAATTTGTTTGACTGGCTCTAATAAAACTATTTGAAATAAGAAAAATACATTGAAATTTCTGAGGTTCTCAGGTTCCTTGATGGAGGCAGTTTTGCAATGGAAAAAAAATGAAAGAATTACAAGACTATCTCCATTTATACATCAAATTTTCTTAGCTAATCTCAAAACAAAGTGCACCAAAAGAAAATATTGTTTGTTGATGCATTTATAAACAAAAACAAAATGTGTTTCCTTTTAGTTTTACCATTTTTCAGGATTTAACAGCTGACTGCCGATCAGAGCAAATCACAGGAAATTTGGCTGATTGTTTGGCCCATCCCTTATGTTCTTTTGAATTGAGATGGCAACCTTTGATGATAAGCTACTGAATCTATAAATAGTAATATAAAAAAGTATTCAATTAGGGTTGGATGAAAAACGTATCACAATTTAAGGGTTCCATATCAGTCGATATAAATGATTAATGTTTAACATTTTTGTTGTTGTTTTAAATATCTGAAATACTGACAACTGGTAACGTAAACTTTCCTGTTTTATCCTCGAGCTATTTGTGATGCCCACTAGTGTGTGCCCACAATAGAAAAAGAAAAGGAGCATTCACTTCTTTAAATGTTTATGGAGTTATGTAGCTATTTTGTTTGTTTTTAACAGGGGTTAATGATGATGGGTGTATTTATGGTGTTTCACCAGTAGGTTGCGCATGGAGACTCTGAGATGCCTGTTGCTCTGCCGTTTCTCATAAGCTGAGAGAAAGTGGAGTAACAGTCTGCGTCTCCCGTGTTCTCACTCATATGCTGTTTTTCAGGTGAGAATAAGCCTCAAGCTAATTTTAATAAAGTATTTTTTATTGTTTGTTACTGTTCGAAAGATGTTTAGGGAAATACGTCGATATGTAAAAGATACTGGAAGAGTTTTGTTGTGTTTCGGAGCCAGTAACGGTTAGAGTGACCAACGGCTAGAGTAGCACAACTGCTAACAGTTGGTTAGCACACTGTAGCGGCGGATAATTGCGGGTTACGTGGTTGCAACCACTAAATTATTAATACCGTTATCAAGCTCCATGGTTTATTTGTGTTCTAAACAGTGCTAGAAAGTTAAACAATGATCTTATGCGTTCATTTAAGTAAAGTAGTTCAAATTCTAAGATAGTTATGCCAGTTGACAACAACTGTAAGATACATGTCTATGAAATATGTCACTATGTGTGATGAAATATGCATATAAAGTGCAGTGAATTGAAGGTACCTGATACCTGAGAGAAAATGTGACAAGATATGATGTGATAAGATTATTTCTGGTTTAATGAAAGCTAATGTTGAAATGATGGGCTATGTCTACATAGATTATAAATACAGTAAATTACTGAACTATAAATTGGGCTGTATTGACAGTTAAATAAGCTGGTTTGTTCAATAAAAATAAGCTGAGAGAAATTGAAGTAACACAGACTGCGTCTCCCGTGTTCTCACTCATATGCTATTTTTTCAGCTTTATCATCTGCTGCTGACGGGTCCAGAACCCCGGTACCCGTTACATATTGTACTAATTTCTTTCACTCTACAATATTGCTGTTTACTTTTAAAGAGTTATCACTCAACAAGTTGTTGCTACTTAATCAAAGAGTGAATTAGTTGCTAAGTAACCAAAGGGTGACTGAGTGAATTAGCTGATACCACCAATCTTGCTTAGCTCGCCATGAGAGGTTGAATAGTTAAAGCCTTTCCTCTGCATACAACTCCCAGAATGCTGTGCGGTGCTGGATCAGAGTTCAGTGAAATCTTTGAATATTCTATCAGACATATCGTCTATTGATACTGATCAGATCACGTGTCTATCACGATAGACATCGTCATTGATTTGTTGCCCAGCCCTATATTTTAGATTATTTATCTTTTAAATTCAAAATAAAATGCAGCGGTGCAGATTAACTAATGGCTGTGCTGTGAGTTGTGGAATATGTTCTCACTTTGGGATGTTGTCTGTATTGATGATGGTGGAAGAGTCCAGCAGCTTCTTCAGCTTCTTGGGCTTCAGGGCCTGAGGGAAACGTTGCAGGGCCACCAGCAGCAGCTGCATCTGCTCCGGGGTCCTGAAGGCCGATGCCAGGTCGGCCTCCAGAGCGCTCAGCAGAACCTCCTCAAACACATCCCCCGGTATCTGTGGGCCCAGAAAACAGCGACTTAAAGAAGGAGAACGGGTCATAGAGGTGGGGCAGTGAAGCTGTTACCGTTACCTCAGTGAGGATGTCGGTCATGGTTTTGCTGGGCAGGTCCTTCAGGTACTGCTTGTGCTGGATCAAACACTGCAGGAGCTGCACGCATCCCAGCACCACCTGGGGTTCCTGCAGAGTAAAGTAAACAAGCTCAAAAGCTTTTGGATATATGGGCTAAATTAGTGTTTTACAAAGTCAGGGCCTCAAGGGGCGCCTCAGAGTCGAAGAAAAGATGGGGTGAAAAAGGCCAAAAAAATTGAATCAAACAAATGTTTTAATAATAATGGAATAATAAGGCAACACCAATATAAAAGCTTCTATTAGAATAAATTATTATTTATGACTTTATTATTGTATTGTCACGACTTTATTCTTGTATTATTTTGATTTTATTCTCGTAATGTTATACTTTATTCTTGTGTTAATTTGACTTTATATGCTTTCATGGACAAACTAAGGAGCAGACTTACTTTGACGAGGCGTCCCGACTGATGGAGGGCAAGGACACCAAACAGATTCCCAAACATGGCATTTCTGGCAAGTTTCTAGAGAGCAAAAACAAGGTTGACGTGTTTAAACATCCTTTAAATGAATGTTTCTGTGCTAAATGAAGTCCAAAACATCAAAATGTACCCTTTTCACAGCCTGTAAGTTGTGTTTTTCTTTAATTCTGTCCAGTATGCTCTGCAGGGAAATGTCTTCAAAGGCACTCAACACCTTAGGGAGAAGAAAACTCAAAGGTTTGACTCTTTACTTTCTCCTAATATCAGATTGAAATGGATTTTCTTAGTTTTGTCTCTAAATTTGATACATTTTTAGCAGCTTTATTGTTGGAAAATTAACAGAATTGTATCAATCTCCTGTTTGTACCACAGGACTCAGGCCGGCGGTCCACTCACCTGTCCCAGAGCCAGACTGAACCCAGGTCGAGCCGTCTCCCTGGTGTGGGCCAGGCCTTCCACCAGCCTTTTAAATGTGTATTCCAGCTCATCAGCCTGCAGCACAAAAGGCAACCAGGATATCTTCATTGTTCTTTGAACAATTTTACTTTTCTTCATTTTTAGATTAAATCTGTTATCTGAGATGCTGTCCAATATAAACAAACAAATACATTTTATTAATTGAATTTTTGTAATGCCTGTATTTTTTGGGTCGTGAAGATTTATAGTGTTGTTTATCATTTAGTGTGATAAATTTCTTGATGATCGTGATGATAATTTTGATTCGATGTTGTCACAGTAAATTCCATTTGTTGTGAAAAACTCCACAACTGTCAGTATTGACAGGATTGTAAGTTTCGATATTTTCTGCACTGTTTGTTCAATGAACATAAGCCTGTTGCAATAAGCAATTAATCGACTAATCACATGATAAGTTCAAAAAGCTTAATAATTTCCATTTAGATGATAAATATTTTTCGAAAAATAATTTTATTTATGGTTTAAATTTATTCATAAATAAACTAAAATTTTGAAATTTATTTACTCAAATAAATTTAAAGCATACATTTATAAATAAATGTATTTATGGCGTCACTTTATTTTGTTTATTTAATGTTTTTGGTGATTGTGTTTTATTTTTTATATTTACAACGTCTTCCAGTTCTATTGTGGAGTGTTCTGCACAAAATTAAAGTTTTCTAGTCTTTGAAAGGGCAAATTTATATTTTTATACTATTATCATTACATTAATTGAAAATCGTATTAAAAGCAAAACTGTTATTGTTTATCAAAAATAATTTCTGGGACAATTCATCATCCAGCAAAATGTATTGTCATGACAGGCTTAAATGTAAGAATCAATCATCAATAATTTTGAAAACATGACTAAATGCAATTACAATTTGCAGCATACTGATATAAAACTCACTTTATGGGACTGACTGGCATCCAAATGCAACATATTACAAATGGAAATGCTTTTCAAGAGCATTATTTATGCTAGCAGGGAACCGTGCTACTGTTGCTGTTGCACACAGTTGCAGCCATACAACTACCTAAAAATAGAAGTAATAAATAGTTCTAATTGTCACTTTTATCAATAGTACCACAAAATATCGAGAGAAAACTTTAATCGTCCACCCTTATGTGAAGCGTGGGGCCAGTCTCCAGTCCTCTGCAGGCTCTCAGTTTATTCACTCTGAACAGGGAAGCTATGTTTCAAAATGCAGATGGTGTTTTTAGAATGGGATACAGTTTACTTATTAAATTAAGTCATACACAGGTAAAAAATAAAAATAAGACAAATACAATCCCCACTTTTCAGTTACTTGTAAATGAAAAATTGTCTTCTCCTTTTGGCCCTTTCTCTGGATCTAGCCTTATTATTTTGCCGTAGTTTAATGTATTTAAGTTGTCTTGGATAATAGTAGGATTTATGTATTATTGTTTATATATTTTGTATCAGAAACTCAAATTTTACTCGATTAGAAACACATCTTGTTTAAAGTATCATCTTATTTTCCTTTGTGTTAACATTTAACTCCATCACTACTTATAGTGATGTTTAATGTTTATCCGGCGGATTTTCAGAGTGAATAGTTTCATAATTTCAACAGTGACGAAGTTTGAAAACTGTCCTAGAGGACATGCTGGGTGTCTCACCTTGTTTTCTGTTTTCAGGTACTGGATCAAGTTCTCCACCGCTTTCAGCCGGACCTCCTGGTTCGGGTTAGCCAGGTCCCAGAAGAAGTCGAGGAAGACCCGGTTCTGTTGTAAAATCCCAGCCGGCCGGAGCGGCTCGGCTGAACTCACCGAAACCTCCATCATTTCCACAGAAATCAGCTCTCGCATCCAGCACGGGCTGCTGGTCATGCTGCTCAACAACGTGTAGCAAGAACAAGAACCACATCCGGGTCGAATGAGTGGGGTGTGCATCATATACACTCCACCACATGTCACTGCGCGGCACACAGGTGGGGTTAGACGTAATCTTTGTACATGGGCATATTAGGGCCACTGCAGATAGAAAACAAAGGAACAGTACATTTCTGCCATCAAAAGTCGTACATTTTGAATTTAAGTTGTCTAGAAAAAACAAGAAAATTTAAGTTTTTAGAATTTTTTTTTATTAATCTCAGAAATATTCAATAAAAAAAACCCCAAAACATTTCTGAGTTTCAAAAGTTTAAAATGTTCAACCTTTGAAACTGAAATTTTCATGTTTTATTTCGAACATTTTTGAGTCTTTTGTTGGAATTGTACTTTTTATACAATGGCCCTAATATGCCATTGTTAATCATGGTATTTATTAATTTATGCACTTCTGGTGCATAAATATCATAAATCACTTATGATTTCAGCATAAATAAATTATAAGTGCTTTATTATGCATAAATCCTATGCATAATAATAAATGCATATAATAAATACATATGGATATGCATAAATGTGCGCATCACTATAGTGATTTGCAAAAAATTAATCTCTGAACTATGGGAATCCAAGGAGTGTGTTGGTGAAAAAAATAAATCCAGATTTTCCAAAAATTGAATATTCAAAAATGTAATTAATCTATAGAATTGCTCTAATCTCAGTAAATGATGCCATTTCTTGTCATTTTGATGCTTACCAAGAAATGATTAACACAGTACTATGTTTGAACACATTGCCTTTAATCCTTCCATAAAAACATAATTTTATTACAACCGCATGCAGATTTGAATATTTTCTTGACAGAACAAGAACGTATGTGGCTCTTTGTGCATTGCTTCACTCGACGGGAGCAGCCAACACAGCGTCCAGAGCGCTCTGAGCCTCTCTGATCTGCTGCTGGAGTCTCTGCTTCATGGCCTCGTTCTGAGCCTTCTTCAGCATGTCCTGCATGTCCCTGATGGCCGCCCGGTAACCCGGCGCATTGTGAAACACACGGATGGCCCTGTCTCCGCTAGATGCCAGGAAGCGGCTGTTGATGTCAAATCTAAGGTTGGTGATCCCCTGGCTGTGGACACTGCGCAGTTCCTCCTCCAGCTTTCCGGTGGTTGCGTCGAACATTTCCACGTTGCAACCGTTGCTGATGGCGACCACCCGGCCATCCGGAGACAATGCCACTCTGCTGCCATCTGAGGAGGAGCAGGGCACTGTCCTGAGGAGGTACGGGTCTTGCTGCTTCTTGTACTCCACGTCTGTGTTCCACAGCTTCCACGTTCCGTCTTTAGACACAGTCACCATTCTGATCAGAAAAAGAAAAACAAAGTTGGTTGCTAAACTTTTTAAACACCTTTTCTCATTTATGCTTTCTTAAACAGGTTAGGATAGGTCTTTGGGCAAAACAAAACATGTTCATTACTTTTTTTTTTACACAACATATCTTTTAGATAAGAATTAAGTTTGTTCAATTCCGCCCATTTTGAGCTTCTTTCAGAATGAGCTGTTTTACAGCCTCTTGTCACCAACTCCAAATAACCTGCCCTCAACTCAATGTTTACATTCACATGTAGGCCTGTCGTGATAAACAATAAATCCATTAATCGTACGATAAATTAAAACTATTGACCTCATTTTAATTATCGGCTTTATTGTTTCTTCTGGCCTTTTTCTCTTTCTGTTGATGACACAGAATGAAAAAAAGGCTTAACTTCGGTGCTCTCCACTGACCCTCCCTTCCTCACTTCCTTAGTGTCCTGACTGAATGAAAATCATTATAACCTATTTATGTAACGTTAACGAAGAACAGCTGAAAAGTTAACAAGTTTAACTGGGTGATATCGTATACAGACTTCATAATCTGCACTCTTTTGGTTGAATGCAGTATTTATTTCCACTTTGGCTTCATGTTGTTTAGTTTTTATCCAAGTACATTTTTTGTTGATAGAGACTGAGAATCCATTTTATTTTTGGTTGTTTTGTTTATCAGTTCCAGTGTTAAGTGTTCTTTTGAAAATAAAGTGTAGCTATCTTAAGCGTGATTTCTATTAAATCAGTGTAAAAAGGTCTTCAAACAATATCATTTATCGCAATAATTTTTGAGACAATTAATCGCTCAGCAAAATTTGGTATCGTGACAGGCCTATTCACATGTGAAAAAGACTGCAAACAAATGCCCATTTATGCAAACTAGGCATCTTTGAAAAGCAGAAGTGGAGCCTCCTGCACAACCAACATGAATGCAAGCCAGTGATTTCCATATGGTATGACAACCTCAAAACACTTGTCTTTTCCAGAAGCCATTGTACAGCGCATAGAGTGATAAAACCAGATGAGCAAACTTGTTGGAGTTCAGTTTGGGTTGCTAGATGAGGAGCAGAGTCAGCTAATTTGGGAAGTCACATTATGAAGGTTTTTGAAACGGCTCATTTTCCAGACATCAAAAAATTATTGCCAAAACTAGTTGGATGTTTGTTAAGTGCTTGAGCTGTTTTTAGAAGCAGTTGAGACCAAAATAGAAGTACAAAAACAGGTGAACTTTGCATATAGCAATTCCCTTTGAGGGATTTCTGAAATATGCATGGAAAAATTAAAGCAGCACTCTAGGTATGTTTTTAATGACATATAACATTTTATGTTAGCGCCTTCCAAGATTGCAGCCTCAATCCAATCATAACACTTCCCTTTAAAGTAACTTACTATCAATATATTGATATAGAAAGAAAAATTGTGATAAAAACAAGAAAATGTTTTTTATAAATGCTGCATTATTTATCTTATCCAACAATGCAAAGATCCTAATTACAAACACTTATTACCTGTGAGAGTCATTGGAAAAATCAAATGCATGAACTCCTGCAGAGTGGCCCTTCAGGTCGAATGCTCTGGCTACCTCTCTGAACTCTCCTCCCTTTCCAAAGCAAACTTCCCAAACTTTCACGTCTGGAGTGAAGCCACAGGATGCTACAAACCTGAGGACGAGAACAGGGAGAAGATGGAATCACCAAGTTTTGGTTCTCCATAGTGAGCACCAGAATTCTAACCAAGTAAATGTTTCAAGTGTTTGTTGTTGTGTTGAGCCTGACCTGCCGCAGGGGGAGACAGCTGCATAAGAATTGGTCATCTGATTGGTGTTGATGGAGGCCAGGAGCTCTCCCTTCAGGTCCCAGATCAGGATGGTGGTGTCTCTTGAGGCACTCATGATGAATTTACCTGCAGAGAAGAAACAATTTTCCACAATTCATATTTGTGGAAAAGTCTCCATATTCAGTTCTCTCCATCACAAAATAGTACAATGTGACATTTTCGGATGTGTTCCTTACCTGTCTCCGCAATTCCGATGTTAACTATCGGGGCCTTGTGTTTCTGGGGGAAATCTTCTGAGGCGGCCTTGAAGCTGAAGGTCCCGTCATCTTTCTTGATCATCTTGAAGATACGAATAGCATCTCCATTGGCGAGCCAGGTGATGAAAGCCCTGCAGGATAAAACGGGGTGTCAGTGAAGAATTCAAACATGTTTGAATGATGATAGAAAAAAAGGAGCACATTTTTGGCAAAAAACTTTGAAATTTTTAGATTAATTTCAGAAATTTTCTAAAAAAAAATTTTTTTCTGAGCGACAACAGTTCAAAACTTTTTTTTTTTTAAAGGTTTTATTGGCTCTGGTGGCCTTTATTTGAGAGTGGTCACAAAGGAAAATGGGTAAAGAGAGAGGGGGAAGACATGTGGCAAAGGTCATCAGGTCAGGACTCAGCCATGCCAAAGTCTCTGTACAACCATGTACAGAGAATAAGGCCACTGTACACGGGTTGTGCTTTACCCCTGTGCCATATCCTAAGTCATATTTAAAATATCTTCCGATTCCAGCTTGAAGTGTTCTTTACAAAATTAAAGTTTGTTGGTCTTTGAGAGGATCTTGCATTATTATGCAATGATCAATATATTAATTGGAAATAGTCTAAAAAAAAAAAATCAATATTATTATTTATCCCAGTAATTACTGGGACAATTTATCATCCAGTAAATTGTGTTATCATACCAGGCAAATGCCTCACCATGTTTAAAAACAAACTTTACAGCTCTAGGTAAAAGTGAGCTGTCATTTCCAGTGTGTTTTTTCCACAAGTTGTTCCAGTATTTAAAGATTAGAGGCAGGAATGTCCTACTTTACATGAATTACTATAGTCTGGAAAAAGAAGCAGACCTGGAGTCTGGGCTGAAGCGAACCAACGTGGCATGATCCAGCTCCACGTTAGCTCTCAGACACTTGTGTTCTCGCTCTAGGAAGTCCTTGGTGCTCCATATCCGGATGGTGCGGTCATCGGCGCAGGACGCCAGATATTTCCCATTACTGCTGAAATCCAGGCTTGTCACATTCCCACTATGGCCCTGAGGAGCACAAGATACAAAAATTAAACGCATGCAGAGTATGTTACATTTAGGCCTGAAATAGTCTGATTAATTGGGGATGGAGCTTTGCATGGTTGACACTCAGATCCTTCGGTTGTGAAAGAAGGGGATGAATCCGCTCTCATGCAGCCCCCACGAGATATCGCCCGCCGGTGAAGTCATTAACTTATCGGATGGAATTTGGAGTGCAAATTACACAATTTTGCATAAATGGCTTAAATGAAAACTACCAATGTAGCCTTCTTTTTGTTTAGGTCTACAAAAAAATGTCAATAAAGAACACCTGTTGTTAGTGTTTGAAGTTTTTCTGGATGGTTTACCTTCAGTGAAGCTGCCAGCAGAGGATGGCTGAAGTTGTGCTGTGCTGGTTTGTCTTTGCGGCTCCGCTGTTTGTCTTGCTTCTGCTTCTTAGACGTTGGGCCCTTCGCAGCAGTGACTTCAGCTAGAGCACAAGAAGTTGTGCAACGAGACATTTTTAATGGCTGCTATGACTAATTTGAATCAGTTTATGTATAATTTGTTTGGGAATTTGTTGTTCGAAACTCAGATTTCCAAATCATTGCAAATTACTTAGTCAGTCATATCACAATGAATTACGTTGGAGATTATCATATTTAAACAAGAGTTTTATTGCACATTCTTTCCTATTACATAAACACAGGTTTTAATGAACGTTCACTACCAGTCATTCTGAACTTTTCCATGAATGAAAAAGAGCTGTGACGCAGCAGAAAGCTGTGATCTCATTGGTCCGTTAATAAAACATTTCACTATTGGCTAGAAGCAGGTGACAGAAAGTTAGTTTATTTCTTTTTGATCCATTTATAAGAATTAAGAATTAATATTTAGCAAAAAAAAAAAAAAAATCCCAATTCATTCATTTACATAGTGAATGAATATAAGAATGAATGGGTGCTCATCCAGCGGACTCATACAGTATTGGCAGTCAGTCAGCACTGCCGATTCTGGCTACATGAGCTCCGCGGTTCTCTCACCTGAACTCTCCGCAGCCTGCTCAGTTTCCTCCTTTATCTCTTCTTTTCTTCTTCCCACCGCTAAAGCGACCAGAATAACCAAAGCACCTAATAATAAAGTCAGGGCAACTAATGCTGCTACCTCCATATTGAAATATTACTGCCACGTAATTTTGTTTTACAACGCTAACAGTTAGCCCATTATAATAGGACAAGACGCATGCGCTGGATTGTCATATTTGAGTGTTGCATTCAAGGTTATTAAATTCAACTCGTAAACACAAGTACTACAATGAGAGAATGTTTTATTTTTATCACATCAACTTCGAATGATTTCAAACACTGACGCTGCAATGAAGAATATTTAAAACTTTTTTTTGCTGTTTCCATGTTCATGAAATAGATTAGGGAAACTCTCAGCAAATAGCTTTCTAAATGAGGAATAACTTTTAAATATATTTTAATAACATTCATTCATAATATACAGAAATTCTGCGCAATAGTTCCAATTTGACTCACTCGATGTAATTTTTTGTTGCAAATTTTGACTTGCATATCTAAATGGGCCATTTCTGATCTTTCGTGAATGCATCATAAACACCCATGGTAATCTACAGTGCCACCTAAAGGACAGGAATGTAACTGTACAAACATTTTTTTCCACCAGCAGTGCGATATTGACACAATTCCTGCTAAAATAAACTAAAAACCAGTAAATAAAATTACATATTCATAGGAAAAAGTTTTTCTATTTTTTGGAAGGGTTAACACTGAAACATATTAATCAACTGTTAAAGCTGCAGTTATATTGACAAACTTCTGTTTTCTACACAATTTCAACAGAATATTTTATAGAAATGAACATGTAAATGCGTTTCTAAAACATGTTTTAGAAACACATTTCTAAAACATATTTCAAAACTGTTTTAGTTCACATTTTAACAGAAAATATCACTGAACCTATAATGACTATGTTTAAAAAAAACCCCGTTGAATTAAAGATTGTGTAATAAAAGAAACCTATGCAGGAGTAAGGCCACCTTCTTATTTTATTCAACCTTGAATAGTGTGGCATAGAAAACGGCCCTGTGGACTGAAAAATCAATAAATTAATTCAAAAGTTAGCAAGGAGGAAGGTATATATAGCTGGTATTACAAATACTGCTTTCAAGAGGCTATTTTTGCCTGTTTAAGTTAACAGGATAATGCCAAAAAATAAGAATTAAAAAGCTATAAGTTCAACTGACAACTGAAATTTAACATTTATTGGGAATGATGTACACATACATTTATTTCTTGCTTTAGTTCAGTTCAGGCATTCTGATTTTTTGTGCAATATTTCTTCAGAGAATGCAAAAATATTTTTATACCAAACTGTCTCTAGGCCTAAATAGTCACCTACCAAACAATAGTCACAAAATTAGCTATTGTTTGAAAACTAATACAGTTAAATAATTTGTCAAGATGGGGTTTTTTTTCTAAGAAAACACCAGCAGCAATTCTGGAGCACAGATAAGTCAAGACAGTAAACTTGTTTCAAAAACAATTTCCTAAAAATTCTGAGGTGTCATGGTAGGAAAAGATTCATTTAGGGACACTGCCAGAAATGGCCATTTTTGTGTAAAAGTCCTGATACTAGGTCTGCTAAATCATTCTCAAGATTTTTTGGATCACTCTTTGGAACATAAGATACCTTGGTTGTCATTTTATAGACTTTTTATGCTACATAATAGCTACAAAGTAAATTTTTACCATGTTTAGATTATTTACACATCCCAGCATTGTTTTATACACATTTAAGTAATAAAAACAAAAACTGCAAGAAAAAAATACTCAAAAGTTATTTTACCCATCTAATCTCAGAAAAAAAGCACTCATAACTTAAGAGTTTTATGTGTACAAGGTTGAACATTCAAGTCTCAAACTGTGATTTTATTCATTGAGGAAAAAAACATCAAATACTAACTCAGTTGCTGTTCAGGTTTCACAAGAGAGCAATCATTACGAAGCAACAAACCATTTTGATGAAGCAACTGACATTAAAATAATGACAAAAATTCCAGAAACAATGTTGTAAAACACTAAAAACAAAACTTATTGTATCCAAGAGTCCAGATTCAGCCCGTACTTGAAAATACCTGGTTTTAGGTTAATATTGTGTAAACCACTATAACAATGACATTTCTGAAATTCGGGTAATGTGGTGCCCAGATATTTCAAACCATTTGCACAGATCAGTAGCTAAAATTAAAATTAAAATCCAATCTACATAACAAAAGATTTTAGTGCCTGTGGTTAAAAAGAGGTAGTCTGGCACAAACACACACTCACACGTACGGACAGACATATCTCAGCATTTAAAGGTGAACTGGAGATCACATATTCTTTTCACAGACATGAAGTTGAGCAGTTGGCTTTGGTTTGTCTGCACAGGTCAGAAGTAGTCATCCTAATCACAAACTGACTCGCTACTTTCATCAGTGTTGGCAAATGCTTCATATAAACAAAAAGATAAGGATTAAAGGAAAGAAGGCCATCCATGGGAGGACTCTGGGAATGCTTGCAATAATGATATGCAACCAAAGCATGAGCATCTGCAAAAACTACATTAAGACATATACCGAGTTGCCCTTTAAGTGCAGAAACATCATTCATCCATTTACAAGGTCAGAGAGCCAATTAAAAAAATAATTTAAATGCAATTACATGCTCACTCTTGCACCTCATCTGACGCAGCTGAGCATTTCTCCTGTTTAGACTCATTGTACTGAAACATTCGGTAACATACAAACCAGAGATTACGTAAAAAAATAAATGTCTCAGCTTTCTCCTCCAGACAAAATTGGCAGGAGTGCCCATGTACTAAAAGAGAACGAGAAACTTTGGATGTACTTTTTTGTTCAGAATCCAACAACTCGACTGTCTGTTCTGTCTTTCTTCAAGTATAGCACGTTGTTGTGGATGATTCCCTCCTGCTGTGACATTCACTAACTCCTCTGCTAATTCAGCGCTCCGGGCCAGCACACACTGCTGTTGGACTGGAAGGAAACAAGGGAGGAGAGGAGGGCGGCAGCCTGATTGGAGGATGTTGGATCTAAAACCATGGTATTAGTCAGGCTTGCTATGATCCTCTAGAAATGGTGTCGGACACGTTCAACGAGGTTACTTCTTCCTGTTATGCAGCCTTCGTGCCTGCAACCTCTGACGTGCACCGGACGGCTTCGATCCGGCTCCAATAGAGAAGGTGGGGGTTGCAGGAGACCCTGTGAAATACAGAAAAAAAAAAAAAACTTCTTTACATTCCGTTCAGACTAATGAAAATATTCATTTGCTGAGATTAATCTCAAAATGTCTACATTTCTCAAGCATATTTTTGGCTTTTCAAACTCATGATGAAACTTCCACAATTTTTTCTCTAACAAATTTCTGAGATTAATCTTAAAATGGTGGTAACAAATGAAGGTAAGAAATGTACGGAGCCCCCTAGGGGACATGGGGAAATTTTTTTCTTTTGCGTTAACTCGCAAAACCTTTGCGTCCCCTCACAATACTGTACTGATCAGTTATGCGGCATAATTGAATACTGTAAGCCTTTCTTACAGTGGCCGCCATACTTTCTGCTTAATATAAGGTTATATTAGGTTTTTCCATGAATGTTAATATCTGTCAAGTTTTTTTCGTTTTGATTTTACTGTGCAATCCCAACTTGAAAAGGATGGTCTCTTTTGTGAAACATAACTGGGGTTCAGTCAAGGAGTCTTCATTTTAGTTATTTTTATTTTTACATGATGCTCCAATCATACAGGTGAAAACCCTCAAAAGAAACAGAAACATCTAATTACATTGTGAACTCAACTCCAGACAAATACACTGTGAAAATCCAAAATTAATTTCCACCAATTTAAATCACTTAATTTTAAAGTATAATAAATATTACGTATTTTATCGTAAAATTAAACTAATAAATTAGCATTTTCCATCAACATTTGTTCTGTTTTAACTAATAAACACCAAGTGTATATAAATATACATACTTTTTTTTCATTCATATTAAACAATCAAACAGTCAAAGTTCATGTGGAACAGTATTAGGAGCTTACCGGCTGTCCTTCACAGTTTTTTTTTCTTTTAAAGATTTGCACAGTTTGCACCTTGCATGCTATCAGCACTGTTTGCCACACATGCTGTGCCACTTTCTCAAACAAGAGTGTGAGGTCAGCCACACCTAAAGTACACTCCCTGATTGCCAGGAGATTGACTCCACCTGGTTCTCATCTCTAGCAGGCAGAGCAGAAAGAAGCAGCAGAGGGGAGTGGCTTCTTGGCAGTTCACCAAAACACCTCCCACTCGATCTTTCCTCGGAATCGATGGAGAGATCGCAGAATAAATACCTGTGGACTGCCCTTCAGTTTTATACTTGTTCCTCCACCGGCAATAGAACCACCAGGCGCCGAACATCTCTGTGCAGGACTGTGGTTTGTGCAGGTTCTTTCAGGACTCCAGACAAAGGTTGACTTGGTATTAGTCTTGTTACAGGAACACAGGAGCTTTGGACGACTTTGACGTTCACATCCCGCACAATGCCCTTAGCGTCTGGGTTAACACTCACAACCCATCCTAACTTGAATTGACCCCGCACCGCATTTTGGTCACATAGCCAAACAATATCGCCAGCAGTGACATTACGATGTGACGTGTGCCATTTGCTTCTCACAAATAAGTTTGGGCCAGAAAGCTGGCTCCATGCTCTCCAGAATCTGTTGACATGATGCTGCATCTCTCTGAGTCTTTTATATGGGTAGCTTGCAAAGTCGAATGTTCTGATGTCACCACTTGGAGAGGCCCGTCCTAAGAGGAGTGTGTTGGGTGATACATACAGGATGCAATCTTCACGGCTCTGCACCTGGGCATCAATAGGACGCTCGTTGGCGAGATTAGCAGCAAGTTGGAATGTTGTCTGAAGCTCATTGTAATTGAGGCCAGTGTTGGTACCCAAACTCTGGAGTGCCTTCTTAATGATGCGGACAGCAGCTTCAGCAGCTCCGTTGCGATGAGGTGAGTCAGCTGGATTAATTATCCACTCCCATTGGGTGCCTTTTTGAGCTGACATCTCCTCTATTGCACCTTTGTCTTGGGAATCCAGGAACTGGTACAGCTCTCTTAATACAGACTTGGCACCGATGAAATTTGTTCCTGGATCGGACCAGATCTTTTTTGGATGTCCTCTAATTGCAGTGAATCGTTGGTAAGTCATCAAAAAGCTCTCTGTTGACATTGTGTCTACCAGGTCTACATGAACAGCCCTGCTGGCCATGCAGCTGAAAACGACACCCCACACTTTCATGAAGACTCTTTTCTTGACAACATCTTTGACGAGGTATGGTCCAAAGAGGTCAACTGTTGTGTACTCGAATGGGGCTGCTGGTTTGGTTCTCTCAGGAGGTAAATCCCCCATTATTTGTTGGCATCTTCTTGCTTTGTACTTTTTGCAGATAAGACAGTTTTCTACTACTTTTTTAGCAATTCTCCTCCCTTGAATGACCCAGCCTTTTCTTCTCATTTTCAGCAAGGTTGCGGCCACACCTTCATGACCCTCATTGTGTGCCTCTCGAGCCAACAAATTAGAGACCCATGCATAGGATGGTAGAAGGGGGACTGCCATGCTGCCTTCTCTGAAACCATGAATTCTTCCACCACAGACTAGTAATCCAGTCTCAATCTCTCGGTACACCACCAAACGGTTTGTAGTGGTAGTCGGAAAGGTCACCCCCTCTTGAGCAGCAAGACAGATGTCTCTAAAGGCGTCCTGACGTTCGTAAGCAGTAATGACCCCACTTGTTGGCACCGCCTCCCACTTTGGTGTCTTTCTAGACTTGTTTCCAGACATAAATTTTCTGGCAGCTCTCCATATGAAAGAAACAGTCTTGACCAGACACATTAGGCTACTGAACCGCTTTTCATCCACCAAGTTTTTGACAGCTGCTCTAGCAGGAGGTCTCCGCTCAGAACTTCGCCCAGAACTATGATCTTTCTTTGCTTGGGCTCTGGTGAGTGCTGCTGCAAATGACTTCTTTTGCATATTATTGTTTTCTCAAGCTGCAGTAGAGACCGCTTTTGCAGACATAATGGGCCACTCACACTCGGGGAGGTGTAGGAACTTTGGTCCTTCTTGCCACTCTGAATTAACATCAAGTTCTTTTGGCCCAGCTCCTCGAGTGACAATGTCGGCTATGTTGAGTTGTCCAGGGATCCACCACCAGTCTTGTAGCTGTGTACTGCTTTGAATTTCTCCAATTCTATTAGCAAAGAAAGTTTGAAATCCATAACTCTCACGCTGAATGGCTCCAAGAATTGTCTGACTGTCCAATAAATGGTACCACTGGCTGATCTTGATCTGGGCATGCTGTTCAAAGTATTTTTTAAGACAACTTGCAAAGACCGCACCACAGAGCTCTGCTTTGACTGCATCTCCCCTCTGGTCTAGAGGTGTCAACTTTGCTTTTGACTCCACTAGTCGAACTGTTATTTGTTTGCTGCAGTTCCACCGTAGGTAGAGAACGGCACCATATGAGTCTTCACTGCCATCTGAAAAGGTAATTGCAATGGGATCAGTAGTGACATCTGGAGGAGTAAGGGCTCTTGGAAATGCAATTTTACTTAGTTGTACATACTCCTCAAATAGATCAACTGCATCTCTGTGGAGCCCATCAGATAAGGCAAGGTCCCATGTGTCTCTAACAATGTTACCCTTTGGTTTTGCCTCCTGGAATGCTCTTCGGACCAAAATGGGCCCTTTTTGCTTTGCTGGTGTTGTCAGGCCGATTGGGTCATATAAACCAGCTACTTGACTCAACAGCTCCCGCCGTGTCAATGGGAGTGGTGTCTTTATCCGTACTTCTTCTAGCAGCAAATCTTGGCCAAGTCTCATTTTTTTCTTTCACTTGGAGAAATTGATTCTCACCAAGTTACATCACCATGTGTAACTTGTCTTCATTTGCAATGTAACCGAGGCCAAGTGCTTTATTGTTTTCCTCCTTCAATTGATTCGGCAGGACAATCATCTGTGGTGATGTCTCCAGTTTCTCTTCCTTATTTTGGCCAGAAAAGACCCATGGTTTTAGTTCAAATCCTCCTGCTTTTAGAATCAACTCTACATTCTTTGTGATGACCTTAAGACTTTTGTGGCAGTTGTGGGATGTTAATATGTCATCAACATAGCTGTGCTCATGTAATACTTGACACTCATCTTTCATGTGGCTGAATTGAGGAAGGTTAGCTGTCTCTCTCATAGCGAGTTGTGCTATACAACCTGCTGGTTTGTCCCCAATATTTACCCGTGTAATTGCATACTCTGAATCACGCCACAAGAAGCGGTGCAGATGAACTTCTCGCTCCTCAAGCCAGACAGAATTGTACATTTTTCTGATGTCTCCCAGGGCAGCAAAAGAGCCCTGGCGGAACTTGAGGAGGACTGCTCGGATGGGATTGAGAACATCAGGACCTTTTAGCAGCAGATCATTTAGACTTTGGCCTCTATACTTTTGACTGCTGTTCCAGACGAGTCTCACTGGGGTTGTAACAGAGTGCGGGTTGGGAGCAATGAGATGGCTTATGTACCAGACAGGTCATTTCCAGGTGTTTAAGACTTCTTCAGTCAGCCTTATTGCAGCCTGCCGGTCAATCATGTCATGGACTTGAGCACTGTAAGCCTTCTTCCACAGTGGTTCCTTGGCCAGTTGTCTCTCCGTTCTGAGAAAGGTCGCCTCCACTGCTTTTTTGTTGTTTGGCAACGTGGAGGGGTCCTCAAGCCATGGATAGCTTGCATGCCAATGGGGATTGTCACTGTGGTCATCAGCACCAGCATATGTCAGTCCACTCTTCACCACTTCTAATTCTCTTTCTTCAGCCAAGGTCATTTCTTTGCCACCGGGCTGGCAGTTGCCACAGCGGCAGCTTCCACATTTTGGGGTGCAAGCAGCACCAATGCTGTCCCACTTCCACCATTCAAGGAAATCACGAGTGGTTGCTGCAGAGCTAAGATGCTTGACGGTAGTTGAGGAGCATACATGCTCTTCATACATCAATGCAGCAGTTCTCATTGACCTGGCAAAGTGGGTTCTGGATTGGTGCGCTGTGAATGTAGCCTCTTCAAACAGCCCAGGGTGTGTTCCTGCAACTGTCTTTCCCAATGGTCCATCCCATAGCACAAGATCTCCAACAGCACATATCTTCTGTGGAACCAGCCAACCTTCTTTATGACTTAACAGCTGTATCTCTTTTGGTCTCACGAGTTCACTGAGGGGGACGTCTGGGAAGAACTTTTGAAGTGCTTTCTCAGTTACATGTTGATGGATGTCTGCAATGCTGTCCAAACCATAGCAGAGGAGTTGGTGGGACTTGAAGTTTCCCCTCTCTGTTCTGACCCGGATCTTTAGGAGGTACCGTCTTGTGGTAACTTGAACTTTTATTCCTCCCACACCGTGGACAACCAGGGTTATGGCTTCACTTCTCAGGTTTAATTTATCGGCTGCATCAAGTGTTATATAGTTGGTGTCTGATGCTAGATCAATTAGAGTCCCAATCTTTTGTCCTGCATTAGCTGTGACCTCTAATAGCATCATGATGACGGGCCACTCCACCAAACCATTCTTTGCTAGAAGGTTGGGTTGATTGGACACAGATGTTTTAGCCACTGCATTACAAAACACATGACGACACTTTTCTGCTTGTTCAGGTGGGAGGCCTTTAATAAAATCTTCTTGAGCTTGGGTGTAGCGGCCTGCTACATCACCTCCCACTGCAGTGTCTTTGCGCCTCTGGGTAGAATGCTCTCTGGCCACATCTGCTCTTGGACAGAGATAATAATGGTGCTCTGCAGTGTGTTGCTCCTTGCAGTCTGGTCTTCTGCACAAAAATTCAGTTTTACAGTTCTCATCCTCCTTGTGAATCTCCAGACATTTTTTGCAGGCCCCCAGTTTCTTAACAGCTTCCCTCTTTTCTGACAGCTTGAGGATACAAAACTTTTTGCAGAAATACAGCCTTTTTTTATGCTTCCCGTCTCCACAAACCACACATCCCTGAGACATGTTTGTTGGTTGCATAGAAGTTCTGGTTCGGGCTTGGCGTGGTTCGGACCTTGGTTTTGACTCCTCATCCTTCAATTGATCCAGCTTTTCATAAATTGCTTCTTGACCTTGAAGAAATTTCAGGAGGTAGTCAAATCGTTTGTCTTGTTCAGCCTCAGCCCCTTTGCTGGCTATATGGAGAAGCCATTCCTTCTTCAGGCTGTCTGGAAGTTTACTTTCTATTGCTTTTGTTATAAGAGGGTTCTTTATAGCACCAGTTGCACCAAGTTCTTCAAGATCTATCAGAGCTTTTTCTACAGTTTGAATTAGCTCAACTATTTTCTTGGGCTGGTTGCCTTTAACTGGTGGAACCTTTTGAAGCTCCTCCACTATTTCAAGGGCAATAGTTGTTTTATTCCCAAAGCGATTCTCTAGAACCCGGAATATTTCATCAGCTGATGTGTAAATTGTGAGACAATGGTCTCGTACTATTTTCTCATCCACACTGTCGAGAAGATGATATTTTTTAATCTCTTTTGATCCAGTAGGTTCTCCCGGCATCTGGAGTGCTTCCCAATGTTTTTTCCACTGATAAAACTCTCTATGAACTCCAGTGAATTTTGGTAGAGCAGCAGGCTTTAGTTTAATGGCCGGGGCCACAGGAAAACTCATAGAAGTGCTTAACCTTTTGGTCCCTTCTCTGGTTTGTTCTTCAATAAATTCTGCTTTTCTTAATGTTAGTTTTGGTAATATGGTCTCAAGAGCTCTAATATGAATCTGAAACTGATGTTGCTCTGCATGAGGAGCCCAGCACTTCCAATGTTTATGTGCTGCCTTCGCTGTCTTTACAAGGTTTTGCAGATGTTCTATCATGAACCCATATGCATCTGTGCTTTTACTTGGATTCACAGTATCCACATAATCTGCGTGTGACTCTGCAGTTGTAATGGCTTGCATCAGTTCATATTCCCCAAAATTTTCCCACAATGTCTTTCGTATTAGGTTTTTTAGCTCCTGCATTTTTTTCTCACATTCTGCGGTTGTTCTATCCAAATCAACCTTTTGTTGTTCACTTAACACCTCTGGATCTGAATTTTCAGCAGTATATTGTTCTGCAACATCATCATTGGCTTCAAGAACTTTACTGGCTTCTACTGTGAGCTTTGCAAAATTATCCTTGAGCTCGTCCTCAGACATCATTGTGTGCATTCGTAGCTCCTTATTGGCTAAACGGGAGAATTGACGCTTCACTATTGTTCTAGCACTCTTCAGCTGCTCCAACACTACTGAGTCAGCCATTTTGATTTTAGCAGCAGGGCAAACACCAATTTTGACTTGTCTCTTTGAGGACACGTTTGGTCCAGCCAACAACTCTTAGTATTCCTCCAGTCTTTAGACGGCGGGTTTTCACTGTCAAGTTTTTTTCGTTTTGATTTTACTGTGCAATCCCAACTTGAAAAGGATGGTCTCTTTTGTGAAACATAACTGGGGTTCAGTCAAGGAGTCTTCATTTTAGTTATTTTTATTTTTACATGATGCTCCAATCATACAGGTGAAAACCCTCAAAAGAAACAGAAACATCTAATTACATTGTGAACTCAACTCCAGACAAATACACTGTGAAAATCCAAAATTAATTTCCACCAATTTAAATCACTTAATTTTAAAGTATAATAAATATTACGTATTTTATCGTAAAATTAAACTAATAAATTAGCATTTTCCATCAACATTTGTTCTGTTTTAACTAATAAACACCAAGTGTATATAAATATACATACTTTTTTTTCATTCATATTAAACAATCAAACAGTCAAAGTTCATGTGGAACAGTATTAGGAGCTTACCGGCTGTCCTTCACAGTTTTTTTTTTCTTTTAAAGATTTGCACAGTTTGCACCTTGCATGCTATCAGCACTGTTTGCCACACATGCTGTGCCACTTTCTCAAACAAGAGTGTGAGGTCAGCCACACCTAAAGTACACTCCCTGATTGCCAGGAGATTGACTCCACCTGGTTCTCATCTCTAGCAGGCAGAGCAGAAAGAAGCAGCAGAGGGGAGTGGCTTCTTGGCAGTTCACCAAAACAATATATCTTTGTGAAATATCTATCCCGGGGTAATCAGTCATCTGTCAGTTTTGATTGTGTCTCTGTTGTGTTCGTAGTCTGAATGGTTTAAAGAGCTGCTTTCATGTGAAGCTCCATCTCAACATTAACAGACATAAGCATACAGTAAATAAATTGATTTTCAATCAGTTTTTTGCACCAAAGACTTAATAATAATGAACACATTTTATTATTATAAAACACAGCAAACTAATGGTGGTAGAGGGCCGCACTGATAACTCGGGAAATCTCATCTGTCTGTGTGTCAATCAGCTCCAAACCATTTCTTTGTTCTGTCACAATTATCAATTTATTCCATTTTGATTATTAGGCTCCAAACTTTGCAAGGACTGACCGCTGCGCTCACCGCTTCCCCACACACACCAAGCCAGCAGGATAGTGATCTTCCCATTCACACTTAGTAACAGTCACGCCCACATCGACACACCCACCACCCCTGTCAAAGCCGTGTGCTGCTGTCATATCATTAATTACTTATTTCATTCATATGGCTCTTACGTACAGAGCCTCAGTGAAAACGTGTTTATTATTATTAACTGTTTGGTGCAAAACACTGATTGAAAATCAATGTATTTACTGCATGTTTAAGATGGAACGGCACTGAAAGCAGCCCTTTAAACTTTTTAGAATACGAACACAACAGAGACACAATCAAAACTGACAGATGACTAATTATCCCACAATTAGCAGAAATAATCCAAATTAGGATGTATTTTTATTTATTTCCTACTTACGGAATGTTTCTGTTTATATCATAAGTTTTTAGTGCCTTTTTATCCTAAAGAAAAAGATGTTAAACTTCAGATATTTCACAAAGAGATATTAACATTCATGGAAAAACCTCATATAACCTTATGTTAAGCAGAAAGTACGGCAGCCACCGTAAGAAAGGCTTACAGTATTCAATTATGCCGCATAACTGATCAGTACAGTTTTGCGAGGGAACGCAAAAGAAAAAAAATTTCCCATGTCCCCTAGGGGGCTCTGTAGAAATGTCCTTTTCCTTAAAAGGAAACAGAATTTTTATGAGATGTGGAGAAATTCCAGTATCAAGTGAGAGCGAACAAGACTTTCTGTAGAACATCAAAAGAGTAAAAGGATGTGATTTGTACAAATACACCTCAATAAAACATTGTCAAGAATTGGAATTAACAAAAATTAGGCTTTCAACAATAGGAGATCATTATGGAAATGGTTTGTCACTATGACCTACCGAAAGGACCAGCGTTAAAGCCTTGGACTGGAGTTGCTGGACTTCCAAAGGGAATCGGACCTGGAGTGGCACCCTGACCAAACGACGGAGTCGATGTCCCTGAAGAGAGAACCGCACAAAACATTATGATTTAAATGAAATATTTACAGATATTCTGAAAATCAAATTATCTTCACAGCTCATTTATCTACTAATAAATATATCTTTCATTAATTTGAAAACTTAAGCAACTGAAGTTGGTTCTTCTTAGCATGTGACTCACAAGATTTTAAACACAGATTATCTAATTTCAATGCCTATGGGACATATTACAGGTAATTCAACAGGTTTTATCACTTCTCTGCATCAGGACGTTCATAGTTTTACCACAAATGATTGCTAACAAAACACCCACATTTCTTTCCTCTTTTGTCCACAGTTTTCTCTCCCTCTTCCTTTTTTTTTTTTATCAGCTATGAGGCACAGCGACGGAATCTTAAACTACTGCTGTGTAAGTTACTCGACAGTTTGCTGCTAGGTAACCAAAGAGCGAGTGAAATAGTTGATGCCATCAACTTGAGGTTGAGCAGCTAAAGCCTTTCCTCTGCCTACATACCCCAGAGTGCTGTGTGGTTCTACTCTGGATCAGAGCTGAGTGTTCAGATGCATTATCTATTGATATTGATCACACGTCAATCGCAATACATTTTGTTACTGATTAACAATACAATTCTTGTAATTTTTTAAAATCTCTTCCATCACCCTGCTATGAGGCTACAGATGAAAGTTAGCCAGGCATATTTATATGATGTGTTCATGTTGATTAATATGCACTGCCCTCTTATAAATAAATACAATTTTAATTTCAATAAAAACCTCACCAAAAGCTGGCTTGTCTGCAGCAGCACCTGCTCCAAAGTTGAAGCTTCCCAGCTGTGGCGCCATATTACTGGAAACTGGCGTTCCAAACTGGGGGCACGACATACTGGCTCCGAAGTTGAATCCACCAGTCGCAGGCTGAGCTGATCCAGAGGCTGCTGGCTGGGCGGCACCGCTGCTGCTTCCGAATGGGAACGTAGAGGTGGAGGAGCTCTGAGTCTGCGTTGATCCGCCGAAGCTCGGTGTGACTGAAGGGGCTGCATTGGCGCCAAACGCAAAACCAGTAGAGCCGGTGCCAAATGCTGGTTTAGCCGGAGTCCCAAAGGTGGGAGCTGATGTAGGGGCAGCGGCGGCGGGAGCAGGCGCTGCAAACGTGAATGGAGCTGGTGCTGTGGCGGTGGCAGCAGTTGTGGATGATGAGCCACCGCTCCCGAAGGTGAAGGGTTTCGGGGGAGCTGACGAAGAGCTGAAGGCCGGTTGGGCTGCTGGTGCTTCAAATGCTGGCTTTCCAAAAGTGAATGTGGACTGGGTGGGCTGGGTGGTGGCGGTAGCACCAGTAGGGGCTGCAGTTGCAGTGGGAGTGGCAGTGTTAACAGTGTTGGCCAGACCAAATCCCCCAAATGAAGCAGTAGTGGTGCTCTGGTTGGATGAGGGCTGACCAAAGGAAAACACTTTGGGAGCTTGGGGATCCGGCTGTGCAGCTCCAAAGCTGAAGTTGCTTGTTTTGGAGATCACAGGAGCTGATGCAGCAGTTGTAGCTGCAGCAGTGGTTGCTGCAGCTCCAAACTGGAACATGCTCCCTGTGCTCGGAGGCTGCACTGAAGCAGAGCTGCAATTGCTGCTTGTGGTTGTGGGCGGTGCGGACCAGTTCCCAAAGAGAGATTTAACCCCCGGCAGGGTTGCAGGCTGAGTCGTCGTAGTGATGCCAGCTGAAGTGTTGTTAAAGCCAGAGAACGAACTGGAGCTGCTGGTCGTCACGTCAAACACAGACATGGTGGGGGCAGAGAGGGTGGAGGCTGTAGAGGTGGCAGAGATGGAGGAGGGCTGTGGAAAGATGGGTTTGAAGTTCTGGGGCAGAGGTTTGGTTTCTGACGAAGCTGCAGATGAGGAAGTGGTTGTGGCGGCCGCGAAGATGGGCTTGAACACAGCAGTCAGAAGAGGATTGGTCGTGTTGATGGGCTGAGAGCTGCTGGTTGGAGCTAGAGGTGGAACAGCAGTGGTGGAGAGTGAAGGAGCAGAGGAGCTGCTGATCAGAGCAGGCAGCCCAAACAGAGTCGGTCCGGTTATAGGGGCAGCAGGAATGCTGGTGGTTGCCTTGGAAACCTGAGCCAGCACCTGGGTGAAGGCAGAGGGTTGGCCCACAGTAGCAGCAGAGGAGGGGTACTGGGACTGAGAGGCAGGTGGGGCAGAAGGGATTGGGGTGGAGGTCTTCAGGGTAAAGGTGGTGGCAGGTGGAGCTGTAGCTGATGCAGACACTAGAGATACAGAAGAGAACAGCAGGTTCAAAAATGCATTAAACTGCAGTAGAAACAATTATGATTAATTGATTATTTAAGTATTTGTCAACCAATTTAGTATTTAGTAAACAATTTAATAATTGTTAACTGGCAAACACAGAGCCAAAACATTATACAAAAAATGGTAAAATTTTACTTTAAAAAAGCAACTTTTTGTCTGTAAAAATATGTTCTACTCAGAACAACTCAGGTGGCAGTTTTAACTTTGGCTGGTTCAAATTCTGTAACAAAAAAACCCAAAATTTTTTAGCCCCTTTGATGCTTCAAGAGCAGAAGATTCTAGCATCACATGCTGATGTTAGAAGAAATGTTGAGGTTTGCTACAAAATGATCACGCATACACTCAAGGTGCTTTTACACTGACAAGTCACACACTAACCGGTTAACGTGCGGTTCGGTTCTACCACAGGTAGTGAGGACATAAACGCCTCTTCGCTGATGTTTGTAGCAGTAATGGAGAACCTTGAGGTTCTGGTTCTAATGGGCCGAAATGAAACCAGATATTTGATTTTATCTTATAGAAATTAATTGCTGGCCCAAACATAATGATAAAGACTCAGATTGGCTGATTATTTCACGATACATAACATTCTCTCACTTTTTTAAAAAATGTGCAGCTTTTTGGATTTAGATAATGCAGTCAACAGATGTAAACCAGTAGCCACACATAAACTTTATTATTTTAAAATTTTAATCCAAACGAAAAATAAAATTCACATCACAAGTTAGTATAGTTCCGGTGTTTCACCACATCAACGCAAAACCACAGTGCCATCAGAAAGTTGACCACAGCTGCACGGTTTCTGTCTTCTTATCACTGTCCGTATTTCAGAGACAAGCTGGTAGCAGCGCTGCTAATTCAGTCATTCTGCTGCAAAAGTTACCACATATGTTTCTGGCGCTGCTTCCTTATCTCATAATAAACTCCTCTGTTCTAAGCAGCTCTCTGGAAGCAGACGGCATGACTGTGGTCCACAGGTAAACGCTAAATGTTGTTTGCAGTTTTCAGGGACTTAAATCACAAGCCAATCAATGAATGTGGACAGCTGTCAATCAAATCTTTTCTGTGCCATACCCTGCTGTGTGCTGCTAGTACACAGTAGGGTATACTAGCAGCACACTAGAGCTGCCAAGGCCGTGGGTCACCCTACTAGTACACAGTAGGGTGTACTAGCAGCACACAGCTGTTCAATGACAATAAATGCAATTTATCTATTTTATCTTTATCTAGTATTGCTCCTGAAGTAGGACTGAGCCACACCAGACTTGCTAATGGAAAACAAATCTGCCCAAGGCAGACTGAGACCATACTGGTTAGAGGCATCTAGTGGAAAGTCCCCTTTCATTTTAGGCAATGAAATACTTAAAAAATAATTTAATTATTTGCAAGTTTTCATGTATTTTTATATATTGTATAAGAAGGCTTCAGTGGTTTAATAAAACATTTGCTGAATGAGCAAATTATTTTATCTGATTAACCGTCAGAATAATCAATAGATGAATGGATTAGTAACATAATCTGAGTTACCTGTGGTGGTGTTGGCAGCAGATGTGGAGCTGGTGGGGACACTGATCTTCACTTTGAGGGCCTCCAGCAGAGTGCTGGGGCCGGCAGGGGCTGCTGCACTGCTGCAGCCACCAGGAATCGGGTCCAGGTTAATGACCGGCATGACAGAGATGGATGTGGGCAGAGGGGCTGCCAGGAGGCTGCTCAGTGTGGCCGTGGGTGCAGCAGGTTGAGTTGAGGTGGAGGCTTCTGGAGGCAAGGACGTCTCTGGTTCTGGGGCTAAAAGTCAACATTTAACAATAAGATGAAAGAGAAAAGAGATAAAAATTCCCCAACAAATTCCTTTAGAGTCACTCACCAGAAGACTCCAGGACTTTCTGGATCTTACTGATGGCTGCCGTTTTCTCTTCGTCCAGATCTTTAGCTGTGATGGTGTAGCCCAGCTCAGGGGGTGGAGGCTGCAACCAAACAGGCATTTAGACTGAAATCTATGTTCCCAAAAATTAGAACCAAAAGGTCCAGAGACGTCATAAAATTCCCAGAAAACTGCGCATAAATCTGGGGTCATAAATTTTTTTTTCCCCCCAGAATTTGCTAAATAGTTTTTCATAGTTTTTGAAGGTTTACTAAGGTTTTCCTTTTACTAGCTTTTATTCAGTCCATAACCTATAGAGCTGCCAAGAGTTTTAAGCTTTTTTCCTGTTGTTTTTTTTTTCATAGAACTGCATTTAATTTCTGCAACAAAAGACCCCAAAAGTACCAGTCGTTTTTATTTAGATATATTTTTCTTGTTCTGAGGCCAGAAACTATGTGCAAATATCAACATCCCATATAACTGTAGCAATCCATTTTTTGTAAACATTTTCTGTTTTTCTTTATATCAAAACCTAAAAATAGGAATGAAAAAATACAACAAATTTTCTGCAGTAGATATTTAATTTATCAAAAATTATAAAATGTATTTTTTTCAAAATGTCAGGTAATATTTGCAGCTCATCTCTGCATGGTAAATTTGTTATACATAAACTAGGTAGCATTTTCTATTTACACAATCAAATGTCAGGATTTACAGCATTAACAAGTCACCAGTTATGTGATGGTGTGAAATACTGCTGAGTTGGATGTGAAGTTATGATTTGGGGCTATTTTTGAAAAACATATTTCTTCTGTGATCAGACTTTGAATTTGGTCAAACGGCATAAGAGATAGATCCAACTTTTAGAAAGAGAAAAAAATACCATATTTTCCGGACTATAAGTCGCAGTTTTTTACATAGTTTGACTTATACTCCGGAGCGACTTATGTGTGAAATTATTAACACAATATTATATGACATCACATGTTATTTTCACACTAAACCACAAGAGGGCGCTCTAGGCCAGTGTTGATAATGTGTGTGGTAGAAGCGTCGCATCTTCTACCTCCTGAGTTAGCGGAGTTTTGTAAAAGCGACACTGAAGATGAAGATTTAGTGATTTGAAGTGACGCGGATGGTTTGGTAAACTTGTTAGCATGTTATTTATGCTATAATTATCTGAATAACTCTTAATATGTTATGTTGACATACCAGGCACGATCTCAGTTCGTTGTTTATGTGTCATGTAACGTTAGTATACCGTACAATTATTCAGCCTGTTGTTGCCTCTATTGTATTTGTATTGCCTTTCAAGATGACATGTCTGTTCTTGGTGTTGGATTTTATCAAGTAAATTTCCCCCAAAAATGCTACTTATAGTCCGGAAAATACGGCATATATATTTGCCTTTTTAATAGTTTTGACTCAGAAAAAACTTAAATGCAGTTCCATCTTTTTCCAGACTGTAGGATTCTCTAATGCAAATTAAATGTATCATTTAGGGTAAAGTCTGGACATTCTGAACTCCTTACCAGAGAGATTTGATCATCCCGGTTGCTGGACACCAGCTGGATCTTTCTTTTTCTTTTCTCACCACTTCCAGTTGAGTCTCTTATTGTTGTGATAGAAACTTTGGGGACTGGAGTTTGTTTTGCTAGAAGATAATCAAAGCTGGAAAATTAAAACAAAGTTCCTACACTTTTCTCATAGTAAAATTCAAGCACTTCTCAAGGTAGAATTTCAAACTTTTCCATCTCCACATTTTGGAGTTAAAAGCAATACAAAATAACTAAAGCAGCAAGTTTCAATTCACTAATATATGAAAACATGTACTGCTGTATAACATCTTGTCACAGCATATTGTAGCCAGACATTTTAAGGATACTTGTTGGTCCCCCAAAAACGACAAAAACCCGGACATTATCATCAATCAATAAAATCCCCACAGGCCGAAAGTGAAAATTGGACGTTATGCCACTAACACTTAGCTTTCATTAACTACTCAGAGGTGGAAGTGAGAGCTATGCGCAATGCAAATAATGTCCCTTCCGGAACACAGTGCACTAAATAATAAAACATAAATTAATGAAGCTTCGAGGCAGGTACATTTTTCTTCAGGAATTTTAATAATTGAGGTACTCAAATCATTCGAGGAATCATTTCAGCCCAAATCTGGTGAAATATAAAACTAAACTAAAATATAAAATATGTGTTGAAATGTCTTTCACACATACCCGATGCACCTGACTAGTACGAGGACACAGCACCAATTTAACAAAAAATCTTGCAATTAAAACACTTTAACTTATAAATTTGTGTGAATTAACTCCAGCATGTGAGGAAAAATAGTTATTTGTGTCTTTTGTATAGGTGTATAAAAATATCAGAGTAGAGCCGCTGCTCCTTCACGTCGAGAAGAACCAGTTGAGGTGGCTTGGTTATCTGGTTAGGATGCCTATTGGACACCTCCCTGCTGAGGTTTTCCGGGTACATCCCACCAGGAAGAGGCCCCGGGGGAGACCCAGATCACACTGGAGGGACTATGTATCTCAGGTGGCCTGGGAACGCCTTCGGATTCCCCTGGAGGAACTGGCCAAGTGACTGGGGAGAGGGAAGCCTAGACCTCACTACTAAGACTGTTACCCCCACGACTCGACTCCAGATGTATATGTATGGGTGTGTGAGAGACAGAGAGAGAGAGAGAAAAAGAAAGAAAGAAGGAAGGAAGGAAGGATTTATGCATTTCAATTTTAAAAGTTCTTGAGCACAAAGGAAGACTGAATGTAGATCAGACTTACAAGAATCAGGTGTTTTCTCTGACATTGTGTGATCTGACCTCACAGAAGATGCTGAGCTGGGAGACTGGATGTCTTCCTCTCTGTTTATGAAACAACGTGTTTAAGACTCGACATTTAGATATCAGTGTGAATGACTGTTGGCAACCAGAGAGCAACAGACCTGGCTTTTTTAGAGGCTCTTTCTGGAGTCTGAGAGCGAGATGATTCGAGGCTGGACAGAGGAGAGCTGGGAGCTGACGGCTTCTTCCACTGCAGAGGAGAACAGGAATGTGGAAACTGAAGAATGCTTTAGTGTCAGAGTTTCCTCTACATGGAATGGATCATGGTGCACCGTCACAGCAAAATAAAAGGCACCACACCTTCAGAATTAAGTTTTGTTTTTAAATATATATTATTTTTAAAGCATGTGAGATATACACAAATACAGCATATGTTGCACACTTGGACTAACCATAATCAAAGTTTGAAATTAATTTAAATATTACGAAACATTAAAATTTTGTTTATTTTGAAAACCCAAAACAGAGCAAGCTCCTGCCTGTCTGGCTATGAAGCTGGCTACTGTGCACTGTTCTTCTCTTGGGAGTGAAGAAAAAAAACTAGACAGTCTGAAGTAGGAGAAAAAAAGTGAAAGAAAGGTACCTGAATGTATTTTTAGTTCAAGCCTATCAAAACAATGATAATGCGAATGTATGTTGCATTTGAACAACAATAAAGTTAGTATAGTTTAGGGATGCTCTGATTAGTTTTTTTGCTGCTGATACCAATCACATGGATTAGCTGTTAATTTTTCACTTTAGCAGTAGCATGCTAATGCTATATTACTATGTGATCTGAAAAAAATGGAACCATAAAAATCAGCCAATTTAGACAAAAAACATGCAAAAAACTAGCAGGCATAATGCAGTAAGTAGTCAGTCAAAAAGACAACTGTAAAACCTGCCATCATTAATACAATATTTAACAATACGGCCCTAAATTATACATAAAGTCAAATAAATCTCAAAACATTGCCTATATCAAACAATGTCAAGTAAAAAGTACAAGTTGCATTAAAATAAACAATCCTAAATTAATAAATCTAAACTGCCTGACAGCATGGCTAGCTGTTTTGTCCAGGTTCTGGTTGGTTGTTTCTGACCGGGCAGTGTAATTCTGCAGAACACAGGAAGGAGGCAGAGATCAATTTTTTTCACAGATTATCTCTCGTGTCAGGACAGTGAAACCAGGCCTGTCATCATAACAAATTTTGCTTGCTGATTATTTGTCCCAGAAATTACTGTGATAAACAATAAAATTGTCATTTTGAGACCATTGTTAACTAATAGCATAACAATGCAAATACACCTACTCAGAGTACATTAAAATATTTTCAGAAGAAGAGTAAGGGATCCAAGGAAGACGCTGAGGTAACATTAAATGGAGATGCTCAATGTTCGCCATAGAAATGACAGTGATCTGTACCAGGACATGTGTAATATTTAAATATTTCTAAATGTCCTTGTGTCATGTTAATGATTGAAACAAATCTATACAACCCGAGAGTTTAAAAACAACTGTAGAAAAAAATTCTGTATCTCTGCTACGATGACGGCGCTGTACCTGGCTGAGACCAACTGAGGAGCTGTAGGAGCTTTGGATGCATTTCTCCTGGTGCCGGGCGTTCCTCTGGCAGCATGAGCTCCAGTACCGGAGCTGATGGAGGAGGTGCGGGACCTCTTCATGGTGGTCTCATCTATCGCTGAGGTCATGCCTCTTTTTAAGCTTCCTGGTCTGGGAGAGAAAAAAAAAAAAGTGACACAAACAGGGGTTTCTGAAAAAACATGGAACTGAAAAAAAGGAAGGAAGATGGATGGGGAACACTCATATAAATGGATTGCTGAGTGATGAATAAACTGATTGATGGATGGATGAGGAGGTAGGTGAGACTTTTATACAATAGAATGGGGAATAAATAACAGTATTTTTCCATATTTATCAAAATCCAGAAAACATTTAAAGGTGACCTCAAAACTTTCTTGAACGGGCTAGGATAGGTCTGTGGACTATGCAAAACATGTTCATTGCATTTTTTCCACAATAGCATTCTTAGATAATGAGATTTTAGTCTGCTTAGTTCTGCCTATTTTGAACTCCTAGGGCCTCTTGTCACTTTAAATCCAAATAAGCTGCTGTTGGCCATACCATCCAACTCAACATTTACACTTGCACTTGAAAATGCTGAAAATATGAAATTATACAATCCTACGTCTTTGAAAAGCAGAAGTGCAGCCTCTTGCACAACCAACAAGAATGCAGCAAGTGGTTTCTGAATGACAATCCAAAAATAAAACACTTGTGTGTTCCAGCAGTCATTGTATGGCACATAGAGCGGCAAAACCAGCTGACCAAAAGTTCTGGAATTTCACTTGGGTTGCTAGGTGATGGCCTGAGCTAGGCTGGGGTTACTAGGCAATCACTCGGTGTGACTCCACAATTGGGAGAATTTTGAAGTTGCATGTTTTCTAGACACCAACTTATTGCCAAAAGACCTCAGGGCTTTTTTTAAGTGCTTGGGTTGTTTTTAGAAGCAAATGAAACTCAAATGGAAGTACAAAAACATGCAAAATGTGAATTTTGCATGACAGGTCCCCTTTGAATCAAATTCCAGACTACGCAGAGTCTGTCCAAGTTTAGAGATTCTTGACTGACTCACTTGGGGACCAGCTGGGATGGCGTTCCGTTGGGCAGCAGAGGCTCAAAAGCAGAGTGAGAACTTCCATCGCTGTCATTACGCCTGAGGAGGGGAATCAGAACTGATTACTGAAAATGTAGGGTGTAGGGATGTGTAACGATCTCAGCCACTTGCTCCATATTACTGCCAGTCGATTATGTAATCAACAAGCATAACCGCGATGAGCCAGTAGATTACAGATCTTTATCGTAGGTGAAATTTCTATTGTTTCTGCTGTACACCGTTTATACTGCACATTCCTACTAGGGTATGTAATAATTGATTAATTGATTATTAATTAAATTGATTATTTAATTAATAATCAATTAATAAGAGTTCAGCAATATAATACAACATGATTAAAGTGAAAAGGTTTTGTTTGCTAAAAATCTAAAAAAGATTTATTTTCTGCAATAATTAATTGTCCACGAGTAGATCATACTGTGCGTATAAAAAGTATTCAACTCCTTAGTGCTTTGACCAATCATGATCATTACAATTAGGCTTTTTTGACAAAAAATAAAATAAAATCTTAAACAAACCTTTTAATATCACAGAAAATTAAAGACAAAATGATAACTAAAGAGAGCTATGCAACATAAAACTACTCAGTGCATAAATATTGTAGGGCTGATCTGATGAACACCTTTTTGATGACCCAGTTAATAATAAAGTGTAGCTATCTTAAGCGTGATTTCTATTAAATCAGTGTAAAAAGGTCTTCAAACAATATCATTTATCGCAATAATTTTTGAGACAATTAATCGCTCAGCAAAATTTGGTATCGTGACAGGCCTAGTTAATTATTCAATTACTAAATTAGTTTATGATTACTTCAATAATCGACTCATCATTTTAGCTGAGTCTATTCACCTGGAGTGGAATGGAGACCTAACCACACAGAGCTAAAAAGAGTGAATATTTACGCACTAATTTCTTTAATGTTATATATTTTTATTTAATTGTCATTATTTTATGGAACTTGGTTTTCACGTAGTAATTTTTTGTCAAAAAATTAGATTTTGTTGGTCATAATTACTTTGTTAAAGCAATAAAAGGGTAAAACATACCATGGGATGAATATTTTTACAGATTTGATTGCTCCTCCAACAAAGCTACATTTCTCATTTTTTAGAAATAAGAATGAAAAACTTTCTAAATCTAAAGGTCTTTAAAAAAAATAGATCCTATGTCAACCCGATCCAGTCATATTTACCTTCTTTTGCTCCTCTGCTCTGTGGTGAAGCTCCTGTCCTCGTCCTCCACTTCCCTCTTGCGGCTCTCCTTCAACACCCTCAGAACGCTCTCTCTGGAGCAGGGGTCCATAGGGGCCTGGGTGAGCCCGGCACAGCTTTGATGGTTCACACTAGAATCCAGACCAGACATGCAACTAAACTTGACGAGACTTGTTTGGAGATTTCAGTTCAATAACCATTAAGATTAAGACAGTTATGAAACAATATGAGACCTGGGGTTCCTGTGGTCAGGTCTTGCGATTTTCACGGTGACGGGGCTGACGGCAGCCGGGGAATTACGAGGACTGAGGATGTTCTTCTTTCTGAAGCCATCCCACTTGACGGGAGGCAGAACTCCCACTGAGGACACACCGAGCTGCTGCAGGGGGTAGTGACGCTGAGGGGTGATGGTGAACCTCCCTGGGGCACCCAGCGTCTCACTGCAAGGAACATGGTGAGGTAAATATCACTTCCATCAAGTAGAAATATACAGCAAAAGTTTAGTATAGCAAAAGTTTCTCTTTGATAATAAGTGTGACCAGAATGATTACAAGGAAAATATTGTCTAAAGAAGCTTGTCAGCTGTTCATTAAGGCTGCCACAGAAAATACGATTATATGAATAAATGACATAATTTACAACAGTACAGTAAATAATTTCTTCATTTTATTTTTGCTCTCATAAGCTGGAGATGGCTGCTACTCATTTTAACTTTATCTTGTTGAAAATATAAAAATGTCTTGTCACACAAAAAACTTACATCAATAACAAACCTATGATGTCTTGTAAAGGACATGAAGAGAAAAACGCCACAAAATCTCTGATTGGTTCTTCTTAAATAATATATTCTATATAGACTACCTGTGTCAAACTATTTACTATCAAATTGCTGGAATAGCCTGGTCATTCAGTAGCTTAAGCTGACTTCAATGTTGACATGACCAACTGCAACAACCTCAGATCATAGCGATGTTTCTACAGGCATGGCTTCATCAGATCACATGACCTTAAATCATTCCAGATCAGGATTCACCAGCCTTTTTGCAACTCAAGAGCTACTTCACGAGTACTGAGTAATATGAAGGGCTAACGGTTTGATATACACAACTTACCTTTAATTATATCACTTAATTGTCGATTTATCTATTTTTGGGACAGCTTGGGAGCAACATTTGAAGAAATGAGAGGCTGCTTGTGATTAACTTCCCAACAAAACAAAAAAAGGAGGGTGTGGAAGTTAAAAACAATTCTTAGAAAACTGGTTTATGTCTTCTCGTTTCTATTTTTGAGGCTTACTATGCAACTCATTAGAATGGTAAAAGGCTCAAATCCATCAAGTTTGAGTAGTTTCATGAGAAAGTAAATAAAAGGTTGTATTTTTGCCTAATCCTAGTTAGCAACAAAAGTTCGCAATTTGATTGAGATTTCAAAAAGGTTTTTACTGCCACGTTTTAAAAGCTTTTTTGTTGCGTTTCTTCACACGCGTGAATATAAGTGAAAGTGAGCAAATTTAAACCCGCCAATAAACTTTCATCTAGAGGATGAATTGGTTAGAAATTCTAAAGGAGGAGGTAGACACGTCTTTATATTCTTGTTTAATTACCCAGTGAATGAAAGTCGCCTGTTCGGGGTATAGACAGCATGGTTGGGTCTAGCCAGCCTTTCCCGTAGCTGCTCTCGGGGGTTTCTCCCGGCTCTTGGCCTCCCAGAGTCGGCGGTTGGACTTTCGGGTTTCCCGATATAACTCCCCATGAGAAAATCCCGGGGGCTGAAAAGAAATGAGTCGCTTGACAAGGGTTCCCTTCGGTAAATCCCGGTTTCACTTGGTCTTTGTCTGAAATGTCCCTCTGTTTCTCTGTGCTCAGCTCTGTAGCCGCTGATGCTCCTTTTCGGTTTTCCCCGCGCAGTCAACGACACGCCGGTCGTCTCCAAGCCCGGTAACCAGCCCCGAAACACGGATGGGATATGCAGCCCACCTCGAGGACTCGGGCCTAACCTGGCGGGAAGATGTTCTCCACTACGATAGTAAAATGCAAAACAGCAGACTGATAGAATTAAAGTTCCGTAAATAAAGATAGGTATATAATAAAACACTAGCAAAACTAGGCATAAAACAGAGAGAAGCGCTAAATGTTTCTCTCTAGGTGACATGGCGGTAGCGCGCCGCCCGACGACTCTCATATCTCTTCATGCTGCTTTGGTAAGTTTCGGTGCGCCAGCGCCTTCTACAGAGCAAAGTCAGGAATCACAGTGATGAATAAAAAATTTAAACCCTTTTTGAAGAATGTCTTTTTTTTTTATATACAACTGTTAAATAGTTTAGTGCATATATATATATATATATATATATATATATATATATATATATATAACTTATTTAATTCTGTCATCTATTTTAATATTAGTTTAGTGAGGGTCTAAGTCTGTTTCTGCCCAAATACTTCAATTTTAATTTTATGAACCCATGGGCCCCATCTCCACAATTTATCTGTCAAGGTGTGCATTTCTAAAATTCAATCTGCATTCATGTTACTTTTGGAGTAATGATGTCATCTTCTGAGTGGCCTTGCAGCTCAAAATGATACATTTGCTTCACTGTGGATGACAATATCTTCAGTCAGCATAAACCAACAAAACATGTTCAGCTCTGGGACTCAGAACGCATCTCCTTCCTAGAAAGTTAAATGGACATTACCATACTTGCATATAATTCTGTGAACCAATGAACATGCATATGAAACTGTACCTTAGGGTTGAAACAGATGTGTGAAAGTCCCTAGCTGTCATTCTGATGTCACATCAAAGTACTATTTGTAGTGCTGCCTTACAATGGAAAATATGAAATAGATTTACACAATAGATCCATGATAAAATAATCAAATCCAGCATTCCTCTTCAACACCAACTCATGAGTTTCAAGCATTCAATTACACCCAAATATGATGTCTGACCACATTATTAAGAAAAGTCGGCAGGACAAAACATTTTCTTTCAAGGTTCAAAACTGGGTTATGAGGAAAACAAAGTACAAGGTCAAGTTGAAAAGAAGCAAAGTATTTTGGTTTATTTAAAAGAATAATAAATACATTACAGAAGAGTTCAGTTTCATGTAATTTGCAAGAAATTTACCCTGTCATGGATGTTAAACTTTAAACAAAGTTTTGTAAAATGACATATGTACAAAAAAGAACAGAACTTGAAAAGAAAACAAAGTTGAGTTTTAATTAACTGGAAATTTCATCATGCGAACATATGAAAGCTACCAAACAAAAACCAAAGCTTCACAACTGAGGCAGTGAAATGTACAGATGTTTTGTGCAGGAATAACATCCTGCAGCAGCATCTCCTGTCTTAAGCAATCTGTTAATCTTTCATGTAGGTGAAGGTTTTAAATGAAACAATGACTAAAGGCAAAGTCAGATTTTCCACTCAGGAAAAAGGTGCAACACAGTCTGCTTGGTGCTTTTGTTGTTTGGCCAATATTCTATTTGATCTTTGTTAAAGCAACAGCTCTCCTGTCAGTGTTCTGAAACAAAGCTCGGACCAGACTCTTCACCTCTGAACCGGAGAACTCTACAGCCAGTGGACCCTTACCATCAGTCCATCTGAGGAGAAAAGGCCCAGAAAGAAGAAAGTCAAAGAAAAAAAGAAGAAAATTGGAGAAAAAAAATAGATTTTTTTGTCAGTTTACTTTCCATAAGGAACACCACTGGAAATATTGTAATGATAAGCAATTCAGATAAGCATGACAGATTAGCACTTAATAATAACTGTGATGATAAGCACTTCAATTAATCACAAGATAAATTAAAATGAGCTTGAGTATTTACTTTTAGACAACAATTGTTAGAAAGATGCTCGTCTTCAATATAGTTGAAAGGCCGCTATTTTGAAAAATGCTCCAAACATTTGACACTCATTAGGAAGCAGATAGCTTGCACTACCTGTCACTTTTGCCCGTTTCCCCTGTCTAAGCTGAATGATTAACATTTTTTAAACTAATTTTGGTTACAGAGATTTTATAATTCATTTTAATTACTGGGTTGTTTTGTTTATTTTGAATATTTAAAATGTTTTCCAGTTCCAGAGTTTGATAGTATTTCAAATTTAAGGTTTTTGATCTTCTACAGGACGTTCTTGCATTATTATTATTATTATGTCGTTATTATTGTATTAGTTAAAAATGGTCTCAAATGACAATATTATTTGTCACAATAATTTTGTGGACATTTATTGTCCAGCCATTTGCGTTATTGTGACAGGCCTAAACATTGGATCAATAAATCTCATTTTTACTCAATTTATACAACCTTATAATTACTTTAAACCCAACTAAGTAGAAAAAAAAAGTTTTTAATGTTTGAACTCAATATAAAATAAATTCTTTAAATATTTTAACATTATCTTTATCAATACATGTTAAAAAAGATCAAAGCCTCAGCTTGTGCTTTCAGAATGAATTATCTTTGTTCTGTCATGACTTTAGCGTTTCTAACCTGTCAACGATCTCTTGCAGGTTGGCTCGTAGCATGACGACGAGCTCCTTCAAAGCGCTCCACTTCTTCACGTAGAGCGGCACTTCCTCCTGATACTTCTTATTTTTGTTCTCCTCAGCCAGGGGAATGAACACCAGCGGGCCTTCCTCAATGATGGTCTGGCATAGGGTATGGAGGTGCTCTCCATCCTCAGAGGAAATATCCTGCACATACAACCCCAATTAGTTCTATATGCTACATGACAGATAGTTGAAAGGATGAATACAACTTTTAGACATCTGGTAGAACATTAAGGTTGGAAAAAAGTCCTTTCCCTTACTCATCTAGACCTGGAAATCAAATTCCAATTATTTTCCTCCTTGTATTGGAATATTAAATGTACTCAATATGTGGGTAAGTTTGTCATAAAATATCTTCAGATCTTATGAAAGTATGTATTTTTGAGTTTTTCTTTCATACATTTAATAAAAGAAATATATTTGGGTGTCAATTTTCTAAATGAGGTTACACTAAACATTTAATGAAAACGTATTACAATGAAGACTTGAGCAGAAGGCCATTATAATATGGAAAACACTTTTACTTAAAGGTTTCTTCTTTTTCTTGTTTTAAAGTAAATTTGATAGCAGAATATAATAAACTAAGTACAATCTCAGTAAGAAAATTGTAAACATTTTTTCTAAGCAAGTTATTTAACTCCATTTATTTTATATAGGTTATGAAAAGGAATCTTGCCTTCTTAAAATTCACCAAATCCTTTTGGTCTGGAGCTGACTAACCTTAGCAATATTTGGTTCACCGTGAATTAAGAACACCATACAGTAATTTAAATAAACTTTTAACCCACACTTAGTCATGTCACCAACACATAAATGTAAACTGCATAAAAACCCCCAAAAACAACAAAAACAAAAAACAAACCTCAAGCATCATGATTTTAGCAATAATTTCTGTGATGGCTGTATTGAGCAGGTTGCCCATGGCTTTACAATAGATGCTGACAGGAAGCACATCCTGCCACACAGTTCCCAGCTGCTTCAGCTGATGAATCACCTGCACACACACACACAAACACATCAGCAATTAGTGACAAACCGAGTATGAATGAAAAAACATTATATTATAAAGTTGCATTTTTCACTTATCAGAGGCACATTTATTGTGTACAAGAGCTTAAAGTTTACTCATAAAATATATAAAACTGTTCCCGTACACTATAGACGGACACTGAGTTAGCCATGACAATGTCTTATTAACATGGTCACATCCTAACATAAACCTGCTGCAAAATGAAACCACCCACCCACTCACTCACTCACACTTTACTTCTCACAGTGAAGTGAGAAGTAAATGTGTTTTCACACTAACACATTCCGTTTTCACTGGTGTTTTTAATAGGGTTGTTTCGGCTGGCCGGAAAAAGTTATGGTGCTGCAGGCTTTAGGAGCCTTTTATGACGGCACGGTATTAAGATACCAGTTGGCGTGGATTTTTCGGTTGAGGAGTGTGATTTGGCTGTTGGGGAAATTGTTGGGTGTGAAAGTGTGATGGCAGCGTCCAGAATGAACAATGCAGTGGTTATGTTTTTGGACTCGATTGAGAAGGTGAACAGCGTAGTTGAGAGGGGGATTGTTTTGAGAAATACGCAAACTACTGTTCTCCCTTTGATTAACCCTGCAAAAAAGATCATCTTGTCTAATTTGCCACCTTTCATCAGCGATGATGTATTGCTGAAAGAATTGTCACGTCACGGTCAGACTGTGTCGGCAATAAAAAGGCTCCCTTCGGGTTGCAAATCAGCGAAGTTGAAACGTGTCTTTTAGAAGACAAGTGTTTATGTTTCTTAAAAATGATATTGAGGACCTGAGTATAGTAATGAAATTTAAGGTTGACGGCTTTGATTATACTATTTTTGCGACAACGGAAACTATGAAGTGTTTTGGATGTAACCAGGGGGGACATTCGATCCGTAATTGCCCTTAAAAGGTTCAAAAAGACACTGTTCAGGTTAACGAAAATTCAGAACCAGGGACATCAGCAGATACTGTGAATGGAGCGCCAGTGGGCACAGTTGGGGAGGGAGCTCCGGAGGCTGATGCTGGGGAAGAAGACCCGGTGGCTGCCAGTGGGGAAGGAGCTCAAGAGATTAATGATGGGGAAGGAGTTTCAACTGGGGAGCAAAAACTATCAAATGTTGCAGAACGTGACATTGAGGATGTCGTTAGTTCTGTTGAGGGGAGTAAAGAGAGTCAAACGACTACACAAGAAGGACTACAAGAAGAAATGGATGTTGATGACTTAATTCACAGTGAAGGAAATTTGATAAGGGATGATGAAAGTGTTTTTAAAGTACCAAACGCTAAAAGAAAATCTAAAGAACCTTAAGGGGTGAAACCTAAAAAGAATCAGTTAAAGGAAAAGAGAGGGAAGGAAAGTGATTCAGAGGCTTTATCTGATTCTGATAGAGAATCTTCTGATTCCTCTATTCCTGATGGCCAGAGCACTAATGGTTACAGTCTAGAACAGATTAGAAGGTTTTTGGAAGTGACAAAAGGAAAACGGGATGTGGTCATAGATGATTTTTTTCCCAAATAGAAAATTGTTTGTTGACTCAGTTAAATGGTTAATGAGAGAGAGGACTTCTGATGGGTTAAGGGACACTGAAGTATATATACTTCGAAAACTGGTGCAAAAAAATCATAGCTCGAATTAAGTAATATGAAAGTTATAAAACAGCTGGTTAGATGCTGTATTTTCTTTTTTCTTTGGACCTTTTTCTGTGTGACTGAGTAGATTTAAAATATCATCTTTGAACCTTAATGGTGCAAGGGATGTGAAAAAAAGGGCTGTGTATTTTTAACTTTTAAAGTCTAAAGGTATTGATACAACTTTTGCTCAAGAGACTCATAGCAATGTTGAAAATGAGATTGATTGGAAGAAAGAATGGGATGGAAATCTTGTTCTGAGTCATAAAACTACACTAAGTGCAGGAGTAGCTATTCTTTTCTCAAGGAATTTTCTTCCAGTTTCTATTGAAATTGAAAATGTTGTATCTGGAAGATTGTTAAAGGTTATTGTTAAATATGAAAATATAAAGTTGATTTTATTAAATGTATATGCTCCTGTGAATCCAAGTGAACGCTGTGTTTTCTTAGAAGAGTTAGCAACACACTATTAAATTGTGTGTCAACAGATTACTTAATTTTAGGAGGTGATTTTAATTGTACAATAGATGATTTAGATAGGAATCATTTGGAGCCAGAATATTGAAACGCATTATTGAAACATATGATTTAGCTGATGTATGGCATTTTAAAAATGGAAAGATAAGGCAATATTCCTGGGCTCATTATAAAGAGAATTATATTACTTTGGTAAGGTTAGATAGATCTTATTGTTTTGGGCATCATTTACAAATATTTAGATCATGTACTATGTGTCCAGTGGGTTTTTCTGATCATTGTATGATCATAGGGAATGTGTTTATAAATAATTTAAGACTTAAAAGTGCATACTGGCATTTTAATGCTGTTTTGTTAAATGATGGTTGTTTTAAGAAAGAATTTTTGTTTTTTTGGAAACAGTGGAGACTCATAAAATGTCAGTTTACATTTGTACAGCAGTGGTGGGATATTGGCTAAATTAAAATTCAGCAGTTCTGTAATCAATACACTTACAATGTTACAAGAGAGATGGTTAAATCTATTGAAGAATTAAGAGACTGAAATTGTGGAACTTCAGGATTTTTGAGAGTCCACAGGAAATCGAGGCCATATTCAGGTGCCCAAACGAAAAAAAGCTGCTTTCGCCGATCTGCTTGGGGTCAGAGCACAAGGAGCTCTGTACGTTCATGTTTTCAAAATATCTCTGAAATGAATGCTCCTTCAAAATTCTTCAGTTTGGAGAAGAAAAATGGACAAAATTGTCTCATTCATTCCTTTCGTTCTGAAGACGGAAAAGAATTGACAGATCCCACTGAACTGCGGAAAAGAGCTGTGGACTTTTTTTCAACGCTATATGCCAGTGATTATAGAGAAGACTCAGTGATAACAGAAGAGTTCCTTAATGACTTGCCAAAGGTGTCAGACCAAGACAATGTTGTTTTGGAGCATGCTCTAGCACTGAACTGCAGGAGGCGCTGCTGAGTATGGAAAATGGCAAAGCTCCAGGAATAGATGGCTTGCCTGTGTAGTTTTACAAGTCGTTTTGACCCGTGTTGGTTGAAGATCTGTTGGAAGTCCTCAATAACAGTGTGGTAAGGGGAATGTTACCCCTTAGCTGTCGAAGAGCTGTGCTCACTCTTCTTCCTAAGAAAGGGTGATCTTTTTGAAATAAGGAACTGGAGACCGGTCATTCTATTGTGTACTGACTATAAGATCTTCTCAAAGGTTCTGGCGTGAAGATTGAGAGAAGTGATTGATCAAGTTATATGTGCTGATCAGTCTTATTGCATCCCTGGCAGATCAATAAGAGATAACATAACTTTAATTCGAGATTATTTGGACATTTCTATTTTATTGGATTTAAACTTTGGTCTGCTTTCTATAGACCAAGAAAAGGCATTTGATGGAGTGGAGCACCAGTATTTATGGAATAGTTTGAAGGCTTTTGGTTTCTCCTCTGGGTTCATTGCCATGATTAAAAGCCTTTATTGTGACATTGAAAGTGTATTGAAAGTCAATGGTGGTTTAAGTGCACCTTTTAATGTAAAGAGAGGTATTCGCCAAGGTTGTGCAATGTCAGGAATGTTGTATTCATTGAGCATTGAACCCTTGTTATGTCAAATCATGAAAAAGCTGCAGGGGGTGAAATTAAATGAAGTTTTGTTACCTTTTCAACTTTCTGCATATGCATATGATATTATTGTGGCAATCACAAGAGTTAGATGTTTTTACTTTAATTAAAATTATTGAGTGTTTTGGTAAAATTTCTTCATCCAAAGTTAATTGGAACAAGAGTAAAGCTTTGTTAGTTGGTAAGTGGACAGAACAAGAACCTAAATTACCTGATGAATTAAAGTGGTCGAAAAATGGTTTTAAATATTTGGGTGTTTATCTGGGGGATCAAATAGAAGTAATGAAAAATTGGGAAAGTTTTATTGAACTGATGGAGGGTAAATTAAAAAAATGGCACTGGCTTTTGCCACCAGTTTCTTACAGAGGCCGTACACTAATTATTAATAATCTGGTTGCTTCAACTTTGTGGCATCGCTTATCTGTTCTAGAACCCCCACCAGGTCTTTTGGTAAAACTACAGACAATTATTTTGAATTTCTTTTGGGACAGATTACATTGGGTCCCTCAGAGTGTTTTGTTTTTATCAAAGGAAGAAGGAGGGCAAGGTTTGATTCATTTAGAAAGTAGGAAAGCAGCCTTCAGGTTACAGTTTTTAAAGAGTTTTTTGTATGGTGATCAAAATGTTTTGTGGAGACAAGTTACAGAATTTTTTTTTCTCAAAAGTTGGTAATTTAGGTTTTGGTAAAACTTTGTTTATTGTTCACCTTTCAAAATATAGTGTAAAGCATTTGCCATCATTTTATGCGAGTGTGTTAAAAACTTGGAACCTGATGGAAACGAAGAGAGATGGAACATCCACATCTTTAAATTGGTTAGAACTCGAACCCGTCCTCTAGGGATCTGGTTTGGGTTCAACTTGGGACAATATGGCTATGATTCCTGAACTGTTGATGAAAAGGGGGGTTGATTACGTTGAAACATCTGCTTGAACTTGTTGGAACTGAAATGGACGATGCCGTTTCTCTGGCTCGAAGATTGGAGATTCACTCTTTAAGAACTGTAGGCATTATGTTGACAACATTTAAGCGGATGTTATCTGAAGATGATAAAAGACTCATAAAAGGATGGTTTGATGGAATTCTAACACCGGAAAAAGCAGATCCCTTCTCTAAATTGTGTTTTAAGCCACAATTGAAAGATCTTGAATGTTCTGGACTCTTTTTAGAGAAAGATAAAAAGGAATGGACACTTTTGGACTCTGTGAATGGTAAGATAATATATATGAAATGTGTAAAGGCTTTGAGCAAAGTAAAATTGAAAGATAAAAAAGATACTCCTTGGAGAGATTTGTTTTAAAGTTGGTTTTGAGGTTAAACCTGTATGGGGATTACTTTATAAGCAACCATTGACTAAAAATGTTGGCGATTTACAGTGGAGAAATTTGCAGTTAATGCTTTTGTTTCTATTATTAATCCCGGTGTGTCAGATAAATTTCCCTTTTGTTCATTAAGAAAAACTATCTTTCATTGTTTTGTACAATGTTTTAGGATAATGGATTTATTTACATTATTAAGAAATATTTGGAGAAAGTTTTACAGAACAGTCTTTTATTTTTGGTTTCTTATATGGACAAAAAAAAAAAAAGAAGAAAATTGGACGGCTGTTAAATTTTTTTCTTGGTCAAGCAAAGCTTGCAATATATTTGAGTAGAAAATTTAAAATTAATAAAGAACAAAATACTGATTGTGTAAAACTCTTTAAGAGTATGGTTATAGCAAGAGTGATGTTAGAATATAAATATTATTTAAAAGTGGATGAACTAAATATTTTTCAGAACATATGGGATTATGAAGGTGTCTTATTTACTTTAGACAATTCTGAACTATCATTTATGAATGTGTTAATTTGAAGTTATGTTGAATGTTTATATGCATAACCACTGAGTGAATAAATGAGTTTTTAAAATCAAAATTCAGTCTCTCTCTCTCACCTGTCTTACTGCTTTGCTGGCTGCAGTGTAGTTGTCCTCATCGTCCAGGTTGCAGAAATTGTGAGCTGTGGACAGTCTCTCCAGGAGTTCAGCTCTCTGGACGTTCAGCTGGGCCAAAAAGCACTGAGCACCTAACAAACAGAGGACAGCCTGAAGCTAGAGCAGATCTAAATGTGTGTGACTCCACAAATATGCAAATAAACTTTCAAGACTTTTTTCTTGTTTTCTAGAAACTTAGAAAACTGCCTATCTTTTGATAAGACGATTGTGTGCATCCGTTTAAATGTTTTGTTTCAAAACGATTCGAGATCTCATCTCCATTAATCACTCTACTCATTTCATGAAAATATTGCATGTTTAGTTGATTTTAGCTAAAAAAAAAAAAAAAAAAAAGTCAATGCACTTACAGTTGCATTTTTACCTCAGATTGTTGTAGCCATCTTCTTGACAAGCTGGCAAAATATTAAGATATCTCTGCATTAAACATCAAATTATTATAAATTTTTTAAAGACCATTATGAATTAAATGTAAGACTAGGGATGCTTTGATAAGGGTTTTTGCTGCCGATTCTGATACCAATCATCCATGAGACCGATCTCTGCCGATCACTGCTGATTTCCTGGAATGGCTGTTAATTTTTCGCTTTAGGTATAAATTATACCATTTTATGTGTAGCAAAATGGAAAAAATTATCTGGCAATAAATTCACCTAATTTAGACAAAATAGACATAATTTAATACATATCTAAAATCATTTTCTTTAATTTATAAGCCACAGCTTTAAGCAGACATTCGGTGTAAGAGTTCACTGTCTGGTGGAGATGGTGAGAAAGGACAATTTCTCCAGCCTTCATGTTCTATGCAGATGTCTAAAAGTTATATTCTCCATCTCTGAAATATTACTATCAGTAGCGCGTAGCGGCAGTCCAAGAGCGAGAGTAGAACCAGCGTCATACACCGCCAGCTTGAAGACTTGAATTATTTTACAGGTTATTCGTTTAGCTTTCTGACCATCATGCTCTATTATGACAATCATGCTCTTCCGGGTGAGTGTTGGTAGCTATGCACTGCTTTACCTCTTTTTTCATGGAAATCGGCTAATTATGATTGATCAGCACACCTCTAGTGTCTATATTTTTCTTAACTGCTGGCTCACCCAGTTTCCTGAATCCAGGCACCATGTCAATGAAAGTCGCGACGCCCTCGCTGAGGGGCTGCGGCAGGTGGGCTCGAAAATGGTGCCCCAGTGTGAGCAGGTGGTGCGCCAAATACATGCAGTTGTTGTGCTGGACAGCAGCAAGGTGGGGAAACTTGAGTAGGTTCTCCCTAAAAAGAGCAAAATTACAAACATTCCTCTCTCCAGAGACAGTATTTGATTTATGTGACCTGGGACGGAAGCATTCTTACTTGTGGTACGTCGGCACAACATCATGGAAAAGCTGAAAAATGTTTCTCACAGTGAAGAAGAGCTGCAAGGCGCTGAAACACAGAGAGACATATTAGCTAGGTTTTTCTCCCAGGAGGAGGCCGGCTGCATTTCAACAGTAAAAGTCTCTGAAACTTACCACGGAGTGGAGCTTCCTACAGCTTCACACAGCGTGTTGACCGCCAGCTCCATCAGCTGTTGCACAGACTCACTGATGCGACAGGCTGGCAGGCGCAGACTGCATGCAGACAACTGCTTGGAGTTCTCCATCGACACCTCTTCCTTCACCACCTCCTGCTTCACTTTCACCTCTGAACCGGGAGGAGGCAGTTTGGGCAGCCGCAGTTTCGACTCAGGACTGATCTAATGGAGAAGAAAAGGATCGAAGCTACTGAGAGAAACAGACTGCAGGAACTTGACAGGAAACAATGTGAGGATGTTGCTGAAAGATTCCTACATATTTTTAAATGAAGATTCAATTCTCATCCAGGCAAAACTGTGCCACCTTGCTTGATTCACTTTTAATGTTTTCGTAACATTATTTTCCCTCTTTTGTCTTTTTCATCATCTGTACTTGTAAACTTAGAACCATGAATGAAACAATGGTGCATACAAAATAACTAACTAATCATTAAAAATAACTTAAGTATGAGAATTAGGGCTGCAATGAATGATTATTTTGGAATTGATTATTCTGATGATTAATCAAATAAAATAATCAGCAGATTCTAAAAATTTTCCATAAAACCTCAAACATTTATATTAAATATTAGGACTATCAAAAATAATTCAATTTTATTTGAGCTAAGAAAAACTTTAACTTTTTTTTTTGCCTCATATGGAATACAACATTCCTTTTGTGATTTTAAACCAGATCAAGCTAAAACTGCCACTTGAGGAGTTTTGGGTAAAACATATTTACATACAAAGATGTTTTTATCTTAAATTATATATGTTAGGGTTTTTCTGTGTTCTTATCATTCTTGCATTCGACATTTATTATTACCTTAGATCATTAACCCAACATTATATTGTTACAGATTATTGTGATTTTCAATTTAAAGTATTTTCTCTTTCTGTGTGTATAAACTGACTTTGAGGCCCTTTCTTCCTTTCTGTTTTCATGTGAAACAGTTAACGGTGTGTTTCCCAGACCCTGCTTCCAGGTCCTTTCTTATCAGCCGGAATACTCCCGACCTTGGAGGCTGCTTGTGCACAGTAGAGACTGTCTCTGTTGTTTTTTTACTGTCTGCCCTCCCTTTTCTTTGCTTGTTAATAAAAGAGAAAGCTGTAACCAAAGGTCTTCAGAACGCTCGGTGAACGGCTTGGAGGAGCAGTTTACTGAGTCTTCTCCTTTTGCAAAAATTTCATAAAATTCACTTACGTTGTCTGTTGTTCTCTTGTGTAGATTTGAAAATACCTATCATCTTGGTGCCGTGGACCCGGATCTCTGCAGGCCGTCGCTGACAGGCAGAGAGGACGCGCTGAAAACCGTGCACGGCCAGAGTCAACAGGACCTGGAGAGAAAGACCCGGGAAGCAAAATTCTTCGCTGGGCCAGCGTCTTAGGTCCGACTTTGTCTGCCAGCGACGGGATTGACGAGATCCGACCGGACAAGACGAATCGAGAGAAACATGAGTTGATAAGCGCTTTCAAAGGGTTAGAGGCCCAGCTGATATTTATCAGCTAAAGTCCAGGTTGGAGTCCTTGTCAAACAGCGTTTTGACTAAAGCCCCAGAGGGTTAGAGGCCCAGTTGTTTCAACTAAATTCTACAAGAGAGTTGTTTCTAGAGCCCCTCTTTCAATGAGGAAACCCCATAAGGGAGAATCCTCGCACTGATAGGAAATTCTGTGTTGCTGCCATTTTTATTGCTGTGTCATTGCTGCTATGTTGTGTGTGTGTGTGTGCATGCAAGAGTGAATGGTGCCTAATTCTCTAAGAGTAAAACTTTCTGTCCTTGGAATTAGAATCCTAAGTGAAGAACCGGGTCAAAATCAGTTTGATCTAGAAGACTGTTCTTCAGGGGACACCAAGCGTTCACTTAGAGCACTCTTTGTGAAGAAAAAGTACAAAATACCTGTATTAAGCTAAATCGCAGAGTAGTAAAATAATGGGAAATAAAAATTCTTGTAATTCCTCACTTGTTGAGGATCCTGCAGGGGATGAAAAGTACATGCTGTCCAGATTTCCTGGTAGCACAGTACACATGTCAAAATGGAAAAAGAAATAAAGTAGATGGGAAGTTAAAAATTGAACAATGGCAAACTATAGTGGGAATCTTAGAAATTAGTGCAGCAGGAAAAAAGGGGCGAAAAAAGGCGAGAAAAGAGGAGGAGTGGAGGTGTGCTGAATTATGGTTAAAAGCAGCTACGGAAAGGAGAGAGCAAATTAAAAAAGCAAAAAACAAAAAGGAAGCAGAAGCTAAAAAATTTATTTGTGAGACCGGAAAATAATGAAATCAGGATTTGAGTCCAATTCATTCTTATAGACTGAATTGGGATAGAAACAGGGGAAGCTACCATGTCTTCACTAGGGAAAGACTGGGCAAAAGTAATGGGAAATTATACGAGGAAATGACTCAAAAATAATGCATTAGTCCCCATCACCTACCCTGATGGGCCTGAAATAGCACTAAAAGACGAGTTCAAAGCACAATGGGATCCATTATATGAGAGAGTTAGAACAATTTTCCGCAAAAAAGCGAATTACAGTCATCTGTCAGGAACCAATCAAACAAAAAAAAAAAAAAAACTGGAGAAGAGGTAGATGATTTTCGCTTTAGATTTGAAAAAGAATCCAAAATTCATAGTGGGATCACGTCTAACGACGACCCAAACAGTGCCTATCAACAGCAGTTGAAAAATGCTTTACTGTCAAGTTTCCGGCCCGAAATTGAGATCTGGGTAAGGAAACATTTTGTTGAAGTTGAAACTGCCCCAGTCTCACAACTGATGACATGGGCACGCCGTGCTGAAAAAGTAGTCAGAAAGTCTAAAACAGGCCCGGATGTTGTTTTTTTTTTCCTTCTCAGAGAACAACGGTTTTTTGATGTATTGATTACTGGGTAGAACAATTACAAAAGAATATAACACCAACTTGGTGCTATGATCCTTTGGTTGTATGTATGGAGGGGTCAGCGATCAGAGTTTTGGTACCGACCTGGACATTATCCAGCCTCGTATCTCACTTAGGTTCCAAATGAGAGGAGGGCTGCTCGCTGGCTTCACAGCCTCAGCATAAGGATCAACAAACTTCTCTGATAAGATGTTTACTCAGACTAAGTTAACTAAAACTTAAATTAACTTACATTCTACATTTTAAAATCTAACATGGCAAAGGTAAGAGACTATGGGTTTTAACATGTTTCATGTTTATATGTGTTTGAATAAGTCAATGACTTATGATTTCTAAATAAAATGTTGGGTAATATGTGGCTAAACTATATAATCTAAAGAGAGAAAAGATATATAGATTTAAAATATATTTAGAAATAAATAAAAAATACAAAAATAAAGACAAACTCTAATCGATTCCTATTTGCTTCTTTTCCTCTGTCTGAGCCTCGCTGCGGTGCGTCTGACCTCTGACCTCAACTCAAACCTGTCTTGCCATGGCCGAGATGATGTCCCTCCCCTGTCACCAGCTAATGACAGCGATCAGAAAGACAAAGAAGAGTTCTGCTGATTCTAATTTTCTGACACCTGGGAACTGCCATTCAGCAAACTACTGTATGGTGTCCTGCTGGACATTTGGACTGAAACTACATTCCTGTGTTTGGATGCAACTGAGCTCTTACAACCTCCCCTGGCCCACTCCCTGACATCAGCGTAGAGAAGGAAAAGATAATGTGCTTCAGAGGCAAAGACAACAAACTGAACTGTTTGATGCCTGTTTCATTTGTGGACAGCATGGATATTGACTGAGGGACAGTCTGGGCAACTCAAAGATCCAATACAAAACCAGTTGGACTGACAGGAAACTGCAGAGAGAGGAGGAGGGAGGACCCGCGCTGCAGCGACATCAGCAGCAGGACGAGGGAGAAGTGAGATTATCCAAGATAAGTGTTATAAACACACACAGCTGTTATACACTGCTTCTGCAATGAAGACTTGCTTGCTTTATAACCCTGTTCACATATTATCTAGCCAGAAAAGAAAGTCTTAGCAGCTTTTATGTTAAATGATAGGCAAATTCTCTCAGTTTGTCCCTGTTAACTCTGAGTCCTGAAGAGCAGGACCACTGCTAAGGATCCTCTTAGGGTCCAAGAGCCATAGGTTGGGAAACCACGAAGGGAAAACTGCAATCACTAAACGTTCAGCAAAAACTAAAAAAAATTATGCCACTAAATCACACCAACTAAAAATGATCAAAGATTCTAAGCTAATAATGATTAGCAAAAGTCTTCCTTTTCTTTCTTTCCTTCTTTTATTTAATTAAAAAAAAAGACTACTCTGGTAATACATGCTAGTTTGGAATTACAATTAAATATTTCTATGAGAACAAACAGATCATACTCAAGAACTGAGTAACTGATCAAATTATTATTATTTAATAAAAATAAAAAAAAAAAATAAAAGTTTAACTGTCAGCTGGTCTGAAATGCCAGGTTAACTGAAATTTTGATATTTTAAGTAACTAGTAACTCCAAACTGATGATTGTGAATAAAAATTATGTTTTCTAGACTAAGCTTAAAACTTTTAATCCAGGTTTGATTGATTGATGATTATTAAATTTATAAAGAAATATTGAATTAGAGGATTTGAGATTTTCGTTTTATTTCAGAATGATCATTTGTATTTTAAAAAAGAAAGAGTAATAATGTTCTGCAGAACATTTGTTATTCTGTTCTGCCAACTCTGGGTTGTGCCATCTGTCAGGAGTAAAACAGAAGTGCTCCACCTTGATGAATTTGATAACATCCACATGCAAGATCTCTAACAAAATGCCTCTTTGCCAACAGCTTTCCTACAAGCAATATAACCGCCACCTAAAACTAGCAGTCTGTAAGTGTACAGCGCACACCAAAGGAAAGAATGAGGTTCTAAAATGATATAAGGTTAGCTGATCAACTGTTAAAAGAAGCAGCAACAAGACAACATAGAACTGGAAACTTCCTAGAACAAGATGAAGAAGAACAAATAATAGATAAAATTGTTTTAACTGACATGCAGTGTAATGCTCCAAAAGCAATAAAACGAATGTGGATAACTAAGGGTGCAAAAATGAATGATGAGGAACATTTTTCAAGTAAATGACAAACCAGTTCTCCCAAAGTCTTTATTTAAAGCAGCCGCAATTGTGGCACATGGGCAATGCCATGTGTCAACAGGGGGAATGATGGGGCTGATACAACAATATGATACAACATATGGATTAAATTCTTACCTAAAAAATTTTTGTTCTGCGTGTCCAGTCTGTGTTAGACACAATCCACAAGGGAACATAAGACCAAAAAGAGGAAGTTTCCCAAAACCCTCTTATCCATTTCAAACAATGCATACAGACATTAGCAGATTGTATGATCAGAACTTTTAAACTGAAGGAAGTGTCTAGTGCAAATTTACTGCCTTATGGTTCTCTTCCTTCGCAGGAGACCACTCCCATCGAGCCAGGTGACTGGGTCTACATTAAAGTCATCAAACGAAAGAACTGGGTGAGTCCACGGTGGGAAGGACCGTTCCAGGTGCTGATGTCCACACCAACAGCGGTAAAAATTGCTGAAAGACCCAGTTGGATACATCTGAGTCACTGCAAGCTACAAAGAGTGTCGGACCGCTAATCCTGAGTGACGGGGAAGACTGGCTTCACAGGGGTCCCAGACCAATAGGGCGGTTCCTCTTGTTACGGCTGCAGTGGGTCTCTGCCCTTTTTCCTTGTAGGGTCTAGAGACAGGCCTTCTGCAGGTGTTATGTTTTGCCCTGATTGGGTGCTCTGGTGCTTTAAAAGCTCTTATGCATTCAGCAAAGGGAGGCTTTTTTCCTCTCCCTCCTCAGAACTTCATTTGGTTTGGTTTGTATTTATTGATTGGGTTTTGTTAGGTTTGTTTTGCATTCTGCTTAGTTTTGGTTGGTTATAGATTTTGCACTAATCTACTTTGGTTTCTCACTTTAGGTATTCCTTTTCAGGTTGTGTTCTTCAGTATAATTTAATAAATTAAGTTTTCATGTAATCTGAAAATCCTTGTGTGGTCTCCTTTAATGTTACACCACCAAACGAGCCTGGTGGACGTAACACTCTCAATGCCAGCGAAGAACTCGACAGATCCTCACTCTTTAGTTTGGCGACTCTAACATCTTTGTATGCTGAGCAGCAATGGGGCATCCATATGCCAGGTGGAGCCTCTACTGCGCTGTGACTGCAGCATGTCTACTGTTTGGAGAAGGAAGTGAACTTACTCTCCACCACATGACTACAGCACCAACCTGTGGTGGCAACTGATGAACAGGACCGCTTACAAGGAGAACGAGGTGAACTGCTATGTGTGCGCACAGCTGCCCTACGCCACACACAACTCAGGCCTTCGACCAGGGAACATCACTGATGACAAGATGTGTCTCTATGGCCTGAATACACACCCACGGTACAGCGTCCCCATACCAAAGGGATGCAGATGGTGCAAAAAGGACTATTCTTTTTCACTTCGGACAGGAGCTGCCGCTGAAGGACTTTTTGGAGCTATGAACTGTTCACTTGCGACTGATGTGCTTCCGTTTCCACAGACTCTGATGAAAATACCAGAGACCATTTCCTTGGCTGGAGCCAAACCAGGGTCTCTCAGGAGCTGCGTTTACAACAGTGGAACTAGAGCACTGGGAATGATCCCATGGAACCTGTGTAACACAGTTTACACTTTCTGTGAGACAACGCCGGAATTCATCAACTGCATCGCCTGCAGAGATCAGGAGCCAACCTCAGCGCCTGGAACGAAAACCCAAACTGTCACAACTTCTTCAGGAGAGGAGATTCAACATCACTCAGCAGACGAGAAGACGACAAGAGAAAGCTTGTTGCAGCGCCATAGTGCAAGACTATGGTTCACAGGTGATGGCTGACTGGTACTTCCTGTGCAGAAATGATGCTTCTGACGCTCTACATGAACTGGAGGAACTTAAACATTATGTGGAAAGTGGAACGCATGGATCACATCCATTTGACTTTCTTTCTTGGCTCACTTCCAGACCATGGTGGAATTCACTGTTGAAGATTGGAACACCTATTCTGGGTGTTTTGATTCTTTTTTGTCTGTTCACAAGTTGCATTATTCCATGCCTTCGAAGCATGATGCTAAAAACAATTAACACTGTTGTGATCAGCTATTAGCTGGTCAGACCAACTTCTAACACTGATGAGGACGACTTGTTTGATATGGATACAGATGCTGAATAGTGGATTAAATGACGATGTTCTGTAATCAGTAAACAGATTAAATCATCTGCTGAATGATTCCTACACTGAAAATGTGAAAACAAGTGGTGTTAGTGATGATAAATGCATTTGATTTTCTGTTTGTTTGTTTGTTTGTACATTATATATTTCTTATACTTCTTTCATTGTGCATTTGTATGTTTAAAAAAATAGCTTCCATTTATTGGTTTCCTACTATTTTCTTTTTCTTTCTGTGTTATCATTCTTACATTCGACATTTATTATTACCTTAGATCATTAATCCAACATTATATTGTTATAGATTATTGTGATTTTCAATTTAAAGTATTTTCTCTTTCTGTGTGTATAAACTGACTTTGAGGCCCTTTCTTCCTTTCTGTTTTCATGTGAAACAGTTAACGGTGTGTTTCCCAGACCCTGCTTCCAAGTCCTTTCTTATCAGCCGGAATACTCCCGACCTTGGAGGCTGCTTGTGCACAGTAGAGACTGTCTCTGTTGTTTTTTTACTGTCTGCCCTCCCTTTTCTTTGCTTGTTAATAAAAGAGAAAGCTGTAACCAAAGGTCTTCAGAACGCTCGGTGAACGGCTTGGAGGAGCAGTTTACTGAGTCTTCTCCTTTTGCAAAAATTTCATAAAATTCACTTACGTTGTCTGTTGTTCTCTTGTGTAGATTTGAAAATACCTATCAATATATGTATATATTTCTTTGTACAGTTTAGGCTTAATTGCTGCTCTGAATGTGTTGGCTTTTTTCAGCATATTGCTTCTTTTGAGTCTTTTTAGTCCAGTTAATAAACAATTAATTGGTTACTAAATTAGTTTAAAATCAAAATAAAGTGCATTTTTCCCCATAATTAAGAGTTGATTATTTAACTTTTACTCAATAAGAATTGCATTCCATAATAAATTGAGTCCTTAGCATCTACAGCACCATGTTCATACATTATAATCCTCCGTTTCCCTGTATTTTTACAGACCTGACCTTGAGTGTTGATGGAAACATACTTTGACCGTGTTGTGCATCTTGGAGGTCATGAGCTTGCGCGCTGCTACGATGACGTCCCTGCACTTCTTGCTGGCAAAGTGGCAGTTGACATCTCTGGCATATTTGAGCAGATCTGTGGAATCGACCTGCAGATACTCCATATTCTTCAGAGCCTCCTCGAATGCCTCCGTCTCTTTAATCACCTTGAACACAGAAAATGCGATTCAGTCAAAAGCATGATTCAATAAAGAGCCAGAGTGGAAGTGTTTTGGGTACATACAATGTTGTATCTTTCAAGCTCGCTGCTGTTGGTGGGTATAGAGTACACAAGACAGTCATGGATGATGCACTTTGACATTTCCTCCCAAATCAACTCTCCAAGGATCGCAGAGAGTTTTTTATCTCCAATGGAAACATCTTTGGGTGAAGAAAAAAAAAAAAAACAATTTGATTTTAGCGCAAGATTATCTCAAGATAAAAATATAATGCCATTATATGCCTTTTTCTACCCAGCAGGTGTGTGTGTAGGGTCTTTAACAAGAGCAGTAGTTTCTTGTAGACTTGAGAAGGAGTGGATCGCTCCTTGTTCTCCTCTAAACACTCCAGGCCCAAAATGGTTCCCTCACCACGTTGCTCAGATACAATAAGCTCAAGGGATGAGTACATAACCAGCGGATTCAGCATGTTCTTCAACAGAACCTGACCTGGAAGGAATGAAGGGGGAAGAGAAGAAGGGGGAAGGAAAGAAATGGGAGAGAGAGAGAAAGAACAAAAAAGGAAAAAAGACTGAATATACAGCACAAAGACAAAATAAAAAGATTTCATCTACATAGTTTCTAGTCAAAAGTTCCAAACTTGAACATTTGCAGCTGTTGAGCAACTACTTTATTGAAAAATAACTAAAGTCAAAACAGACTAGTAGAAAGAAGGACAGACAGATGGAAGAATAAAATAATCAGAATCAGAAAATAAGACTGAAAAAGGCAAACGGATGTAGATGTTGAGACAAGTAGCGTCCTATTTTGTTGTCCGTTCCCACTCTTGGCTGGTGGTGAAGGGCTGAAGAAAACTATTTCAAACTCCACAAGTGGCTCCCAGGACACACTTTGGACATAGGTAGTTTAAATGAATATGTCAGACAGGAGGATCAGGGATTACATGCATTCCCTGTATTGAGTTGCAGTTTTACATTCCATATCCTTTTTCCAAGATTATTCAAACCTGTGTAAACATACAGGAAACTCTAAAATGTTGCTTGTTCTTACTGAAGAGTTTGATCTTGTTCTGAAGGTCTCCCTGGATCGCTAGAGCTTGCAGGACAGAGCACAGCAGAGGGGTTGGCTTCTGCTCAAGATCTTTACTGCAGGCTTCACTCAGCACCAACTCTACCTTATGGAAGGTCTTTGGACCTGCAAATTCTAAAGAAAAACTTTCAACCATCACTACTACTACCCCAGAGATAGTGAAACAGGTATATTTGAAACTGTACACAACAGTTTGGGTAAATATTGGAAATATTTAAACAGAGAGAATTTCTTAGCTCTTTTCCACAAGACCGCCTCTAACTAGAATGTCTTACCCTTTGTGGACGGTACTCTCCAGATGATGAGGCGCTTCCACTCATCTCCCAGGTGGTAAATTAAATTCTCTCTCTGCACTGTCAGCTCAGAGCTCAGGGAACTAAGCAGAGGTACCTGGGATGTTTTCCAATCCTTCAGTGAATCCACATTTTTCCTCACCTGTACAGGAAGGAACATATACATGAATGTTTTATTTATTAAAAAAAAAAAAAAAAAAAGATCGGCAGCTGTAATTTCAATATTCACATGAATACTCAACCAGGTGTTTATATTTTTTCCTTTTGTAAATTCATTTTAATTAATGATGTTAATTGTAATAATAAAGCTGAAGTATCTCTGACATTAATTTTTGTCAATAAATGAAGGAATGAGATATTAATTTAAAAATTATCAAAAGCTTAAACATAATTAACATAATTACCAATTAAGCTTTTAACGTTAGGAATTTATTGCCTGAAAAGTTAACACACACACAAAACATATAGAGAAATATGGCTTCATACAGTCTGAGCACAACACAGACTGTGTAAAGTCACAGCAAACACTGTGTGACTTTAATCAATTTGCACTTAGCTGTCAGATTATCAACCAGGAATTCAAAAATCAAAGTAATAATGTGGTAAGCAGAAATAAGGGATGTCCTTTCAATGTAATTTAATAATGAAAAGAGCTGAATGTGAAAACTTTGAAATTTGTATTTTGTAGAAAATAGGAGTCCGGAACAGCTTCAATTTATTTTTTATTTAGAAAAATGTAAACAAAAAAAACAAAAAAGAAGAAGAAGAAAAAAGACATTTAGCTAATAATTCAGCTAATTTTATAAAATATTTTGCTGCTTTATTAAAAAAAAGCTTTTATTTTTCATAATCTTGCAAACAAATTATGCCTACATGTTGAGCAATTGTATCACCATCTAAATATTTAATCTATAAGGAAAGCAGATCTTACTTTTTCCAGATGGGTGGCAGCATCAACATACTTCTTCTCCTGTAGAGTTTTGTTGAAGTCTTCCATCGCACTGTGAAACTGAATCACAAAAAAAATAATAGTAGTGAAATGAATCAAAGGTTGCAACATTCAACAGAAAAGCTCAACAAAAAACATGTACCTCTTTTAAATGTTCAAGCATTTTTATGATCGTAGTGTTCTTCTCCAGCTGCTGCTTAAGCTTAATGTATTCATTTACTGCCACATGGATGTTCTGCTGTACCTAAATCCACACAAGAAAAAGCATCATAGTTGCAATGCTGTAAGCATAGTGTCATTTGGACTAAATTTAAACTATACCTCAAATTCAATGCAGTTTTTAAGAGTTTCCATTTCTTTAGAGATCATGTCAACCTGCTGCATCAGGTCCTCTGATGCTTGAAGGTTTGGGAGAAATTCACTGTACTTCTTGTTTATCATGTCACACACTTCCTCCTGCAGAAGAACACAGAGAATTTTGATCAACAGGACTTTCGTGCACCAGCAGTCATATAACAGAAATACAAAGTTGAATGTAGCCTCTATCCATGTTGGTGCAGGTTGTTGTCATTCACTCTACAAATCTGGTCTTTCAGGAAGAAAGACAAACGAAACCACAGTAGTTTATATGATCAGAGCATCTGTATAACCTCAATTGCCTCTTCAGCAAATACTTGCATTAAATTTTCAGAAATTGATTTGTTTATATAGAAAAACCAATGAAATAGTGAGACGTGCTAAAAAAAATTTGCAGCAAGGCTGAAAAAGCTGCATTCAAGGTCACCCAAACAGACAATTAACAAAATGTTTAAACCTTTTATAACATCATGGCAGTCCTGCCAATGTACTGAATTCTGTTAAATAACTCTATGACTACTTTCTGAGATTAATGTTGCTTTAAATCTCCCAACGGTGCTCAGCTAACAGCCAGGTGTTCACAGCTAATCAAAGTTCAAACTATTTCACATTAATGTTAGCAGCTACTAAAGCTAATCAGAAAAAACTACCTTGGTATCTTCCACCTTCCGGGACATCCTGCTTATTTTGCTGGCCAGGTCCTCTTTCTCCAGCTTCCCGGAGCTGGCGAGCACCTCTGTAACAAACGAAGCCATACTGCAGAGTAATGTTATAATGTTTGAACAACACGACGACACATCAGCAGAACTGTAAAGGTCCAACCGCGCTAAATACAACCCGCCTCCACTGCTTCTTCTGTGGTGGAGGTTGGGGGTGAACTACTGCCTCCTACTGGACAAAGTATGCAGACACGCTCATCAGTGGCATAAATGTCACTAAAGTTGTGCGTTTTGTAATGCATTTGAACTGTTCTTTGTCAAAGATTAAATGATTACACAACCAACTACAACTGTCTTTTAAAAGAAGAGTTGGGTACGTAAATATAAATTTTTTGCAAATCCTAATTCATGTGTGGGCCAAATTATATAAGTTCATACAGGCGCATCAAGATTTTTATAGCCATGAACAAGCTTCAGGCAAAATTCTACTTAAAATATAGTTTGGCTCTTTCTTTTTATCAGAAATTGCAGAGCTAAATGAATGTGGTTGATTTCATAACACAGACATGGCAAGGTAGTCCATACATTTTAATTAGTTTGATGCTGAAGCCATTTCAGAAGTCTAATGTCAGTCTGCTTCCAAAGCCAAGTCTGAACCTCAAGGTCCAGAGCTGCACGTGGCTCTATGGCTAACTTGATTAAGGAATTAATTGAAATATTGTCCTGTTTTGTTATTGTTGTTGTTGTTGTTTGTATTTGTTTTATTTGTTTAATGTGTGCCCTCACCATAAAACATCTAGAAAATCCATTATTGTTATTGTTATTTTGTTGGAACAACCATTTTCAAGTTTCAACTTGGTAGGTGTTGATTTGATGATTAGACGTAAAAGATTTGGAAGTATGGTTCTGTTCTATTCAGTTTTTCCAGCAGTAGTATTGCTGAACAAGCAGTACCACTGGTACTGCTTGTTCAGCAGGTTGTTGCAGGTTGACACACCTGCTAAAGTGGTCAGTGTTCTTCATAATATTGTTCTTGGGCCAGGCATATGGAGGATTTTCTGTGCTTCAATTTGTGCACTATATCAACTCAGGGAGTTGATATAGTTTAACATTTAACAAGCATCTTATTTCATTCATTTTTAAGCTTGTCCTGATGTGGTATTTTTGTGTAATTGTATTTTTAATTGTGCACCTCAGGGAATATTTAGCAATAAATATAACAATTTATAAAGTTAATTGCTAATTGTCTTTCCAAAATTCGATATAATAATAATAATAATAATAATAATAATAATAATAATAATAATAATAATAATAATATAATAATAATAATAATACGCGTTTTTTGGATTTTCATCTCGATCAGTAGATGGCAGTACTGATCCATGGAGATCCCAAGCAAACCTTCATACTTTAAAGGAAGAAAAAAAAACCACCCAAAATCTCTATGGAAACGACGACAGTTAGTTTACCGTGTTCTGTGCCGAACATTCGGAATCTTCTTCTTTTAGCTGCTGTGCTGATTAACTGCCTCATCGAGTTTTTAGTTTATAGATCTTCCACCTATAAAATGTGTCTAGTTAGCAAATGTTAAGTGGATGCGGATTGACTGGCTAATGTAGAACACCGTTGGCTGTGATTGTTTGATAATGGCAGAGTGTTGGAACACACACACCGGAGATGCTGTTTATCGCTCCCGGGATGCCATCAAAAACTTTAAAATAAAGTAAGTAGCTTCTTGAATAAAGTTAAATGTGACTGATAAAGGTCGGTTTCCATGGTATTCACATTTCTGTTCGCACGCAAGAGTCCGTATACAGAGGGTGACCTCCACAGCGGTCCTCTCACAGCACCTCCAGCACCAGGTTCTGTCCCAGAAATGCAGGAAGGACATTGAGCTGAAGACTCTCACCTCACAGGGCCAGACAGGTACTGTAACTACTTTACGGAACGGACACAGAGTGATGGGTCAAGAGCATATCAGAGGATATTTAGTCACTGTAATGAGAGTGGATTTCAGTCATTTAGCATCTCTTTTGCTTTTTGTTGACAGGCGATAATGAAGAGGAGGTGGTGATTGGCTGGCAGGAGAAACTCTTCAGCCAGGTAGAAGTTTTAGTGGTTTAGTTTATTTATTCCTGAAAACTAACAACTATTCTAGTAAAACACCTGCTAGTAAAACATCTGCACAGTAGCTCAGAATTGTAAAGGGGAAGGAAAATGAAAAATGTTTCCTAAAAATTGTACAAATAATAATTGAAAAATTGTGACGTTCACTCTTATCCACCCTTTTTACTTTGGTACCTTTTAATTAGATCCATTGCAACAACTTAGTATCAGTAGCCAACAAATTTTTAGAACCCACCATGCTACAAGCCTTTGGGAGACCTGGGAAATATGTGGAAGGAGACGAATGAATACTTTTGCAAAGCAGAGCAAAGGAAAAATCCAAGAATTTCATTGAAGAAACAATGTTAAGTTAATCAGCTTAAATATCCTTTTTGGACAAATATTCTACATGTTTTACACATTACAAATTATGTTATAAAGAGTCTCTAAGATCAAAAAATGTACAATTTAATCAAAGTAATTTTATAATTTAACCCATGTTCCATCATTTGTGCGTCATCAACTTCAGTGTGATTAAGTTCAAATCCGTTTATTTTTAAATTTTAATTCTGTATTTGGTTTATACAAAGCATGTTCTCTGTTTTGATGTCCAAACTAACACTGTTTGGACCACTGGGCATGTTGACAGTTGTTTTAAATGTCCTGCACTTGTGAGTATCTATTGAGACATCTTTAAACCTGGTTATTTCTCGTCACTTTTATTGCATTTCACAAAATATTTTATGGTAATTGACTTGAGTTTCTTGATTATTTATAGTACTCAGTATTGCTGACATGCATCTCAAATATCACAGTCTCCAAATATATGTTATAAAAACCACATATATTTGGTTCTCCTATTTTTTCCCACATGACCTTACCTCCTACCTCATGTTTCTGTCCCAGTATGAAGTGGAACTGTTCCAGAATGAGGCAGCCTGTCAGACTCCGCTGGACCGCCAGTATCACTCAGAAATCAGGGCTCTCAATAAGGCCAAAGGCCGACGCAATCAGAGAATTTTCACATACACTGATCACGATCGATACACCAACTGTTTCCCACTCCACCAACTGGTGAATTTTACTTTTTATTTTTTTATTATTGTTGTTATTGAATGAAATACTCTTCCAGAAGTTGGATCAAATTAGTTTTCACTGTTTGCTATACTCTGCATCTCTGCATCTAGTTGATATTTTTGATTGATGACTTTAATCTTGTCTTTATTTTCCGTCTTGAAAACAGCACAGTGACTTGGTCTCCACGACCAAGTCAAGTCCCACCTTCCTGGCTGAGAGGATGGCCAGTGTCAGACACAGACGGCAGGAGAGGCGCACCGTGTAGGTGAAAATCCAGCGCAGGCAAACATAAAATGATTAAACAAAAATAATCCTCAAATCTTTGCCTGAAAAAAAATGGATGTGAAAAGTCCAATGTTACAAAAATATCCATTGTTTTTACAGGGATAGTAGCATCGCTAAGTCAAGAATCATTAACTGGAATCCCACAGATGAGTTTGTCAAGAGCAGTCATGTGGTAAATAACGCCATGCAGACCATGCACATCATGGGTGACTTGGGCCCACCTGGAAAGTAAGACTATGAGATATGTTCATCATATATGAAAACTGATATGTTTAAAGTTCAACTGTCAACTTACTGAGAGTGTCTATTGTGAATATTATTTCCTATTCTTTGCACCCACTGTCTCAGGTTGGGTCAGAAAGAGAATGAGTGTTTGCTGGCAACCATAAAAACCGATGGTAGTGGAACCATCATTGTAAAACCCAACTTCAACAAAGGCAGAGAGCCCTACAGGCAAGTTTACAACACATTATAGCAAAAGGAAACCCATGGAGGATCCCCCCAACTCTAATCTTTTCTACATATTGTCAAAAACTCCAGTGTGTTTTGCTGGGATGCTCTGTGATGGACCAGCACAAGGTAGCTCAGAATTGTAAAGGGGAAGGAAAATGAAGAATGGTTTCCTAAACATTGTACAAATAATAATTGAAAAGTTGTGACGTTCACTCTTATCCATCCTTTTTACTTTGGTACCTTTTAATTAGATCCATTGCAACAACTTAGTTTCAGTAGCCAACAAATTTTTAGAACCCACCATGCTACAAGCCTTTGGGAGACCTGGGAAATATGTGGAAGGAGGCGAATGAATACTTTTGCAAAGCAAAGCAAAGGAAAAATCCAAAAATTTCATTGAAGAAACAATGTTAAGTAAATCAGCTAAAAGTCAGAGTGATGCTCTGTTTTGCAGGATTGTAACAGATGGGGAAAAGAGAGAAGTGTGGCGCTTAACTTTGGAGAATGCATCCAGAATGATGAAACCAGAGGAGCGAGAGAGAGAGCAGATCATGTACAAAGATGTATGAGATTATTTGTGTTGAAGTGCTGCATTATTGGATTCAAACAGCCAGTGTACTAATACATTCTCCTTTGTTTGCTTGCAGTTGTATAGCAGACACAAGGAGTACCTCAACAGCCTTGTAGGACAGGAATTTGAAATGGTAAAAGACATATTAACAGAAGAAATGCTTGTGTTGATGATTGAACAGTTCAGGCCATACGGTCCAAACCTTAAAAATATTTTGTAATGTTTGAAGGTATTGATTCAAAATTAGTGTAATACAGTAGATTAAATATTGTCTGCGCTTTGTCCTACAGCCTCCTATAGGTGTCCTACGTTACCTGCTGCACGGAGAGATAGGTGAGGAAAGGTGTTTGAACGTTATTATGGAGATTCACATTTAGACTTTGAAACTCCCATGTATCTTTCTTCTTTCCAGTGTCAGCTAATGACTTTGAATACAATAACTTGTACATCAACTTCTTCATGGACTTACCAAATAGTGAGTCACATATTGTATGTATTTTTGTTGATGATCATGTTGAGGTCTAATTTTACCAGGTTACTTTTAGAGCAGCATATTACTGTAAACATCATTCAAGTCTGGATACAAGCATAAAACTTTCTGTGCTCACTCCTCAGGTTATGTGTTTTCTAATATTTCCCATTAGCCACTTAAATTTCAGGATGGAGGTCAATTTTCAAGATGGTTGAGGTTTACGAGTCTTTTAAACCAATTATTGCCAGAAAACATTACCCATTTTCATGACTTGAATTAACTTAATGTCACATCAGATATTTTTGGTGAAGTAATCCTATTCACACAACTTTAAATGTAGCAAAATCAGAAACTGAGGACTTTGCTGTTTGTGAGTCTCACACCAGTAGTCGTCAACTGGAAGATGAAGACACAGTTGTCTTAATGGTTAGCGTTAGTTTTCACTAATTGTTTTGTATGTTTAGTGGTTTAGCTGTTAGCTTCTGATAAGTTTTTATGTGCAAAAATACAATTTCCTTAATGATCATGATGACCATCTTTAAATTTTCTAGTGGTTAGTGTTTTTTTTCTCAAAAAAGCAGACTCCTAGGAACATCTGTGCCCAGTTTGTTTTTTGTATCAACACGTGAAAGGTTTTACTTAAATATTGAATTATCTGCTGCATTATTTACTTAATATGTGTTTAAGATTGGTCCAGCTTACCGTTCCAGTCGATGTCAGGGGTTACTCAGACCTGCAGGACAAAATCATTGGGGAAGGTGTGCACTTTATTTATTAACTTTAGAGAATCACTGAGGAAATGTATTAAAATCTGTCATTTGAAATCTGTCAACAGGAAAACATAGCGTTCTTCAGCTACCCTTTCAGCTTTGAGGCTTTTTACATGAGTGAAAAAGAGAACGAAGGTCAGCAGCCCTATGATTTTATTTCTTCCATATATAACACAAGAACGTGTTTTAAAGCATGAAGGAGTATTGCCCCATGTACACTGACATAAATGTTTTGTTAAATAAATTTCTGGTCTTTTTGCATCTCACCTTCACATGCAAATAAAGTTTTGGCTTTTTTTAAATGATGTTGAAAAACTTCCGTTTTAGTGAATGTAGATTGGATGTCTGAATATTATTGATATGCTTGCTCTTCATTTACTTGCTAGAAAATATAAAACATAGCTAAGCAGTTTTGTATGTTCTATTACAAATATGTCTCAATTTATCATGACTGCTTCCATCAAATTTCAGATGTAAGGTGAAGAAAATAATGTGAGCAAGCAAGAGAAAAATGTATAGTTTCACAGAAAATGTGAACTACAGTTATTTTTGGAGAATCATTAGCCTTACACTTTTTAGTCGTGCTCAGGATCTTGTTCTTTAGACTTTGATGTAGTTAATTACAAGGTTATTCCCAACCCTGCTGCACCAAGAATGGAGTCATACACATTCTTTATATGGTGATTATTTGTCAAGCACAAAGAAAAGCTTTTCATGTAAAAAAATATCGAGAGTACGGTAGTTCTAAGAAGGTTAAAAATTTCACTACAACTTTCTGGACTATTAAACAATGACTGACCAACTTGAAAAAGAATAGCAAAGAATAGAATAGAAAAATCCTTTATTTGTCCCTCATTTATAAAATTCAGTGTATTAACAGCTAATATGTCAGCTGAACTCAAAGCATACAAAAACACCTATCAATTGTTAATATTAAAAATAAGACTTCTTCTTTTAAATTTCAGAATTAATTCCCCAGTGGCCGGTGCTTTACTTCAAAGTTCTGTCCCTTGACTTCTGGCAGCGTTACCGAACTGAAGGCTACGGGTATCTACTGTTTCCCGCCATGCCTGGTATGAATCCTCCACTAAAAGCTGGGGCTGAGGTTATGAAGCTACAAAACGTTATAACTTTTTCTGTTTTTGAGATCAGTCTTTTATTCTGATTGGTGAAACTGTTTTCTCTGTCTTCTTTTTTTATTCTTTTTTTTTTTTTTTACATTTACTAACTTGTGAAAGTCTTTGCTTACATTTTGCCTGAACTTAATGTTACTTATTCATTTTTGGCTTGATGGTGCAACATTACATAACCTACATATGATAAATTAATCTGGTAACTAAAGGTCGGAACACAAATGAACTACTGCATAATATGATTTAGATGTGAAATGTTTTGTTCTAATAGTCTGCAATATCTGTGCAAGGTAAACACACAGTGACATGTCACACATGGAGACCTGTTCAGACGGGGATAGTTTCTGCTCTGAGGCGCTTCTTTATCGGAGGTTCTGCAGAACTTGAAGACAACAGCTATGTCAGAGTACCAGGGACATTTAAGGTACACTTGTAACTGGTAAACTGTACATAGAGTCCAGATATCTTCCATTTATTTATTGTTTATTTATTTTAGTAACTGAAGCCACTAAATGAAACACATTATATAGATTAGCTACATAAAGACTGTTATTACCAAGCCTTTATTATTTGTTGATCATGATCACTTTTGTTGATCATGATAATTTTCCACTTTCAGCAAATGAGAACACAACATTTAAAATTAAAATACTACATCAGATAAATGAAAAACTTTTTTTAATACAGAAATATGGGCTTAGTTAAATATGTGTTTAACACCTGCTAAAGGTTTGTTAGTTTTAAAATGCACTTTTAATCTGACAAACAAACCTAACTGTTCGTCGGACACATTTACTAAAATAGAATATGTAGTACATATCTTATTTTATGGAAAATGACTACATATTACATTGAAGTGGATCTACAGGCTTTCCTAAACATACCCTTTGGCATCTAGTTTTAATAAAAACTGTTGTGGGGGTCACATTTCTTGTTTGTCTCTAATTTAAAAGTATCTATGTTTCAAAAAGACAAATGCAGACATTTGCAAAAGTAATGAAAGATTTAAAGCCCTCAATGTTTAGATGTTTAATGTTATGTTTGTGTTTGGCTTCAGGGAGAGAGGCTGAGTCGCTTTGGCTTTTGCACTGAAACCACAGGAAGTGTTACCTTTAGGCTGCACTGCATGCAACAAGCCAGGTAAACTCCTTCCACACATCCAGCTAACTAAAAAGAAGAATAAATCAATTGATGAATACATTTTATATTAAAAATGTTTTGTTATTTCAGTCAAATGGGCCTACATAGAGAGTTTGTGGCTATTAGTTGAATGTTACTCTCATCTGGCCAAGCCACATGGCTCCAGCTCTGTTCCCATAAGCATTCAGCAAACTCCATTCATTCACTCCATTCATTCACAGTAAGGATAGTAGGAGAGATGGTGCCTAGTGGTTGTCATGGAGATGCCATTTTTTGCTGCAGTTCTGCAGCAGTGAGGTTTACAGATTTTTTTTAATACTCCATCACCATGCTCTGTTTGCATTGCAAGATTAACTTTGGTCTACTTGAGAAATGGGTGTTACATCATATTAATCTTGTGCAATCCTAACTTTCTGTTTATTCCCCTTGTCCTACTGGTCAAAAATGACCCACCCTAACAAAAGCCCCAAAATAAAGCAAATTAATTGAATTTTAAATCCAAAATCTATTTTGAATGTTGAAAGAATCTCAATTTATCAATTCAACTCAATTTAATTAATTGTTTATTATTTATTTTTGTTATGCAATACAAAAAAAGACGATCAACAGGATTACACTCTTTTTTTTCTTCTTTTTTTTTTTTTTACCACAAACCAAGTGTTGTAGCACTTTTCTTTTACACAGTAAAGGTTTATTATTGTGATTATATAAATGTGAAGTTTTTACTTCTGAATTAATTAAACTGGAAGGGAACAAAAAGTCAACAATTTGGAACTCTTTTGTCAACAGTTCAACCCTTTATATATATATATTTTTAGAAATTGATTTATAAAAATACTTCTTGTAACAACAAAACAAAATGTAGCTTGATTTTGTGAACAATTTAACATCAGCTCTTATGTTGTGCCTCATAATTATATAAGATTTTCAACACAAGATGAAGAACATCTCCTGCTCAATATAAGATGTTGAACATAAGCTGAACAACATCTTCACGAGAACATCATCTTTGGCTTCTGTTGAACATCTTCAACATAAGCCCAAAAACATCCTATCCTTCCAGCCACATGTTGATAGTAAGATTAAGAACATCCTCATGAGGTGGAGATGTTCTTCATTTTATAAAGATGCTTTCATGATGAACATCTTCAACATAAGATGAAGAACATCTTATCCTTTCCACCCCACGATAAACAGAAGATGAAGAACATCCCACATTGAACACAAAATGTTCAAGAAAATCTTCATAGCATGAAGATGTTCTTCACCATATGAAGATGCTCCTACGTTGAACATCTTCAGCACAAGAATTTGTTCAACATAAGATGTTCAACTGTTTATGCTAAAGTTCCCATGTAGGACATTACATCCAAACATACAACACACTGCACTTGTTGGGCAGTGAAACGTTTGCTCATTGCTTCAACTAGAAGTACTCAGATTCAGCGTACTTTCATATCCTCTATGTCTAATTTGTTTTTATTATGTCTGAGATTGTTTTCTGTTGTGTTTGGGAGCTTGATGTGAGGACTTAGCTGCAGATTGAGAGTGCAGGTGCAGGTCAAATGCAAGTTCAAATCGTACATTAATCCAGTTTCTTTGATATATATGTCTGCGTGCATGTGCGCGCGCGTGTGTGTGGGTGGGGGATGCAGGTGTGTGTGTGTGTGGGGTGGGGTGCTGTGCTGTATGGCAGTGTGTGTATGTATGTATTAGAGTTTGTTTGTGTATGGCCTTTGAACTTTTTTTCCTGGTGCTTAAATGCTTTTATAATGCACGGGTCAAAAAGGACCCATAAGACAATCCTTGTACCCTATTGGTGTACAGCCCACATATTTCAATGTGGGCTGTACACCACAAACAAAAACAAAGCATCACTTTTTCCAATGATGGGGTCAGTTTAGAAAAGTCATAAAATTTCAAGTCAGAAAAAGATAGTTTAGGGTATTTTTTCTTCAGGTAAACATGGTAATGGGTCAATTTTAATCTGCAAGACAACACAAGGGTTGATACCCCAGGGAAACATTCAATTGTAAATTACTCATTTAGAGTTCCTGGACACTGAAAATTACATCTGCATTTAAAAATAAAGGGCCCCGTACTTAAACAGCTTAATAAACATTTGTTTAATATGAATTGGAGTGTCAATAAAGTTTTGACCAATTATTTTTTCGAAATGTTTCTATTGTGATTTTTCTAAAATGTTCTGTGTCAAAATATGTTGCCAAAGTAAATGAATAATGAATTTATTTTGAGATATTTTACAAATTTTAATTGGGGGGGCTGTTAAGGGTGGTGGGCTTTTTTATTATAAGAAAAATTAGATTCAATCACACATAATACAAAATGTATTTGTAAATTGTCATATATAAAAATGACAAGTTGAAAAGAAATATAAAAAATATGTGAAGACAACCTTTTAAAAAACAGATTACTTAAATTGACATTTGTTTACTTAAATCCATGCTCTACCAACTGACACAGGAAGAAGACTAAACATTAAATCATGCAAGACAGCAAACATAACCATCACTCAATAACTTAAGAAATTACTCACATAATTAGATTTGTGACAAAATAAATGTCAGACTTAAATACTAGAAAAATATTTGCCACATAGTAGAGAAGCATGCAGATGAAAAAAAATCATACCATTATTATTATGATTATTTATTATTTATAAATTATTAAAGTCTAAATAAAATGATAAAATGTCAGATTTAACTCCTATATATAATACTATACATACTTTAATCTTACCAATTAATAATTGAAAGTCTGGTTCTGTTTGCATATTTGGTTTGTTGGTTTCAGGGCCTTTGCTGATGCTGCCCTTCTGAAGAAGAGAAGACAAAAAGTGGTCGACCACCTCGGAGGTTTTAGCCAGCAGGGAATGGTCTGCAGCATTCTGGGTAAAAACTGCTGAAGTTGAATTTAAGTTTTGATTTTAGGGAGTTTGTGGTTGGGTTGCTGAAACTGCTCTTTCCATGTATGTTGTAAATGGTTAGAATTTTTCTAAGTCAGTATAAAGACAGCAGAGATGACACCAATTATTCAGAGATTATTTCAATGTGATATTTCATTTTAATCAAACAGAGGAATTTACGGGCGACTGCGGCTCTGTGGGTAGAGTAGTTGTCTTGAGATCTGACAGTTGTAGGTTCAATTCCAGCTTCCTCTTGCTACATGTCCATGCGATCCTGGGCAAGGCACTTAACCTGAAACTGCCTACTGATCTGTATATCATATAAATGTGTGCGCATTGTGAATAGGAGAATGTGACTCAAGTCTAGTGTAAAGCACTTTGGTCAAAATGATTGGAAAAGCGCTATATAAGTTCAGTCCATTTAAGAATTTAGCTTTTCTGTTTCCTCTCCTCTTTGTGGGGTCTGTGAGACCATTTGAGGTGTTTCTGTCATTTGGAGGCTTCAAGCACAAAAAGTGAACATCTGTTATCTCTATGACATTTTGTGGCATGAGAGGTTATGGGCAATGTAGTTCACCTGTTTCATTCCTTTTAGAGGCCTACCAGAGGGCTCATAAAAGGCTGCAAGAGGCCAGAGAAAGTCTTCCAAGAGATGTTCTTAACTCTGCTGCCCAACACCAGCCGGAGTCTTCTGCATTGGAGTCAAAATGAATCTGAAAGCAGAGCCAGCATATCATCTGTGCATACAGAAACACAAATGTAAGCAAAGGAATGCCAAGTTGCTTGTATTCTTTTGTTTCTCTTTTGCATTATATTATTTCATAGTTAATGTTAGTCTGTGGTTAAAAAAGGACTGACTTTCATAGACAAAATATTCTTTTTTTAATACTTTTGTCATTAATTTTTCATTCAAATTGTAACATTATGGATCTAGTATTGTGAAATAAACGTGCAAAACGTGCAAACACAAACATTTCCTTATCTGTGTGTACTTTTTTTTCTTTGTGAATATAGCCACTTTTAATCTGTTGTAACATCAAATGTAATTTGTTCAGTAAGTTTTATCGGAAAGCTACTGAGGATGAACATCACATTACTAATATTAGCTGTTGATCTAAGCTCAAAGACTTCAACTTTGAGCTGAGTGGTGTTCAGCGTTGTTTGCAGGTCACATAAGACCTGTCCTTCCTACAATAGAAGTCTGGAAGATAGTTATGGGTTTGGAATTACCCAGACCTGCAGCTGATTGAAAATCTGTGAGCATTACCTTGCAATCTGGTAGATTTTAACATTTTTGTCAAAAATACTCAGACTTCTTCCCACAAAGACTGAATGCTGTAATAAAAGAAGCTAACGGTTATTCCGTAAAGTATTAATTTAAAGACATGCACACTTATGTAACCACAGTAGTGTTTCCCAACTGAATAGATATCAGTTTTTTCTTTTCACTTGAATTGCACAATATAGTTTGGGGCATTTTTTTTTTACTTTCTTTTTCTTTTTTCACATCTGAGTGTGCACTGTATAGGCCTATTACTAATTAAAGGTTAGTAATACCTTTAATTAGTAAAGGTATTACTAATGTTAATACTTAATGTTTTTTTAAACTGAAACATTAAGAAACGCCACTTGAATCTGTTAAAAATGCCTAGTTTTACGTTCCAATGAAAACGATTTTTTTATAGTGTCGCGTTCAAAATCGTGGGACATGAGTTCTGACAGCAGAAAAATGGTTATTGTGAAAAAGATAAGATTTCCTGTGTACCTCTGAGCTCAGACTAGAGATGTTGTTAAAAATAAACAAGTAAAAAGATTTTGGAAACAAACATCTTTGGGTTGTTTAAAATGTCAAAAATATTTAGTAAAACTTTCACTAACTGTTGAATCTACTAATTTGTAGAATCAAATATTTCTCATTTAAAATAAGATATTTGTATACAATCTTGCTGTCATAAACAAGCGCTACAACGTTTCTCTGTGTGCTTAAAACGGAACAAAAATCTGAATTCCGAGGCTTTTCCGTCAGTTACAAAGGGAAGTTATCCGATTTCCCTCGACTGTGAAAGCACCATTCTCCATCTTCCTCTGAACAGAAAAGGGACCAACCTGCGTCCTGCTGCACCCAATTGAAATTTGTCTGTTTCTTATTCTAGAAGGTAAGTAAATTATCTTTTTGCTAAATATTGTTATGACACTTTCATTTTTGTAACTTTTGTGTCAGTCAGTGTGTTGGTCTGTGTCTTGTCTTGGTGTATTAGCATTATGTTCTGTCAGCAGGAGCAGCGATGATGGGAACGCTGGGCCGCTGCTCTCTTTCCTCCCGTTTTGAGTCAATTTTAACACAATCTTTAACTGAAACATCTTAACACTGCTTGGTTACAAGTTATTAAATCAATAAATCAGTCTGACATAAAGCTTTTGGTCTCTAGCTTTGAAAATAACTGGAGATTGCGGTACTCTTAGCTTGTAGCTAAGACACAACGCTGATGTTCACATACGATTCGGAGCTTTCAATTTTACTTAAAGGCTCATTCATTCTTTTTATTTGGAACTTGGGCTACTTTTGAACAGATCAAAATGCACATTGGGTGCAATGATCGAAACTGGTTCGAAGTATTTACTATATTTCCAGATAACTTAATCACAGGAGGTGAAAAATCTATATTTGGGAAAAGACAAAAGAAACACTTTTCTGGTAATAAGCCCACCTCAGACGGAGTCCTGATTATAAAGCAACATATCCGTACAAATTCCTCCAAAGCACACTTTTATAAGCAGTGAAGCACAGTGTAGTCTAGGTATGACATCTTAACGTCTTTCAGATTGTTCACAAGAGCTGATTAGTTGTCTTAAGAGCAGCGAAATAGCCCTGTACTGATGTGTATAATCAGACACTAACTTCAGCGCTGCAGGTAGCCAACGTTAGCAATGTGGGAGGGTGGAGGTTGGAATATGTTGTTGCGAACTGAAAATTTCGTGAAGGTTAAATAATGTCACTGAAACCCTATTAACCATCAAACACAATAATTCGGGGCTACAGAAATTATGTAAGGATAAAACAGTGGCGTGGACTGATAAGGGAAATAGCCGTTTAATAAAGGTACAGGTGTGAGGTGTAATGTTATCAACGTTCCCCCTATGATATGTCCGTGACGCAGAACCAATAAAGTACAATATTGCCACAAGCAATCTGAGCGGCAATGTTGGTGTTTACCAAAATTCTGAATATTTTTGTCTGCCGTTATCTAAGCACATTGTTTCGCTTTGAATCTGTTGAATCGTTTTTTCATTTTGCATATTGGAAGTACATATACATTTAAAACCAGTAGTTTACATACACCGACTAGAGACGCGCACATTTTTTTCTTAGTCTGAAGTTAAATCAGACCAAGCTTCTCTTGTTTTAGTTAGAATTAGCAAAATTATTTCTAATTGCTAAATTCCACAAAATTGAGAAAATAACGTGCTATTTATTTAGTAACACATTCTACATACGTTTTCCTTCTACTACACAACCATCTTAAAACAGTTTATTTAGCTGTGACATTCTGTGGTTCACCTCCCTGTGTAGATTGTCAGAAGGGTTTGTATTAAGTGGTTTAAAATTAGTCCCAGGTAGTATTTTAACTTTCAGAGAAACTGAATTCTGGGTTCTGTTAAGTCAAAATTAACATATTCCCTTCTGTTAACAGAAACAAATGTTTGAAATAATGCATTTATAAAATATTGGTGAAGTTATTTTTTAATGTACAGAGACAAACCTCTAAATCACTCATTCAAATGAAGTGCAGCTAAAACAAACAGGACATAATGTAGCAATTAAAATGCAATTTAAAATGTTTTTTTTTTTTTCAATTATTTTCATTTCTGGATGTTGCATTTCAAATTACTAGGCATAAAATGTCAGGGAATGAAGCTGAACAGTTAAACAACTCTAATTTGTAATATAAAATAAGTACATATTCCAAGCTGATGTGTTGAAAATAAGCTATGGTTTAAAAATAGTTTTCAAGAGGAATGGACCATGAAAATTTGGGCCGATATCTCATATTAGTAATGCCATTATGGGTGATATTTATGTATTTTATATGCATTTCCCTGACACCCTATCACAGTCACATGACCAGACAGAAACCACATGACCAACCATTGCCCCTCACCTCTCTGAAACACTAAAGATGGATTTAAATATCAGTTATTAATATTGGTCAAATTTTTTTGTCGAAGCTATATCTATATGATAACAGTAAGGCTAAAAATAAGTGACGTCAGCCGATACTGATGTTCATAACAATATATTGTGCACTGCATCCCAAGTTTTTAGTTATATATTAACTAACTACAACAATTTCTTAATCTTTGCTTTGGGTTCCTGGCAGACCACAAACATCACCATCATGACAGACTCCAAATATTTTACTACCAACAAAAAGGGTGAGTAGAAAAAATTTGTCAAACTAGTTTGTTTGTTTTTTCTTTAAAGAAGGGATCTGTTTTTTTCTGTGAAAAGCTTTTTCCTTAAAACTTAAAGATAAAGAACACTTAAAAAAAAAGTATTTGTCTTTCATGTCTATGCAATTCATCTTTCAGGGGAGATCTTTGAGCTGAAGGCAGAGTTAAACAATGAGAAGAAAGAGAAGAGAAAAGAGGCAGTAAAGAAGGTCATCGCTGCCATGACTGTTGGCAAAGATGTCAGGTACACCAGCAGATTGGACTTTGCATGTTATTTGGGTAGTTTCCATTCATCCATTTTCTGTACACCCCTGTCCCTGGTGGGGTCAGGAGAGGTCACCACCATCTCAGGGCAATACAGGGACAGACGGGACTAATAACCGTGCTCAAACTCACATCTATGGAGAATTTAGAGGAACCAGTTAACCTGATGATGCTGCCACCACCACTATGTGACATCCCCCCACCCCAGTATTTTCAATATACCTCAGCTCTTTTGAACCCATTTGTTTGACTTTAAATCAAACATGCAAGAAACAACATCGAGCCATCAATCAATGTTATCTAACCAAAGTTGTATTTGTTCTCAGTTCTTTGTTCCCAGATGTGGTGAACTGCATGCAGACTGACAACCTGGAGCTGAAGAAGTTGGTCTACCTTTACCTGATGAACTATGCCAAAAGCCAACCTGACATGGCCATCATGGCTGTGAACAGCTTTGTCAAGGTAAGACTTGACCACAGGGATCTCATTCACTGCCTTTTTACTTTAGATTAAAATGAGAAAAGATTAAAATATGTAAATTTAGCTTGAACAAGAGAGAGTGCATGTCATTATGCTAACATTCTGGACAGCTACATTTGTGTCAAGTCCTTCTGGATATAAACTTAACACATTTTAACCCAACGGTAGCTGTGTTTCCATTGACTATATAATTGCCCAAATGGAAATTACAAAAACACATTTGCTTAATGGAAACAGGAACAAAAAAAAAAAAAAAAAAAACCTCAAGTTTTTTGATAATAATAAATGTTTGCATTAACAGTAGGTGGTTTTTTTGGCTGTATCAAAATGAGTGTATTTCACAAAAATGTGTTGGAAATTAGACACTTTTCCACACAAGTCATTTGATCAATAACTGGATACTGGTAGGATGATGTTAACATGGAATGTTTATGTGTTTATTAATGTCATGAACAAACTTATTCACATGTAATTTTAATCACTTTTCTTACTGAATGGAAACACCACAATTGATAATTTTTTTGTTAGCAAAATATTGACAGTTTTGTGCGCATGTGGTGTGAGCAAATGAGGTTTCTCTTTACAGGACTGTGAGGACCCCAACCCTCTGATCCGAGCTCTGGCTGTCCGCACCATGGGCTGCATACGGGTGGACAAGATCACAGAGTACTTGTGTGAGCCACTAAGGAAATGTCTGAAGGATGAGGACCCATATGTGAGGAAGACAGCAGCTGTTTGTGTGGCAAAGCTGCATGACATAAATGCCCAGATGGTGGAAGATCAGGGTTTCCTGGACTCTCTGAGGGATCTCATCGCTGACTCAAACCCCATGGTTGGCCTTCTTTTCTTTTATTTTATAGATGTACTTAGCGCTACATTTGTTTGTGCCCAATCAAATAAAATTGTTTAAATTTCATTCATGAAATGCTGTGTTTTACAAGCTTTACCGTCATCCCATAGGTTGTTGCCAATGCAGTTGCTGCTTTGTCTGAGATCAGCGAGTCTCACCCCAACAGCAATTTGCTGGACCTGAATCCCCAGAACATCAACAAGCTACTGACGGCCCTCAACGAATGCACAGAGTGGGGACAGATTTTCATCCTAGACTGCCTGTCCAACTACAACCCCAAGGATGACCGAGAGGCTCAGAGGTAGAAATCCTGGAATCCTTAAAGGGGAGCTATTGTCCAAAATTAGCATTTTGGACATTTCTATACTTCTATTTGGGTTTCTGCTGCGTCTGAAAACCACTCTGCCATTTTTTGGCAATAAGTAAATGTAAGCCCCTTTTGGACTGCACAGCCCGACCCAGGCCTGCCTTGTTTTAAACCGGGCTGAGTGTTTTTGCATTAGCACTTCCAGCCCGGTCCCACCCAGCTCCCTAGAACTCCAAAAGATGCGGTTCCAACCGGGCCAGCCAGACAGGGCTCGTTTGGAATTAGCTGTTGATTACTGCATTGGCTGTGGGGGCAGGGCAGAGATAAGTTGTCTTCCAGATCTCTGGGTCAGAGGAGCATTTTTTTTTTTTTTTTAGATTTTCTTAATGTGTCATTTTAACCTGCAGCGTCAAAATATTCTCGTCATCATCTATTCTTACCTGTAACTTTTTAAATGATAATAACATATTCAATTGCATTTTTCTTTAAGTTAATATGATATTCAAGAAGTTGAATTTAGGATCCACATCATGTCATCAGATCAAGCAGATAAATATACATAACTTTTTCCCACAGTTGGGGAGAAAAAAAGTACACTGACATTGGTCCCACTAACAGCATATAAATAATAAAATTAAATGATGCAGCTAAATTATGAGCTGTTCATCTGCAGTATCCTGAATGTATGTAATCTCATAACTTCCTGGTCTGTATTGGTTGTACATAGTCAGATATCTCAGGGTTTTGAAGTTGACCTGGAAGATGGATCTGCTCTCTGTGCTAACTGGGATTACAAGTGCACTTCAGCTAAACATTTTAATGGTAAATGTAAATATATTTTCTCCAAATGATGCGATCAGAAGTCGACAAGGCTCTGAACAAGGAGATTTTCGCATCTCGTCGCCCCAGCGGGGAAAATCCTGCGAGGCCTACAGTGCAAAAAGGGCTCGAGCAACCCAAGCGGAGCTGTTTTTATAGCTATATGTGTTTATACTGGCTGCTGGAAAACACAGGAGTTTTGTTGTTGAGTTATTCAGAGAACACTTTCTGCACTCTTTTACAGGTTGTGAAGGAGACTCCACTTCTGCTTTTCAAAGATGTATGGTTGTATAATTGCGCATCTGTTTGGGTAGGCGTGGCCAGCAGCAGCTTATTTGGATTTAAAGTGACAAGAGACCCCAAAACAGCTAATTTTGAAAGGAACTCAAAATAAGCAGAACTGACCAAACTGAAATCTCATTATCTGAGAATGAGTTTGTGCAAAAAATGTAATGAACATGTGTTGTACACCCCATAGACATATCCAAACCACTTCAAGCAAGCATGATAGGCCCCCTTTAACTTAATCCGTGTTTATTAAAGATTGCTTTTGAGCCAAACTATGTCTCTTTCCTCTCTGAACTCATGCTGAGATTCTTCCTCTGTTGTGTCTCAAAGCATCTGTGAGCGCGTCACTCCTCGGCTGTCTCACGCCAACTCAGCAGTAGTCCTTTCTGCCGTCAAGGTCCTGATGAAGTTCTTGGAACTCCTGCCAAAGGACTCGGACTACTACAACACATTACTGAAGAAACTGTCTCCCCCACTTGTTACTCTGCTGTCTGGAGAGCCAGAGGTCCAGTATGTGGCTCTGAGGAACATCAACCTGATTGTTCAGAAGAGGTATGAGATCGACATAGCTGTTTGAGCTTAAGACATTTTAGGGTGGAAAACATTCATCTGATTAATTGCAATAAATTAATTATTGAAATCATAGTTGACTAATTTAGTTGATGTATGTATATTTTGCACTTCAGTTTAAAAAAAAAAAAAAGAAAGAAAACTTCTGTAAATGTGTTTTACCCAGAGGTCCTCAAGTGGCAGTTTTTCACCTGGTTAAAATTCTTTAAAAAAAAATTGTATTAAGCACATTTTGCTATCCAGTTATTCGTCAGTGTATCCAAAAATAATCAATAAATTTGCTCTACACTGTATTGATAAGTTGAGCAGAACGGACTGAGCTTTTCTCGTGTTGTTGTTGATATATTTAGTTGCAGATGCATGCTTTACTACAGATGACTAAGTGTTCACTAAAGGAATACTGTGTTATTGCATTTTAGGCAACAAAATGTTTACTTTCTAATTAAAAAAGTAATTGATTATTTATGTGCACCTTTTAATATATTTCCAGTATTTTATAAAAAGGTTTAAATGGTTAAATGAAAAATCTGCAGAATGTGCCCATAATTTTACCCCAATAATTTATGACTCAAAGAATCGCTAGTTGCATCCCTACTGCTTTTTGAGATTAAGTCTCAATGTGAGCACAGATTTCCCACACACCTTTGAAAACATAAGGCACTTTTCCACTAGACCACCTCTTAACTGGTACGGTCCACCTCGGCAAAGATGAATTTTCCATTAGCAAATCCGTTGCAACTCTGCCTGGTTCTTCTCAGATTTTGGAACCCACTTCAGGGGTAGTACCAGCAGCACAGAGCACGGTACTGCATTCACTGATTGGTTTGTGATTTACGTCACTGAAAACAGCAAACAACATAATTATGAGCTTAATTATGAGTTTAATCACGAGCATCTCCAGAAACACATGCATAAACTCTCTGACGGAACTGCTGTTTTGCGCAGACAGTGTGAAACACTGCTACGTAATATTAGCTTGTGATGGGAATTTTATTTTTCCTTTGGATTAAAAAAAACAAAGTGGCTACTAGTTTACATTTTACCTTCAGCACAGCGCCAGAAGCTAATTATATTTATATGTATGATGAGGAACAGAGCGTCTGATGGAAAAGCTCACTACCAGGGTAGAACAGAGCTGGACATTAACTGGTCAGTGCACAACCTGACAGTGGAAAAGTACCTATATTGAATTTAAGTGTTAGAGTTAGGATTTTATTCAAGGGAAAAAAATATTTGTGGTATTCAAAAGTATTTTTCTGTAAAGGAATTTTTCTTCTTCCATCGTTTAAGTTCTAAGTTGTTTTATGTTCCATCATAAATTTGTAGCTTCTGTTTTCATGATAAACTTTTTTTTTTTTTTTTTTAAATAAACAAGAAAACTTCCAACAGGGCCTAATGTGTGTGTATGTGTGTTTTCTTGCAGGCCTGAGATCCTAAAGCAGGAGATTAAAGTGTTCTTTGTCAAGTATAACGACCCGATTTATGTGAAGCTGGAGAAACTGGACATCATGATCCGCTTGGCCTCTCAGGCCAACATAGCCCAGGTGGTTCCATGAAGAAAACGCATTATTGTTATTTAAAGGCAGGATCTATTTTCAAAATAAAAATTAAAAAATAAACATTTATGAAAAGCCATTGGACATTACTGACTTTCTTTAATATTGTCCAACAAAAAATTTTGCCGACCTGCTTCTCCTCTAACTTTGCAAATATAAATTGCCATTTTCCAAAAGAAAAATCTTGAAAATACAATTTTTTTCAGTACTTAGGCAGATGTGACATTTTGATTAGTTTAATGTTTCAATTAAAATGTTTTTTTATTGTATTCTTTTTGCTCTGTGTATATGGTGGGAGTGATATATGTGAACTCTTACAGGTTTTGGCTGAACTGAAGGAATACGCCACAGAGGTAGATGTTGACTTTGTGCGTAAGGCAGTACGAGCCATTGGACGCTGTGCCATCAAAGTGGAGGTGAGAACTGACTACTGCCACCTGATCTATTTTTTTTTTCCTGAGAAGCCACCAGAATCAAATAATTACTAGCATAACAGGCACTGACTTGTCTGTTGAAACCTCAGAAATCCAATCTTCTTCTGGTCAGTGAATGCTGAAGCACCAACAGGTCTTGATGACGGTGACTTTTTTATGTTGGGATTATTAGTGAGGGCCATAAGGCTAACATGTCATAACATATCCACAAAAAGGTGGAAAACTATTTTCTATGGCGGTATGCCAGCTGTCCAAAACATTACTGAGAACTAGATGCCAACAGATAATTCAAAGGGTGCATCAAAGTTTTTCTGTTTTGTCTCTATGCTGTGCCTGTCATGGAGCTTGCTTTATTTAGTAGCTTTTTGGAAATACAGACAAACATCAAGTTAAAGGACAGGAGACATTCTTTAGAGAATACACACAGAGACATATGTCAATTATTCTAACCCTTTAATCAGTAATGTTGGATGCTAAAATTGGCTTTAATGGCAATTCCATGATGATTTTGTCTTAGGACTGGGCGATATGACTTAATGATAGAAATTCAGTTTTTTTTTTTGCCTGATTTCTTTTCTAAAAGAAGAAAATATTTTTAAAAAGTAGCTTTTATTTTAATCATCCCTTCATGATATTTGCAGAAAAACAATAAAATTTTACCTTTAGAAATTACAAGAAATAAAGTTTTAATTAGAAACAAGCGTGGTTATCAGGATCTGCTGTGAGCAGCTCAGTTGATGTAGTTCTGTCTTTGAAATAGACTCAGTTGTTTGCACAATCATTTCAAAATTACTGACAATAATCTGATGCTAATGTGTTTAAAAGATTAAATATAATCTCTGAAATTTATACCAAAGTTTTTATTTGTAATTTAATTTTTTTGTTTTTTGTGTTGGCGTTCTCAGAAACGTATGACTTATTTTGGCAATATTACAATTTTATTCTGGTAATATTGTGACTTTACTCTTATAATTTTCAAAAAATGTGCCTGGTCTTATTTTTCAGTAGAGTTCACCTGAATTCAACGTCCAAATAAATAGAAACTGTAAAACATGCTTGTCTAACAAGATGGCGGCTTTGGGCACGCTGACCAGTCCGCTCCCATGGAAATCCAAGGAGTCCATTGGTGAAAGAAAAATCTAGATCTTCCTGAAATTAAATTTTCAAAAATCAAACATTTTGTACATGAAAAAAATGTATTTATTGCCCAGCTTTATCTTGTCTTTGCTTTTAAAATAACAATCAAACACAAACGAGGAGAATGGATGATAAATACTCCAAATTTTTTAGTAGTTGTATTTGTCTGGCCATGGCTACAAACTCTGAAGTGGACTCACTGAAAGGATCTATTGTTGTAAGTTAGTATGATCCTTTTGTATTGAGGATGCGTATGTTTTGTTTCTGTAGCAATCGGCTGAGCGCTGTGTCAGCACTCTGCTGGACCTGATCCAGACAAAGGTCAACTACGTGGTTCAGGAGGCTATTGTGGTCATCAGGGACATTTTCCGCAAGTACCCTAACAAGTACGTGAGAACACCCTGACTACATCACCTGTCCAGTTATCTTTACGTCTAACCACCGAGATGTTGATGGTCTTTAGATATGAGAGCATCATCGCCACACTGTGCGAGAACCTGGACTCCCTGGATGAACCCGATGCTCGAGGTGCCATGATCTGGATCGTCGGAGAGTACGCCGAGAGGATTGACAATGCTGACGAATTGCTCGAGAGCTTCCTTGAGGGTTTCCACGACGAGAGCACTCAGGTGAGCATATTAAAAAGAAGGAATGTACAAGTTCTTGTGAACTCTGCTTTCATCTCCTTGAATGGGCCAAAAACTAACTCGGATAGACATAATGAAAGCTAACATGTTTACTAGCCCTTTCAAAAGAAGTAAGTGCATCTGACTCTTTACATTCTGCATAATTCCCCTGCTATCCATGACACCTATATACAGTTTTTTTCTTTGTTTTGTTTTGCAGGTACAACTCACTCTTTTGACTGCCATTGTGAAGCTGTTCCTGAAGAAACCATCAGAAACTCAGGAGCTGGTGCAGCAGGTCCTCAGTCTGGCCACTCAGGTTAGTGTTGTTTCTGTTACAAAAGTCATTTCTACAGAAATTAAATGGATTACTCACTTCATAAAAATAATTTTGGTAATTCTAACTGGCCTAAAACAAGATAAATTTGTTCAACTTTACCTACAGACAGTGCTTGTCTTTTTGATCGGTGTATGTAAACTTCTGGTTTCAACTGTATGTATGATTTCAACTTTAGCAGATGGGTGTCTTTCAAAACTACATATTTAGATTTTTGACTATGAAGTAGTTTTGTGAACACAAAACAGTTACTTTAAAAAAATGTATTGTTTTTGTTATTTCCAATATGAAATGGAACAGGGAATAAATATTTTTTTCCCTATTTGTGTTTCAGTTTTATCTTTCATTCTATGAACCACTTATGAACAACAGACTCACACCTGCTTCACAGAAAATATTTTCTATTCAGTCAACACTTCTCTATTATGGGGGGAAATAATTATTACAATTTTGTCACTTCAAAAAATCAAGTAAACCCATACTAAACCTTTGTGAATGTGTTCTTGGTGAACTCAGAAGTGATGCTCAGAAATCTCCCCTGTCTGGTTTCTCCAGTCTCCAGTCTGAACAGGTCAGGTTACATCAGACAGACCAGAATCTGCAATGACCAGTGCTGTCTGTGAAACTGTTTCTTTAATGTAAAAGTCTTTGGAAAGGTTGAGAACCTCTTTCCAACTCCACAGATTACTAGGGCAAATCCACACGTTAACAAAATCCATAAAATTAGATGATTTAAATGTTTGCATGCTGTGGAAAAATGAAATGTGGCATACATTTTTTTTTTTCATATGAAACATGCAAATCTTATCACCTGCACAGTCTTGCATTGAGATTTATTTCAGTTTTTTTCTTTGCCCCCTCAGGACTCTGACAACCCAGACCTCCGTGACAGGGGCTATATTTACTGGCGCCTTCTGTCGACTGACCCTGTGACGGCCAAAGAGGTGGTGCTGTCAGAAAAGCCCCTGATCTCCGAGGAGACTGACTTGATTGAGCCCACGCTGCTGGACGAGTTGATCTGCCACATCGGCTCCCTGGCCTCAGTCTATCACAAGCCGCCCAGCGCCTTTGTGGAAGGAAGTCATGGAATCCACCGGAAGCACCTTCCTGTCCAGCACAGCAGGTCATACACAGAAAAACCTGAATAATTTATAAAGATCTCATGGTGTTGCTTTATTGGTTCTCATGTTTTACAGGACGTCTGAGCATACCTCAAAAGTCCTACATTTATTTTTCTAATGTGAAGGATAAATTTAAGACTTAAAATGTCTTAAATTTATTATTGAAAATGTAAGTTTGCCTTAAATACAGTAATCACTGGTCTCAAATTTTGTTGTGGCAGGACTATTTAGTCTTAGATATTCTATGCAAGTTTTATGAAACTTTTTAATCAGACAAAAGCTGTAGTTGTGCACAGACATCTTCATTCACTGTGTTCTTTGATTCAATTCGGGTAAGATTACCGCTAACAAGCTGCTAATACTTTCTTGCCATCTAGTTTGCTTGCTGACTAGTTGGCAAGCAAACAAACTAGTCATTATCACTAACATTTGGCTTATTACCAGTTAGCATATTACTCTCTACTTAGCTAGGTAACGAGAAAGCCATATGTTATTTTCATGACGTGAGGAACACAAAGTTGCTACCAAGAGCCATAAAAATACCCCAGAAAGGTCACAGTTTTGGTGACTTCTCCACTTCCTCCTGAACAGTATTGATACAGGCGAGAGCCCCGTGAGCGGTGGTCCAGCTGCTGCCATGGACCAGCCACATGTGATTCCCAGCCAGGGTGACCTTCTAGGTGATCTGCTAAACCTTGACCTGGGCCCTCCTGTCAATGTTCCCCAAGTGTCCTCCATGCAGATGGGTGCAGTGGACCTTCTGGGTGGAGGCTTGGACAGCTTGGTGAGCTCAGTTGCACAAATAAGTTACTTTTCCACCACCTGCATGGGTGCAACGGACCACTTAGATTTTACTGTTATACATAAAAACAGTAAAATCTGTTTTTATGATTTATAAAGATCTCAGTGTTGCTTTACTGGTTCTCATGTTTTACAGGACATAAAACATGTTTTCTTTATGAAACAAAAAACACTTCATAAAAGTGTTTTTTGCTGTTAACACTTTTATGAAGTTTATATGTTCATGATGGGGTCCAGTTGTAAAACTGTAAAACGGTAAATTACAATTTCGCTGAAAAGTTTAAGTAATGTAATACAGAAAGTGTAAAGTATTACACACATATTAATGTTTCAAGGGTTTATTAATGTTAATATTGCTACAGCTAATGAAAACACCAGTTCTGTTTCACTGAAAATTTTCAAACCATTACTTTAGACCAATAAAGATAATTTATTTTTAATTTAAATGTTATGGCCATGTTAAAGTATGGTCTACATGCTTTTATGACAATCTACAACATCCACAACAAGGTTAAACCACAAAAATCTTATTGCTAAAGGAAAATGGCTGTCCAGTTATTTATCCAGACATATTAACCACTTGTTGGACGACATGTCCAAGATGGCCTACGGATCATATTGGAAGGGCTTTTTTCTTCCACACAACTTTTCAACAGCCTGCTTAAATAAAACTCTCTGAAAATCCATCTTATTTAACAATGAGCCCTTTGTGAAAGTTGTCGATGACAGTCTGCTGCACATAAATGTTCTGGAGTCAATTTTTTTAAAAATTAATCTGATGTACTTAAATGTTCTGAGAAGCTAAATTTTCTGTTTTTGTTAGCTGTAAGACCTAATCATCAGAAATTTAGATATTACTCTGCTCGTAATGAATTTTTTAGTTTTACTTTTTGAATTTTATAGAATAAATATTTTTTTTAATATTACAATTTTTTTTAAATGCAAGAGTGACATTGGCTCATAATTTGAGGCTATATCAGTCTCAGTTTTACATTTAACATCTCAGAATGTCTAGAAGTCTTACTAGTTGTCTTGCAGATTTATTATTGAGGTAATATTTTCCCAGACAGTGAGGGGCTGCTCTTGATGGCTTACGGTTGCTAAAAAGGTCTCTGTTTCTGTGTGTGTGTGCGTGTGTGGTGTGTGTGTGTGTTCGGTCTTTCTGTTATGTTTGAATGCTGTCTTTGGGGTCTCCTCTTCTCTCCCATAGCTTGGGGGAGACCTGGGCGGAGGTGTTGGGGGAAGTCCAGCAGTAAGTCAAGCCCTTCTATTTGGCCATCTTACTGCATGCTTCTCTCACTGCACTCTTCATGCTTTTATTGTGTTAGAATCTTTTATTGCTTCACACTTGCATGCACAGCTTGAAAATGTCTTGTTTTGAATCATCTTGGCCTACTTTTAAACAAAATGTATGACTTATTTCAGTCTTATTATCCTAGTGAGTTTGTATTTTTGTATTTTATACTGTGGAATATATTGTTGACTAGCATTAGATCAGTTTATGAAGACTCTTCATTAATACTAAATTGAGTTGGGTTAGATACTTTGTGTTGTTGAATAACTTGAAATAAATGTTTTATGATTTATGGGCTAAAATACTAAGATGCACATAAAAGGTGTTGCTCAGAATTAATTTAGGTCTGCTTTAATTTTTGCTTTGGCTGAGTGTTCAAATATTATTTGAATCATGCTTTCTTTTGCCAGTGACCTAACATCTAACATTGTTTGTGTGATTTATTTATGTTTTCTTCTTGGGCTTTTGGCCTATGTTTGGTGAAGCTGCATAGAAGCTTACTGAAATGGTTTTAACTAGAACAGTGTATTTTCAGTATTTGTGCTATTGTCTCGGAATTACTTTAGGTGGGACAAAACTTCATTCCGTCGTCCGTCCCCAGCACTTTTGCTCCGTCACCAACTCCTGCTCCTCCAGCAGTCAGCAGTGGCCTCAATGACTTGTTTGAGCTTTCCACAGGCATGGCCGTCACCACCGGAGGCTTCATAGCCCCAAAAGCAGTGAGTACACACAACTTTATTGCACATGCAATTATAAAAGGAAAGAAGGAGTGTACTGTCAAATTAAACCAAGACTATTGATGCTAAAAGGATTTGAAACTTTTTTTTTCTAGCTAGATTTATTTTGTTAATGTTATATTACATGGATAGTTCCATTTGTTTAGACATCAGTGAATGTTTTGGATTGAGTTTGGTTTTGTACTTAAAGCTGTGGTATATAAATTTTGTAAAAATATGTTCCTACATATTTTTAAAACTGTCACTGTTTGGACAGTATAACATGAGATGCAAAATATGAAAAAAATCAAGCTCCACTGCCTCATCCCTGTGATTCTACTGCCACTTGCAGAAAACAACCAATGTTGTCACTCAGAAACAAACAATCAGAGCCAGGAGAAGGGTCTAAGCACTGTCATCATTATCACATATGTGTTGCGCTATGTGTTTATGGCAGAGAAACAACTTCTATATTCTATTCTATATAAGGCTATATTCTGCTATGCAGTCTTTTTCTTGCATGTCTTCCCCTTCTCTCTTCTCTCTCCACCCTCTTTCTTGTCAAATTGCCGTTCAATAAATGTCACTAGTACCAAAAAAGTCTTTAAACCAAAAGCTGCTTTTTACCAGGTGTGGCTTCCTGCAGTAAAAGCTAAGGGACTAGAAATCTCTGGAACATTCTCCCGCCGCCAGGGCCACATGTACATGGACATGTCGTTCACCAACAAGGCACTGCAGCACATGAACGACTTTGCCGTCCAGTTCAACAAAAACAGGTTTGTGAACTGGAGGAGAGGAATTCTTTTTTTCAGACACTAATTCACAAATGTCTTTGGGAAAGTTGCAGCCGAATAGCACCAGGTTTAGATTTCTGTTCTTGTTGCAGTTTTGGTGTGATCCCCACCAGTCCTCTGCCCATTCACACTCCACTGATGCCCAATCAGAGTATCGAGGTCTCCCTGCCTGTTAACACCATTGGGCCTGTTATGAAGATGGATCCACTCAATAATCTGCAGGTACAGGAGCATGTGCTCCCAAAATGCTGGTTATCACTATCATCATCATTTAGATCAGGGATGCCAAAGTCATTTTCATTTTGGACCATATCAGGATAGTGAATGTTTAAATATTGAACTGCTTAAATATTAATAACTATTTGTTTATTACTTCTTAGATATAAATATTAATCATTTCACATCTTCAGCCCCGCCAGGATTTTACAATTGCTTTTGATTTTTTTTTCACCCCTCCGCCTCCCTTTTTTTTTTTTTTTAGTCAAAATCACAGATTTTGTGGTTCTTTCTTAGAAATATTTGAAGACAATTTTGCAAAATTCAAGCTTATGTATGATGTTAAATGTGACTCTTTTCAAAAGAAAGAGTCACATTTTGCTATATTACACACTGTAACTTGACAAGTGAGGCAAAGGCAGCAGCGTTGTAAAAGTAAGAAATACTGCCACCTGCTGGTGGAAGTTAGCAGTCACGTAAACCTAATGTTTTGACATTTTTAGGGAAAATTTTCAATAAATCTATTTATATGCATTAGCATAAAATATATGGGGGTTTGTAGATTTTTGCATAAATTTCCATGTTCGCAGAATCGCGACAAACTGGAGGGACCTAGTGATGTTAATGACATCTACAGTCTAGATAATAATATAAAAAGCTGGATTTTGACCACAAGTTTCACAGGTCATTTAGCTTGTGAAACAGTAGCTTTTGAATTTAAGGATCATTTTATTAGATAAGAATTATTCGTTTAGCAAGCTGAACTTCAGTCATAAAGTGACGTGCTGGACAGAAAATAGGAAAATGTAACTTTTTATTTTATGTTTGAAGATGCATGTTTTACACATTTATGCTCTGTAGTCTCCAAAATGGTTGTCTCTTTCTCCTCTGTTTGTGTGCACAGGTGGCTGTAAAGAACAACATTGACGTGTTCTACTTCAGCGTACTCATTCCTCTGAATATATTCTTTGTTGAAGATGGGAAAATGGGTATGATTTTTATCCAATTTGCTGATGCAGTGCAATAGACAGCAATACATCTTTAATCATACTTGTTGAAAATACTAAATTAACAAAGAAGTAAAAATATATACATCTTCTATAAAGTGTGGACTGAAATCATCTCTGAGATCCAGAAAGTGAAGCACAGTATAATCAAAATTTGATCATTTCAAGAGATGCTTAATTATGGCCAGAAATGTCAATCTTATATAATTTAAGATTTATTTAAAAGTAATAACTCTTATATGTGCACCTTGCCTAAAATGATAAGAAAACCTTCCTGACAAATGTTGGATCACCTTATAAAGTAATCAGGATCTATATTGATGACTGTATCTTATTGTTTTCAGAGCGTCAGGTGTTTCTGGCCACCTGGAAAGACATTCCCAATGAGAATGAACTCCAGTACCAGATCAAAGATTGTCACCTTAATGCTGGTAGGTACCCCCTTCCACGTTTTGTTTTTAGTTCTTTGCACACTTTGAGTTTTGTAGTAAATGCTGGAGGCCTATTACCAAAAATACATGAACAGAGTTTTGTGGATGATTTCAATCACTAGTTCTTGCTGGTTCAGCTTATGTCGACTCAATGTTTCAGGGTTTGGAGCAAAATTAGCTTAAGATGTCTTTATCGTCTGGGGGTGCTAGAGCGCAGCTGTAAGATGTAGACGTGTTGGCTTGTGCTCTCCACCACAACTTTAAATAAATTTCTAGATACCACGATAAACGCACCTAGGAACTGGCATTGTCGATACTGCACCCCTGACTAGTCACCGGGCATCATGTCGCCGTCGAAGAAAGCCACAAATTCCTGGAAAAACAAGACTATGGACGGATACATCGGCAATGCTCATGCTAACGAGGCTAATGTTAGCAGTGGCCTTGCCAGGGGAACCATGAGCGAACCCAGGGACTGTGCGTCGGGCGATAAAACCCAGATGCTGGAGATGTACCAAGAAATTTGTAAGAGTATGTCAGCGTCAATTCTTGAGAAATTAGATGAGCGCTTCGACGCCCTTGAAGCGAAGTTCCAATCTATCCTAGCTGCACAGACTGACTTTCACACGAGGAGCGTCTGGGGGAACTGGAAACGTAATGTGCAGAGCTCACAAAGCTGGTAACCCAGCAGCAAGCTAAGGTTCCGGACTTGGAGGCTCGCTCCCGAAGACATAACATCAAAATTGTTGGCATAAAAGAAAGCTCAGAAGAAGGGAGACCAACTGAGTTTGTCTCTAAGCTCATCCCCGAACTACTGGGCAGACAACATTTCCCGCATCCACTGAAGGTTGACCGCACGCACTGCTCTCTGTGGCCCAAGCCAGCAGCGGATGAGAAACCGCGTACCATCATAGCTCGAATACATCACTTTCAGACGAAAGAGCAAATCCTATGCCTTGCCAGGACGCAGCCGTTGGAATACAAGGGGAACAAAGTTCTGATTTTCCCAGACTACACCAGCGCTGTGTCTTTCGGAGCGTGATGCAAGCCCTGAGAGGGGATGGAATCAGGTTCCATCTGTTTCATGCAGTGGTTTATCTGACGGACTATACTCTTAATAATGTACAGATGTCCTGAATGCATGTTGAACGTTCCGGTCCGCTCTCTCAGAAAATGCAGTTTAAGATTATCTGGTAGAGTTGTTAAGTTTGTCAGTTTAATGATGGTTGTGGCGGAGGGTGCCGTGACTTGACCGAGTTCAGTCCGCTATCTGTCAGCAGCTCCTGCTTCGTTTAAAGGGGGAAGATGTGCGTCGTGTTCTGTAGACTGGAGGATGGGGGGGGAGTTCAGGGTGTGTTATTTGTCTATTTCGTTCTACCCAGATACACGTGTTATTTGTTTGTATCATACAGCACCAAAACTGATAGTTCTGACAGGGCAGGTATGGGCAGGTACGTGATGGCAACTGGCACCATAAACTCGAAACCATTAACTCTACTTAATGTATATGGTCCAAATTCAGATGATCCTAATCTTTTTTTAGAAAAGTTTTTGACCTGCTTCCAGACGATAGTCATTCAAGCATGTTAATAGCAGGGATTTGAACTGTTATCTTGACCCCTTTCTTGATAGATAATCTAAACCAGTGGTCCCCAGCCACCGGGCCGCGGCCCGGTACCGGTCCGTGGACCAATTGGTTCCGGGCCGCGCAAGAAATAATTAAATATTTCCGTTTTATGTATTATTTGAGTCTGGAGGATCTTTTATTTTGAAAATCCATCTTGCGTGCCAACATTGAGCCACAAGTAACAAAATAAGTCAGAAACAGATCAGATTCTTTGGAAAGTTTCTATGCGAAGGGGAAAAGGCCCAGAGAGACAGGAGAATGGATTTATCCCGGTAGGTGATTCCCACATTCCAAGCTGCTCTGCATGATATGGTGACCGGCTCGTTAATGAGGGAATGAAGCTTCAAACTGCTTCTCAACGTAGAGACAAAGTAGCTCCCTGTGCATTAGCAACACTTCTGGTGTCATTGTCTCTCATCACTCCCAGATGGGAGAAACAACCTAAGGGCTCCCTTTTAAAATGTTTTGTATCTGACATAAGATCGGTTCATGCGACAGAAAAGAAAAAATACTCCTTTATCCATACCAGCAGATGATTTGTCTGAGGCACTGAGAGGAGAAATCCGTGTTTTGCACCCGAAAGTCACGGACATTAGTCGTTGTCATGAGTTAAAATTTTCACGAAAGTAAAATTTTCATTTTTGTGGCACATCTGTATCTTATTTTGAAGGGATATGTAAACGTTACCATAGCGACCAGAGTCGGTGAGTGTCAGGGCAGTGGTCGAGATGAGATGAGAGGAGTAGAGCTTGTGAGTTTTAGGTCTAGTTCACACGGCACGATTTAAGGATTGTCGGCCGATTTTCCAAACCTCTGTGACCACAGAGCCAATAAAAGTCTTAACAGGTTCGTGTGTCCAGGAACAACACACCACAAGAACCGATTCCATTCACAAGCATCTCGATTCCAGAAGAACAAAAAGTGCCAAGTCTCAACCGCTCCGTGGTAATAAAAAGGTTGGGGACCACTAATATAAACGGCCAGCATAGGAACTGGCATCCACCAAATAATCTCCTCAAAACAAGGAATATGCTTGATATTTGGAGGGTTCAACATCCTATGGGTAGAGAGTATTAATTTTACTCACATGTGCATAAATCTTACAGCAGGATCGATTATTTTCTAATAAATAACAATCTTATCTCTCAAATTGCTGATTCAAAATACCATAACTCACTGATTTCTGATCATTGTCCCCTAGCTATATCATTAAATTTGTCCCTTCCCAGGCAGGTTTGCGCCTGGCAACTTAATGCAAACCTTCTTAATGATGATGTCTTTGTTAAAAACATAACCTCTAAATTAAAGGACTTCATAGAAATAAACAATAACGGTGAAGTATCAGATTCCATCCTGTGGGAAGCGTTAAAGACAATTATGCGCGGCGAAATAATTTCTTACACTTCAGCCCTTAAAAAAGAAAGAGAGAAACGTCTATTTGAAATCAACTGTGCCCTCTCCAATTTGAAACGAAAGTACCAAATCTCTGAATTACCTGACGACTATAAGGAAATACTCAAACTTAGATATGAATATAACATAATTATGAGCAGCCAGATTAGCAACTTGCTTTGGAAACTATGACAAAAGAATTTTGAGCTTGGAGATAAATCTGGCAAACTGTTAGCGCTACAGCTTACGGGGCCCAAGCCACAAGAGGAATTTATAGCATCAAGTCAAAAACAGGCATGCTCTTAACCCACCCTTCTGACATAAATCATAGATTCAGAGAGTTCTACGCCAATCTGTATTCTTCTCAGAACAATGCAACAGAATTGATCTTAATGATTTCTTTGAATCGCTCTCGCTGCCTAAGCTGAATAAATCTGACAGGGACTATCTTGAGTCTGACTTGACACTTCAAGAGGTCACAGAAGCTATAAAGTCCCTTTCATCTGGTAAAGTTGCTGGACCTGATGGCTTTGGCTTGGATTTCTATAAGAAATGTTGTAACCTTCTTGCACCTCTCTTGTTTAGAATGATTTCTGCTTCTAAAAAGGATGGAAAACTGCCCAAAACTCTTTCCGAGGCTAACATTTCTCTTTTTCCAAAAAAAGAGAAGGGATAAAACCGGACCTGCTAGCTTTCGGCGAATTGCACTGCAAAATATTGACCTCAAGATAACAAAAAGTTTGGCCACTAGACTGAATAAATGCTTAGCATCTATTATCTATCCTGATCAAACAGGATTCATCCCTGGCAGACAGTCTTTTTTTCAATGTAAGACGATTATTTAATACTGTATACCTTGACCATAAAAACACCAATGCTTCTATTCTGGCCCTTGATGCACATAAAGCCTTTGACCAGGTCAACTGGCCGTATATGTTTGAATCATTGCACAGGTTTGGGTTCAGCGAGACTTTCATCTCCTGGGTGAAACTGATATATCAAGAACCCGTATGCTCCGTCCTGACAAATAATGATCGATCAGCTCCATTTCACCTGCAGCGCTCAGTTCAGCAGCGCTTTTTGCTATTGCACTGGAGCCACTTGCTGTGGCAATAAGGGAGCACCTGCATGTTGAAGGCCTTCGTTTCAACACTAATAAGTGTTGAGACACTTATTGGTCTATATGCTGACGATGTGATATTATATTTACATGACAGGGAAGAGGGAGGCCTGGGCCTACCCGTATTTAAACACTATTTTTGGGCCGCGAACATCAGAGCAGCAGGGACACCAGGGGCTCCCGGGTAACCCAGCGATTCATGCACCTTTATGGCTCAAGATGGAATCCAAATTGGTGAATAATTCCTCCCTACCAGCTATGCTGTTTGCCCGCCTTAAAAAATTGGAAGTCTATCGGAATTTGAGCTTTGTGTTAAAACACGAAGTAAGAATTCTAAATCAGATCAGGAGCTTCCTTGCTCTACCAAATACATCAGCACAGACACCGTTATGTTTTAACCACAATTTTTTGCCTCCTTGGCAGGACAAAGCCTATCAGGACTGGAGGGAAAGGGGGTTGGTGTCAATTAAGGACATGTATATTGGCAACAAGTTTGCAACATTCAGTTGAAAGAAAAATACAATCTGTCCCATTCACAGTTCTTTCGATTTCTGCAGGTCAGGCATTACATTAAGTCAAAGATTCCACTGGAGCACTGTGTTTTTGACATCTTTGGGAGCCCCCTCGACTCTAGGCATCTTATTACAAGAATTATACATCTATTTGGTGACGGCACTGCCGCACACACCACAAAAATTAGGGAGGCCTGGGGAAACGAACTGGGGATAACAATCCCTGAACCTTTGTGGAACACGTGCCTTTCTAAAAGCCAGTCTTGTCCAATAAACAGCAGGCATCAGTTAATTCAATTTAAAATCACACATAGGTTATACTATTCAAAGGTCAGATTGCACAAGTTTTTCCCCTCGGTCTCCCCAATCTGTGACAGGTGTAATATGTCTGAAGGCACACTGTCTCATGCTTTTTGGTCTTGCCCTTCACTAACTGGTCTCTGGTCTAAAATTTTCGATTGGGACTCAAAGGCATACAAGACTCCCTTACAACCTGAACCAGGACTTATAATCTTTGGATGCCCTCGGGTGCAGGGCATACCTGCCGCAATGCGGCAGCCACTGGAACCTGGGTTTGATTGTTGCCAAGAGACTAATATTGAGAGACTGGAAGTCCTCTGTTCCTCCTTCCTTCCACCTTTGGGTGATGGATATGATGTCCATAATTCAGATGGAAACACTTCGTAAAGGCTCCAAAGACACCTTTTCATGTTACTGGAATCCCTTCCTGGAACACTTTTCAACGGCCAGACTAGGCTGAACAGACTCTTCCATGGACTCGCCCCTCGGTCGCCCCGTTGTGTGTGTGTGTGTGTATTCTCTTGTATGTGATTATGTATACATTTGCTGTTTGTATACACCAGGTCAACTGTATTGTTTTACGCTTTGACCTGTGCATCTGGGCTATGTTTGTTTTGTTTGGGGTTTTTTTGTTTGTCTGTATGTTCTAAACTTTGAAAATGTAAAGTAAAAAAAAAAATAATAATAAAAAAAAAAAAATAATATATATATATATATATATATATATATATATATATATATATATATATAAAGACTGCAGATGGTGCTGCGGAAGCTTGGGGGGATGCATACCTTTGTGCCTGTAACGTTTTACAGATGTGGGGCTGGGATGTATACAAATGGGAAGGGTGGCTGCTGCTTCTTCTTTTTTTTCTTTTAGGATTCTACTGAAAGCCAGTAGAACTTTCTTTCTCTTCCCCTTTGCTGCTTCCTTTGGACTTTTTAAATCCTCCTCTGATGTAGGATGAGCTCCCTCCTTATAAACCGTATCCTCTTTATCTTTCTGCTCAGAACTGTGGGAGTTAATTTAATATTTTTTACTGTACAAAGGAAACAAACTGTGGACTCAAACACTGTTTGTTTGTTTTTTTAATAATAAAATGAAAATTAGCAATACAAAAAAAAAAGATGACTTTATCGTCTTAAGTTACATTTCTATTGACCTTAAAAGTTTTCAAATTGGAATTACGCAAATTTGCTTAATAAAAACATACTGATTTTGAAAAAACATGTTTCTTGGTAAAAAGGTTTTGCCGTACGGTAAGGGCTTTTTCAGCTCTTTTAAAAATAGTGAATTTGAAAGTAGTGCAATGGAAACATTTGCATCACACAAGTCATGTAATCAACAACCAGATGTTACTACTGAAGGAAAAGATGAAGAAGATGTGAAGTGGACGGAGATGATGGCACAGTATATTCTTTGATGACATCGTCTGAACAGACTTACTGATGTGTGATTTTAATCGCATTTCTTATTTGAAGGAAACATCACAATTGTAAAATTGTGTTTTTTCTACATGAGTGGAATATAAGCAGTTTTGCGCACATTTAGAATGGGAACACAGTTCTATATTGGTCATTAGCGTGGTTAGCATTAACTCAACCTTGAGTCTCTGCATTTTCTCAAGAACAGTGATGTTCGTTGAGGTTCAGGTTTTAGATGTTTCTCTGTATTTATGGCTCAGTTCACAAGAATCAAAAAAGGTGGTTCATCAGCAGGCCTCTGCAGAACTAGAAGATGTTCTCAGCCAGTTATACTAACGCAGGGAAACAGATGTGATGCGTTTAGAGATTAGTAAAAGATTGGGTTTTTGATCTCGTTGCTGGTCAGGACCGATCAACCTAAAAATCTACTGAGTGTAATCAATAACTGATTTCTCTGTGAATCTCTAAAACTTACATTAGCAGCAGATTTAAAGTTTGAATTCTTCTGCGGTTTTACTGATCCTGAATTTTGAAGATATTCTGCTCAGTTACTCTTCTTAATTTTTCATTTGTCATATAATGCCATTTTTAGGTCCTGTCTTGTGTAAAATCTTACTTTCTGATTTATTTATTTATTGTTTTTGTTTTTTTTCACCCACATGCTCACCTTTGGATATTTTCTTTTTTATCTAAACTGTTCAACTTCTTTGTTTTTTTTAATGTGGCTTTTAATATGAGGTAGATTTAGATCCTTGCAACCTGAAGGTTGCTAATAGATATTCAATAAAATCCTCTGAGAGCTAGTTGACCCTGTAGCAGTAGATTAATTTTGACAAAATGCTGGTTTACTTAGTTATTTTAGCTGCTTGGTTTTGTGTATCTGTTTATTTCCTTAGTTTATTATTACATCAAGCTTCATAGGTTAAGGTGTTTCATAATATGGACTGATTTCCATTCTGGTCTTACAGACACAGTGTCTGGCAAACTACAGAATAACAACATCTACACCATTGCCAAAAGAAACGTGGAAGGCCAGGACATGCTGTATCAGTCACTCAAGTTGACCAACGGCATTTGGATCTTGGCTGAGCTCCGCATTCAACCAGGGAACCCCAATTATACGGTACAGAATACATTTATTTTTAGGAACTGATCAGTTTTACATTTGTATGTTTCCTGCGAAGTAATTTGTTAATTTTTGATTAGCGATGCTGCATATAAACCAACCTTTAAGATCTAACCTGAAAGAAGCAGTTAAGTACTCATATGTCTGAGAGTTCTGTGTTGTTCTTTTTGTAAAAAGTAGTAGATTCCTACCATAAATGTACTGCCACGTGTTTCTAGAAAAGGGTTGTAAGTATTCGTCTATTTTAGACATCTGGTGGCGAAGCACGAACACCGGGGTTCCAATGTATTTGTTTCTTTTCATGTTTTACTATTTATTCTACAAATTGTGTTTTTCCCCCCTTCTGTAGTTCTGGCACCTTCCTTTCTGTTTTACAAATGAACTAAGCTATAAATACAGAATTTTCCTCCCCTAGAAATAGGTGTTAAAACCTTCAAATATGAGAGGAAATTATATTACTTTTTTTCTTTTTTCTCCCCAGCTCTCTCTGAAGTGCCGGGCCCCTGAAGTCTCTCAGTACATCTACCAGATGTATGACTCCATCCTGAAAAACTGAGCTCATGGCTTCTCTCTTCCTTCCTGAAAAGTGGTTGTTTATTTTCTGTGCTTGTAAGTCATTTTTAATCAGTTGAAATTATTGTGGTTGACATATTTGCATTTTCCGTTGTTTTGGCAGTCTGGAATCGATGCTTATATCTCTGAATACACTCCTTGTTAATGCTTGTGCCCCAGTAAAAACGCATTGATCATTCCATCCTTAACTCAGTGTTCATGTTGTGATTGATGGTGAAACTGTCCTGAGAAAGCTTCAGTGATGCCAATTTTTGTTTCCTCTGCTTTATATCTTCCTTTCTTTTGGATCTGCCTGTAGAATTCTATAGTTGTTTAATTGCTTGCCATTATTTTTTGTGAAGCATCACAAGAATCACAGTACACACACAAAGCACATATTAAATAGGATCACCAAAAAATGTCAAGCATTTAGAGGCAAACAGTAATGTTTTTTACTTTACTGTACTTTACTTTTACAGTAAAGTGAAAACGTGAACTGTGATGAGTAGGCAGTTCATCACGCTCATAGAAAACAATTTGTTGCAAAATGACAAATGTTAGAGAAAATGAAGAATTGAATTGAATACGATCTCGACCTCTAATAAATCAGATTTATTGATTACAACTGGGTGATTGGTGCTTGTTCTCTACTGCCATGTGTTTGATCTAAATAGTGATGCATTAAAAGTTAGTTTTTATACATATGATGTTTTGATTATATGCATCATACCAAACATTTGTCCAGAAGACTGTTGGTAATTTCAGCATTTAGTTCATGCCTGATAAACATCTTTAATCTAAAAGACAAAAAGCACCTTCTAAATTCGGCCATTAAAATAATCACTCTAGCTGTTTTTCCCATACATTTTCATTATAAATATTGTTGAAATGCCTTTTTTTCCTCCAAACATCTGTGCATGGCTTTGACATACATTTATTTCTAGTTCATCAAGTATCTACCTCCATGTCTTCTTTTCTTTGTTTCTGTAATGTGCAGTATTTATCCCTTTTCTCTTTCGAATACTGTTCTTGTTGTATTCATGCCAGTTTAAGGTTGTAACGAGCCAGCCAAAATCCAGCTCCCAGGACCAAGTGTTCACTGAACTAAAATGCCAGGTTTATGTTTTAATAATGTCTTGTCTTCATGAACTAAAGTCGGCATTGTGTGGTTTTTGCACCCTCAGGCAGAGAGCTGTAGTGTGGTACAATAGTTATTAGTGTATGTTGTGTAGCAAATACAAAGCTTTTATCACACTGAAATTTAAATAAAGAATTCCCTCTATTCCACAAATGCAAATGAATTTTTCTGTTTTATTTGTCCTTTATATGTCCTTTTAGTCTTTACACATTGAAATATATGTGAGACAGCATGAGCCCTGGGCAATTTTACATTGAATTTTTTTGAAAATCAAGAAACTAAAAATGAATTAGGATGACTAACACTATCTCGCAGGGATCTGTTGTGGCAGTGATTCAAAGCCCAGTTAGCTTTGGTGGAGTAGGCAGTTCATCACTCTCATAATCTGAAGTTTGTAAGTTCAACCCTCACACAGGGCTTGTGTTTTGGATTTCCTCTCCTGAGTTCACAAGCTGCTCAAGTCTTTGCCGTGTGTTTTGTAATGGAAAATTTTATAATGTGCTCCTCAGCCCACTTCTACTTCAGGTATTTCTACATAGTCTTATCATGAAATTGGTCAAACTGCTCTCACATAGACTTCTACAGTGTCATAACAGCAGTGGAGAGGTCCTTGATTCTGGAGACTATCTAAATGTTCCTTCCCCAACGTAGAACTCATCTGCCCTCTTTAGGATGATAGAACAACCTCCTTTCCTTAACAATAGACAAATAGCAAGACCATCTGTATTGGGCTCCACAGAATGCATGGTACATCACAATCAGGGATTCACACCTATTGTCCAATCAAGTCTCTCTTTGACCAGAAGAGAAAACAGATTCCTTTGACTCCTTTGACTCTGTTTCTGTTCTCATCTTGCAAGGTTTTAATAAATTTCTTGTTTCTTCTCATCCAAACTCTTGTTAAAGTTATTTCTTCCATGACAGTTTCCACGTCCGACATGACAGACAGATTTTATTGTCATTCAGTTGTACGTTTAAAATGTACATATTGAAAGAAATGTTGTTGCTAGGCTCCAATAATAAATAAGTAATAATAAAAGTATCAATGTAAATATACTGCTCAAAAAAATAAAGGGAACACTTAAACAACACAATATAACTCCAAGTAAATCAAACTTCTGTGAAATCAAACTGTCCATCTAGGATGTGTTATTTGAGTGTTCCCTTTATTTTTTTGAGCAGTGTATATACAACAAAAAAGATTAAATTAATGGGAGTTTAGTAGTCTTATGGCATGAGGAATGAAGCTGTTGTGGAATCTGGTTGTTCTGCGATAGAAGCTGCTGAATCTTTTCCCAGAGGGCAGCAGGGAGAACCAATCATGGTGATGATGGAAGGGGTCTTTCATGATTGGCCGAGGCCTGGACAGTCAGCAACTGTCAGTCCCAATGACTCTCCCTGACCTCACCACTCTCTATACTTTGTCAGTCAGAGGTGTTTCATGCTACAAAGAAAAGACATATTGCTGGTCATCATTGATGAGGAGAGTTTTCTGACTTGGCTGATTTTTTTTTTCTTTTGTTAGCATTCAGGCTTAGATGTGTCAAGAAAATCCGAGATCATCCCACTTCCCCATGCTGGAGATTTTAACAATAAATAAAGTTACCTTAAAAATTAATCACACAAGTGACATCTAGACCCAACAGCAGACTTACACTTCAATAAAATAAATCTGGTTGTGTGTGTTGATTTTGTGTCCTGCAAACTTTCCTTTAATTATACTTCTTTTTTCTATCTAATCATAAGAAATCATAGTCAGAGAGAGAGATGAGACAGGAAGAGCAGGTTTCCTGAAAAAAGAGAAAGTAAGTGTTGAGACGCTTAACAAGGTCAAGTACACACGTCTGCTTTTACACACATTGCATTCTCATGCTTTCATACAGGGGCCTTTGTATTTGTAACAGATACAGAAACTGAATCATCTTCTCACTCCCATCTCCAAGGAAATAGAAATTTTCACACAAAAGGCCTTTTTTATTTGTAACAGATACAGAAACTAGAAACTCAGGTGATGCAAAACATCGGATGACCACTAGGTGTGCTCTTCGATCATAAGCAACGAATGTTCCCGGTTTTTGATCAGATGCTGTATAGACTCGGTCACATTCACTTCTAGTCTGTGAGGGTAAGCGTCTCCTTTTTTAGCGCTAAAAAAGAATTAAAAAAGTAAAGTCTGATTGCTTTGTGTTGGCTCATTTTCTGCTCCATGTGCTTGCACATTTTTGGTCTATTGGTTTAGAATACATGATTTCATAAAAATTGGTAGCAGAGGATGGTTATGTCTTGAGACACGAGCAGAGAGATGAGACGGGAAGAGCAGGTTTCCTGAAAAAAGAGAGTAAGCTTCCAGCCTGCAGATGTATAAAAATAGTCGAGACTATTCCTTGTTTCAAAGCATGAAAGTTTTAAAGGATGAAATCTAAACATTTTGAGTAATTAGATAACATTTAAAGTAAAGTACTTATATTAATATTGGTTTACTTATAACAGTACTTACACTTACACTTGTGGGAACACTTACAAGTAAAACAAGTAACTGTAACTTTGGTATCAAATAATTACAATAATAATTATTCTTGGTCTCTTTTCAGAAAACATCTGTAATAACCCACACTATGATTATAATAAGAGTAATAAGTTATGGTTATCATAAAATTATAAATGAATGCTAAATCAAAGAAACTAAAAGGGTTATGGATGTGATTTTGACATTGAACTTGAAATGGTGTAAAACGTGTAACTGCAATTAAAGATCACTGATGATGTGTTGGAGGTAGATACAGGGGGTAAAGGAGAACTAACGGGAGAGCAGAGATGACCAATGCATTATTTGGAAATAGGATGGTTGAGCAGCCCTGAGACATTAGCATAGACATCAGGACATAATGTCTCTAATACAGTGATGGATATGAGATCATCTGTCCAAGCAGTCAGCCAATGAAATAAGCACAGCAACAGTGCCAGCCAATGTAAATGCACCAAAAGGGTGGATAAACCCTATAAAAGGTGAGCGCAAAATAGGAATCTTTGGTTGGATCCTCCAGGCAGCATTGAGCCAAGATCGGGATGGACAAAGAACTCTGCAGCTGAAGAAGAGCCGGGGCCACGGAGCCAAAGACTGTCCTGTGCATGGGGACCAAGCCGTCAGCCCCACAACATGTGGTGTCAAATTGCACTTCTCTCATCAGCTGGGTTCAGCCCCCAAAAACAAAGATGAAGACAAAGACCAAGGCAAAGCTAAAGACCCAAGTCCTCACCATCGACGCAGAGATGAAAGCTCATCAGACCAACAGAGATCCCTGCCTTTGACAATCAACCTCCTGCTCCTGCTGCAACACCTTCTTCATCATCAAGCCAGTTCTGGGGTTCGAAACACCATTCTCCATCCGTCTCTCTCAAAGGTTCCGTTTTTAGTTCTTAGTATCAGCGTTAGGGAAAGATAGGCTAGATGATTGATTTTACTTATTTGATTATTTCTGCTGCTTAATTAAGCTGTACTGACCCTTGCAAAATTGCTTTACTAATAAAATATTTAGCATGAAGAAAATCTAAAAGATGTTGTGGACATTCAATTAATGAGTCACCTCAAAGTCCTTCGATGGTAGTAAAATAGCCATGATGTTTGATTCTGGGGAAGAAAGAGTATAAATGTTTTATAGGTTGCTTTAGCCCAAATATAAAACAACATCCTTGGGACTCGCCCGAGTCACTAAAACAAACCTGGTTCGGTAACAAGTGCAAGTTGTAAAAAAAGAGAAGGAGTGACCGTTAACAGATGTGCTCTGTGAAACTAGTTGGCTGTAGGCTGCTCAGTCTGGCTAATTCACAGGGGGTAAAAGGGTGGGACATATGGATGTAGGCCGTCAGAAACCAGGCGAATCCTTTCTCGAAACCAGCTTAAACAGAGTTTACTTCAGTTCCAGACAGGGTAAACCCAACAGATTTAGGAAACTCAATTCACCCGTTAGACAGAGAGCTGGTAGCACATCTCCCCTCTCAGAAGAGGAAGTAGAGACTGAGAGAGAGAGTGAAGGAAGGGGGTGGAGGCTGTGCCTGCGACAACAGATGGTTTGTATCACACCAGTCCACCAGATGTCTCACCTCCTCTCTGTAGGCCAGATGAAACCCATCACAGTTGTATTATTTGCATACTTTAAGACATGGTTCATACTGAACCTGGCATAGCAGTCAAGGGTCATCAGGATGAAGAGCAGTGGGCTCAGTACACAGCCCTGGGGGGAGCCAGTGCTGAAGAAGATGACCCTTGAAGTATTTTTACCAACCCTCACAAGCTGCGGTCAGTGCGAGGAAATCCAGCAGCCAGCTACACAGGGGGAGTTGAGCCCAAGGGTAGCTGGTTGGCTCACCAGGTGCTTGGGAGATGATTTGTTGAATGCTGACACACGGGGGGTCAGACTATCAGTACTTGAAACTCCCCATAAAATAAGCCCTCATAAAATAGAACCTGCTGGACAGCAAACAAGGTAAAAAGCTGGCTGTGTCTGATGGTACATGTCTCTTACAACCATAGGAAACAGTGACAGATTAGTGCATAAGACCAAGCTAGCATGTTGCCTACTTATATCAATGATAAATTATTCTTCCATCAAGTGCAACAACCAGTTTATAGTTAACATTATAAGTTAACTTTTGAAACAAATAACTTTAATCGTTTTCTTAATTAAAAAAAAGTAGAAAAAACTGGAAATCTGTGATGTTTAGTTTGAGTCAACAAAAGATTTTCTTTAACATTTTTAAGACATGTCTTTTTATGTTTCAATCTTATAAACTTGAGCGTGGTGAATTGTTGAGTATAGTTGATAAATCACAGCTCTAAAGTGTGAAAATCTGGTTAGATTTCTTTTAATTGATTGACAATTGTAATATATTAGGGATGTAAATCTATTATATATATATGTATGTATGTATTACAAAGTACATGAAACACATCTCCTCGAAAGTATTCCAAGTTCTATCTTCTAAGATCTCCATTAAAATTTTTCAACCCATTGAGTTTCCATTGAAAGTGACAAACATCCCCTCGCAAAAGCTCCGTCAGCACCTCAGTGACATCCATTAGGTAGTGTGTGTGTGTGTGTGTGTGTGTGTTTTTATACAAGCACATAGGACCTTTTTCTAGTGTAATCACATACCTTCTGAAAACTAGAGAATCATTATTATACCAATTTGCCCTTATGTGGTGTAATAGTTTGAGATATGGTATAAATTAAGTCTATCTTAAGGTTAAAGCTATTAGCATAATTGTAGTTCTTAATGTTCAGACAAGTGTTTGTCTTTGACACAAGTAAGGGAGGCTGACATAAAAATCTATTCAAAATCCTAAATAAAGTCATAGAACTTGTGTGTCCTACAGAGAAAACTACAAAAAATATTTTTGTGAATAATTTTTTAAGCTTAGTTTACCACAAAGCTCAATTTAGTTTGCCACTTTAAGTACAAATAAGAAAACTCTAGCACATACTTTCTGCTTGTTAAATATTTTTTTCTGCTCCTTACATGTTTATATATTAAATGATTGAATGAATTTCGGTTTGTTTTATACGTGGAAAAAATTATTTTGCTTTCCTGCTTTCTACATCTTACTTTATCTGTGCTCTGTTCATTTAAACAATCACAAATAAATTATCCATTTTGTATGCACTTTCCTGCCTTTCTGTTGCAAAGGAACACTAGATTCACTCTGAGCAACGTTATTCCAGCTCTTTAGAGGGCCAGCATTATGCAAAATCTTCATGGAAGCTATTCAGCTGGGCAGGATGCCTAGGTGGCTGTAGTTTCTATACTTCTGAGCTTCAGCCTCACAGAGCACCCCTTCCCTCACTCAGTTCCTTCAAACTAGTCAGCAGAATTTAGCAAACTTGGTGGAATGGCGCATCTGCTGAGCTCATTATACGAGCTGCTATTCAGTGAAACTCTGGTGAAAATGTTGTTTCAATGTTCATAGAGGAGAGATGTGATGATATCCTGAATTTGAGAAAGAACAGAAGTTTTTAAAGAGATAGAGACCCCATTTCAAGGTATCAAATTATGAAGTCAAATTTCTTTTAAGTCATATTTTATATCTGCAGCATTTTTCTAATAACTGAAGATAACACAGTTACTTGATTGTACTATAAAGTGGCACTAGGTACCTGGAAAATACAAACCGTCTCTTTAATAAATTCTTGAAATAAAAATATGTTGTAAAAGGCAAAAATCCTATTTCACTGGTCCATGGTGTAGACTAATCTTCCACTAATTTAGTGTAATTAATTCGTAATCAGGTTTATCCGATTAAAAAATGTAGTGAGGACATGAGGAAAGCATTATTGGTGGTCCTTATAATCTGAAGGTGAGGTGAAAAGATTCTTAATAAAACTACTAAATAAAACATTTTTGAAGCAACAAATCCCAATCATTTCCACCTTTAAGTCTTTATTATATTTGCATCTCATTTACCATTTCAGACCAGAAAGAAAAACAACAAAAACACTGATCAGATAAAAACTGGTTAGAAATCCAAACTTGGAAGGGATTGGATTCAACTTCTTTAACTCCAGCAGATGGAGCAGAAGGTTATTAGCAGATCAATATTTGTCAGTATGAGGTGATTGGATTATTTTGGCTCATTAGCTCTTGTTTGCTTTAGTAAGTGCTGAAACCACTCAATCAAAAATACAAAGTGGTACTGAGCATATGCTGACCAGTAGCTTTGTTCACGGACGTCACACCATCATTATAGTTACTAAGTCTTTTTGGACTAATTTACCTTTAAAATATGTATTTTCTTACATAAAACAAGTGACATGAATAACATTTCCTTTTTGTTTTCATCATGAACTTATGCCCTGAATTGCTTCATCAGATGCATGTTTCCATTGTGAAACTAAAGAACTGAGAAAGTGGGGTTGGGCTTGTGTTTGAAGTGTTGGATTATAAAAGGAGGCAACTCCTTTCATTCTGCCTCACACCAACCAGCTCTCTACTGCCTCTGCTCTTTGTCTTCATCAGAGCTTCACCTCCTCCTTTGACTCCTGACAAGTGAGTGATTCTTCTCCACCTCTCCTGATGACCTCCTCTTTGTTTTGTTGCTCTTGTCTAAAGAATCTGTCTGTGTGTTTTCAGTTCTCCTCCGGCATGGCAGCACTGTGGCTTCAGTCCTTCTCTCTGCTGGTCTTACTGGTTGTATCTTGGCCCGGCTCCCAGGGCGTCGCACCGCCGCAGCATCTATGTGGTTCTCACCTGGTTGACGCTCTCTACCTGGTCTGTGGGGACAGAGGCTTCTTCTACAGCCCCAAGAGGGACGTGGACCATCTCCTGGGTGAGACATCAAAACTTTACCACTTTTATTTGTTGGAGAAAAAAAATGTAAAAAACCCCAGCTTTTTAGGTAAAGAAACAAAATGGTAACTCTAAATGCTCTGAGCAGGACTTTTATGTTGGAAATCACGTTTTTGATTGGCTTTTATGTGCAGTGTTTTTTGTTTTTTTTAATCTTTATTATTTTTGTGAATATGTTATATCTGTTTATAAACATGTTTTGTTCCTAGCAAGCTTTTCAAGGGGTTTCTTCCTTGTTGCCATGTATATATTATGTAATTATTCTGGTCATCTGTAACTCTTTCTCATATAGTCACCTGCCTAAAATAATGACCACATTCATTTTTTTGCCAAAATCATTTTTGGCGAAAAATGATGACAGCAATTAAAATAGAAAAGTGACAATATTCTTAACTTTGCTCTTATTTGTGGTCCTCTGAACCATTTTGTCAACTACGGCTTCAACTTGTGAATCCATTGAGTCCCACACAGGTCAGGATGTTCAGTTGTGCTTCCTTCTTGTGTTGGATTTTAAAATATATGTTATTTTCTTTATATATTGTTATTACTTATGTGGTAGGTGACTGTTACCTCTTGTTTAATACCAACCAACAACATGCATCAGTACTCCCCCCCCGTATTTCAAGTCAATAATTTCCTATTTGAATCCTTTTTCTCTTTGTTTTCCTCCTCCAGGGTTCCTCCCTTCAAAGACAGGCACAGGGTCGACTCAGGGCGGTGAGAACGAGGTGGCTGAGTTGGCCTTTAAGAACCAGATGGAGATGATGGTAAAGAGGACAGGCATCGTCGAGCAGTGCTGCCACAGGCCCTGCAGTATCTTTGACCTACAGAACTACTGCAACTAATCGGCATGCAGACAGTCCAGTGGAGCCAGTGACTGAGCGCAGTTTGATTTGTTGGTTAATTTAGAGTGAACCCCATCCCAGCAGCGTGGATCTCTTCCAGAGAACCATCTGCAGTCAATGACGTGCTGAGAGATGGATTATTTTTGCAAGAAAATAAAGTTTTATGATTTGAGACGTCAGGGTATGTGTGTTTCTTAGATGGACTTTTTTTTACTTAAAAAAAAATTGTAAAATGTGTCCTTCATCAAATATTCTTGAAGGTTATATTTATTAGCATCCCTGATAAGAAATAAGGAAAAAAGATGGGTTTTTTTGGGTTTTTTTTTTCCAAAATTATTATTTACAAACTCCCACCTTCAATTTGAGTAAATCTAAAATAATGCTTGCTAATTTTTTTTTCTTCTTTTTTTTACTTTATGTAAAATCTTTCCGTATGTTTAATGTGTGCAGTTCCCCTTATGCCAATAGGAAAGCACTTGGATTTCATTTATAACATACAATGTTGGACTTTATGACTCTTATCCATCCCTCTTTGTCCAATTTCTGTACATCATCCTAGGTTGCTTTTTATGCTTTATTTTGCAATTAGCTGCCCAATACCCAAACAGTCACATATATTCCCACAACAATGCTTATGTTGTAAAAACAGAATTCAACAATTCTTAATTTCTGACAGAGCATGCAAGATTTTGCAGTTTATGACACTATTCACTATAAGAAGGTTAATAGACGAGAATGAAGCCCACAGCATCATAGATCCTGAACCAAAGGTAACCAATCGTAGGCATAAGGGCCATTTCCAAACGTCTCATTTTTTTCTTACACTAAATCTACCTAAAATGTTGAAAAGCTCAGTCTTGGTCTCAACAGACCAAAGCAGATGGCTCTGTGTCAGGGTCCAGTGGAAATTCAACTTAAGTTTTTATGATGTTGAGACAGAAAATACATTTTTCTAATAGAATATAGAATATACAATATCAATAATTAATAATCTAGCTGGTTTGTATTCTGATACATTTGTTTATTTCAGTTACAGAGAGCCAGATATTTTCTAACCTATTGAATCATTACGATTTTGAACATGCACTTTTATGAGACAAAAGTACATCTTAAAAACCAAAAACCTGCAACGTTGTTGATCATTTATGCTTTCTTGCTGCCCCCCGGCGGTTGCAAGAAAGACTGACATTAAGACAAGTTCTTTCCTCATAGCTATGGTACAAGAAACAAGAAACAAATGGAACAGTGGTTCTTGCCACCACTGGTGGCAAGAAAAGTTAGAATACATAAAGAATAATTTATTGATGTAGAGTGATTAAGAATATCTGTTCAAAGTGGTTGAGAAACCTAAGGTCAAATTTTTACAGAGTTGTCATGCAAAAAACAAACAACAACAAAAACCCTATAAAAATGTCTAATAGTGAGTACATGGGTAAAATCCCACAAGCCCCCTGTTTCAACCTATTTCCCACCTTTGTGGGCCCAATGTATAAATGTTGGCGAGGATCATATCTAATTATTCTAAAGACTCAACTAGTCTTTTTGTGGAATTTGTAAGGAAGCAAAATATTAAAAGATGGAAAGGATGTTTAAAATTAGCACATTTTAAACGAATAACGTGAAGTAACTGTTGTAATTGTTACACAAAGCTCATTCTGAAACAGACACCTGTATTAACTGTTGGTTCACTACTTAATTGTAAAACAAACAAATAAATAACCAAATAAATAAATAAATAACTTAGGCCCCCCAAATGAAATTCTTCTCATGACCTTAAGCAACTTTGGGCAGGTGTTGTGCAGAGAAACGCATGCCAGCTGAGTATGAGCTGTATGCCCTGTCGCGGGAGCGCGCATCGCTCTCGCCGCTCGGGGCGTGGTCACCTGAACTCCCTTTGGGCCGCGGCTGATTCCGGAGAAAACGGCGGCGGACTTTCGGCCAGAAGTGGCGTTTGTTCCATGGACTGAAGTGCCGACCGCTTCCTGAATATATTTTTTATATGGATTCTATATAAACTATTTTAAAAAGGTGATTTAATTCTGTTGGACAAAGGTGAAGACGGTCTTCCCGTTCTGCGTTGTTTCTTCGGATAATTTTCACCTGGACAGCAACACGATGCGAGAGTTTCACCTGAACGAGACTTGCACAAATGGTAAAGAAAAGCTTCCTGTTTATTTTAAAGCCATTGTAAGGGATTTTACACACCTGTTGTTGCACTTGCCTGCACTCGTCAGGTGGATCCTCTGAGGATCTAAGTGACCCAGTGAGGAGACGAAAGGTCCGCGTGCAGCATCTGAAGGTTCAGGGAGCTGAGCTTTATGTTCTGTGTTCAGGTGGATCTATTGTCCTCGTTGTCTTGTAATTCAGACCTGAAACGGTGTCTTTATTCTGTCAATTTTACACGAAACGTCACAGACCCATGAACCACTTTACGTTCGTTCTTTAAATGTTAAATTCTGCATCGTGGCATGCATCACTAGGGTTCATACAAACCCCTATGAAAAACAAAGAGCCTGTTTTTCTGAGACGATGTAAATGTCTGTATGCTTGAAAGTTGTCCGAAATGTACGTACCTGTATCCATGTTATATATTAAGCGTTTAATGATACACAAAGCCAAATATGTTGGTTTGAAATACAAACATTCGTTCAAAACGTTCAAAAATTAAAGGTTGAAATTTTGTGACACTGCTCATCCTTCTATCAATATCGACACTTGTGAACCAAAATGACAAAGACATTGAAATAATTTTAAAAAATCCTGAAGTCATTTTAATGTTCAGCAGTGTCAGGGAGTTGACTTGTATGAAATTATTTTACTCAAGTGTTATGTTTTTTTTTTTAAATACTCATCTTCTTCAGGTAAATAATTTTTTTCTTTACAGATTTGCCTAAAAAGTCAGACAACTGCAGCTGATTCAGAATGCTGCTGCTTGTGTTCTCACTAGAACTTGGAGAATGGAGCACATCATCAGCTTTAAAGTTGTCACACTGACTCCCCACAGCTTAGGGAATAGCTACAGGGATCTGTTAGTTTATAAATCACTGAAGGCTTGGCACCAAAATGCATTAACGATGTGTCAACCTTCCAGACCATTCCTGTCTTGTGGTTCTGATCTGCTTTGCAACCGCAGAACTTAACATGGAGAAGCACCATTCGGCTTCTATGCCCCACAAATCTAGAACATTCAGAAAACGTCTGAAACACTGAGTTCCTTTAAATCAGTGTTTCTCAATTCCGGTCCTCACGTCCCCTGCCCGACATGTTTTAGGTGTTTTCCTTATGCCACACACCTGGATTGAATATGTGGGTGATTAAAAGGCTTCTGTAGCATTGATGGTCATGCAATCATTTGAATCAGCTGTTCTGGAATAGAGGTACATCTAAAACATGCAGAGCAGGAGGCTGAGGACTGGAATTGAGAAACGCTGCTTTAAATCAAGGCTAAAACACACCTGTTTAGAGTTGCCTTTAATTCAGAATAACTAGAAAATTGATCAACATATTTGATAAATATTTGCTTGATGATTTTAATGGTGGCATTTCAGAAAATGTAATATTTATTGCGTGTTTCATAAGTGATTACTGTTTTTATGGTGTAAAGCATGTAGCTGAAATGTGCTACTCAAATAAACTTGACTTTGTTAAAATAAACTTGACAGAATAAGCAAAAATCTCGGTTATGCTGTTTGGAGGAATTATAATAACAACAGCTATAACAACAGTAAAGCAATCTAAAATAAAAAGTAACTTTTGATGGGATGTTGCAGCCAGTGTAGTGATCACTAGTCAAGTGACTGGGACTGATGCTCATACCTAATAGAAATAAAAGCCATTCTTCTACTTGTGGTGAAAAGTGAGGGAAAGATTTTAAGTCTGTCCTGTCACAGCATTTCAGCCATTCAGGGAGCGCACATTCAGACTAATGCTAATTGTGCAAATTATTATTATAAGATACTAACGGTAGTTTAAAATGGAGAATGCCTTTCATTTTTGTCTTATTTCAATTCTTACCTTTGCTTCACACTTTAAATGAAACTGTTAGTAAAGTACAAATATATAAACATGTTTTTATTAGTTAAGTTTCTTTCAGTTCATTCGAGGACAAAAACATGTTTGTTTGTTGAACTTCCACATACTTAATTAAAAAGAGGATGTGTTTTATTTTCAAGCAAATTTAACATATTTTCAGTTTCTCCTTTCTTGACCTACTAATTTTACTAAGTAAAACAAAAATAAAAAAAACAAATTAAATAGGAATTTGTTTCTTAAATTCTTCTAAATACAAGAAATATCTAATCTTTGCCTCTGTTTTTTGCTCTGAGTCATTTTGATTTGTAAGGTATTTTAATTGCTTCCCCACACCTGAAATCCAAACATGTTTCCCCACCACCACTTTTTGAGCGTTCTCTATCTGGAGGGTGCCTGGTGTTGAGTTGTTTACAGTGTAAATATTAGCCAAGTTCCTCTTGTTGCCCTTATGCAGAGTGGTCAGACCAGTATGGCACAACTCTGCACGCACAAACCAAATATTGCATTTTGGTCAGAGAGACCAAAGAGTGTCTACAACAGTGTAGGAAGCTACGGTGACACAATCATGAATTTCTCAAAGCCCAGTATTTAGCTGCCATGACTATTACAATATTGCTGATCAGAAATCTAATTCAAAACTTTTTTTCTTACCTCAGTTCAATTCTGTGTAATTTAATTTCAAATTTGAAAAAGGAACCCAAAACATTTCTGTTTGTCTCTTTGAGTTGGAGACACCCAATATGTTCACTTTTCTTGTCTGCCTGTCAGTGTTTTTCTTCGTAAAATCTCAGAAGGGTTTTTGAAATAATCTGAAAGATCTCGGTATGCATCTACCTGCTTTCCTCATTTAGGGATTAAAATTTTTAAACAGTCTTCCTTGCAAAAGAGTTCACAATTATGCACTGTTCCGTTTATTTCGGTTGTACTTGTATCACTTTCTTTTGCCTATTTTTTCTACTTTGCCAAGGTAGGCATATTATGCTGGATTAATTTACTGCTAAAAGCATTTCTGTTTGGATAATAAGTCCATTTCATTGCTCTGTACATGTGTAATGACAATAAATCCATCCATCATCATCCATCCATCCATCCATCCATCCATTTTCTTTCACCCTTATCCCTGGTGGGGTCTGGAGTTGCTGGTGCCGATCTCTAGCTGCGTTCCGGGTGAGAGGCGGGGTACACCCTGGACAGGTCACCAGTCTGTCGCAGTGCAATGACAATAAAGTTGAATCTAATCTAAAATCAGTGAGATTGGATAGACTGGGACTCTAGCTGTATATTTAGGGTCACTCATTAAAGCTGAACCCTTTTTAATGTCGCCAAGTTTTCTTCTAAATTTGCAGCATATCCATCTTGCCATTAATTCTGAGCAGTTTCCCATTCTTGACATTTTAAAAATATTTTCCATGTTCTTTCTGCATAATGTAATAGAGCAAAAACAATATGAAACATCGTTGACTGAACTTCAAATTTCAATAGATTTTATCCATTTTGATAAATTTTTTTCTTTAATCCTTTTATACTCCCATCTTGTTATAATTTAATCTTTTACAATCACGCAATTGTATCCAGTGGGTTTCTTTAATGATTAACAGTTCCAGTCAGTGATATGTGTGGTATGTATGTATGTATGCAGTATCTGATATGTGTGGCAAGTGGCGACCCGCAAGTCCTCAAATATACCTGCTCCCCTGTTGTTATGATAGAGGGTCCAAATATCAATGATCCATATGGATGATAAAGAACAAAATCCTAGATACAAGTAATAAATTGGAGTCAGATGTCTGAGGAAGGACAGTTGAGTTAAAAGAGATGCTATTTTTGGCAAACCGTTGTTCTACAGTCAGTGATTGTTTTATTTTTTTTTCTTCTGTTGGACAACGACAAATGATTTACAGGAAATGTGTACATAGGTTTTCTGGTCAAGGTCACTATTATTGTTTAACTCTGTAGTAATAAAGAAATGATGCATTCATAACAAAATATCACCTTGAATTCTAGTAAAATCAGAATTTTTCTACAGAACTTCAGCTTTTCAGTGAATGCTTCATGTCTTTGCAGGGTCTTTGCTGACACTGTGGTGTGGATCCCAGACAGCTGTGTGTTTGGTCACCACAGATCAAACTCTGATCCTCACACACCTGAACAACAGTCGACAAACAGGTAGTCCATCACAACATGCTTCTATCAGCTTCTCTTCTTGTGTAAATTTGCCTTATTTTTGCTCTGCTGTCATGATTGCCTCTGTTCCCTCCTCAGTTTTGTTCCGGAAATTGGATGCATGTCACCTGAGTTCTGCGTTATTAGGACGGCACAGTGAAAGCTGAGCTTTGTTGCTAGTGCAGCTCAACTGCACGTCAAATGAAAGCACTGCATTGTCAGAAATGTCTTTCAACTAAATTAGTAGAATTTTCAGAGTTTTGCAAAGCAGGCCCAATATACTCAGGATTTTCTTTGGTGATCCAGTGGAATTAACCTGAAGACAGAAGCTAATACTTAAAGGAAAGATGAAATTTGTTAGAAAAACTTCATTTGCTTCATTATGAAGCAGATGAAGCTGATTTGAGAGTGAAGTCAAATCAGGTTTGGAACAGTGGGAAGATACAATGCAGAACACCTGAATGTACGGTGGTCCTGAGGTGCAAACCACCGTATGGATGTATAACTTGTAGGTAATACTAATGTGTAATTAAAGTGTGAATTGATTTTAAAATTACTTTGAGGGAGTCTTGGTTTGCGATGAAAATTCAGACAGAATCCAGAAATTGTAGAACTCTGATTTCTTTTTCCTTTGTGCAGTTCTTCAAATATTTCATTCCAGTTCACAGCATGGCATGCATTCAAACAACAGAGGGAGAGTCTCCCTTTGAGCTAAACCACCTGGCTTTTAAAGCATTGGCCCTACCAAGATTAATTAAGGGTTGGAGACAATATTTACATTTCCAGATGGAAAAAAACATTTGTACTAAACTATATTACTAGAAAGATATTTACATGATTACAACTAACAACTTCAAAACTAAAACAAACACAGTCTGGGCCCAAACAAAATCCAATATCATCTCCCCTCCCTCTCAAACAATGGATTTTCCCAGTGAAGTTGATTAAAAACACCAGGTCCTTGTCAGCACTGCTCATGGGCACGTTTCCATGGCAACACATGACCAGGTGAAAGAGAGAATGATTAAAACAGAATATTAAATAAAGCAAGTTACTTCCTCCAAACAAAAGCATTACATTTACCAGATAAATTAGAATATAGGAAGTACAAAAAATAACACGTTAGGGAGGGGCTAAATCCCTCACAGGGAGGTTAGCGGCTTAGATACTAAAGAAATATTTAACTTCATTCTTCCAGAAATAATTCTGTCTTAAGAGTTCTGACACTAATTCTGCTTTTTAGAAATTAAGATGCATATGTCAATAAATTGTATAAGTGAAGGTCTTTTGTTTTGCTCAAATAATTAAACTCAAAAAACATTATTTAATTTATTTTTGCTGAGCTTGGTGATTGTACTTATACTTAGATGATAAAAATGTAAAAAGTTTTTCAGAAAATTTGAATGTCACTTGGTTAACGGTGTCAGATAATGCTTCTTGCATGTCGGTGTTCCCGCTAAAGCCTTTTTTTTTTTTTTTTTTGCCCTGATTTTCCCTTTACGAGAATCTTACAACGTCCTGCAGTGTGTGATGGTGTGTTGAATAATTCAACATTGTCTTCCACCTGTGTGGTTTTCCCTGACTGGGAATGAGAAGGCAGCCTGTTGAATGTGACAAGTGGCCAATCAGAAAGCGCGGTGACGTAAGAACAGAGGGAATCCCAAACAGTTGACATGGCAACTGAGAGTCCGCTGGATGTGGAAATGTTTATTACTTTATGTAAAGGTCATTATTATATATGTTTATTATATGTTATGTTTATTCTGTTAAAATTGTTAACTACGAAAAAACATAACTTGCCTCCAAATCTTAGTGAGGCTGCTCCAACCATGTTTTATCAAACACCTTTTCTTTTTGTTTCGTCTTTTATTGCTTAAAATGAATCCACAAACTATCACTACTGCTTCTACATCGTCATCCGTGTTTGTTTATTCCAAATTCACATATGGTAGGTTTGGGGGGTTTTACTGGATTTTCTTCTGGAATCGGGATGTTCGTGACTGGAATCGGTTCTTGTGGTGTGTTGCTCCTGCCGTGAGGCTGGACACACGAACCAATCGAACCTATTGGACATTTATCAGTTCTGTGTGCTCAGAGGTTTGGAAAATCGGCCGACAATGCTGTGTGAACCAGACCTAAAACTTACAAGCTCCACTCCTCTCGTCCACTGTCCTAGCACTCTCTGACTCTGGTCGCTATGGTAACGTTTACACATCCCTTCAAAATAAGATACAGATGCACCACAAAAGCTAACATTTTACTTTCGTGAAAGTTTTAACTCAGAATAACGACTATTGGGAGCCCAGAGCTTGTTTCTCCCATCTGGAAGTGATGAGAGACAATGACACCCGAAGTGTTGCTAATGCTCAGTCTGCTCAGTCTCTACATGGAGAAGCAGTTTGAAACTTCATTCCCTCATTAACGAGCCGGTCATCATATCCTGCAGAGCAGCTTGGAATGTGGGAATCACCTACTGGGATAAATCCATTGTCCTGTCTCTCTGGACCTTTTCCCTTCACAAAGAAACTTTCCAAAGAATCTGATCTGATTCTGACTCATTTTGCTGCTTGTGGCTCAGTGTTGGCAGCAAGACATAACTGAGAGAATCTGGTTAAAGGATTTTCAAAATAAAGGATCCTCCAGACTCAAATAATACATAAAACGGAAATATTTAATTATTTTTTGCGCAGCCTGGTGCCAATTGGTCCACAGACCGGTACCAGTCCATGGCCTGGGAGTTGGGGACCACTGCTTTACGGCCAATAGTACTGGTGCATAATACATTATAAAACCTGGACACAAGTGGGTGTTTGGACAATCAAAGGATTTTAGAATAAAACTGGTCTTGGACTACATCAGACTAACACAAAAAACATCCCCTTTGTTGAAAACGAGGCTCATGCCAAGAAACTGACCAACTTAAAAAGATTTTATTCATTTAGTCATGAAGAGTGGATTAATACCCACCAGTAGCTTATCTAATTATATTAAAAACATGATAATAGCCTCAAGAAGTGTGTGATCAATGGGTGATTGGGAATGAATTTCAGCATGTTGGTTCTGGTTTGTTTAGAGTGGGAAAAACCACACAATAAATCAAACTTGTGCATGGATTTCTTATTCTTGGAATAATTGAATCTTGAAATAAAAACAGCAAATCATTAAAAGATCATATTAACAGTGGCATTCCTTTGACAAACTTGTGATCACAACAAAACAATTACACAAAACTGAGCTATTTCTGGTTAAATTCCTATGAGCTTATTGCTCTTACATGGACACTCCTTCTGAAAACTTGTCTCTGCAGGTGTTTTTATTTTCATAGAAGAATACACACCCTGTTAAACACACAGTCTTAACTGTTGTCTCCAGGTATACAAACTTACAGTTCCTACAACATGTGGCTGGGATTAAGTCTTGCAATGCTTTCGTCCTTCCTGATTGGTGGAAGTGTCATCCTCAAGAAGAAAGCTCTCATCCGATCAGCCAGCAGTGGACACAGCAGAGCAGGTGAGCAGAGGCAGATGTTGACATTTGATCCACATTTACTCTGTGCCCTAGGTGATCTTGCAAAATTGAAGCAACAAATGTGGTTCCAAATAGATTACTTTAATCTGAAGAGACAATGAGATGAGAAGTTTAGAATAGAAAGAATAAAAAATGACTAAGAAAAGGTGATTTATTTAAAAATGGGTTAAAATAAGTGACAAAAGTGACTGCTTATATAGACCTGAAATTTCACCCCAAATTGTTTTCCAACATGGAAGTAAGAACAATATGGAAGACCTGTTTTGTTCTGTTCAATCACTTCTCCTATCAGTTGTTACCAAGTAGGGTGACTGCTTTTTGTGGCACCATTCATTGGATAATTCAATCATCCTTAAAATAACTTTGCAATTATTTCTATTGATGTTAGTAACTTAATTTGTGCCCAGTACCACCTTTAATTGAAACGATAACAAGTACATCCTTAACCCCAACTTCAAGTTGTGTTACATTCACAGATTAGCATTAGCATTAGCCACTAACCTAAAAAATTGTTTCACTTTTACTGTATGATCCAGTTGGGTCCGAATACAACATTTTGTCCATTAAACTCTCACACGTTCATAAATGGAACTGTTGCACTCGTCTTCAGTTAAACTTGCAGACTTGTTATGGGATGGTTATTAGTAGTAAGATGTATCAAAGATTTAAAATGGGATTTTCAGAACTGGCCATTTTTTTTCTCCATTCTGTTGTTCGGACATTTTAGTTAGATAACATGTAGACCTGGAATTGGCATTGGAATGACTGATGTTTTCTCTGTATGTATGGAGCAATGCAGTACTATCTATCCCCACCTGTTATTGCACACTTTGTCAGTAGGCTGGCATAATGCTTCTAATTACTATTAATATAAATATTTACTGCTGCAAATAGTCATAACATGTAAACTCAATAGTAATAATCATTCTTATTAATATATTGTAGTTTTAAAACAATACATTAAATTCATTAAACTATGAACTCTGCTTGATGCTGTAGGTTGGCTGCTGGAGCAGATACCCTGACTAATTAACCATGTGATATGTTTCTCTATGGTAAAAATGTAGAATATTCTGCACAAAAAGCCAGTGAAATCTTTTACATGATACTCATAACTGTACAGTCTATAAAATAACATGCTGAAAGTAAAGTGCATACTTTTAGTTTTTCTTTATTTGAAAAAAGTAAGTTTAATTTTTCTCTCACTTCACTTATACTCGATGTTTGGACTATCAAATAAAATCCCATTAAATAAAATTGAGAGTTTTGGCTATAATGTGACAAAATATGAAAAAAGCCAGGAAACAAAATACTACTTCGATGCAGTGTATGCTATGAATCAGGATGGCATTACCAACACAAAATGTGCATCTGTTTGCGTTTCTGCAGGTGATGGAGGATATGGCTACCTTAAAGACTGGCTGTGGTGGGGAGGCCTGTTGACCAGTAAGAACTTCACTGTATAACCTTTTACAGCCGTAACATTTGTGTGCTTGAAGCAGAACCCCCAAGAATGGTTGTTTACTGTGCATCTTAGTCAAAGGAGAGGGGAAAAAGATCATTTACCCTTTAATAGCTCAGTTTGGAAACTGGCTTAAATTATATCCGTAGAACTTTAGAAATGGAACCATGCATGAGATTAAACTAAACCAAAATGCTAAAAGGTCCTAATAGATTCAATAGAGAAAATAGCTGACATGTGCTGCCGAATAAGTGCTTGGACAAAAAATTTGATTAGCTCTGTTAAAACAGGAGTTTTATCAGTTTGTAATTCTGGAACATTTTCCCAGACAGGATTTCCTAGACAGGAAACTGTTACTGTTAATAAATTCATTTCAGACTCATTTCTGCATTTCCAAAATCAAAATAAATCATTTACACTACCATAATTTCCGTAATATTGAGCCCACCTGAATATAAGCCACATCCACTAACAAGGGGGGGAAAACTTCTTATGCAGGCCCCATAAGAAGTAGAAAATGATGTAATATTTACACAAATATGTGTTTTAATATTTAATAAAATGCAGATATTTTTCCAGACAGTTCCTGTAACATGGCTGCCTACCAGGAAAAGGCATCGATTGTTATCTTCATCTTTCTCTTTTGAACCAGCACCACAAAACTTGTCTTGAGAGTCGGATTTGAACAATCTCTTACACACTTTGTTTTCATATCACAAATTTTGTTGTCACTCTCAGTGTCTCTTCATCTTTAGGCAAATTTGCTCTTTTGAGCTTTTGCTGTCCTCTTCATCAAGCAGCAGTTCAACTTTTCATAGTCTGTTGGTAAAACCTGTACATTTAGCCACACTGCAGTGTTTAAAGTGTGTCTAAAAAGAAAAAAAAGGCAGTAGATGTAATCCAGAAATTACAATACTTGGTGTTCTTCAGGGTTTTAAAACTCAAGTGCAATAATCTCAACATTAAGCAACCAAAACATGGTAAATATGCACTGATTTCTGTAGCAGGTTGCCTTTAGTTGGCTCTTAAATTTGTACACTTATTTATTACATTTTAATTATTATTCATTATTGCTAGTAAATGATATGTCAAAAATTCAAATTCTAGTTGTCCTTATCAATATCTTGATAAGGACAACAATATTTTGGACTGGATTTATCATGTTTTGTGTGTTATTTTTGATTGTTGCTTTGGATTTTAACTTGTAATCTCTGTATGAATGTTTACACAATTACCTATTATCGTTTTCATCCCTAGATTGTCTAAAGTAGACCATTTTTTTTAAGTGATTATAAAGTGACCATAGAAATTAATCTCTGCCATTAAAAAAACAAACAAACAAAAAAAAGTAAAGAACTTTAAAACAAATACAATGTGTGAAAAATGTCACTTTCTTGTAAAAGTTGACTGGTGATCATCTGTCCTGTGTGCTGTAGTGGGAGCCGGAGAGGTGTGTAATTTTGCTGCCTACATGTTCGCGCCAGCCACACTGGTGACTCCCCTGGGAGCGCTCAGTGTCCTTATCAGGTAGCTGCATATTGCCACACAGCTGCCGTCTTCTGAGGACATGTTGATGTGTTTTTAGTGATGTCGTACTGGTCTGTTTTTAAGTGCGGTTCTCTCCTCCCGCCTGTTGGAGGAGCAGTTGAATGTGGTGGGGAAGTTCGGCTGTCTGCTGTGTGTACTCGGGAGCATTTTGTTGGTCATTCATGCCCCACAAGAACAAGAAGTCACATCAATACAGGACATGACCAATAAGCTGCTGGAGCCAGGTGAGAGGAGAGTCCAACAATTCATCCAGACATGCTACTTGATATGGTACATCATATCCAAAATATAACATTGCTTTCTTAAATATAATTTTAGCAATCAGATCTGTTTTTATTCATATGCAGCCAATTAGCATAAATGTTAAAAATGATTACATTTCATGAATTACTCTTTGAAAACAGAGAAGGCTGTAATATTTCAAGTTTAATAGGTCGATTTATTAAAAACAAATCTACCACAACTGACTCTGATTATGTTCATGATGTTACCCAAAAAAAAATTTGTTTGACACCCCTGTTTCTTTATTATTATTATTATTATTTTGTAACTAAATCAAAGTTTGTTAATATGCAAGCTTCATTTGAAAAAAAAAAACAAGAAATTCTTTGAGTTTTTGTTTATGTGTTTGCCACTGTGTTTGCCTGTACCAGGTTTCCTGTTTTATGTTGTGGCGGTGTTGGTTCTGTGTGCGGTTCTGGTGTTGTATTTCTCTCCACGTTTTGGTCGTTCCAACATCCTGATCTATATCGGCATCTGCTCGTTGCTGGGAGCCTTCACTGTATCGTCGGTGAAGGGCCTCGCCATAGCCATCAACACCGGTGAGACGACAACATGCTTCTGTTTACTCAACATTTTGAAGGTTCTAAACATGTTCAGTTCAGCTAAAGTCTTCCTTTAGCTGAATTACACATAACCACTGCTGTGAATCTTTTTAATTTTTTTCCCCTCTGCCCAGTGGTTTATGACACCTCTGTGCTCAGCCACCCTCTTACGTGGATCCTGCTCCTCACCCTCATTGTTTCAATAGTAGCACAGGTAAGTTGGACTCATAAAAATTGGCACTGCAAGTTACAAGATGGAAAAGAATTTGGTATCTTGGTGCCATATAAATTGGTAATGCATAATGCAATATCTGATTGCTGTAAACCATATGTAGGTTATTAAATGGAATAATCATGACTATGTTAAAATCATTTGTTTTTATTTTGGTTCTGACCTTAATAATCAGTCATAACTTTGAGCAATGTCCTCCTGGTTCATGTAATTTACTGGTTCACATAAATATATTTTCTCACAATAGATTAAGAGTGTTTTCATACCTGGTAGTCTGATAGACTTGATTCAGCTGGTGACCATCCATTGTGTCAAATGATCCAGACCATTCCTTAATTCCTTCTTCACAAAGTATAGATAAAAATAGATTTCAGCAGTTGGAGGGTTTCTCTTTTGTCTGTCACAATGTGCCAAATAAACACCCTTCAACAATGGGTTTAGCTTTTGCTTAAAATGTATGCAAGAAATAGACACTTGCATTTGCTTTAGTTGTATTTTTCCAGAATGCTCTTGCTGCTGTCTGCTTCTTGCATTTGGAGTGGTCTCTGGTTTGCTTGACATTCACATATGCATCCAAGTCCAACTTTAGTTTGCTTCTACCAAATCCAGACCCAAGTTTTTAGGTGTACCAGAGTTTGCTTTTCTGGACCACATCAGAGTTGAATTGTACATTCACCACCTCCCCAAACGAGCTTCACTTTCTAGACAAATTAACTAAAGTTGAATTGACGCGGACTAAACAGGGCTGGTCCTAATGCACCTTAAGAAGACTATAGACTATTGTTATAAATAGTTAATTATGAGTGGCCAGTATGAAATTTCATCTGACAGACAACTTCATTTCATACCATAAAAAGTCTTGTTAAAAAATACTAACCTTAAAAAAGTCTAAAACAGCTTTGGGACAGAAAGGCCCCCTCATATATGGAGAGAACACAAGACCCCACACACAAACCCAAAAGTTTGTTTTTGTCATGTGGCTAGGAGAGCCATTGATGAGTCTGAAGTCACTTTTGTGTCTGTGCAGGTGAACTACCTTAACAAGTCTCTGGACACCTTCAACACCCTGCTGGTGTATCCTATCTACTACGTCCTCTTCACCTCTGTGGTCCTTTCCACCTCCATCATCCTCTTCCAGGAGTGGAGCAGCATGTCTGCTGTGGATGTGGTCACAACGCTGGGCTCGTTCCTGGTCATCGTGGTGGGCGTGGCGTTGCTGCACCTGTTCAGGGAGTTGCAGGTGGGCATTCTTTCCCCCCTAACATCCCTCCTCAAATGGACGAAAGCTTTTCTTCTTATTTCTTGTTAATAAAGATATGACGATTCAACCTCATACAGGAATCTGATGTTTGATTTCTCTTAATGCAGATTACAATGAAGCAGCTGACCAATCAGCTTTCTCAGCCAGTGGAGAGGGAGGGACTTACTGAAGAGGTCACAACCAATGGAAGAGGAGGAAGGAATAAAAAGGAGGATAAATATGGACTGATGGACAATGTAGTGATAGAAAGTCTGCCTCCTATGAGGGAGGAGGGACCCAGAGTCTTCATAATCAGCTGAAAAGGAGAATTCCAGAAGTTTCTGTACTGTTACTTGATATTTCCTGCACTTTTTTAAACTTTTGCTGCCATCTTAGTTTATGCTATAGGTCCCTCCAATCTCGCATGATAGTATTTAATGGTACAGTACTAGTCAACCTTTTTAATTTGTAAATATTTAAGAATTTTTGCCCGTAAATACCATTTTAGTTGAAGGTTCAAATAATTTATTGGAAACAGGTACTTTAGAGCCCACACAATATATGCTGTCAAAGAAATAATAATCAATAATAATAACAAAATAATAAATAAGACAAGTCGACAGAAAACAAGAAAATCCAAAACATGGATCAAAGTTTACCATCAAGCTGGTTAGTTAAATAATATCAAACGGCTCCTCATAAAAATACATCTCATACCTTGAGCATTTTAAATATTTTATTCTTTCAGATCATACAAGTCGACGACATTAAATTATCAGATGAGTTGGTGTCTTCCGATATGGACTCTAAATTGGCTCTGCCTCCTTTTTCACAGGAGGTTTGGCTGGAAAGAGTTTTTCCATGATTTCTTAGGCTGTTCACTAATCACCAGTTGGACTGGCTGAGTCCCAAGAAGATATTAATTGAAAAGACCATCATGGCACCAAAGAAGGGTTTTTTTACAGTTGACTTTTTACCCGTAATACCTTTTTTCAAAGTTTTTGTGCTAGTAGTGGCCTTTATTAAACAGCAGAAAGGACGAAAGGCAGAGAGACTAAATAAATTAAAAAGTCAAATGTTATTATTCCTTTAAATTGGTGATTATCTACATTTACAGCATGTGCACTTGTTGTGACAACAAGTGTACATGTCATAGGAGGAGGCTCACATTTTCATTTTAGCTGTTTTAAACCAATATAGTGTCCTAATTTATTCATCATAAGAAAGATGGTATTAGTCTAACAGGAAGGATTTTTAGTCACTTAATCACCATTTTCTAAGGGTGTCATTTATTTGGGTGTCGTTCTCTGTGTGGCCTGATTGTTGGAAACAAGGAAAACAAAATAAGATTTTGGCTGTTAATGCAGGTGCTGCTTTCAAAATGAACAGCCAAACTTCACCCTAACTTTTGTTTTGAAACTGGACTGGCTAGAAGACTCTTCACTTTTGGTATAATTACCTACCAAATATTAGCTCTAAGGCTCTACCTTGCTTAGCAACTCAGGTCTTTTAAGTGTGGGTCTGCTTTCTCTGCTGTGCTGCTGTTTTTTGAAATCCCTTCAAAAAAAAAAAAAAAAAATTAGATGGAAGACATCTCAGCTTCTGCTTGAAGTATTTGGTGACTGAAACTAGTTTCTTTCAGCTGAAGTTGTAGACATTCATTTAGTGTTTTACTTTATGTGTTAAAATTACAATTGAGGTACTAACAGATGTCTCACAAATGAGGTTAGAAATGGGTCAAGCGACATTTTCTTCTGAGTCAGTGTTAGGGTGAGTCAGGTTGCCTGAGATTCAGTATCATGAAGAGCCTTCATGACAACTGCTTGTCAGTAGAGGAACATAGACATTAAATTGATTCATCGTATCACATTTTTTAACAATTGATTACTCATCAAAAAAACTTTACATTCTGCAGATTTTTAATTTATCTATTTTGTGCTTTTCTACAATACTAAATACATTAAAATATGCAAATGAACAACTCAATAACGTTCTAAAATATATATTTTCTGCCTAAAATATAATGCAGTGTATTTTTTTCAGTTTTGACTGTTCTTTCAGCGAAAAGACCTTTCTTTGAATTTGTGTACTCCAGTTAACTGGATTATTAAATTAGTTGATTATTTCATTAATCAATTGATCATGATTAATTTGCTGTATCAATTCAGCCCTAAGGCATAATATTGTAATTTTCTTTTTATTTCCACTTCTGAAATACTAAACAGAAACAAAAGTTGAGGGTTTGAAGAAATATAACCATTTTCTTCCAAAAATAATCCTCCATTTCACTTTGCTTTCAGAAATGGGTGAAACAACGCCCCCACTGTGCTTTGTGTACATGAAGGATAGTTTCGATTTGCTGAATTATCTTTTGCTTTGAAAAGGTGGAAGAATTTAATCACACAATATGATCAATGTGTGAAAAAAATGCAATATTTACATTTTAAAAAATATATTTAGTATACCGAACTGTCAAATAATCCTGACAGTTAAGGAAGCTTTTTGGTTTTCAAAACGAGACTCAAAACCTCACCTTTGTGCAGATTCTCTTACTGAAACAACTCAGAAGAATTTATATCAGGACAATCAGCAATTGATTTGAATAAAGCTTATGTAATAAAAACATAACATTTGTTATATCTTTTTGTGGTTTAGCTTTATCTAAAGTTCTAAATACATGGCATCAGGGCAGGGAGAAAGGCTTATTCCTTTTAACCTTTGACTTTCAGTTGACAGAATTATTCTTTACATGAAAGATTATATCTTAAAAAGGATACAATACATTTCAAAAGAATCCATAAACAACTGAAGCTTTAAACACAATCCAACTTAGCACCTCTGACGTTTTTACTTGTTAAAATTGTCATTAAGAGTGGGTGTTAATTTGAATTAATTTAATCTATTTACTGATTTAAAAGTGTGTTGTTGTCACACCTGGGCCTTATCAGGTTGATCAACTGTGATCCCCCGCTTTGTGTCAGACTGTGGCATGAAGAAACACATTACTGATAATGAAATGTTTGATCAGTTTGTCCTGAGGTCTCACTCGGCAGAGTTCCTCTGAGTTGAAGACTGGAGTAATGAAGCAGACAAAACTCAGGGTGAGTTTGACCTTGAAAATGTAGGTAGGTCAAAAACAGTAGACAAAATGTTGAAAGTGAGTGTTTGCTGCTGAACATGTTTCAGTTTGTGAAGCTTAGAGGAACCAAAGAACAAATAAAATTTTTGTTTCAGAATTTACCTGATTTTTTTTTTGTTTGTTTTGTTTTCCCTTTTCTCACTTCCTGATCATTTCAATAAAAACAAAGTTCTTTGTTTGAGAATTATGTTGAAAACTAACAGTTTTCACTAAACAAAAAATTAACAAAAGTTATTTATCTAAATATCTTTTGGTTTCAGTTGGAGTTTTCTATTGTTTCCACCCCATATTATATTGTACAATATAATGCGACTATAAAATGTGACTTTTAAAATCTCATTAGATTAATGACAGAACCTGTTCTGTTTCATTTGTTGCATTTGTCAGTGCATTTGCACTGACAATGCACTGACATTTGTCAGTGCATTTGTATGCTACAAGTGCATACAAATGCAAATGTACAAATGCAAGTGCATTTGTATAGCATTTGCTATACAAATGCACTGACATTTGTATAGCAACAAATGACAGTGCATTTGTTGCTATATGTGATTCTGAACAGTTATGATGAAAAGTAATTCAAAGAGAGGAATGGGTGGGAGAGTGGCTATAAGGGTGATTGTTTCATAATGTGACAGCACACAGTGCTAGTCAATTAATGACACACTAGAAACAATGTATGAATATGTGAATCGTGGAAATGATTCACATAAAAAAACCTTTAAATTCATTAAATGCAGAGCACAATAACTATCACAGCAGTTGCTGGTCGATAGGAGCATCAGGTAAGATTAATTGGATAGTCAAAGTTGCTTATCTAGCAAAATTCTTGATAACAAAATGATAAAGAAAAATTTACAAAAACACTTGAGCATTCCTTCAATTTAACAAGTGATGTAATTACAGAAACAATTTCAGTTTGCTGGTTCATTTATTACAGAAATCTAAGATTTGAACCTGAGTGTTCATAGATGAATTTATAAATCTGCTCTGCTCAAAGCAAAATACGAAGATGTTACTTCTCTACAGTGAGCCCTAACCAATATATTCATCACAGTAGTCAAAAAATTTACAATTGTATTGCTTCCTAAAATTGAGAACATGTTTTCCCATTTTAAGACTCCCTGAGGATTAAATAATGTTTTAGTTTATGCCTGAAACTGTCCTTTCATTTCTAAGACAATATTTTTTGCCATTGTGATGGAAGGTTGAAGAAATAAAACATTGTGTCATGAGGAGTTTGAACATCATTATTTTAGCTTCAATAAGGCAGACTGACTTAAACTAGTCTGATCTGTATCTGACATCACATGCCTCACTTATCTCTCTGAGCAGCATGGATCACTTCAAGTCCTGCTGTGGGAAAACCCTCTGTTGCTGTTGGTGTTCAGACAGAAACCTCAGAGGACTAATTATCCTGCAGCATGGCAAGGCAGACTGTCAGACAGGAAACCACCTGCAGGCTCTGTCTAGATGATCCTCTGTCACTTTAGCACCTTCACTCTAGTTAAATCCTCTAAGGGATTTAAAGTGACAGTTTATAGCATGGTTCACATCCAGTTCTCATCCTGAAAATCAGGCATTTATTCCCACCCAGTTGAAACTTAAAGAAATAATTCAAGGCTTATCCAAAGTATGCTGAAAGCTGCTGATGAACTATTCAGAGAATATTTAGGTTGATCTCGTTTCTCACATAAAGCCATTTCCCCCCAATACAATAAGATTATTACAAATCAGATCCAATTAAAGAGTTCAATTAAACTTTTTTGTAATACATAAGATTCAGTTGATCAAATGCAGTTACTTGCAACTTAATATACTTACTATATTAAGTAAACTGAATTTAATTACTCATAACAAATTAACTCAGTGTTTTTAAGTTGGATCACCTGTTTTGGTTTTTCAGTGCATGAACTTTGTCACGTCACAATTCCAAACTTTAATCTGTTTTATTAGAACTTTATGTTGACTGAACTTTATGTGAATGACTGAGACAAAGTGTTTGTGAAGTGGAGAGGAAACAAAAGAGTGACATGCATATCTTTTCAGCCCACTTTGATTTCCTAAATGAGCTACTGTGCAGCTATTTGCCTTTACAAGTCAGTTAATTCTCAGTATTAACATATTTTCTGTAAAGGCCTCCAGACTTGTTAGACAAGTTTTGAAATTTGAAAAGGTTCCGGTTGTAAAACAATGTTCAGCTAGCCAATAAGTTGTGTATTTTACAAATTATACCTTTATGAAAAAGGTACAAAGAAAGTAGAGTTTAAGCCATTAGATGGAGATTTATTCATGAAGGAGCATTTAAAATGCTCAAACGTTACCTCGATAATTTGAGTTCAGTGCTTTTGTCAGTTCCTTAAATGTCCACACTGTGTCGCCGTTACACCGACAATATTTTGTCAGAGGGGCTTAGTGAGCATTAAAATTAGTAAAAATCACAGCGCATGTATAAAACATCACACATACAGATGTCTGAGCTGCTGAAGATAAGTGAGAGGTGCAAATCTCCCACTTGCCTGCTTTAACCTGCCTTTATCTCTCCTGTGCTCATTAGTATTCAGAAATTCAATAAAGACAAAATGTTTTAGCTGAATTCACCTCCTCACTGAATGGTGACCTGAATATTCTGCAGGACTCCCTTGGAAGCTCTGTGTCGACAGAGCTTCCTGGTCGACTGCAAATGTTGGAAATGTTTTTCCAGCTCTTAGGCTCAGCCAGAAGTTATCACATTTGCATGAAGGCATGCGGTGAGCTGTGAAGCTCTGATGATGATGGTCGTTTTATACAATGTCACAAACTGTTTAACAGAAACTGTTGAAAACACATCAGTGAGACAAACTGCTGCCTTGCTTTTTCACTATGTACCTTTTATCTCCACACGCACCCCTACACATGCATGCACACACACACACACGCATCCACACGAACACCCTCACACACCCACCCCTACACACACGCATTCACGCACACACACACACACACACACACACACATATATATATATATATATATATATATATATATATATATATTTATATATATATATATATATATATATATATATATATAAATAAACCTAAACTTCTCTAATAAACTGCAGGCAAACCTAAGGATGAAAACCACTGATAAATAAGGCAATAATTAATGGTATGATATGTTTTACATGTTGTGTTTTTGGCCTACAGTATCACAGTAATATTTGTCTTATTTTAAAGCTCAAGCAATCTGACATCATAGGAAATGTCAACGATGAGTCTGATCTTGATCCTCTTCCATCACACATTAATAATGTCTGGAACTAAATGATGATAACAATATTAGTCACATTTCTATCTGCTTCTGTTGGCGAAAAGTAATAAGTCAGTGCTAACCCATAGCTGTAATTACTTCCTGCACATTTTGATTGGTTTTTGTTAATATCCTGACAGTCAATTAGCTTGCCTTGAATGTGTTATGTCCACAGTCATTTTTAAACCTCCAAAATCCTATTTGAGAGGTTAAGCAGGCTGCCATGGCAACACAAACAAAGAAAGTCTAATTTTTGTACTAAATCTGGCAACCTTACTGTCATTTTTCTGACAGCTTTTGACTTTTAAATCTCTGTACTTCATTCATAAAGTCCATCTGCTCATGTCTTCATGTGATGTTAATCATTGTCTAATTCCTGAACACAAAGAGCTTCATCATGAAGTTACATGTGCACAGATTAGTAAAAAAGCTTATGATACTGTTCAGCATCATAATGCTCAATCAGAAGCAACTCTGCTTTCTCTGGAGCTGCAAAATGCCACAAAAAATAGACTAATTTAAAATTTGTTAATGAAAAAAAAAAAAAATCCAAGAGGAATGCAGATGTGAAGGACATTAAAGCTCAAAGGTCTTCATTTTCTTTGTCGTAATACATTCATGATAGTGCTAGTATATCAAACATAAGCAGGCATTTCCACTATATTTGAGATGAGATTGCTCATTTCAGACAACTGAAACTTTTTCAAGGTCCTCTTTTCTAAATGTTATAAGTTGATACAATTGTAAAAGCAGATACTTTTTCGTAGTGTGTATGCAGCCTAATTTCTCTGGTTGATGGAGCCATTTGTTTAAAGCAATTAATGTCTAAAAATACAGGAATTATGCTTAATTCCTGTATTAATTAAATATAATCCTGTATTAATTCAATATAATTTAATTAATTAATAATTTCAGTTCTTTATTAACGTTCAAAACAAACAACATGTACGAAAACCTCAAGTTAAAAATCCTGAAAGGTCTGGGAATCCTTTAACATGGATATGGACCATGGAGAACAAAGTTTTGGTGGACCAGGTTCTATCACAGGATGTCGGATGAAATCTGAAGGATTTCATGCCTCCGTGGTTCCTAAGGGAGACAAAGAAATAAATATTTCCTTTTAATCACTGCCAGTCGATTTTTAAAAATATATTTTTGAAATGCACACACCCTTAAACTACGAATCTAAACTTTTTATTATATTTCCAGGGGAAGAGAAGGAGTTAAAGAGTGCCGTGTGTAGCACGTTATGACAGCATCATCAGCCATGTAGGATAAGTAAAATAAAAACATCACTTTGCGTTTCTAAAAAGCTTGTGTTAGGTATCGGGTTTTTTTTTTCCTTTTTGTTTCCTTTTGTGGATTTTTCTGTTCCTTCTTGTTCGTCTGTGGTTCCACCATTCATCCACCAGATGGCGCCAGAGGCTGCCTTCCTGGCAGGGCATGCCTGGCGTTCAGAGCACCTGTGTGTAATCACCTAATCATCCTGAGGTTTAAGAGGAGCGGACTGCCTGGACTTCTTCGCCTAAACAAGTATTCAGAGAATGTTGGCCATAATGGAGTTTTGGATGGGAAGGAAATATTTATGCAGATCAGTTTGAAACAAATAATATAGCATATTGTAAAACTGTAATTAAATCTAAAATTTTCCCGTGGTTATTTGCCAATAGTACATTTAGAAACCAAAAAAATAGAACAGTCCTGTGGAGGTTCGTATCAAATTATTCAGCAGTATTTAGAAATAATGTATGAAAATATTACACAAATATATACAGATGCATCAAAAGTGGAAGATGGTAAAACAGAAATAGCAGTTTATGTTTCGAAACAAAAAGTCATTATAAAAAGAAGCATTTCTTTTTATAATAACTGCAATTATCTTTTTATAATAATTGCAGCATTTCTGCTGCAATTTTTTCAGCAGAAATGTTGGCAATTATTTTGGCACTGCAATGGGTTCTGGAGGTGAAGCCGAGTAAGGCAGTTAACTGCTCAGATTCAATGTCTTGTTTAACCAGTATTATAAGTGGAAAATCTGATAGCCGTCAAGATCTTCTGGATGAAGTTAGTTATTTGATATATATAAAACAACAAAAACTAGGTATTCAATTCACATGGGTTCCAGCACATAAAGGAATTGAAAGTAATGAAAAAGTAGATAAGTTGGCTAAAGAAGCAGTTAAGGCAAGATAAATTGAATATAAAGTCCCACTAAGTAGAGCAGAAATTAAAGTAATTATTCAAGATAAAATAAATACCATATGGCAGGAGAGATGGAATTTAGAAAAAAGAGGAAGGAATTTACATAAAATACAGAAGGACGTAATCATGAAAAATAATAGAAAATTATTTTAGAAATCCTGAAGAAATTTAACCGGGGCCTGCCAAAGTGTGCCCGTCGGTTTGGACCCAGCGTTCTGATGCTAAAAATTAGCATTAATGCTAAGGTTGGCTAAAAAATTACAAACTATCGTGTGGAAAATCACAGGAATGTTCACTAAAATGGACTTACACCATTCAGTATGTTAAAATTAGTGTATAAGCTAAAATTAGCCAAAATGTTAATGTAGCATGAATACTTTCAGTAGCATGTGGGGCATCACTAGCATGCTGCGCAAGGCAGAGCCCTAATTTGAGAGACAAAGAAAATGCAGGATAATCTTACTAGTGGGGGACAGTTAAATACTAATGTTTGTGCTAATGTACAACCTGAAAGAAAAAGATAATGCACACAAATATTATTGGCAGTGCATTAACCAGAGAGGGAGCTTAAGGCTTTTATTTTGAAATTTTCAGTAAACTTCATTTTAAGTGTCCAAACTAATCCCATTAGTAACAGTGATTGCCTAAAGTCGAGGAGTTCAAGTATCTCGGGATCTTGTTCACGAATGAGGGAGCAAGGGAGCAGGAGATCGACAGGCGGATTGGCGCAGTGTCTGCCGTGAAGCGGCACCGGTCCGTCGTGGTGAAGAGAGAGAGCTGAGCCAAACAGCGAAGCTCTCAATTTACCGGTCGATCTACGTTCCTACCCTCATCTATGGTCATGAGCTTTGGGTCATGACCGAAAGAACGAGATCGCGGATACAATGGGTTTTCTCCGTAGGGTGGCTGGGCTCTCCCTTAGAGATAGGGTGAGAAACTCAGTCATCCGGGAGGGACTCAGAGTAGAGCCGCCGCTCCTTCACGTCGAGAGGAGCCAGTTGAGGTGGCTCGGGCATCTGGTCAGGCGTCCAGGATGCCTCCTGGATGCCTCCTGGACGCCTCCCTGGGGAGGTGTTCCGGCCACGTCCCACCGGGAGGAGGCCCCGGGGAAGACCCAGGACACGCTGGAAGGACTATGTCTCTCGGCTGGCCCGGGAACGCCTTAGGATTCCCCCTGAGGAGCTGGAAGAAGTGGCTGAGGAGAGGGAAGTGGACCTCCAATCTTAAGCTGCTACCCCTGCGACCTGACCTAGGATAAGCGGAAGAAAATGGAAAAAAAATGGAGACTGTTTCAGCTTCATACAACAAGCTCCTCATGTTAATGAGAAAAATAATTGAACTTCTTCATCTATATGATATAATCTATTTAATGGGTGCATCAACCACCACCAACTACTGTGGTGCCTGTTTTCTTCTTTCCAAGATGTATGCCGTTGAGATTTCCTTCACCTTCTCCTTATTAGCTATTGTTTAAACTTTATTTGACATTTGAAGCTTACTCAGAATTGTCATTTATTGGCTACATTTCCTCACCATGCCAACTTAATCAATGCACTGAAATCACAAGGCAAGATTCATGTCACATTCATGTTGATGTATGGGCATAAAGTTTGCATGAATGGGCTTTAAAATGTCTGCTGACATTCACAGACTGCATTATTAAAATTTCCCCCTAACCACTTTCTCCAAACTTTCTTTTCTGCTTGATTACCCAGGATCAATTTTTACTCCCTCAACTTGTTTTTTCACTGTATCTGAGCCAATATAAGACTGATTACAACTAATTTTATATCAGTATATTTCCCTTCCATCTACACAAATTTTGGAATAAAATAAGATTCAATAAAATTCTAATTTGTAAGATTGAGTAAATTTTTTAGATATTTTTTTCAGGGTAACTTTTAATGGAATTGCCTTTTTTGTTTCTGTTCCAACCCAAACAGAGTTAACATTAATCTCTCTTCACATTGCAAGAACATTTTTGTCAGTCTGGTTCTACTTCTCACCAGCAGTTAATGAAAGGTAGGAGGAGGCCCATTCGCCTCCACTTATAGAGGAAAATCCTCCCATTGAAAAGCCATGGGGGGCCAGGATTTGTTTTGATTGGAGTGTTACCATTATTTCCCAGCAGGCAGACTGTGAGGGGAGCTACTGGAAGCTGACATAGATTTCAGATTGAGAGGGTGTAATGTTTCCATAAGCCTTCTTAAATGCCTGGCCCGTAAGCAAAGACATTTGCTCGCACAGGCAGATAGGAGAGGAAAAGGAGGAGTAGTAATTTTCTTCAGGGCGTGCTGTTATTTTTAATTGTAAAGCCACCGTCATTAATCTCCCCCACAACTGGTGGTTGGGATTCTGACTGAAAATGGGGACATAAAAAGAAATCAAAATTCTACAACTGATTTCATATCAGTTTGGACTGATAATAATCAGTTCTTGTTTTTACTGAATTTTACATTTATCAGTTATATCAAGCAGTAACATTTCCTGTTACTGCTTGCATGTTTTTGTTAATTACCAGACTGGACAGACCTGCTTTTATCTGCTGCCAACATCTTGAAGACAAATCACAAAAAGGTATCAATACAAGCTTGTCCAGATTTGTCATAACAGTTAAGTTAGTTGGACGTTAGTTCATATTTAGTGAGTTAAAGTGCAGGGTTTATAGAATAAAATAAAAGTTCTAATATGTCAGGTCTAGTTATGAGCTGTTGGTTGTGGTCCAGATTTGTTAGATTTTTAATATCATTGGACATTAATGTACTGAATGGAAAAAATCTAACACAGAGATGTAACCAGAACTGGTTCTGGTTCAGAACCAGAACCAAAGATGAAGAAGCAGAATTTAGCTTCTATGCTCCTCTAATATAGAACAAACTTCCATAAAAAATTCAAAACAGCTGAAACACTGAGTTCCTTTAAATCAAGACTAAAACCCAACTAGAGCTGCTATTTATTAAGTAATAAGTGGAACCTTGATCAACATATTTGATGTGCATTTGCTTGATAATTTTGATGATGACATTTGTCAAAATGTAATGTCTATTGCTTGTTTCATAATTGTGACTGATGTTTTTATGATGTAAAACACTCTGAACTGCCTTGTTGCTGAAATGTGCCATACAAGTACATTTTGCTTCACCTAAATGTGAAGTAGTTGAAGGCTCCACTTTGCACTGAGGACCCAGACAGAGCTCTTGATTTCTCCATTCACCTTTTAAACTGAAAGTTAATCTTCTGAGTTCATCTTGTAGCTAAGCAAACAAAATAATTGATAATAGTCCACTATTAAAATTGTTTTTAAATTTAAATTGTTATACCTTTAAATAGCAATTTAAAAACATAATCTGTGGTCAGGTAGTTTACATTAATTACGTTATTGGAGATTATTTGTTCACTTAAAAAATGTGTGACTCTGCTGTCTTTGCTTCAGATTAAAAATAATGTCAGTAATGAACAATTAAAAATAATTTTTACATGGTTTGATTTGGACGTTGTAATTACAGTCTAACAAGAACTTTGTCTTCTCTGGAACATATTCACTGAATTAATCTGACTTCAAACTTTTGTCTGAACTGAGAGATGCCCAGCAGGAATGCAGCCCAGCCCTGTAATATGTTTTACCGGAAATTTTGAAGAGGTGAGTGGAGGAAGGTAATGGGCCACAAACTCTTAATCAGGGCCCTTCTGGGGAATAATTGTCTGCTCCATCTGTCTTGGGTCCCCCTTGCAGCTGGGAAAGTAATGAGGTGCTGCAGGATGCCATGTCCCCCTAAGGACCACAAACCATTGAACGAAAGATCCTAAGAGTTCGAAGAAGAGCAAAAGGAGAGAAACAAAGACAAAAGGATAACAATCATGAGAGGAAAAGCGAGGAAAGTGCTTGTTCAGGAAACTGAAAATTAAGAGGATGGACTGAGAAACAATAGGACAAAGAAATAAATAAAAAGAAGAAAAGGTGAAAGTCATCAGGCAGGGACACTGGTGGAGAAGCACAAATCTGCTGACAAAACATCTTCAATTTAAAACTTTCTAGTATAAGTGGATGGATTCCACTAGAATCCATCCACTTATACTAGAAAGTTTCTGAAAAAGCCTCTGGTTTCTCTGTGAGTTTACCAACAATGGCTTCAATTTCACAACTGAAGTTGATCCAGCACTCTTTAAAATCACTCAACAAGGCAAATAACTTTTTTCTTTTTTTGCTGCCAAATAGATTTAGTCTGTGCAGTGAAATCCAGACATAAGTCTGCATTTAAAGTGAGCATGTTTTTAAATCCAGACAAATAATAAAATCCTACTACCTATTTGCTAACATTTCAGAGTTAAATGACTCACAAAAATTCTAACATACTTTTATTCTTTCTAAGTGAAATTCCTATAAAAATCTGAGTCCAACTCCCTTATTGTCTTACATTGGTCTATAAGGTACTGATAATCCTATGCTCTTAGAGTTGATTATCAGGTGTGAGCCATGAGGTCCTTTGGCGCATGAGAGGCAGGTTTATTTAGACGCCATGTTTGGTTCCTAAATGAAGTAAAACATTGGAAACTTGAGTCGTTGAAGCATAAAGCTATGAATATCAATTATGAACAACACTTCATATAAGAAAAATTAAAACACAAAAAAGTCAGAATGATACCATTTTTATTAACTTGGCAAAATGAAAATATGTTACTTCATAAAAATGAAGATTATGCAGAGAAGCCCAGCTTATCTATCAAGGATTCTTTTATCACTAATCTAAGTAAAATAGTAATACTGCTGCAATGATTAGTTTGTGGGTAAATCCTGGAGAGCTTCATACATGCCCACCGCACCCCGAAACAGCCAGGCCTTTTCTGAAAACATTACATTGTAATAAGTTAAAGGTCATTCGTGTGAATTCTGAAAACACATGAATTATTTTCATTTTACTGTTAAGTGCTCCAGAGAAAAATTCATTCATATCCAAATCAATCCTGTAATAACCCTTTGATTCTAATTGATTGTAAACCTCACAACATAACCAGCTTCAATAAAGTAATAATCCAATTTTAATGTGATTTAGTATTCATTAAGATCAGCGATAAATAATTAGATTTTTTTTCTTTTCTGTCTGTTTAAAAATGTGTCACTTGTGGTCTGTTCATCATTTTGATAACTAAAATCTAGCACTAAAGAGATTAATTTTTCCTGGTGCCTGTCTCAATGCTCTGAATTCTATGCTTGAGTGAATTGCATGTAATTGGTTAATTGTCTTATCTTCTAAAACCCAAAGCAATACTGAAATGTTCAGCTTAGCTCCTGTTTGACAGCAGCCTGACAACCCCCCCCTCCCCACAGTATTCAGTAGTGCAAAATTAGAATCCTTTAACTGCAACAATGTAAAGTTAAGACACTGCCTCATCAGTCAAAAAACCCCAAAACAAAACAAACAAAAAAAAACAACTTTTATTCATCCTGAAGGTTTCATAAATGAGAAATGAATTTTTCTCCTTATTGTAAAATAAGGTAAGTCTAACCAAAAAGAGGAAATGTGTTTTTTCTTCATCACAATATTTAGCATTTTAGCCAAATTGCTGATGCAGAAGGTCCATCATTATTGCATCAGTTTAGCAGCCAAATATGGATTAAATTGACTGAAAATCCTCAGTTAAGTTGGAAAGACATCAGCAAAGATGCAACTGGGGGCTATCAATCATAGAAAGATTAGAAGACCATCCCCAGAGTCCTCCAGTGAGATTAGAGTGTGCAACACTTCGAAAAATATTAAAACCAAAGAGCGCTATGTCAACCTGCCTGAGTCAACTAGTTAAACTTTTTGGCATGGATGTTTTCTATATAAGCACAATTTTGATTTGCAAGATTATAGGCTATTCATGAGGCAGGTGAATGCAAACCAAATTCAACTGTTTTAACTATGTTACCATCAGTAATTATAAAAATGCGGTTTATATTAAATATCACGTGAAAGAAATTTCACTTTGTGATGTAACGCATTGCAATTTGGCCTCTGTCTTTTTAAGACGTTCGTGCTCTTTCCAACACTCCAACTTCAGGAAGTTATTACAACATTATTCCTCTATTAAGCCTTTAACATTCTTCATTAGAGCATTTCACTGAGAAGCAGTTGGTTTGATGAGCTCAGCAGATGTGTAGTTCCACCAAGTGTTTGCTAATTGCTGCTTGCTGACCTGAGTGGGAAAGACAGAAAAAGAAGCAGAAAACGATTACGTCGATTTCTGCGCTGTTTGTAATCTGCCTGAAGTTTTAGCGATGGCAGCAGAGGAAGTGCAGGAAGCCGTTCAGTCTGTGTTGGTCATGCTTCCACATATTGAATTAACATTAACAGCCGTCTCATTCGGCTCAGAGCTGCTCTCTTCGCAATGGAGAACAATTGTTTGCAGCACAGGTATCGTCCGGTAAGCATCTTAGCTTCAAACTGGGGTGTTACTTACGTCACGGGCAAACATTACCAACTGGGTACATTTTAAAACCTCAATACAGGACAAACTTTCAGGAAGGGAACAGTTCTCAACAGCCAAAAGACCAGAGCCTCATTGTACTACACAAGGCAAAGTGTAGTACAAGGGGCTGATTTACCAGGCCCGGTTGCCATGGGAAATTGGTTTTCTCAAAACAGCATGAAAGAACTAAAGCAAAACTCCATATATGTTCTTGTTTAGACAACAAAACTATAACATGATGTCAAGTTCTTAAAACTCGTTTTTACATTATACCACGCCTTTAAATTGACCCACAGCCAGCAGGATCTGTAGATTCTTCTTCTTTTGCACATGTGGGTTGATTTGAAGCTGCTCACATATGTCTGATTGTGGTTGTGTCATTCAGTAGTATGAATGGTCATGCAAAAGAATCCCCATTGGACTCCTACAAAAAATAAAAATAAAAAATAAATTTAAATGGAGCATCAACATCTGCTGTAACGTAACCTCAATAAACCACAAAACTTCCACAACAATGTTCTTTGGACAAATGAGTAAAAATCTGAGATTTGGCTGTAATCCACAGCATCATGTTTGGTGAAAACCAAACACGGGACATTTCAATTCATATTATTACAACTGTCAAGCAATATGCTTGAACTGTGACGATATGGACTTTTTCCAGATGTGGGTCTTCCTGTCGATGAGTCGACCGTGAATCCCTCTGCACACTGCTTCTTTGTGTTTAGTTATAAAAGAAATACAAATGCAGTGTAATATGTCATGTGTTGTTTATATTGTAGAGTTTTACTGATATTTAGATCTGATCAGGATGAGATTATTACATATTAGTAAAATTTTCAACACAAAATTTCCATTTCAACGTGGCCAACAATGTCTTGTTATGAATACAATCAGGCTTTAAGAATTTCTGTATCTGGCTGACCTTCATCCAAGTAAACAAAACAGTACAAATATCTAACAAGTGTGTTGCAGCTTAACATTATTATCATAAAGACAGCCATCTGATTAGATCAACATTTTCTTCAGGTTTTACATCACAATCGGTGTTTCAGAGTAAACAAACATTTCAAATGTTCACATGCTCAAACATCTCAGCCCCAGAATAGTGCAGAACGTGAGACAACTATGTCTTTGAATCTGAACGAGAAGGAAAAAAAAGAGCATCAAAGGGGGAGAAGAAACAGTGCATAAATTCAGCCAGTATGAAGTTTTAAAAAATCAGGTCCTATTATTGAAGAAGACAAGGAGTTCAGTTTAATACAGCGTTTGTAGAAAAAGTAGTTCCAGTTGATGTTGAGCCCAGCTGCCTTCAGGAGCTCACTGCTGCTCAGGTGGAGTACTTAGGTGCTCTCTGTACAATAGAGTTCGGCTGCATTTGGGCCATTTAAGTGTAACATGAACATCCTTTAGTATGCCTACTTTGTAAAACTCTCCATGTTTATATCTAAACTTTCATTTGATATTTCTCATTGTATTAAATGATTCTTTCTCAGTTTACCCATTTGATTAACTTCTCTCATCTTGTCTGCTAACCAAGACCTATTTCTCTCAGTCATCCCTTAAAAGACATGAGAATTGCGTCCAATCAGCTGGCTGGGTTTGTGTCACATGCCCGTGGAGGAAGGTCCCCGCCCTGCTGCTTTGCTCATGGAGGGTAAACCCTGAGCTCCAGCTTTCGGGAAGTCGTGCGCCACCACGCGGCCGTTTACTCCCCCGCGTCCTGATGCTCCACCACTCATACTTGCTGCAGCACCACCCCCAACTCCACCTGCCATCCCTCCGAGGCTGGTACTCATCATGGCCGCATCAATTAATTCCTGTAAGGCAGAGTTGTAAGAAAAATCAAAAACAAAATTCAGAAATATGAGTTCCAGCTAAGATTATGGTAAAGGAGAATAGGATAAGATGAGCCATTTTTTATTTACACTCATACAGCTGCTGTATGAATGTATGTGTTGCATTATATTTTCCAATATACCGCAATATGTTTTTGCTTTGTAAGGGATGGCTCAACTTACCCTGTGAGTTGAGCCACACACATCTACCCCTGTGTGTGGGGTAGATTGAGCCATATACCTGAAAACACAGATATAAACCACACACACTCAATCCTGCCATCCAACTCAAACCCTACCCTCACTCAACTCCTACCACCAAAATAAAGGCACATTTTACCATCCAATGTATCCTGTTGGCTACACACAATTCCCTGTATATCCCTGTATACATTAAGCATCTTTGTTGTTGGGAATTACTGCTAAAAAATACTCAATGTTTCTTCTTGGTCTTGGGGAAAAAATATTAACATTTGGAAAGAAAGTGCCCGAGCTGAGACTCCATCACACTGGTTCAACTTGCTTCCCAAAGCAAGTATTTCAACTTTATTTGTGCTAACATGCATCTCCAATAAATTACTAAATTGGATTGCAAAGGGGTTTTCAATAACACTTGTAACCTTGTAACCTTCTATTCTGAAACCAAAACAAACAAACAAAAAAAGAGTTGATCCCCAGTTGCAATAGTACAATCACACTCTGGCTTGATGATTTATTTTCCCCACATGAAAATCTGGTTATTTCTAAACTAAAGGCATTTTCTTCTGTGTTTAGGTTTTTCTGAACATTTTTGCCTGTGTGAAGCTCTCTGTCTCTCTGCGCGTCACCTCTCAATAAAACTAATGATGTGGATCCAGAGTTAATATCCTGACTGGAGCCTCTGAGGCGCTCGCACGCCCTCGCTTTTTGCTACCAAGCTTCCACAATCATCTCACAGATTGGAGCAAATAAATCCCAGTTTTATTCATTTAGAGAAGCTAAACCTCACAGTGAGCATTCCCACATCTGCCTCCAGCTTTTACCTCAACAGCAGGAGTTTAACTGTTCACATTCCACATGGAAATCCTGCAGCTTGTGCTTAGTTCTTCTTTCAGTTAGTTAACATAACTTTCTGTTTTTCTAGAGGGTTTTATTTTATTGACACACCCAGGATACACGTGCTCCAAGTACCACAGGAAATCTGTCTCTTATTCAAATCATCCTTGCTGATTTTGATGGAAACTGACAGTCTGGACAGAAACAGGAAGCAGGAGTTTTTTTGTGCCTGTGCTGAGAAAACGTCCACTGAAAGTGGAGCAGTGGTGTCCACACCGCTGGCCATGAGGGCCAAAATCATGAAGATGAAAGAACATAGAGGCCACAGAAAAATTATTTTTTAAATGTGTTCTCTGCTCAATAGTAAACTAAAGAATTTTGTAGAAAAATGAATCAGAAAATCCATCTATTCATTGTCTTACACACTTATCCTTAGTGGGATCATAAGGAGTGCTGGTACCTATCTCCAGTGGTCCACAGGTGAAAGGTGGGGTCACCCTGGACACGGAGATGGCCATCACAGAGACAGACAGGACAAACAACCATGCATGCACACTCCCAAGGAGAATTTAGAGAGATCAATCAATGACGGTGGTGTTTATGGACTGAGGGAGGAAGTCAGAGTACCCAGAGACAACCCAGCATGCACAGGGAGAACATGCAAACTCAATGCTGAAAAAAACAATCTGTGGTTGGGCCAACGCACTTAAAGGGACAGACTCTGGATTTGATGTTATCACATGGGCTTTGTTTGGATATCATTGAAATCCTTCAGACATGTATTTCTGATCATTTGCCTGTTTTATTTTCTACTAATATTTTATCTTCTGTGGATACAAGCAATACTAAACCCACACTTTCTCATACTATAAATTCTGAAACTGCTCATCAACTAGCAATCTTGATATTGAAGCTCTTATGATAAATTGTAACAACACATGCTCAAATGCTCTAAATACAGTACGGTAGCTCCCAAGAAAACAATAAAAACTACAAAAAAGACATTTTTAGAGCCGTGGCTTAATGAAACCACTCAGACGGGAATGTAAGCGTGCTGAGAGGAGGTGGAAAAAAGATAAATTGCAAGTTTTGCTTGAAATTTTGAAAGACAGTTTATTTAATTATCAGAATAATATCAAATTAACAAAATCTAAATGTTTCATTTATCTTGTAGCTTCGAATAGGTATAAACCAATGTTCTGGATAGGTTTGTTAATCCCTCGATTGCATCTGACCCTTTAGCCTCTGTTGAACTTTGTGAGGCTTTCTCTAAGTTTTTCACTGAAAAAATTGTAGCTCTTAGGGACTTGAATACCCGAGTAGCTTTAGATTCCCATGAAATGTCACAATACACAGCTATTCTGGAGCATTTTCAGCTAGTTTCTTTAGATGAACTGACTTCAGTTATTAAGCATCTGCAACCATCAAATTATCCTTTGAATTGTCTTTTCTACTTGTCTGATAAAAGACATTTTTCTCACTTCTGGCCTATCTGTCTTAATGGTGATAAATGCCTCATTGCAGTCAGGTTGTGTCCCATCAATTCTTAAACATGCCCCTTCTTAAAAAACCCAATCTAGATTCAAGTGTACTAGCAAATTTTAGGCCCATTTCCAAACTCCGTTTTTTATCTAAGGTCCTTGAAAAGTTATTTTTATTCAGCTTGAATTGTTTTTAAAAGACAATAATTACAATTATCCCATGACAATATATGACAGAATGCCTGCAAAACATTTAGCTCCTCTGTCTTGTCCCAGGGTTTTAACGTTGTCAATCACTCCTGTACTCACATCACCTCCCTCCACCCTACTCTGAATCAGAGTAGCAGAGAGCTACTGAGGGTGGTTAACATGATAGCTGACAACAGTGGATAAACAGTTTTCCTGGAATGGTAAGTTGTTTCTCCATTATTAGCACATTTAGCAGCATACACAGGAAGTGATTGACAATGCTAAGTTGCTCCTCTCGGCTCTGATTGGTGGTTTTTACTGGTGGACTTCTTCAGATGGCAATGTTAGCACTTGGAGAAGGCGAAGGAGTTGGATATCTTCAGAGATTATCTGTCTCACATTACAGTCACAACATTGTGACAACTTCAACAAATATGAAAAAAACATATTTTGTTGCAGGTACATACTGCATCTTTAAGTTTGGAGGGCTGCACAAAATAATTCAGAAGGCTGTAAATGATCCCATCCCACACTTTAGATACTGCTGAATTAGAGCCTCTATCAACAGATTTCTTACAATTTCATGTATCGATAGAAGAAGGCAAGTCTAACCCCCCGACCCGAGGGGTTAGACTGGCTCGGCATGACAAAATGTGATCATTTTGCAAGATGCATGTATCCTCTGAATTGATAACAGGTGCAGCACTCCTTGCTTATGCATAAAACTGTTGTGTAATTCTGGTCTACAAGCCTCTCCATCTGCTCCTACTGATGAAATCTTCCACATATTGTGTCATCGCTGCCTTCAGAGAGCACTTGAAGTCCTCTTGTGCTCAGACAGACATAGGAAGAGAATAACAAAAGTCCAACGTGAAAGAGAGCACGTTTAACTCACACTAGCTTCTAATGACTAGTTTGTTCCTTCTGAGCCTCTCTTCAAAGCCTTGCGATAAAATAAAGCAGTCTGTGACGAGTCCTCCGCAATTTCATCACACTCAGACGGCAGCAGTGGTGAGGAGTTGGAGGCTGGAGTGGCAGCTGAGCAGAGTTCAGTTGATTCACTTTGAAATGGAAGTCATGTTTGGTGCTGCTGCCCTGTGGCAACATACTGAAAAACAGCAGCAGCTGATGCTCACAACTAAAAATAAAGCTCTATCTGTGAAAACATACAATATGAAATCTCTTAGTGGATGAACATACTTAAAGTCAGATTAAGAACTGAAAGGCATTGAGAGCAGTAAGATACTGTAGAGTCTTATTTTGAAGAAATGGCTATTAAATTTTTAGGCACATTTTATGACCTAACTTACTGTTGCTATTTGAGCTCAGTTAAGGTACTTCTACAGCCAAACAAGAAACATTGAGCTGAGAAGTGCAGACAACCATAAAATTCAGGATTGTGTGATGTGGTAGCACTGTTGTCTTGCAGCAACAAAGTCCAGGGTTCAATTCCAGGCCTGGGTTCTTTCTGCATTGAGTTTCATATTCTCCCTGTGCACGCGTAGGTTCTCTCTGTGTACTCTGACTTCCTCCCACAGTTCAAAAACATGACTGCCAGATTAATTGATCTCTCTAAAATATCCATAGTTCTCTGTGTTCATGATTGTTTGCCTTTTGTGCTCTTGTGCAAGTCACCAGTCTAGGAGCTTGTTTTAAGTCGATTCCTTTGATACTGATGAAAAAGTACTAGTTTCAGTGCATATTTGCACTAGAAACTGTCAGTTAATTGGTAGGATTTAGTGTCTTTGCAGTGCATATAGAGGATTGTTTTTGGTCAAATGTGCTTTTTAAATGTAACTGCTTCTTTTTAAGTTCTGTTTTAGTTTAGATATAGTTTGAGAAATCCTTGCCCAAGATGCTGATATTCACTATTTTAGGGTCTAGACCAGCAAGCAAGTTGAGTTGCTCTTACACTTCTGGGCCAAAAGTATTTTTAAGCTTGTTAAAGTCCAAACAGCTTGGTCCACCTTTGGAAATTGGTCCAGTCAAACATGAAATACTTCAAACAAGAGAAAATTAATTCACATAAATAAGGTGAGGAACACTTAAGCTGCAGAGTTTTCAGACAGAAAACGATTAAAAGTCCCCCTTTAACAAGACAATAACAAGAGAAACTGAAGCTTAATGAATTTATATAAAGATTACGATCAATCTGAATACAGAGGTGCATGTAACAACAGCTTCCTTATAATTTATATTTTGATTCTTTATGTCCAGATTTTATTGTCTCTGCCTGTATTTTTACAGAGAGTTTAGCAGTAGAGTTGTCCTGGTTGGGAAATGATAATTTTTTATTATTAATGTAATGCAGGAGTCACAATCAACATATAGTAGTTTAAAGACTCACCTTCATCCTCCTGGACTCGATCCGAGACTTGTAGCAGAACTCAGCCAACGCCACCAGCATGGCCAGCCCAAGTCCACCAATCAGAATGTAGAATACTCCAGCTACATTACTCAAACTGAGCGCGCTTGTCTTGTCCTGTCATTACAGAGTGGTGGAGTTAGAGAAACAGACATGGTGCTGCTGGTCATGAGATCGCAACAAATTTGACTGAATAACCAAACAGTTAACTTTCTGGTTTATCCGAAAAGAAAGACACATTCTTCATTCAGAGGCTGTGAAATGAGGCAACACTTTAATAAATTAGAAGTGAAACAGCTCTTACTGCAGTCCAAATGGTATTAAAAAATAATGAATGAAACATAAACATTTTTTGTCTATTGTGGTAGAAATCATGCAGATCACCAACAGTAATTGATACTTTATTTGATCTAATCTGACCATTTTTAGGAACATATTTATACTTTTCTGTGATTCTGTAACTATTGTATAAAGCAAAAAAGGAATTGTATTTTCCATCGTTTACCACAACTATTACCATTTCTTCATGGGGAAACTATAATATTCAGTCATTTGACAATAAACTGATTTCTAAAATTAGAATTAGAGACAAATAAACTCCTGAAATGAAAAGTAGTAGCAATACAATTACTGATAAAATACTACCCCCCAACCTCCCAAATAAAAACAAAATAATAAAAAAAACATAAGGCCCAAGTTAGACGACATAGAGAAATGGTTTCATTTAGACATAATTCTGCACAGATGGAAACCAGAAATTGGTTTATACAGTAAACACTTTAACTTACACTGAATGATGGAGCAGGTGGCATAACTGGACCAATAGTGTTATCAGTCAGTAAGTTCACAAAACTGTGAATGAAGGTAACCAGGTGACCACTAAAAGAGCCTTAGAACTACACAGCAGTACTATGAGAACATTTTTCATCCATATCTTAGGCGATACACAATTTAAGAAAAACATTCCTTATTTCCACCCTGAGGTTTTGTACTGCTCTCCCACAAATCTGCACTCTTATTGTTTCACCAAACCCACAATATCTCCCCTAACAACATATTCTGTCGGACTTTTGATAAGTCCACTTCTAAAACCACCATACATGCGCTCTGATGTTTTTTTCTCTTCCTTTTTGTGCCAGCTGCTTGTGAATGAAATCAGTTTTATTTCCATCACAGGTCTGGCTGTCAACCAAATCTTTATCCGTCCTAGTGCCCAACTTTCAATTTCAATGTTGGAGCATTTCTTTCTTGTCTCAAGGGTAGAAATACATCATTTTAGCAAATAGTTTTCTTTTCCTCACATTCAGATTGTGCCCATTGTTTTCCTCACAGTGCCTGGTCATCATCATCATCATCATTATCATCATCATCATCATCCATCATCAATCATCATCACAGAAGAATATTGGGTCTGGATTTTTGATTTAGTTTCAGAACTTCATTTGGTATGTTCTTCCCTCAGTCTGTTTCCTGTTTTAACGTGCTCATTTTACTTTGAATTGTGCCTAAAATATGCACTTTGTCACCACAAAAAAGAGAATCTAACAAGAACCACTTGTAATTGTACACAAAATAGCTAAATATCTCATATCTTTGTTGATGAATTGTTGGTGAGCTCATATTTAATGAGAGTGGATTTGCTCTTAGTTACCTCAAATCACCGCCTCTGATGATACACTGTTTTCTGTTTGTCGCATGCAAACTCATGCAGGAAGAAAAATCTAACAGAATAAAAGAAAAACAAGCAAAAGAAACATTCTCTAAAATAATAGAAAACACTTTATTGACGTTTATACTATGACTCAGAGGACGAGTCCAACAATTTTAGTAATAAACATTATTTGTGTTAGTCTTTATTCCGTAAAAAAAGTAGAACATACTTTCTTCGCAAGATCTCATTTTGTGTCATTACTTTCATCACATGCATCTCTTAGTTTCACTGACTCTCAACCATGCAGCCGTTCATAACATAGACAAAAAAAAAACAACTAAACTTCTAATTTCTATTCATAGAAAATGTTGTGAACCCATCACAGAATGTGTTCTGCAGTCAGTCAATATCTGAGGAGTCTGAAGAGACAGCTTAAGGTCAGACTAATACCAGGCTGAAGAAGATGGGCTTATTCACACAGGAATGTCTTGGATTATGTGAGAAATTTTGAAACGGATCATTTTACAGTGTGAACAATCTGAAAACGTTGAAGTTCCCTTTATCCTTAAATTCAGAGCTGTTCTTTGTTAGTTTGTAAGGATTTTGTGACACTAGTGGCATTTTTCAATAGTAGGATAGGAAGAATGGAAAGACATGAAGTACATGGAAGGATTAAACTAGGACATTTGAGTTAACTGTGGCCACAGCATGTGATATGACTTGGCCATGGAGTATTCCCAAGTGGATTTGTTTTTAATCGGGTAACAAATTTAGCTTAAGCTGCATTTGTATTTATATTTACCTGCAAGACATTGTATTTAGGAGTAACAGGCCTGTGTAATGTCAGAAAAATTTGGGACCTACTTGTGCTATTTCATTGAAAAAGTGGTCTCGTTGTTTACACTAACAGGACACACAGGATGGACTACTGTGTCTGTTTGTGTAGTCACACTTTGTGTCAACATGCTGTGTGTAAAATTCAGGCCTTTTCTCTGGCTTTAAGCCTGAGGGAAAGCCAGTGTCTTTAGCCATTAGCATAATAGCTTTGTGTCTTCAGGCCTGGTTTGGGACAGAAGCATTTTAAATTAATTATACAAATGGTCACTTGAAATAAGACAAAACTAACTTACAAAGAACTTCAGCAAGATACAACAGCTTGTTTAAGGTTAAATATTTCTTAATATTGATGAAAAAGTACGAGTGTCATCAATTATTTTACTTACATTCTAACATGGGAAAAATGTCTTATTATTAGTGACCAAATCTGCCAGCAGACTTAGTGCCTTTTTATTAATATTAAGGAATAATTGGCTCTTATAACAAGCTCTTCTATCTTGCTGTAAATTTCTTGTAAGACACTTTTGTCTTATTTCAAGTGTACTAAGATATCTGCACCAAAAGCTAGACTATAAGTACTTGGTAAGATTTTTTTTTGTTCCTGCAGTGTTGAACTTTTAACTTTAAAACTAACCAAAATGAAAACCATGTGATAGTATGATCATAGATGATGCTATAAAATACTTGATATAATTCCAACTTGTTTTCTAAATTTAAGAGCCATAAAATTGCATTTGTTATATGCTGGTGTTAAATGAAAAATAGACTTCAACTCAAATGATACATTTCTATCAGATAAAAATAAAGTTTTGGTCATTTTTTGCCATTTGGCTTCTTGAAAGAAGCCAAATGGCATGGAGTGTATTGTGGCTGCAGCTTTAGTATGACAGTAAGCTGTCTCCTTGACAGACTGATGAACATCTCCAGGTTAGTCACGCTCCGTTACTCAGAGAGTTCAGAACAAAACAGGAGGTTCATGACAGATTGGAGACAAAAAAACATCAAGGAGTGTGTCTGGGCAGGAAGAGGAGAAGAGGGAAAGTTGTGGTCATTGGATTTAATATTTACTGGAGAGCAGCCATAAGCTGAGACATCAGTGAGGAAAATAGAAAAAAAACCATTTTCGGATGGGAAACTGTGACTTTTTACATCTGATGTATTCAGAAAGAGTAAAAATAGAAATCTTGCTTTGATCTGAAATTTCCTCCAAGGCCAGATTTTATTTGTCAAAGCTTAAATGACTAAACATTGCCCAAGGCAAGAAACAAAAAGTATTTTCCACATTCTCATGAAAGTTTTTTTTTTTTTTTGCCACCAGCAGAAGCTTAAAATATTCTTCAAATATGCCTACAAAGGCAGGCAGGATTTGGGTTAAAAAGTGATGTAAAAAGCCACATTTCTCTGCAGAGCAGCTCGCCCTTGTGTCTGCGAAGCTTCCACTGAACTGTGCTGACCACTGAATATTCTGAAGAACAGAAATAGGGCTGAAAGGAGAAAATCTGATCTGGAGATATGAAAAAACCTTATCTGTAGAACAAAAGGTGACAAAACAAGTTTAATCTTGGCAACTTTTCTCATCAATTTGTATAAATGTGACATTACAAACACACAAAACAAACATCCTGTCATCAGAATCCTCATTTGTACTGGTTTATAAAAATTCCCCTCTTTTGTTCTCCAGAAGAATCAGCAGCAGTGAAAAATTCTGATTCCATAAATAAAATTATTCAGTAAACCTAAACTCTATGTGCTATAGTTAAACAAGAAGTTTGCTATTCTGGTGCTTGTTTGGCTAAAGTTGAGAGGGTTAATATCAGTAGAGTAGACATGAAGCTGGTTTGCTCAATTTAAAGATTTATGCAAAGAACAAGCAAAATGTTATGCAATTCAGACAAGAAACAACCTGAAAACCTCAGAATTCCCTTCTTCGATTGGCAGAAATATATCAGTTAGAAACATAACTTTTCTGTACTTGTCGACACGACAACAAAAATATATTTCATGTTTTTTTTTTTTGTTTATTCATTTGTCGGTTTACATGCATTGCTGCAACTCAAAAAGGCATTTTGGTTTCTGTGCTTTTAGTAACTCTGTCACCATTGTTCGTTCAATGAAGTTTTCAAAATTACATTATGATGTTGCAGGATCGAACATCACAAGAGTGTGAAAACATTAAATTAAGTAAAAGCTTTGAATATGACACCCATATATAACTAAAACACTACAGTTACACAGATAATATGTCATGGTAAAACAAGCCAGTTTGGTTTTCTTTTAAATTAAATTAAACTAAATTATTTTTGATCTTTAGCCCAGAGCTAGGTCAACTACTGCCTCATTACTTTAACCTAAGCTAATCAGCTTCTTGTCTTCTCTTTAATGATCACCAAATTTTACCCTAAAATTACAAACTTTTATTCTGCTATGACAATTTAAAATAGATGCCAAATATTTTAAGAAAACACATCACACCTCTGATTAAATGAAATATCTCTCTCTTAGGGAGAGATTTCCCTCCCTTTTTTTTTTAGGTATCTCTGAATACCTAAAAAAAAAAAAAAAGCAAGAAACCTCATTTTAATAATAAGTGAGTGTTCTCAGGTTTAAAAGGTGAATCCATTCTACTAGAGACATCCCAACTCCAGCATTTAAGCTTTTGATATTCTCATCCAAGTCATCCATACATCATAGGAATATCATAATACTTTTTTAAACTTTTAGTTTTTTCTTTGAACCATTCTTGTTTCTATACAGAAACAAAAATGCCACTGCATTGACACTTTTTAAGATCTAGGTGCGTTAATAGAAATATTTTATTGATTTCTGCTAAATGAACCAAATACCTTAGAAATCTGGTTTTTATCTTTATAGATCATTGTAGTTGTACAGGCCATAATCAGGCTACCCAGTAAAACGATTCAAATAAATAATTAAAATGTGCAAAATGTAGGAGTTGGGTGAGAAGAAAGTTGTACTAAAATGGGGATCACCTGTCGTTTTAACAATAATCTACAGCTAATGTTAGTCATCCCATAGGAAAAAAAAATCTATATTTAAAAGTAAAAAAGAAAAAGAAAATAGCTGAATTAAACTATCTTAGTGTTCTTACTGTGGATCTGGAGTATTTTGAAAAGGGGCAGGAGACAGTGGGGAGGATGTCGGGGCAAACCAATGCATGACCATTGAACCAGGCTAAGTCACCTCAAGAACTGACCTTTCTGCCGGAGTCCTTGTGTCCACATTCTCCCTTGTCATACCACCACTTGTTTTTCAACTTGTCTAAGACGGCTTGTTCATTGAGCTTCAGTACTGCTAGGTTTACTGGGATTCTTCAGAGAATCAAGGGAAGGGGAGTGGGTGGGATTGGAAATAACATAAATAACATTATGCACATCCATGTTATGTTATGTTATTGTTCAACCGCGTTGGCTGCAGCAGCAACGGTGGTTGTAGAACGATTTTAGCAAAAAGTTCCATTAGATGCTGTAGTACACTACAATTAACAGCTCGACAACAGAAAGAAAACAAAACAAACAGAAAACAGAAACAACACAAAAAATATTGGAAACTGTATCAAAGTGATATGCATTAATACTCCATCTAGCTTAGTTTGGCCTGACTCCCTACGTGCGAGATGTGTATTACTATATCACTTTGGGTAACCGACAGCAGCTAAAAACACTCTGGGAATTTTTTTTTCACTGAGCAAAGTGAATATAATCAGTAAATAGTGTGAAGGCCAAATAAACTGCAGGAGGTGAAGCTGTTTGGATTACTGGGTAGAAACTGTGCAAGAACAAGAAACCAACTGAGCAAAGGGGTATTTAAAACAATAAGTTTGTAAGATCAATTGGTTAGTTGGTCTTTATGCAGAAATATATTTCTTAGGTTAATGGTTTGAACTTCTATAAAAAGTTAGTTGAAGCTTTTGTTCCAGAGAAACATCCAGGAACTTTGAAAAACTCAAAATTCTGTAGTTAATTAAAACAACAACAAATTGGGATATCCTGTGAGATGAAAACCTATCATGGGATCTGACAGAACATTGATAGACCTGAGGGGTTTCTTCATTTCTTCAGTGAAGAAACCAGATTGTTCTGGAGAAACAAATTGGTTTCAAACATTTGTGCCGCTATCTTTAGAGGTCATCAAAGGTCAACCATCCAGTCCAATCGTTTACAAAATCAGACATAAAATGTTGTCAATCCTCCCCATCCTCCCCGGCATAAAATCAAACAAGATTTATATTGTTTGTGTTTGTTTGGCTAAATATTAGCACAGTTGATTGACACCAAATTTGCTTTCTTTTGTAAACATGGACTGTCTGATTTGACCATTTTTTATGACCCTGGAAAACAGGGTTTATTGATATCTTTAAGGAGACATAAACAAAATTTTTTGCTGCACAAATCAGCACAAATATTTGACATCAATTCTGTTTTTTGAAGAAGATGTGAAGAAGGTGGAGGTGGGGGGGAGTGACTTCATTTGGGTTCCCTGTGTGAGACATCTCCTTGAACTTCTGCATGCATCCCATCTTTTGTACATCATCAGTGCTTGTTTTCAAACATAACTGTTTGGGGAGATTCTGTTTTCTCTAGTTTGATTATTTGCCGCTTAGAACCTGAAAGACTGCACAGGTCTTAGTAAAATAGTAAATTATGTTCATGTCATAATTTACTATTTTCCTTTCCTTCTTCATCGCTTCAAGTCAACAATGTACAAAACACAGCATTATAACTCTCTACGAGGTTGTAGTGATAACCACACATCTTACTGAAAAGCCAAGGTTAAACTGAGAAAAAAACTTTGTGAATGTAAGGATGTACATGTCAATGAGGTCCAAGGAGTTTGTGATTAAGGATGGTTAGGCCTCAAATGATCCCTAAAACATCATCATCATTATCATTATATCTTTCTTCCAGACACATAAGAAGGTCTGTAACAAACATAATAAGAAATAGAAAAAAAATACAAGATAAAAAATAAACAAGATGCATAATATTATTTACTGAATCACAAATAAATGACGACCAGTGCTTCCACAATTTTGAGGAAAATCTCACTGTACTCAGTACAGGGTTTACTAAAATTGCAATTATATTTTTGCACAACACAGATAATCTACACATGCGTTTGCACATAAGACCCCTGAGCACAGCTGCACGTGTGGGTACAGCATTATGTACAAAACACAGCTAGCACTGCTCCGCCTAGGCATCATTGTATGCCACATAAAGTTGGGCAGTGTATAGTGGAGAACAAAAACCTACTAATCTGAAGAAAACAACATATGAAGCATAAATATTTTGGTCATTAACTGCTGACTTTTGAAATAGTTATAAAAATACCCCAGCGATCAGAAAATGAGAGAGGAGAATTCATGTTTTTCTGATTTGTTCCCAGAGGGTTTCGTGCTTGCTACTGAAGCTGTGCCTTTCTGCCAGTTACCCCGGTGTACCATTGCCTGTCGTTACCCGTCTGGGTTACGGTGATCTGACCTTGGAGTCCCCTCCCCCGATGCCGCACTCTCCCTTGTCATACCACCATCTGTTTTTCAATTTGTCCAACAGGCCCTGCTCGTTCAGTTTTAACACTGCCAAGTTAACAGGGTTTCTACAGGGGATGATAGTAACAATAAAGGATAAAAAGGGAACTTGGTGTTAATGAAGACTGCCATATTGAGGAACGCAACATCTGTACAGCTGCATGAGTCTAATGGAAGGACAAGTTCACTGTTTTCAGCCCAGACCTTCCTCTCATCACATCCAAGTGGCTTTAGGTTTATAATTAGAGCTTTGACATTTTTCTGGTTTCTGAAAGCAAACATTCATGCGTACAGGAAAAATGTATGTCTGCTACCAGACTGTAAATGGTTTGACAATGTGGTAATCTAAACCCTCCAGATTAATTTTTCATTGAAAAAGACTGACAGACTTTTGAATTTCCTCAAATCTGTTTAATATTGCTTGCAGGTAGTATTTCATGTTTGATCCATTTTCTCTCAACATTTATCGACTTACCTGCATTTAGTACTTACGGTTCATTAAGATGCATCTCATTCATACCATTTCAATTTGGTAGAATAGCTTATTTTCTTATTACAACTGTAATAAACAGTTGTAGTATACTAACAACATCCTAGCCAATATTAAAACTGCAAGATAAATGCTGGTAACCATGGCAACTAGTGAGAGTTTAAAGGCTGTCCTGCTCTTGCTGCAGTCAAGTTGAGCATGCATCCAATCTGTTTACAAACAAATAATTTCTCTATTTTGTGCTGAAAAAAATTAGAAAGAGAAGGATAAACTATGAGGTCAAAAACCTATATCTCCACCATATGAAACATATATTGACCTAAAACACATATGCCACAGAAATAGAAATATGCATCATCATCAGTTGATTATCTCTGTTTTTTATCCAATAGCACTCTCAGAATGACGACTGGACTTAAAATTCTTTTTTCTCTGTCACACTATTGTTTATTGATACAATTACAGAAGGGGAACAAATTATGTCCAAGAAGAATGTCTAAAGACAAATACTTTACCAAGACGTCCCTTATGCATCATAGATTTATCCACTGAGTTTAGTAATTCATATCTTATTGACTCAGAATTCGGTAAATTAAGAAACAAACCAAAATCACTAAAAATGTCACATACTGAACAGAGACAAAGAAAACAAGCAAACAAGTTAAACTACTTTCAGAAAATTTTCAGATAACACCATCTTAAAAGATTACAAGGAGGCCTGGACTGATGAAACAAAACTACAATGATATTAGGAAAAAAACTGTTGGGATTAACAGACTCCTAATCCAACCTGTGCTTGCATGAATGCTGGAAACCTCAGGTGCCTTTTGGGGTTCATCTTTAAACATCAATAAGCAGTTATATGCTTAATCAGAATGCTAAACTGATTTATCAGTTTGTTAAATATATTGGTTAAAGCCAACACTTTAGCAGAAAGAAAACTATATTGTTAAAGTCAGAGCAGTTTGTGATGTTCAGACACTGAAGTAATCTGGGATGAAAACCATCAGTGAATTTGTAACTGATTTCTGTGAACTTTCATCAACCTTCATTCATTACCTGATAAATAAAAGAGGAAAAACATTCAAAGAGTTACTAGGAACGTACATGAGGTCAGAACTAGTGATTCAAACTGTGAGTCATAGATGAAATGCCTGACTGTTGTTCCTCTTCACATGCAGGTGATGATCAAAGCTACATGGCAGCACTAGCACTGATGACACAATAATATGAACAATGATGCTCAATATATCAGAGAATAAGAGTTTTGTTCTAGAGCACCAACTGGAGATCACAACAGTGCTCAAGTTTAAATTAGTGGATTTGTTTCTTCAGGGTGGTTTCCTTTTAGGCAAAGATAATATAAATCTGTCACTATATGCTTGATCTTAGCAGGATATTTAAGGGCATATTAATATCACAGTGGGCTCCTCATTATGTACATTACATTATACTTTACATGTATTAGATAACAGAAGTTTCCATACCTTCTCTGAAAACTAACTCAGCCACATTGGATAGAGAGAATTCTAGAACAGCTGATTTTAAGTAAAAAATCTGGGATAGCAATTACAATTAAGTGTAAAATTATTCAGAGAACTGGTCATGTAGACTAAATGCATCATCACATAACCAGGTTTTTCTGATCAGAAAGGAGAAGGCATTTCTCAAAAGATAAAGCAGTATAAAAGGAGTGTCAATTTTGAATTCTTGTAATTGCTTACTTTATTTTTGCATATTTCCACTGATATTTTAAAATTTTGAGACGAGCTTTTGAGGCTGGAAGGTTTCCTGTGGTTCCTCTGTAGATTTTTAAAAATCTGATTCAAGTTGGGACTGCAGCTGGGTGGGCCTATAAATATCAAAAATAATATCTATTGTAACATAGTATCAAATCTTTCAATAAATCCAATTGTATTTTCTCTTTTTGCCCATTTCTCCAGTTTATAAATAATTCCAATGATAAATATGTGAAGACTTCAGTATGAGGTATAGATGTAATGCATACTGTTCAGTTGCCACCAACTGGAATCAAATAGTGAAGTGAACAGGTTGACGAGTCAAAAATATAATTGGGGCAGTAATGAATCAGCTGAGTTTGTCAAACACCACCCCAAATCCTGTGTGGGGAACGTGCAACTCTCAGATGCTTTGATGTTTACATTTATGAACAAAACTCTTGCAGAATGACTCACTTTCACCAGACTTAAACAACAAACATGAGACGAAGACAAAATCAAAGCACATCCTCTTTCAGAATGAAATAATCTCTTTTTTTAATGAGTTGAATTCAACCTCAGACGAACAAGAAACATAAGGCAGAGTGATCATTTATTTAACCAGATATTAAGTCCAAATTCAAAAGCAGGATGTTAAAAATAAGGCCCTGTCAATATCATGCTTTGATACAAATATAGTTAGATTTTTTTGCCGCATTTCGCACAACTCGTCCAAACGCACAATGGAATTTTGATGGAATTTTTTTTTTATAGTTTTAAAAATGCGTTTTGAAGTGGGGATGTTTAAAAACTCGATTTCTGTTATATAAAGACATCTAAGTGAACATTCTTACAATTACTTCAGTGATAGAAACCACACCAACAGAGACGCTTTTTGAGTGTTTCTACACTCTTTCACGTCATCTAGATCAGTGGTTCTTAACCTGGGTTCGATCCAGGGGTTCGGTGGAGGTAAAGACACACTTGTGTAAAGTTGTGATGACACGCCCTGCTTGGCCATCACTTGCTGCAGAGGATCACATGACATTGCTTGGCCAATCAGTGCTGCGGGAAATTTAGTGCGGCGCACAGTAGTCAACGGCTGTCGTATTGTACGCCATGTGGTTTCTTTCTCAATATTTGAATCCATACTAAACATGTCGAGCAAAAAAAAAAACAAAGTGGTCGGATGAATATGTACCACATGGATTCACGTGTATCAGGGAACGGGATGGGAGTCAGCGTCCCATCTGCATGATATCGAATGCCAAGTTGAACAACTCTAGTCTCGCACCGGCAAAACTAAGGGAACACTTCTTGAAGCTGCATGGAGATGGGGAAGAGTAAAAAAGTATTTTGTGGATTCAAAACGACAAAAAAGAAATTAAATTTCAAATTTAAAAAAAATTAAGTTATTAAAAATTGTTAAATTCTTTTAAAAAATCCAAATTTATTTTTAATTAGTAAAATAGGAAAAATATATCCTGGGGGCTGAAATTCTTTTATGGGGCTGAAATATTTTTCTGGGGCCAGAATAATGTTGTGTTCCGGGGTTCTTTGTTTTCTTTGTGAGGGTTTTTGCCTGCTACTATTACATTTCAGCCACCAGATGGCGCCAGACTCACCTCTCTCTGGAGTGGTGTGTCCTCATCCTGCGCACCTGAGTTCAATCTGCTCGTCAGGCGAGAACTACAAGAGACGCTGACTGCCAGTATTCGGCGCCTGAGTGTTAGCTAGTAACGGTACCTCTGAGCCCCTTCGAACTAGTCTCTGTGTTTCCTCGTTGATCGTTCTCCTAGTGATTTCTCCTTGTTGTTTCCTGCCTTCAGGTGTTCCTTCCGTGAGCCATTTCCCCTCCTGGACCAGACCTTTACCCTCACCGTTTTCTCTGCATTTATTGATTATTATTGTCCAAATAAATTCACTGTAGGAGCCATTTATACTTGCTTGTGTTATCGCCACCAGAGGGCGTATTTCATTTTGAGTTCTGAGTGTCTGAGGGGGGATAGGTTATTTAAGGTCAATCATGATTCTGTTCAGGTGTTGCTAATGGGAAGAGGAGACAGTTTTCTACTGTGTTTGGTTTAGGTTGGATGTCGGAATTTGTATGGATTTCAACGGCAATAGTAACTATGGACAATGTTCGGATAATAAACAACTTCATTATAAGTCAAACTAAAAGATCAGCATCCTGAATCTTAACTAAACGCACGTAAAATGAACGCCTTCCAGTAACAACCACCAGTAGCCTAAAATATAGGATTTTAGCCGCTACAATTAGGTAGAAAACTCCTCATTTGGAAGTTCGTTTGGAAGACCCACCGATCCTTCTGCACTGTGGTTCCACGGAGACGCCGGACAAAGTAAACGCCGCAACCAGAACCCAGTGGACATCGGGACGCCGGATGTCGGAACCAGAACGCAGAGAGGACATCGGACCGGAGCTGGAGAGGGAAAGCTGCATGGATCGAGCTATCGGAGCAACTGAGATTCGTAGCAGCGGACATCGGGACGCAGATCATCAATGCCGGCCAACGCATCATTGGGGTATGTGGGTCAGCGCTGATATCAATGAATGGCCATTATGATTATGTGTGCATACAAAGATACAAGCTTAAATCCAATGCATTGGTAGCAGACTGAAGACTGCTTAAAACAAAAAGAGAGCTCTCCATAATTAATCTACAATTTGCAAATAAACTTAAAGCTGTTGCCAAATATGGCAGAAGAGGAAAACATTGTTCTGGATCAGGAGGGTCAAAGTAACATTGTGGGTGAAGATGAAAGTCCTCAATGGGAGACTGAAAAAAGACAGGTGAAATTAACAGCCAAAGCTTTGTTGGTGAAAATTAGTAACTTAGAAGGTGAAAGAAAAACAAAATTAAGTAAGCTCACAAAATTAAGACAAACTATTACAGTGTTGAAAAATGACAAAGGGTGTGTGAATGACATTAAGGGAGAATTTAAAAGGTTTTTGGGTTTGTCTGAAGAAACACAAAGGTTACACCAGGGTTTGTTGGGATTATTGCCTATGGATGAAGCACAGAAGCATGACATATGGTTTCAAGCTAAAATGTTGAATGTTCATGATTTTGTTGCTGCTACTCATAAATGGTTGGCTGAGGCTCAAGGTGGCTCAGCTGGTGTGCCTGATGATATTAAAGAAAGTGAGAGTAAAAATAACAATGAAGTTGAATCAAGAGCTCCCAGTGGTGGCAGGATCATGATGGACGATGAGCAGATTGAACCTCATGACAGCATTTCAAATGTTTCATTAAGGTCTTTTAGAAAAGCTGGGAGCCAAAGGGGTTCGTCCACAACAACCAGCAAATCTTCTACACTTTCTGAACAAATAAAAGCAGAAGCAGAAAGGGCTGCACTTCTGGCATGTGCAGCTGCTTTAAAAGAGAAACATGCGCTGGAGCATGCGCTGGAGGAGCAGGAATACCTGTTAAAGAAAAGAACAACTTGAGATGGACACCAAAATAGCTGCTGCTAATGCCAAGCTAATGGTACTAGAGGGCAGCACTAAAGGCTGCATCACATCTAGGCACTCTGATGGAATGGATTCATATGTTCGAAAGGGCGCTAGACCTAAGGTCAAACCTGCAAAGAAGCTTCCAGAAGATTCTGGACTGCTGTTGCATAAAGAGAGTGAGTCAGATCTAAACACAGCCTATGAAAAGCATATTTCACCGCAGGTGGATGACACTGTTTTCAATACTTTGGTGTCACAAATGGCTCCCCCTGCTGTTCAAACTTCGAAAGCTTCCATTATTTTATCCAATCCCAATGTTACCACTCGAAACTGTCTGCTTCCATCAACTCAAAATCAACCTGCTGGAGAACTCTACAATGTGTTGAAACAACAGAATGATATAACATCTCTTCTGGTTCAAATGCAAACAAGCCAGTTACTGCCACACCGAGAAATTCCCATCTATGACGGCGATCCTTTACAGTTCAACTCCTTTATGGAAGCCTTTGAACATTGTGTGGAAGCAAAGACCAGTTGTAAAGAGACTGTTTGTACTACCTTAAACAGTACACCAGGGGGCAACCAAGAGACCTCATACGTAGGTGCCTTCACATGACTGCAGAAAGAGGATATGCGGTGGCGAAGCAACTCCTCAAAGAACATTTTGGCAATTAATTTAGTATTACTGCAGCCTACATGGAAAAGGTCACTCGTTGGCCAAACATTAAAGGTGAAGATGCTAAAGCACTAAAAGCATTTGGACTGTTCCTTCGCAATGCAATGGAGAAACTGCAGTATTTGGATGAGTTAAGCATGCCAGCTAACATGAAAATCTTGGTTCAAATGTTTCCCTTTAAACTAAGAGAAAAATGGAGAACAAAAGCAAATGAGATTTTTGAGAGAACTGGTCAAAGAGCATGTTTCAAAGATATGGTTGTGTTTATCGAACACCAGATTAGGATAATCTCAGATCCGATTTTTGGAGATATACAGGACTTACAACCTGCTAAGACCTAGCAAACCTCAAATAAAGTCACAGTTTAAAAGAAACAGCTTTGTCACACGTTTTAGTGAAGGATGACTGTAACATGCCGTCTCTCAAAAATGAAGTAACTGTTGCTGACAAATTGAATGATTTATCCTGTACACAGGATGGTCATGTATTAGAACAATGTCGACAATTAGGAAAGATGCCACACAGGGAAAAGCTAGACTTTCTAAAAGATAAAGGTTTATGTTTTGGTTGCTTGGATACAGGACATTTAAGCAAGAACTGTGATAAGCGCAGTGCTTGTAAACACTGTAACCAAAGGCATCCCAGCATTTTATATCCTGGGGACAGAAGGGAAAAACCCATCAAGAAGAGTTGGTTCAGGCAGCAAAGGGCTGTAAAACCTCCTCCACATGTGGTCATACTGGGGCTGGCCACCATAAAGGGATTCTTCCAATCCTGCCTGTGAAAGTGAAAAGTTCAAAGGGAATAAAGATTATTAAAACTTATGCCTTTCTGGATCCAGGGAGTACTGATACATTTTACTCTGAAAGACTTCTTAATGAACTCAACATTCAAGGTCGAAAGGCTCAGATTCATCTCCGGACAATGGGTCACAGTAAAACAATGTCAACCTCCGTCATTAAAGGCCTGGAGATTTCAGAAATAAATGGAAACCATTTCTATGACCTTCCCATTGTGTTTACACAAAAGGAAATGCCAGTCTCCACCGACAATATCATCAGTGAGGAGGAGCTGTCAAAATGGTCGTACTTGAAGGACATTAAATTTCCTTGCATACATGCTGGGGTAGACCTGCTAGTGGGCACAAATGCATCTAAACTAATGGAACCTTGGGAGGTGGCTAATAGTAGGGGTGAAGGGCCCTATGCAATCAGAAGCCTCCTAGGATAGGTTGTGAATGCTTCAGCAGAAGGTTGCAAGGATCTTGAAAATGGCTACCCTTCAGTTCATGTCAACAGAACTACAGTTGATAAAATTGAAGAGCTTCTGATAGGCCAATACAACTATGATTTTATTGAGAAGTCCTTTACAGAACAAGAGGAAATGTCAAGAGAGGAACAAAAATTCCTGGATATAATGGATTCTTCTGCGCAGCTAGAGAATGGACATTACAAACTAAAACTGCCTTTCAAAAGGGAAGAACTCTTTATGCCAAACAACATTTCAGTTGCTCTGCAGCGCATACTTGGTTTGAAAAGGAAATTTAAAAGGAACAAAAGTTTTCATGAAGAGTATACAAACTTCATGACTAATGCTATTAATAGTGGACATGCAGAAAGGGTTCCACAGCATCAGCTGAGAACAGCGAAAGACAAGGTATGGTATATACCACATCATGGTGTATACCATCCACAAAAACATAAGCTGCGTGTGGTGTTTGATTGTGGAGCAGAGTATCAGGGGGTCTCTCTTAACAGTCAGCTTTTACAGGGCCCAAACCGAACTAGCTCATTGGTGGGGGTTTTAGTGAGGTTTCGGCAGGAATATGTGGCATTAATGGCAGACATAAAATCCATGTTCCACCAGGTTAAGGTGTCTGATGAGCATGTGGACCTTCTACGCCTCATGTGGTGGCCTCAAGGTAATCTAGAACAAGACCTTGAGGAATACTGTATGTGTGTCCACTTATTTGATGCAGTCTCCTCACCGAGCTGTGTGTGCTACGCTCTCAGAAAGACTGCTGAGGATAATCAGTCAAACTTCTCAGCAGATGTTGTACTAACAGTCAACAAAAACTTTTACATGGATGACCTCTTAAAAAGTCTGCCATCTGAGGAAAGTGAGGTTGCCATGGCCAAAGATCTTATGGCTATTTGCAGCAGAGGAGGTTTTATGCTAACCCAATGGATTAGCAACAGCCGAGAAGTACTTGCAATGTATCCCAGGAGAGCTCCGGTCCCAAACTCTTTGCGAGTTGAATCTGGACAGTGATGAGCTACCGATAGACAGAGCACTAGGTTTACAATGGTGCACAGAGACAGACAGTTTTAAGTTCAAACTGAAAGTCAAAGAAAAGCCTTCCACTAAAAGAGTTATGTTATCAATCATCAGCTCCATTTATGACCCGCTAGGATTCCTAGCACCTCTCATACTTCCTGCCAAACTGCTGTTACAAGAGTTATGCAGGGTGAAACGGGGCTGGGATGATCCTATACCTCTAGCCTTTCAAAAACAGTGGAACCAGTGGCTGACTGACTTAGAGGGGTTGGCTGACTTCTGGGTCAGCAGATGCATCAAGCCCGAGGGGTTTGGAGAAGTGGTTAATGCTCAGTTACACCACTTCTCTGATGCTAGTGAGAGTGGGTATGGCACAGCTACATATGTCAGAATGCAGAATAGCAACAAGAGAGTTCATGTCTCATTCTTGTTTGGCAAAGCCAGAGTAGCTCCACTCAAACCTGTGACTATTCCACGTTTAGAGCTCACAGCTGCCGTAATGGCTGTTAGATTGAATAACATGCTTCAGTCAGAGCTTCAGCTGCCATTGGAGAAGGCTTGCTTTTGGACTGACAGCACATCAGTTCTAAAATATATAAAAAACGAAGACAGGAGGTTTCAAACTTTTGTTGATAACAAAGTAACAACCATTAGGGATAATACAAACGTTGAACAATGGAGACACGTACCTTCATCTTTAAATCCTGCTGATGTTGCTTCCCGTGGGTGTAAGGTTGACAGCCTTTTGCACCAAAGGTGGATGGGAAGTCCTACATTTTTGTGGGAATCTGAAAATAAATGGTCCAAGTCTCCAATGGACTTCAGTATAACTGCTGTTCACCCAGAACTAAAAAAAACCTCCCATGATCAATGCTATAGTCATTAATTCAAATGCAACTTCTCAGTTAATAGCATTTTTCAAAAATTGAAGTCTGCAGTTGCTTGGTTCATCAAGCTAAAGGGAGTTCTGTTGAAACTGAGTAAGAGAAGAAGGGAATTGCAACTGGCCAATTCAATCACATCTGAAACATCAACATTGGAGTTGACAAAAGAAATGCAAACTCTCAAAAACTCACTGGGAAAACAAAGTGTGTCTCTAGAAGAGCTCACACAAGCTGAGACATCCATAATTTCCTTTTGTCAAAGGGAAAGATTCCCTGATGAGGTTGCTGCATTAACATCCCGCAACTCAGAAATACCCAGAAGCAGCCCAATTTATAAACTAAACCCTGTGCTGCAAGATGGGCTTCTGCATGTTGGAGGCCGGCTGAGTAAAGCAGCCATCCCTGAGAACATTAAGCATCCTCTCATTCTGGCAAAGGACCAGCACATCTCCTACCTTATCCTCCAACATTTTAATTTGCAGCTTGGTCATGGAGGTAGAAATCATGTTCTCTCAGTCGTAAGAAGAAAATTTTGGATAACAAATGGAGTTTCAGCTGTGAAAAGGGTCATAGCGACATGTTCTTTCTGCAGAGTGTATAGAGGACAAACCAGTCAACAACAAATGGCAGACTTGCCAGAGGAAAGGGTGGTCCCTGATCTACCACCATTCACAAATGTTGGTGTAGATTATTTTGGGTCTGTTGATGTGAAAAGAGGACGCAGAGTTGTAAAACGCTATGGAGTGTTGTTCACTTGCATGACAAGCAGGGCTGTACACCTTGAAGTGGCGTACTCTTTAGACACCGACTCATGTATTAATGCGCTGCACCGATTTATATCTTGAAGAGGACAAGTTTCACACATGAGATCGGATAATGGCACCAATTTCATAAGAGCAGAAAGAGAGCTACAAGAAGCTCTAGCCTCTCTAAATAATAGAAGAATTGAGAAGGCCATGGCACACAAGGGGATTAAATGGAGTTTTAATCCACCGTCTGGATCACATTGTGGTGGGGTATGGGAGCGCCTCATTCGAATGATCAAAAGGGTTTTGCACTCAGTGCTTCGACAACAAACAGACGATGAAGGATTCCACACGGTACTTTGTGAAGCTGAGGCAATACTGAATGATCGTCCCATCACAAAGTTATCAGAGGATCCCAATGACCTTGAGGCTTTAACACCCAACCACTTGCTACTCATAAAGGGTAAACCAGCCTTTCCGCCAGGACTCTTCGACAAAAGGGATATTTATGCTAAAAGGAGGTGGAAACAAATCCAATACCTTTCAGATCTCTTCTGGAAACGTTGGATTCGAGAATATCTACCGTTATTACGAGAACGACAAAAATGGATAAAGAAAAAAAGGTGCTTCATTCCTGGAGATGTGGTGGTAGTCATGGACTCCACAACACCTCGAGGGTCTTGGATATTGGGGAAAGTTATTAAAACCTTTCCAGATAAAAAAGGTCTGGTACGAGTGGTTCACCTTCAAACAAAAACAGTTAAGTTATTGAAAGACCTGTAACAAAAATTTATTATGTGAAGCTACAAACTGAAAACCTGGTAGAATAATGAATGCATAAACCTGATTTAACTCGTGTATATATATTTTTATGGAGAAATATCTTTATTTGTGGCTCCTTTATTTTAAGTTTGATAATTGCTATGTCTTCTGCCACACGCAATTAGGGGCTGGCGTGTAGGAGCCATTTATACTTGCTTGTGTTATCGCCACCAGAGGGCGTATTTCATTTTGAGTTCTGAGTGTCTGAGGGGGGATGGGTTATTTAAGGTCAATCATGATTCTGTTCAGGTGTTGCTAATGGGAAGAGGAGACAGTTTTCTACTGTGTTTGGTTTAGGTTGGATGTCGAATTTGTATGGATTTCAACGGCAATAGTAACTATGGACAATGTTCGGATAATAAACAACTTCATTATAAGTCAAACTAAAAGATCAGCATCCTGAATCTTAACTAAGCGCATGTAAAACGAACGCCTTCCAGTAACAACCACCAGTAGCCTAAAATATAGGATTTTAGCCGTTACATTCACTTTTCACTATCAATCATCTCTCCTGTATTGTGTTCTGCATGTGGGCTAGAAACTTAGATCCCAACATGACAGAACACTCAGGCCATCAAACAAGCCCAGCAGACGCAATTAGGAGAACATTAACTGAACAACACAGTTTGCTACATTCCCATGAAACAGCCTTAAGAAAACTTAGCACTCAGCAAGCAGAAACCAACTGCCAGATAGCTGAGATTGCTGATTTTCTTAAAACTTCCACTCCGCAGACTTCCTCTCCAGTTTCAGCGCGAGTCCAGCCCATGTTTTCCGACGTCCGACCTCCAGTTCCGGAAAGATTTTCTGGAGACCAGAATAAGTGTAAAGGTTTCTTAATGCAATGTTCCATAACTTTCAACCACTCCCCTCAGTTTCCTCCATGACAGCTCGAAAGTGTCTTATGTTTTGTCTCTGTTGTCCGGGCAGGTATTAGAATGGGCCCAGGCTCATTTTCCTTCCCCCGCCAGCTATAACTGATCGTTTGAGGAATTTTTAAAGGAGTTCCGGCAAGTATTCAGCCATGACTCTGATAAATATAATTCACGCGAGCTAATGAAGATTAAACAGGGCCAACGTACTACAGCAGATTTTGCAATAGACTTCCGAATTAGAGCTGCTGCTACAGATTGGAACGCAGCCGCACTCAAGGGCATTTATTTTAATGCTCTCAATGAAGCGTTAAAAGATGAACCTGCGACCCCTGATGAACCGGAGACCTTAGAAGAATTGATCAGTCTAACTCTCCGTCTCGATAGTAGAATTCGGACCCGAGCTAGGGAAAGAAACTGGAAAGAACCGCCAGGAGGCGTTACACCTCCTCCAGTGATTTCTTCTTCACAGACTCCTCAGGATCCTGAACCCATGCAGCTGGGTCGGACCCGACTAACCCCCGAGGAGCGACAGAGACGCTTCTCCGCTCACCTATGTTTATATTGTGGATCTCCTGGTCATTTCCTTGCTAATTGTCCGATTCGTTTAAACTTCCGGGTTCGCCCGTAGAGACGAGGAGGCTGGCGGACCACCTGCAGAGAGAAAATTCTCCTCGCCTAGTCTTACCGGCCATGTTGATTTTTCAAACCCAGTCAGTCCCTTTGTCTGCTTTGGTTGATTCTGGCTGCGAGCAGAACCTCATAGACTGTTCAGTAGTCCAGCAAATGGAAATCGAGACAGAGCTTTTGAAAGTTCCACTCCGAGTCACAGCCATAGATGGAAAAGCTCTTCCACAAGTCACCCATCAGACAAGACCGTTACAGTTAATCATTTCTGGTAACCACAGTAAACTCACCTCATTTCTGGTTTTCTCCACGTCCAATTCACCTCTCATTCTAGGCTTTAAATGACTGCAACAACATAACCCCCATATAAACTGGTCTGACAGGCATGTTGAATCGTGGTCGCCTTTTTCTCATTCCTCCTATCTCCATTCAGCTGTTCCCCCAGGTCCATCGCCAGCAGAATCACAAGATCCAGATCTGCCTGACTTATCCACCATTCCACCAGAATATCATGACCTCACTCCTGTCTTCAGTAAGTCCAAAGCTCTATCATTACCTCCACATCGACCTTATGATTGTTCCATAGACCTGAAACCCGGAGCTCCACTACCCACAAGCCGCCTATATGACATCTCCCGGCCAGAAAGAGAAACTATGGAAAATACATTAAGGATTCTCTGGCAGCCGGCATCATCCACCCATCCTCCTCTCCTCTAGGAGCTGGTTTCTTTTTTGTGGGCAAGAAGGGGTAAGAAGGATGGTTCACTTAGACCCTGTATAGATTACAGAGGATTGAATAATATAACTGCCAAGAATAAGTACCCTCTGCTTCTGCCTTGGAACCCATTCATGGAGCAACAGTTTTTTCTAAGCTTGATTTAAGAAACGCTTACCATTTACTCCAAATCAGAAAAGGAGATGAGTGGAAGACTGCATTTAAGACACCCATAGGTCATTTCGAGTACCTGGTGATGCCTTTTGGATTGTCTAATGCCGCAGCCTTTTTCCAGGCCCTCGTAAATGATGTGTTGAGGGATTTTCTAAATGTCTTTGTTTTTGTGTATCTGGATGGCATTCTGATTTATTCTAAGACCTTGGATGAACACAAGCATCACGTCCGTCAGGTTTTGCAGCGTCTTCTGGAGAACAAATTATACGCCATGGCTGAAAAATGTGAGTTTCACCAATCATCTGTGTCATTTCTCGGATTTATACTTGGGGTGGGGGGACAGGTAAGGCCGACAGAGGAAAAGATCAGAGCGGTGTTGGAGTGGCCTACCCCGGAGAACCGCAAACAACTTCAGCGTTTCCTGGGTTTTGTAAACTTCTACCGTCTGTTCATTCGAAACTACAGCCAAACCGCCTTACCACTAACCGCCCTTAACTCGAGATCCCGTTGAGTTGGACCCCGGAGGCCGAAACTGCCTTCATGCAACTCAAGAACCTGTTCACTAACGCTCTCATACTCATCCAACCAGACCCGTCCAAACAGTTCATTGTAGAGGTTGACGCCTCAGACAGAAGGAGTAGGAGCCGTGCTGTCCCAGATCTCCTCCCATGACAACAAGACCCACCTGTGTGCTTTCTTTTCCCGCAGATTATCCCCACCTGAACACAACTATGATGTGGGGGACCGGGAACTGTTAGCCATTAAGCTGGCCCTGGAGGAGTGGCGGCATTGGTTGGAGGGAGCAGAGCATCCAGTGTTGGTCTGGACCGATCACAAGAATCTATCATATCTGCAATCGGCTAAAAGGCTTAATCCCTGTCAGTCACGCTGGTCATTGTTCTTCTCCCGATTCAACCTCTCCATTTCCTACCGTCCAGGTTCCCGTAACATCAAGCCAGATGGCCTTTCCCGTATCCACTCACCTGATGACTCCGAAGACCCCAGCCACAATCCTGCCCCCGAGTTGCACTGTTGCTGCAGTAACCTGGGAGATTGAAGACCACATTAAACAAGCTCAACTGTCTGAACCAGCCCCTGATTCGTGTTCGTCTAACAAAATCTATGTTCCCACCACTGTCCGTGCCCGTTTCCTCCAGTGGATTCACGTCTCTAAATTTTCAGCACATCCAGGTATCAGCCATACCATAGTGCATAACAGTACCTCTGAGCCCCTTCGAGCTAGTCTCTGTGTTTCCTCGTTGATCGTTCTCCTAGTGATTTCTCCTTGCTGTTTCCTGCCTTCAGGTGTTCCTTCCTGAGATGTCCTGGATCTTCTTCGTGACGATTCCTCCCGGCTTGTGAGCAAGACCTCCTTCCCTCCCTCTACCCACTGGTTGCCCGAGTTCCCAGACTCACCTGCTCCGTCTGATCATAAGTTCCTCCTGGATTCCTCGACTGGCAGTCTCGCCGCTCCTCTGCCTCCGCTCCCCCTGAACTTACTGTCCGCCCTCCGACGCTCTTCCTCGTTGCCTTCCGGATTCTGGTGGCTGAGCACTGGACTCCCTGGACCCCCAGAGAAGCAAGGACCCCGAACACTTCAGTTATCCCTCCAAAGCCGCTAACCACCATTCACAAAGTAAGACCCATCCAGTTACTCTGTCAATACTCCCGTCTCCGACGGACATTGAACTCACCATCTCTCCGCCGTGCTTTCCCCAGTGTGCAGAACATTCCGTGAGCCATTTCCCCTCCTGGATCAGACCCTTACTCTCACCGTTTTCATTGCATTTATTGATTATTATTGTCCAAATAAATTCGGTTTTCACTATCAATCATCTCTCCTGTATTGTGTTCTGCATGTGGGCTAGAAACTTAGATCCCAACATGACAAATAAAGTAATACTGTAATTTGTTGTGAGTTCATGCATGACTCATTTTGTGTACGAGTAAAAAAAATATACCTATGTCTTGAATTTGGATAAAAATTCAAGACATAATTTGAAATGTCTTGAAAACTAAAATATTTAGTGAGAAATATTTTATTTCTCACTAAAGAAGGGTTCAGAGAATGCACATATGAAACTGGTGGGTTTGGTACTTCAAAAAAGGTTAAGAACCACTGGTCTAGATTCTATTTCAATGGGTCTTAAAAGCGAGCTCAGTGACTATCATAAGAAACATGAGCTACAGTTGTTTTGAAAGAAGCTTTAGCCTAGCCTTTCCTTACTCATGCTCTTTGTTTTTAAGGAATTTTGACATAATTCTTAATATTATAGCCAGCTGCTGGTGTACAATAGGAATTATAGCATTTTCCAAAGGAGGAGAGAAAATTGACCATCTAATAAAACATCAGCATCTCCCCTTTCAGCTGGTCCTTCACATCTTCATATCCTGTTTATGTTTTAAAAGCCAAAAGCATCTTGGGCACTTTAGTAATAATAATCCATTTATTAATGAAGTCCTTTACATCTCCAGTGGAAATCTTTATGTCCTTTGAGATTTTCATTGGAGATGTAAACAGTGTGAATGAATCCTCATTCACAGTGTTGATAGCAAACTGCTGGAATGTAGCTACAGCTGCCCTGAGAAAGCAGAAAGGCTACAAATTGTGCACCATCAACCCCTCTGACCAACAGCAGCAGGCACTGTGGGTGAAGTGTCTTGCTCAGGGACACAGACAATGAGAGCGGGTGAACCGGGAATCAAACCAGCGATCCACCAATTGCAGGGTGAACTTCTCCCATCACGATACACACGATACTGTGTGTATTCTGTGAGTCACATGAAGTCCGCACACACTGTCCACTGTTGAGATTTCATAGTGGAGTGTGTACCAATTGCCTACATTTCTCAAGACAAATTCCTTAATTTTCCACAATCCAACTGGATACTAGAAAGTTCGGCACCTAGTCTGATGTTTCCTCTTCATGACGGCAGCATATATAGAAGCATAAAGTGGCAGTTAGGTTGAACAGTGTCCTTCTGAATGGTTGTGCTGATTCTCAACCTGATGAAATCGGAATTGCATACAAAACAGTTCAATGTGAATATCGTACTGTGATGTAAAAATTGACCTGCGTGCAGACATGTCTGGCAAACGTCCGCTTTGAGTCGGCTCAAAATATGCTCAATGATGTGAGTGCCGTGACTTCTCCAGCAGGAAGAATAGAGGAGTAGAGTCTGTTTATTTTTACAGGTTCAATATCATAGGGTAATTAGAATCATAGTCAGAATAATCACAGACATAATGTTTTGCAAAATGTTACATAAACTTAAAAAAATGCAGAAAAGCTACTTTTATGAGAAAATAATGTAGTAAGATTTGCACATAAGTTTACAGAGTGTTTTCTCTGCTACCATTTCCTGAAAAAAGGCAGCTTTTGATTGCAGCAATGTCTCCAAATGAAAACTTTGTGTTTTCATTGCCTGCACAGCAGCATAAAAGACATCACCATTCATATTAATGCCAGATTTGTCTTAAAACTTAAATCTGCTCCAGTAATGTAGCAGTCTTTTACAACAACCTTTTAGCAATTGCAGTAGCAACTCGAATGGAATTTTATGTTAATGTTGTATTGCTCTTCTGAGATTACATTTCTTTAGCTTTAAAAATCTGCTACATGCCAGATGATTTTATTTATTACGTCCTAATATGCAGAAATGAAAGAGGATGTGTTTATTTGTCACCATGACAGCAATTAATAGCCAGAGACACATCGATTCTTCACACAGAGCAAATGTTTTTCATGAGTGAAGTTGATTAAAATAAATGCTCTGTATTCAAGTGCTTTAGCACAACTATGTTGCTTAGCAACTGAACACCGAATCTGCCTTTTATATGACTTTTTCCCCCCACAAAGCAGTGAATTGGTTTGTGTTTTTCATTTGCAGCTCAAAAGCATAGAAACATGGAGACAGAAAAGGTGGATCACAAAGACTGAGTTCTCCACACAAACAATTCCCTGATTGAGTATTTTCCAACATAAAGGAACAAATGATTACATTCAGAGTGCACCAGTCTCCCCGTGAAGTGTTTGTGTTTCTGGCTTGAATATACAAATGCTGACATGAGGCAGAAATAATAATAGCAACACGGAACATCTAATAATTTTTTTATTTTATGTCAAACATGGAAAGGAAAAGAAATCTTTCAAATTCTGCTGTCAAGTAAAAATCTAAACTTTTAGAAATATTTTGCCAACTTTTAGCTTAGATAAACAGTATTCAATTAAATAAAATAAAAAAACCAAACAAAAACAAAAAACAAATCTGCATTAATTTGCTGAATGAACATGGATTGATCAATATGGGGAAACATGTTCAGTTTTGGGTTTATTAGGATTCCAACACCATATTTTTGTTGTCTTTTTTATGAAGATTTAAATTATATGATCAATGTAAACATCTGACATAATGATCAAAGATTTCAACGTAAAATGTTTTAAAAGATGTTTGCTTTGTGCTATGCTGCCATTGCCTTTTATTTATTTCCATCAGATAAAGAAGCAGTGAATGTTCATGCTTACTAAAAATGAATGTTTCATAGCTCTAATTTGCTAGATCATGTGGTTCTTATCAATGTATTCAGAACAATATTGTCCTGTCACAATTATATGGTGACAGTGTTTTTTCTAACAAGGCTCCCACAACGAGTTGTAGCAATGTTGGGCATAATAATCCATAATAATCAATACTTTAAAATGAAACACTTTTTAGAAATCTACCAATCTATTTCTTAAACTTTACTACAAAATATCTTCAGCAAATTCCCTTTTGCATTGTCACTATGGTAGCACACAGGGGCTCACTAATCGCTTGGAATTCTTTTTGAAGGGACTCATAGTTATATTTTTAGGTTAAATAAGAGCAGTGTACCTCAAGGTTCTGTTTTGGAGCCAGTTTTAATTACAATTTACACTATTTTGCTGTGTAAGAATTTGTCAAATATAGTTTATTATTGTTAAAATTCAGCTGCTCTGGCATCTACATTTCTTCAGGCTGCTTTTGTTATCAAAGGCAGTGCAGAAAGGTAGAAGAAAAGGTGCCTAAAAATGACACAATCCCATCACAGTTGAATAGTTATTAATAAATATTTATTAATAGTTATTTAATAGTTCATACTGCTATGAATTCCCTGAATAACTGAAGAAACTTTTAGACTAGAATCTGTTTCCATTTTGGTGATTAATGTTGTTTTCACGTGTTATTTTGCAAAATTTATTCAGCCAACTTCCTCCAATTTATTTATCCATAAGCGCAAAGGCACTTATGGACTAAATCATTATACCATTTATGAACTTTTTAAAATTGGTTTAAAACTTTTAAACTTTCTGATAAACTATGCAATTTGTCTTTTGTTTCTAATTTCAACACTCTGGGTGTCATCTGTGTTCATTAATCGCTTTTCCCTCTTCCTGCTCCCCTTTGCAGGAGCTGTTCAGTTTTCCTCCCTGATTGTGCTCACCTGGTCCAACACTCCACCATTTCCTTTCATTAGTATTTCAGCTCATTGATTTTCATTTTACTTTACTGGTTCCTTATGCTGCACCCTATCTGGTTTCTTGTCCTGGTCTTCTCCTGGCCTCTCTCTATCATTTTTAACATTTTATCATTAAATGATCCTAAGGCGCATGGTTGTTTGGCCTGTCTGTTTCTGTGTTGCCCTGCGACAGGCTGGCGACCTGTCCAGGGTGAACCCCGCCTCTCGCCCGGAACATAGCTGGAGATAGGCACCAGCACATCCCGACCCCATTAGGGAGAAGGGCGAAACAGAAAATGTATGGATTGATGGATGGATGATCCTAAGGCTTCTAAGCTGCTGTCTGCATTTAAGCCTACTACAAACTCAAATATACAAAACCTAATTGAACATTGTAGAAATGGTTTGCTGAATTTTATTTTACATCTTAACTTTCTGCAAGAAAACTTGTTCATCATTGGTATCAGAAATTACAATGCAGTCTTGGTAATTTATTTTGAACATTGAAGTCAGTGTAAATAAAAATTGTTTGGCTTTGTTCCTCTTAAATAATCAGCCCACATTCAGGTCAGTAATACTTGGTCTAAATTTTTCATTTAAATAAATCGTACTAAAGCTGAGGCTCAGTGTTACCTGACAGCAGGAGAAAGACAGAGACACTAATTATGACTGTAATTGTTAGTGCTCTGGTGCATGTGAAAGCATACAGGCAGGTAGGTAGCAGTAAGACAGGCATAACAGATAACAGGAGACAGACAGTCTGACAGACATGTGGACAAAGACAAAAGAGAGAGACAAGACAGACAGAGAGACATATTAAGAGACAGACAGATGGACACAAAGACAATAAAACTGTCTTTGAGGGGTGATTTACCCCTCAAGACTAACAGACTTGATTACCTTATTAAGCACCAATCATCCAGTTTCTGACAAAATCCAATCAGTTGCGTATTTAAATCAGCACTGTGTGTGCAGAAATCAGTTGCTGTTTAGACCATTTTTACTAACAGCATTCTGATGTTAGCTCTAATGTTTGACTAACTTAACTTCTTCTGTTTTTATGGGAGAAAAACTAGAAATGAGAAACAGGAAACGAGAGACATAACGTGTATACATCTATACAGATTTGACATTGTACTGATTCATTTCCTTGCCACTTCCTCTTCCAAGTGAATCCCAAATTGGTTCAAATTTTACAAGAACTGAGAAATGAGAATTCCTAGCTTTTACTTGGATGTCATCTTTAATAGTGACAAAAGGCTGCAGTTGACACATTTTTTTCTTAATAAAAATCTTGAAATAAAACCTGTCTTGTGATGGTTCATGTTTCTTCTTTTCGGTGTTTCAAACACCTGTCTTCCTCTGCAAATCCCTAGTTCAGATTGTAACTAGGATTGGATCTGACTGACACATCAGAACCATTTCATACTCCAGAATTTTAATTGCACAGTTTCATAATAAAATTTATGCGATGATTCAAACCAGTTCATGACAGTGCAAGTATAGCAAGATTTTAAAAAAAGTGTTCCTTCCAAACTTTTAGCTGAAATCTTTGATGCCTTTAATGAAAACTCTAACTCTAATTTATCAAAAACATCCTATGTTATTACTATTCGTACATTTAAGATTTGTATAATTTTATAATTGAGTTAACCTAAGTTTGGAGCTATAAAATCTGACTATTTTTACAGAAAATTGACAGGAAGATATACTAAAGGGAAAGAAAATCTGGAGAAATGACATGTTCAATTCTGTTAACATCTATAATTTCATTCATTTTTATTTCACCGGATCTGTCCTTTAGATTTTGAGGAGTTAGAAACTTTTATTACAGCTACTATTACTCAGAATGCTTAGACTTCAGCATTTACACACTAGAGGGAGCTGTATAAAGTAGCAGATTTAGTGTTTTAAGCAGAGATTTAATTGTCAGAAACAGGTGTGGATCCATGTTTGAGGGATCTCACAAATATTTGATATTGCACTGCCTGATTTAACTTAAGAAGTTACAACAAATAACAGACAAAAACGAGACAACACTGACGCTACGCTGGCGTCCGCTAACCAAACACTTAGAGTGTACCTGAGGGGCGATGCTTTGGGAGTGGCCACTCCGTAACCCTTAGAGTCAAGGTTTCCTCCTACTTTCATGGTGTCGCAGGGTTTCCTCTGCTCTATGTATTCGTTCATGGAGGACTCAAGTAGGTAGGCATACTTCCCCTTTGACTTTCTGACTCGTATTACCCCCTCATTGGTGCTCTTTACGAATACAGACGGGTCTGCACTGCGCATGTATGACCACATCTTTTCGAACACAGCAATCTTTGACCTCTAAAAAGGGAGTAAAGAGCAAAAACGATATAACACTAAATTAATATTGTTTAAAACAAGTCACACAATTTGTGAAGATGATATTAAACTTTCATCGCAGTACTAAATCTAGCTAAATTCTCCTAGTTTTGCACATCTTGCAAACTAGGATATACAGTTTCCAAGATGAAATTGGAAGTTCACTCAACATTATTTAGGTCTTAAGTTTCTGCCAGAAAGTAATTTAAAACAATTGTTTTTTTGTTTTTTTATATAGTGATGTTTTATATAGTAAAGATATATATATATATGGTAAAGGTTTTATAGTGGTTGACAAGCCTTCACTTTATACATACCTTTTAAAGCATACAAACATATTAGACTGAGTAAGAGGTCAGAAATGTATGTGTGTGTGAACTAATACTCGAGTTAATGAATGGCAATACTTATATATGAATACTTATATCTCGTATTTGTCTGTGTGATAAGTGTCATGGAAGAGACGGGGCAGAATTTGAAGATTGGATCCCGAACAGAGCAACGCAGGTAATATTTATAATTTCACAAAGGACAGCATAAGACAAATTGCTGCAATTCTTAATGGTACCTTATTATTATCGACTATAAAAAAAGACTGTGCCTTAAACAAAATAGCTCAGATGAGCGCCGATGTATTGACTATCTGTGCTTCACGTCACGTCTAGAGTATCTAGACAGGTATGTCTGTCTGTCGGTGCTACCTTTCTAAAACCGCTGATTTGCCAGCACAGACAGTAACAACACTGCGTTCATAGGAGTTCTTTCGCTTATGGCACAGCTTGTTTGATCCATTGACGAGAAAATACAATTGAAAATTGTGGCTATACTGCTCTTTGTCAAATTACAGTTAGCCATGTTTTGCCTTCTTTTCTCTAAAGTTCATTGTCATTGGTTGATTGTTCCCTGTAATACTGCCAACTATTGGACGTTACTGAAAAACTGAATGTTTTTCAGTTTGGGATCCATTCATACTCAGTGTGATCTCCAAATTATGACTCGCCTCTTCCGTGACACCTGTCACACAGACAAGTATGAGTATCCCATACATACATGTATTGTCATTCAAGCAGTCTAGTATTATTTCACACACACACACACACACCGACACACACATACATTTATGACCTCTCATTCAGACTAGAAGCTATGTCTGCTTTAAAAGGCATGTATGTAATAGTACATGCCATCAATGGTATGTAAGTGCAATTTTAGTTGTGTATGTGTGTGAGGGTGTGGGCGTGTGTAGGTGAGTCTGTAGGGGTGTGTGAGGGAAAATTGTATGCATGTGTGATCATTTAATAGTGTATATGTCTAATTTTATTTTGCATGTGTGTGTGTGTCCACAGTAATGTGTGTGCATATAAAAACTTTGAAAGAAAAATTTCGATCAAATTTTGACTTATACTTAGTAACCTCTGGTATTTGAAAAAGTGTCATTAGATAAAAGTTGAAATAAGTTGCACTAACTCAATCTATACTTTTCTGATTTGGTCTAATTTTAACATAAAAGGTTTAGTTGTCAGAGGGAATTTTTCATTTATAGCACAAAGAAAAGCAGCTAATTCTTTAATTGTTGTGGTGTCAAGAGTGAACATGCACACTAACCTTGAAGAAGTCTTTGGTAGAGCCTCCTTCAAGTGTACCATAGGCGATCTCGGTCTGCTTGGCCAGGTCTTCTGCGCTCTCTATGGGGGATACCATTCTCTCCACAGTGAGAAAAGCTGCCAGGTTGGCTGTGTAGGAAGAGATTATGATGAGGGTGAAAAACCACCACACCCCTCCAACAATTCGACCTGAGAGGGATCTGTGGAGAAGAACAGAAAGTAAACAAAAGCTTTTTATAAATTTAGGAACTGGTGTCTGCATTCTGGACTTGGACTTATTTTGATCAGCTTTTCCTTGCATCCTGTGGTGCAAGGAAATTGGTAAGTCCGATTGGAAAACAGAATTTACAGTTTCACTCATATGCTGATGTTATTACTTAATATGTAAAACTAGTGCTTGAATCCAATCTTACTGTAGCAGCATCACCACCTTTTGGCCTAGCAGTTATTTCATTGTTTGAAATAATGTCTTTCTTACCATCAGAAGGAGTGCTTTAAATACTTTGGAAATGATGGTCAAACTTTTTGTCTCACCAGAGTTAAATCATACAGGGGTAAAAGCGGTAAACACTGACAGTAAACATTAATCTGCACAATACCAAAACCTCCAGCTTCTTCCACTCAGAGCCTTTTCTTTCTAGAAATTGACCTCAACAGACTTCAGTTGTAACATGTTTGGTTGAGCTGCTCACATCAAATCACTGCACACATTATTTAATATTATTTTGTTTGACTTAAAGCTGTACAATAGGTGCAGAAACTGCAGTTGAGAGTTTCTGCCTGCAGGATATTCATGCTTCACATTAGCATTGAATGCATAGAATACATTCAGTCAAATCCCACCAAACACACACACACACACACAGACTGATCTTGTTTAGCCCTGCGGCCCCATCCTACTAAAGGGGACCCTGTCTGATGTTCACATTGATGCAGTTTCAGTGTAATGTGGTTTACAACACACTAAAGAAAAGTACCAGATGAGGTGGATTTAGCAAGCAAACCAAACTTCCCCTGGTCAAGGCAGCTCAGCATCAGAGAACCAGTTCCCTCTGGAGTTGAGACCAAAGTGCCAGCCAGACAAAGTAAAAAGTTGTGGCTTCGATGTTTTAAAGAATCTAAAACCGTCTTAGCATATACTGTGCTATTTTTAAAAGAGCAAGTTGTTTTACATTGATGCTAAGTCTTACAGGAGGAACATGGATAGATAAAGAAACCAGTTGCTTACTCCAACTTTTTGGCCAAGTTTGTTCTGTTTTGTACTGTCACAGAGCACAAATGTTGAAAATGAATAAATGTTTCTGTCCTATTACATATCTTATTTTTGTCTGGAGATGGTGTACTCTTCATAAAATTATAACCTAAGTAACTACTAGACTCTCCATTGCGACACAAACATGACAAGCCTCTCCTAAACCAGAGACAAGGCATCTTATCTGGACTGAGGAAAAAGGAACTGGAATTTTGTGTAGTTGATTTTAGCTGTTTAGCTGGCTGTGGTCCCTAACCCCATTTTCCTTTAAGGTAATTATCACCAATGAACAACACACTTTTACCTCTTCATAATGTACTATGACATATGGGTTGGAATATGCCAAAATAAGGTCATTGTCAGAAGAAAAAGGCATAAAACCAAAGCCATAAACATGCATGAACCTGACACACATGGAGAATAGAAACAACCTCAAGCCTGACCACAGCTGAAAATACTAAAAATCAGGCACCATGTCACATGCAATCAAATGTTTCATGAAAGCAAGTGTGTGTCTACATCAGAAACTGATGTGTAAAGAGGTGGTGGTTTAATCACAGCTCAGCTATGACAAAAAGTCTCCTTGACATTTTGCTTTAGACAGGCAGCTTAGTGAATAAAAATACTGGTTATGTGGTCTTTTGTCTACATATGCATCAATTATCGCACAATTTATTTTTATGCCATTCATTCTTACCTGGGGGAGATGTCACACCCCTGCTGCATGAAGGCCCCAAGTGAGAACCAGAGAGAATTAAAGATCCCAAAGTCGTTAGTGTGTTCAGGAGTTTCTTTATCTTTCTGTTGGTTCTGGTTCTGATTCTGAGCCTGAGAGTAACCTGAAAGGAGAAAATGATGACAAAAACTGACTAATTAAACTTTGATTATCTGATTATTAAAGTAAGAATCACAACATGGGAGCGAGTTTATCAGGTGGTGATGATTTTGAAAATGGTGCGATACCTGGAGTTTGAGGGTCTTCTGAGTATGAAGTGGGGGGAGCTCGTCGAGATGCTGAAGCTGGAACAGTTTCATCTTCTTCATCGGAGTCTTCACCTTGCCACTCGTAGGGACTGAAACGACTCACCTGGAAAAAGTCATTTTATTACAGTAAAAAATACATGGCATTACCATAAGTCAAAACGGCAATAAAATCTGTAAATTTATGGTAAAAAATGGTGAAACACCAATAGTTACTGACCGTAATATCCAAAACATTTTATTACTGTAGAAAATACATGGAATTACAATAACTCAATAAACATATATTTCAAGAATTTTGACAGTCATGAAATGTAGAAAAACAGAAATATATTGTAAAAATATAAGTAATTGTAAAATTCATAGAAAAATGTTGTAATATTGCCAGCAGTTAATTACCCTAAAATTAATGGTACTAATCGGCCAAAATTACTAATTTTTCTGATATTTATATCTACAATGTAAAACCGTAAACCAGTCTGTAAAAGTAATTTTTACAAAGATTAGAATGCTGGTGTCATATTTTGGTTTCTTTTTTAATAATGCATTTTATACACCAAACTGAAATCGCAAAGGTAGACCAGGGATCAAACTGGTGATCCACTGATTGCGAGGCAAACTCCTAGAGCCGACGCCACCATCATTTATGACAGATTTTATTAACTGGTGTATTTGGGATTATTTAATTTTATGCCAACCATAGATTTGTCATACATTAAGAGAACTGGATGTTAGGGCCTGCTGCTTGGATGAAGCTGACGTTGGTTTCCAATTGCAGCTTCCAATTCGGGAAATGGCTAAAGGGCGATTACACCTAATTTTTCACTACTGTCAGCATCTTTAATTTATCTGTGATGATTTCTGCATCACCAGTGAGCCCTTTTCACAGTTTTAACTGAAGTTAGCTAAATTTAACCAACTGATATAGAAATGTTTCCCTGTAATTTCTGAGCCACGCTGTTTATGTACATGCACTGCAGCTAGACATTTTTGCTATATGTAATATTTAATGCTAATTTTCCCAGACGCAACACTTCCATTAATGTTTCTGTAGGAATAACTGTATAGATAAATATTTCAGGTCTACTTTAGACTGCGTATGGTTAAAGTTACTGTTAATGGCAGAAGCAACTTTTTCTAGTTTAGTTCAGTAATTCATTTGAATTACTTTGAGTGTGAAATGTTCATGTATGCAAGTTAAAACTGTTAAGAACACTTTAGCTTTTGTTTCAATACTTTGATAATACTTGGAAGGATAAAGTTTTGCATCAAAGCTAATATTTAATATTTTCCTTTGACTTTTTGACTGTCACCCCCAAAATACTTACATTAAAGTCAATGAGTTACAATTAAAGGGTTTTAAGATAAGAAAATTTAAATATTTTAAGTTTTTCTCAGTTTGGGTGCATTTCTCAGAACAGAATTTAAATTCTTAAAACTACTTGATCAATCTTCAAATTATTGTGTCACTTTTGCACATCAAAAAAGGAGTTTCTCATTTCTTTGAGCACGTTGCAAATACTTTTATAGATCATGCAACTGATTATGTGCACTTCTCTGCTTTTCCCCCCAGTTTAATTTGCTTTAATCAAAATGTGTTAAACATGTCTCTGTTGAATTGTCTTCCAAAGCAGCATAAATACATAGTGTAAGTCTTACATGCATAAGCCTTGAAGTTGTCATGTCAATCATAATATTTTAATTTGTTTATATTAGATTTTTTCTAAATTTGTCCTGAATTGGTAAATTGCTTCCAAGTCAGTTCTGAGTTTCTCTAACAGGTCAATATATGAACCATTAGCTCAACCAACGATCAACCAGTTTTCTGAAACAGATTGAAGGTGCATCTTCGGAACCATTACACGCCATATACACACCAAATCAGGGCTGTTCACTTTTTAAAAGGTCAACCCTTTTTTTCTTATTTTTGGGGATTTTTTTCTGTTTGACTTTCTGCATTGTGTCATCTATCCTGAATTACTTGTCAAAAAGAAAAAAAAAGTAAAGAGAAACATGTTTTTCCCTAAATGAAGGATGAAGAAAGAAAATTCCCTGAAACAACAGGCTTTCATCTGATGTTTTTTTGTTTGTGTTTTTTGTCTGGTTGCAGAGAGGATTACACCTGTCGACAATAAACAAAGGCTTAAGATTTTCTGAATTTTCAGACAGAAATGATCACACTGCCTGGTTGAAGTACTAGTCTTCATGTGCAAGTCAACAAAGGTGAAACAAACATTTAAGCAAATGCTGAGTTTATATGATGTTTATGTAGAGCATCATTTTAACTTTTGCTTTGTTTCTGTTTTCCAGCAGAGAAAAAACACTTGACTGACAAGGAATGAGTTTTAAGCTCAACCTGTGACTGGGAAGACCATATCCATGATGTACACCATCCTGAGCAAAGTCTGAACTCAGTGACTTGTTACTCTCAACCCAGAGCAGGAATCCTTTTGTCACCGTTTTTTCTTCAACAGGTTATCCCTTATATGGACACATGCTGGTTTTTTTTGTTTGTTTTGTTTTTGGTTTTTTTTTTAGACCTCAGTAATATTGTGAGGAAACTGGACAGGAAACAGAATTGGTTCTTTTTTAACAGAATTTTTAAATAGAAACCGTATCTTTAATTGGATGTCTCGTAATCTGTATTTTAGTTTATGGTAATTTGGATTATTTATTTATTTTCTTTATAACTTTCCATATTGAAATGTAGACAAATTACACTTCCTTGTGTGTTGTACTGTAATTTTATGGTAAGATTCTGGTAACAACAGCTACCGGTAATTTACTATAAAGTTTTTATTTTTATTTTTTTTTTTTTTACAATAAAAAGTCAATATATTATCAGTCCTGCTGTGTTCACTTACATAGACTAATCTTTACGATATATGTGTTGTTTTGATGGTAAGTTGCATAGAAAAGTTACAGTTCTGAACTGCTAAAGTCATGGTTGCCAAGATATTATGCCTCAGAAAGTATGACCGTATCTACAATGGCAAAACCACATTCTCTTTTTATTTTACCATATTTTAGGAAATACGTTATTTTACCGTATATTGGGAAATACACTAAAATACCAGCAGCTGCGGTTGCCAGATATATACCGTATTTTAGCAAATATAGTATTTTTAGAATATGGCAAAATACTGGTAGTTATGGTTGCCAGAACTTTACCGCATAAAGATGGTAAAGTTCTGGCAACCACAGCTGCCAGTATTTTACCGTAAATTAGAGACGGTTTTTTTTACAGTGTATCCTTGGTATATTTATATTTAAAATTATTTACATTTAACTAATTAGTTGGTTTCTGATAGAAAACCAACTAATTAGTTTGACAGACTGACGCCTGTCAAAGAAAACAATGTCAAAGGAGAATCCAGTTTTAAATGAATAACTACAACATCTAAACCTTCCAGAAGTATATTTGTGCAGGAAGTATATTGCGCTTAACCAAATACATAAAAAAGGGGGGTGATGGGGGATAAATGAAACTATTGTTTTAAGCAAAAATCATAAATGTGCACAATTCCTTTTACAGAAATTGTTTTAAGACATGCAGAAAGTAGAAATTAATGTCTGTAAGCAAAGAAATGATGGATAAGGATCAAAGTAATGGTTTATTGGGCTGAAATAGCAAATATTTCTGCATGTGGGTGAACTGGAAAAAATAAGTGTGTCGCTGACAAAAAAACAGTGCTGTTCACCACCACACAGCATAACATTCAGTGACCCATATTGGCTCTTTGCTACATATCAATGATAACAAATGCATGAAGAAGAAGGGGAAAAAAATCCTTGAACAATGGATGACATTTATTGTGTTGTCTAAGCATACATTTGCTAAATATGTCGTGTGTGTGTTGGTGTGTTGGGGGTGTGTGTGTTTATGTTGAGAACAGCTCCATGTCAGTTTGGCATTATGTTATTTGTCTCCAACTTACAACAACATATATAAACTATTCCTTTTGTAATTTTAAGTTACATTAAATTCTTGACAGTTCTAATTTTCCTAAATAATTACTCAATAACGAGTTGCTTCCAAATGTAGGGTGGATGTACCAGTAGTTTTTAGTTCATTCTAGTTTTTACAAATATTGAAGAATACTTTGTGTTTTTACAAATTTGATTAGAAACAAGTCTACATGAACAAACATTTCTGACCCCTGCCATCATACCAGAAAGAGCACCACACTGACTCCAATGTAGGCAAAAACAATGCACATCCAGATCTCATAGGCCAGCGGGTCAAGGAAGGAGAAAACGCCTGGCTTGGACTTGGTTGGTTTCTTGATCATGATGGAGATTCCCAGAGACATGAAGGGTTTGGTGAAGTCAATGTCTTGCTCTCGGACGAGAGTGATTGTCAGTGGGGCGACGGCCATGTCTGCCTTCTACAGGAGGACACAGACAAGAGATGTCACCCAATGGAGGAGGTCTTTGTTTGGTAAAAACAGTGAACATGTCAGTGAACATGTCTGTTGGCTTCAGCAACAGACATGTTCACTGACTCATAATGAAAACATCTGTAGAGCTGTCACTGTTGATGTGAGCGTGAAGCTCAAAACAGGTGCTTTTTAAGACACTTGACCTAACTTACAAAAGCAATTTCTTTGGTCAAGTGAAAACATGTCATTGCAACACCTTCCTTGTACATATGTTATAGCCCACATGCTTGCCTTATTTTTAATGAAAAATAGCATTTGCATAACCCTAATCCACAATACTGAGTGGGACCCCATGCAGTAATTCACTCAGTTTACCGTCATTATATAACCCAGTGTCATAACATCTTTTGTCTTTGACACCAGACTAACTTGCTGACTTGAAGACCCAGCCTCAGTCATATTACAGACAAAAAATGGACAATAGTCTAATCTAGTTTTCTTAGGAACCATTAATATGACTTTTAACAAAGAACATCATTTTCCTCAACTTATTGTTTTAGCCAGTCAGTTTTTGTTAGCATGTATCCAATGCAAGGTACAAAACGGACTGTTTATGTAAGTTGTGAAAAATTTACTGTCGTTTTATAACCTACTGAGTACAAGAAAGCCCTATCTTATATATAAAAAAAATATAATTCCACTATCCCATTGTTCCAAATGTCTTCTGGAAAAAGCTGTAATCTTTGGAGTTTTCTTCCTCTCGTCTCGGCTTATTTCTCAACGAGGCTTGCGGTACTTGGACTGGATCCAAACCCTGTACATGGCTTCCCTGTTTACCTTCTAGCAGATGTGAATCAGCAAACAGGAGTATGATGAATCTGGCCCCAGCATTGTCCACAGGAAGTGCTTCTAAAAAGACTTTCAGTTCTAAGCCCTCCACTTTCCCCAAAAAAACACTGCTCCAGCACGAACAGGTTCTGCAAACCTGCACCAACACACAGTGTTGAGCCAACACCTCTTCCATTCTGTCATCACTCTGGCTAGTGTCACAATTGATGGAGTGACACTACAGGAAGTAAAGAGCATCCCTGGCGGTGTGAATGTGTGAAACATGTCAGTTGTGTACGTCATTTCAGATGTCTTTGTTCATCACCTTATTTGCCTCTATGAAGGTTTATTCTGTTGGGCATACTGTGTACTGCTTAATGTGTAAATTATGTAATCTGAACTTTTTTTCAGATTAAGCTATTACCAATACTTCTGACAGCAAATACATTTATTTATAATGCAAAGCTACTACTAACTCCACTAAAAGATGTCGACGTAACTCTAAGATTTGAAGCAAATTTTGCTGACGATGGACTAATTTTTTAAAACCAGAACAGAGGAGGAAAAGCTCCAGTTTGGATCACAACCCAATGTTAAGCTTGTTACTATTCCATGGTATTTACACTATAAAAGATTATTAAAATAACTTTTCTCTGACTTTTTCTGACTTTACTAAGTCAGAGAAAGTTCCATTTAGATTTTTAAAAATAGAAGCTGTATTGTGCCTAGCTGATACAATGCTGAGAGGCCTGATTATTTAAATTTGTATGTAAATGCTCTAGAGATGTGTGGCATATCCGGTTCGTTCCTATTTATTCCTTCAGCCTCCACAAACTGAAGAGAAAGATCACTCTTCTTGAAATTTCTGTTATCAATATTTCCATAAAAGATAGCTGATTTCAGTAATGCATTAAAGTTTTCTATGAAACAGTGAGTTCAATATGCAATATGAGAGCCTTGGTTTGAATGTTGTTTTATGTTGAAATTTTGCCTTTACTGTACAATATTTTTATTTTGTTTTTGTTCTATCTTTGTTAGTATATTTGCTTTGATTACCTGTCATTTTGCAGGGGTAGCACAGAAAATTCCCCATTGTGGGACAGTAAAAAAACTTCTGCTTTCTTCCATTCTTCTATGTAGAATTGTCACCAGATTAGCTGAAACAGCTTAATTGTCTTGGATTCTGTAACTGCCTGTTATATCCAAACTCACCCCATAAACCAGTTCTCCCACCATGCCATTCCACTGCTTTGTCTCCGGGTCTCTGGATCCATACTTTCCATCTCCCACCAGTTCTAGGCGGTAGGTGAAGCCAACATGTTTGGCAATCTCAGAAGCTAGTTCAGCACAATATCCTTCGTACTTGTCATTTCCTGCAAACTGCTCGTGGTTCTTCTTCAGCATCATGTAGGGAGCTTCCTGTGACCACAAAGACAAACAGAATGTGAAGTCATCACCGCTGCTTTTATTTGAACAAGATTTAGAACCATGGTATCTTGATTCATTTAACAAATCAAATCCTCTATTTTTTCACTTCTGTCTGTGTGTCATAATAGAATAAAAAAATAACACATTTTGTTATTAAGTGCAAACAAAAAAGTAGACATTGGATGAGTAATATTCTTAACAATTGTGTCAAATTCAAATCCCGTCCTTTATGTGGTCCTCTACTGCTGATATCAAGCTACATCTTATCAGTCACTCCAGTTTTCTGTGATTCCACTATTGTGGAAATTTGCACAAAATCCACAGATCCCCAGAATTTTTCCCACAAATGCATACCTCTGAGTTTATTGACAGCTATTAATATCTTAACAGTCTTTTAATGTGTTTTATCAATACAATCACTTCTGTTTCTTGTTAAAATGATGCAGAGGACAGGTGATCACTAAATGCCACTTTAATGATATCATTCTCTACAGTATTCACACAGATCTTAGCACCATCACATAAGCCTGTCACACTGATAGCGACGTCAATAAGTTTATTGACGTCACCAATTAATGGGTGAAATTGTCATGGGTGAAATTTCACCCATTAAAAATAACTGGTCAAGAAGCTTTTTAGTTTATGGGTGAAATTGTACTGATAAAGACAAAAATTTTAACCAGAAAGAAATAATCACTAGAGGAGTGTCCAGTAATTAGAGCCCACATAACAAATGTAGAAAAAAAGTTGTCTTTTTGTCTTATGAAGACAACTACAGTTTCAGGTTCTGAAATCAAAATCTTCAAGAGAGAAGAGAATCATTTATCCTGAGGCAAGAAACATTTATAATCTGGTAAAAGCAATTTTGGAAAAAAAACCTTTGAAATGATTCTCAAGTGATGCTAAAAATTACCATGTTTGTTCAGGCAAGTCTGTTGTGATAGTCCTAAGACTGGTACAAGCATCAGGGTACAGAAATGTTCTCTTAACAAAAAGTATGCTTAAAGGTTATGATCAAACATAGCTGAACACATATTCCAATTTACTGACCTGCAGCTCAAACTAGTCAGATTTTGCATTGTCATAAACTGGGTTCTTTGAAAAAGAACAGAAAAAAAAAACTATTGACAAAAGTAGAAAACAATTAGGACATTTCTGATTGCTCCGAAATTCAGATTAATTTCAGATTTACTTCTATACCTCTCACTTGAGGCTAAGAACAGCTCTGTTGAGACAGGAAATGGTATTCAATAAGACCAATACCAATAGAGTGATTAGTATGTTTGTAAAGTTAAAGTGAAGATGAACTGTGCAGCATGTCATTCTCCCAGTCTCACCAATATGGTGGTGACAATGTAGGTTTTGTTCAGAAGATTAACCAGCTCTTCTGTCGCCAGCCTGGAGACAGGTGTATGCACGTAGCCTCTCTTTTCATTCCAGAAGCCTATCTAGATGCAAAGCAAACACAAGCTCATTAAAATCACAGCAAGGGACACTCAGCACAGACCAGGAAAAGGTTAAAAATGTATTGATGTTTTATAAAAGAAACCAAGACATGTTACAGATAAAGCGTCTGCTTTCATTTGGCTCTTAAATGGGATGAAAAGAGATAGAAAACCCAAGAAGCTTTTTAGTTTATTCAGCATTGAAAATACAATGACAACATTGTATTTCAATAGGAGTTTCAATTGAAATAAATCTTGAGACTTATAATAACTAGACCATACACACTCAGGAGTTTTACCTCAAATGTGAATTTTACTGTTGCAGCTGTTTCTAATGAAATCCTCACCCCACCTTGTCACCTTCCTCTTATCGTCCAGTTGTTCATATCCTGCTTTACCCAAAAGTGCTTTAATATTAATTCATGTTTAAGTCATGATTTTGTACAAACTTGCCTGAGCAGAAAAACAATATTAATATAAAACTATCAAACCTGCTGAAGGATGTGAGGAGTGGGTGGATGTTCATCTCTAGCTTTCAGGTCATTCGGTATCCCACTTTATTTTATTGTAAATTTCTATTTTGTGGCTGGCTTCTGAATTTTGCCTCATTCTCCTTTATTTTTGGCATCTGTTTGCATTTTAAACGGGTCTTTTCATGATTTTGCGTTGCCTTAAATCTCTGGTAGGTCTGAGTACAGTTTTGGATCATTATGGGTCTGGTTTTGTTTTTTCTATATTAGGTGTGAAAGTAAATCCAAACAAAGACCAATTTTACCTTTTTCTGGCCTGGTTTGGTTCTATTAAAGCTGTGATTTGGTGCATAATAAGTCAAGCATAACTGTTTCTAATAACAATGGAGGGATATTAGCGTTTGAAAGAGTTCAATAGAAAGTTGTGAGTCTGCAGGTTTCTACCCTAAGCATATGCTGATTGTACTGATTATAACAGGTTCAATCAGAGTAGAGGGAACTAATTACTGAAGGAGCTGATGTACCTAAAGCCTGCTGACTTGCTTCCCTAAAGTTTGGCTAGAAATCTGATACTCTAAAGAAAGAATGAGCGGCTGCACCTCCGGGGCCCCATGTGGCTGAGCTCCATCACAGTCAAGGTGTAGTTGGTGCGGTGTCCTCGCTCATTAAACTCAATGTGACCAGTCAGTCCTTCAAGACGAACCTGTAAAAACTAAACATTACTTTCAGCATTTTAGAACAAATAGAAAACAAATACAGAAGTTTGTGTCTACATGCAGTATATGTATTCATATATATATATATATATATATATATATATATATATATATATATAATTCCCTTCTCACCCACCGCGGGTGGTTCCTATCCTCTGAGCTCGGGTCCTCTACCAGAGGCCTGGGAGCTTGAGGGTTCTGCAGTATCTTTGCTGTGCCTAGAACTGCACATTTCTGGACTGAGATGTCTGATGTTGTTCCTGGGATCTGTTGTAGCCACTGCTCCAGTTTGGGGGTGACTGCCCCAAGGGCCCCGATGACCATAGGCACCATTGTGGTCTTCACCTTCCAGGCCCTCTCCAGTTCCTCCCTGAGGCCCTGGTATTTCTCCAGTTTCTTCTGCTCCTTTTTCCTGATGTTGCAGTCACTCGGTATTGCTACATCCACCACAACGGCTTTCCTCTGTTGTTTATCCACTACGACAATGTCCGGTTGGTTCGACCTTACCATTTTGTCTGTCTGGATCTGGAAGTCCCACAGGATCTTAGCTCGGCCATTCTCCACCACCTTTGGGGGTGTTTCCCACTTTGATCTCGGGGCTTCCAGTCCATATTCTGCACAGATGTTTCTGTACACTATGTCTGCCACTTGGTTATGTCGTTCCATGTACTCTTTCCCTGCCAGTATCTTGCACCCTGTTGTTATGTGCTGGACTGTCTCAGGGGCCTCCTTGCACAACCTACACCTTGGGTCTTGTCTGGTGTGGTAGATCTGGGCCTCTATTGCTCTGGTGTTTATGGCCTGTTCCAGGGTGGCCAGGATGAGGGCCTCTGTGCTGTCCTTGAGTCCAGCTTTTTCCAGCCATTGGTAGGACTTTCTGATATCAGCCACTTCAGTTATTTGCCGGTGGTACATCCCATGTAGGGGTTTGTCCTCCCACGATGGTACCTCCAGCACCTCAACTTCTGTTCCCCATTGTCTGAGACATTCACTGAGCACATTGTCTGATGAGGCTTTGTCCCTGATGTATCTATGGATCTTGGATGTTTCGTCCTGGATAGTGGTTCTCACACTCACTAGTCCTCTGCCTCCTTCCTTGCGGCTCGTGTACAGTCTCAGGGTGCTGGATTTGGGGTGGAACCCTCCATGCATTGTTAGTAATTTTCGTGTCTTAACATCTGTGGCCTGTATCTCCTCCTTTGGCCAGCTAATTATTCCTGCAGGGTATGTGATTACTGGCAAGGCGTAGCTGTTTATTGCCTGGATCTTGTTCTTGCCAAGATCTTCTTGCCTTATTCGTTGGAGGTATTTGGCTGTGGCTGTTTTCCTTGTGACCTCATCGAGGTTGCCATTTGCTTGTGGTATTCCCAGGTACTTGTATGTCTATGTCTGCTATTTTTCCTTCTGGAGTTAGACCCCTTCCGTGCGAATGACCTTCCCCTCTTTGTGACCATCCGACCACACTTCTCTAGTCTGAATGACATCCCAATGTCTGTGCAGTAGATCCTGGTGGTGTGGATCAGTGAGTCGATGTCTCGCTCACTCTTGGTGTACAGCTTGATGTCATCCATGTAGAGGAGGTGACTGATGTTTGCTCCATTCTTTAGTCGGTATCCGTAGCCAGTCTTGTTGATGATTTGGCTGAGGGGTTCAGGCCTATGCAGAACAGCAGCGAGGACAGAGCATCTCCTTGGTATATGCCACATTTGATGGACACTTGTGCAAGTGGTTTGCAGTTGGCTTCAAGGGTGGTTTTCAATATATCTATATATATCCCACAGTCCAAAAACATGACTGTCAGGTTAATTGGTCTCTCAAAATTCTCCCTAGTGTGAGTGTGTGTGTGTATGCTTGTTTGTCCTGTTTGTTTCTGTGTTGCCCTGCGACAGACTGGCGACCTGTCCAGGGTTACCCCGCCTCTCGCCCGGAACATAGCTGGAGATCGGAACCAGCAACTCCCGACCCCGTTAGGGACAAGGGTGAAAGAAATGGATGGATGGATGGATATCTATATATAGCTAATAAGATATATATATATATAGCTTGGCTTGGTCCCTTAGTTCCACCTTTGTGGAAACAATTTGGAGCACAAAGCAAGGTGGTTCATAAACACATGGATGGCAGAGTCGGTGTAGATGAATTGGACTGGCTTGCACAGAGTCTTGCCCTCAACCCAATAGAATACCTTTGTGATAAATTAGAGCGGAGACAGAGAACCAGGCCTCCAACATCAGTGTGAGAACTCACAAAGGCGTTTCTGGAAGAATGGTCAAAAACATAAACACTCCTAAACCTTGTGGACAGCCTTCCCAGAAGGGCTGAAGCTACTCTAGCTGCAAAGGATGGACCAACGTCATTCTGAACCCTTAGATTATGGGATGTCAGTTAAGCTCTTGTAACATAACCATAACCTGAAAGACAATCCTCCATGGACTGTCTGAATTGCATCACTGTGATGCTGTGGGATGACTTGAAATAAATTGTACATACAAAATCAGGGCAAATTTCTCTAAGACTGGTGTCAGAAACTGGCAAAGGCTACAAAGAAATGTCTCATTGAAGTTATTTCAGCTACACGGGACAGCAATGTTAGTCTCCAAACCTTAATCTCAGAAAACAAACTCTTATCTTGTTTAATGAACAAAACAACGGTAGCCGTTGTAGTTTAAGTGTAATTAATAATTTACCTTCCTAGAAATAAATGAAAAACTATAAGATTTGACAGCAATGTGTGAACACTTCTTTATAAAAAACGTAGTTTTAATGTAAGTGTCCTTTATATTACACTTGTAGAATAGTGTAAATACCACTTAACAGATATGTTTGTATTTTGTAATAATGTTCAGTTTACTAATTGAACTTTGATAAAACTTAGATGTGTTTGAGACATACCCATGAAAAAAGTAGATTTTGGAAAAAAGGTGAAAAATAAAAACACGAATTAAGAATTTGAAGACAACAAATTGCCATGATGTGCAATTAGAATGCTATGGTTTTCTGGCATTTCGTTGTATTATTTTATCTGAGTTGTAACCCTGAAATTGTTTGTTTTATGTTTTAAAATATTTATGTCAGAATGCAACAAGAAGCTGCAACGTGAAACCTTTCATGCTTACCAGCTGCAGAGCTCTCTGGATGTCGATGCCTTGTCCCCATGGTGCTGGTGGGTTGGCCAGACCTCCCCTGCGTTACCACGGCGAGAGATGTCAATGCGCTGCCGCCGCAGGTTTTGGAAAGCTTTTACCATGACGTTGATGCCGTCGTAGGTCAGAGCTCCTGTGTACTGAGAAAACACATTTCAGAATAAAACCTTTTAAATCCTGCTATAATTTTCTCTCAGAGAACAGAAAAGAAATACAAAAAGTAAATAAATTAAAATATGTATAACCACCTTTTTAAGACATAATTCAACGAAGTGCTTCACAAAGAAGAAACCCCCCCCCACTCAAATCATCAAATTTACTTAGGAATTATCTAAAAAAAAAATAATATCCATTGCTCCATTTTTTTCCTGCAGAAATGATTTTATCTGTTCTTCCTTGAGTTAAAAAAATATAATCCAGCTTTTTACCTTACGCAAACATTTATGTAAAACTTACATCTTAGAAACCTTGTTTGTGTCAGAAGAGATGTGTAACTGCATATGTTTTTCATAGTAGTGATCAAACAAGTCTTCTAAAATGTTCAAATTTTGCAACAACCATATTGTAGTCTTCATCTCCCAGTCTGTCATCTTTAGATGAGGTGCTAAATTTACATTAAAGTGCTTAACATCTCCCTGAGAATGATGAGAGGAGCACATGAATGTTGATCAGTATGTTTACATTGAGGCTGGGTTTGATAAAACTCATAATTCCTTGTGTGAAGAAAAAGGTCATCAAAGTGTTGTGGTTTATCTAAGCACGCTGCTCCATTTATGACTAAACACCCTTACTTTGGTAAGTCATATGGCGAAGTGGTTTAGTAAAACATAACTTTGGAAATCAGTCACATTGCCATATTCTTATCAGAGATAAAGATAGCCATGTTTGTTAGGACTTTTTTTTTCTTTTTCCAATAAATTTTAACACTTAATATTGTCACCTACTTAAAATAATGGCCAAAAGTGATTTTGACAAAAAAAAATCTCCTTTTTTTTAATTGCCAAAAGATAAATTAGATTTAAAAGAAATAAATCCCTTTTGGCAAATATATAAATAAATAATAATAAAAAAGGCTTAGGCCATTATTATAAGATAATGGCCTAAGGGTTATCTTAAGATAATTGTTTTTTGTCAATTTTCTAAGGCTTGAGTATTTGAACCTTCTGGAAAAAATTGCTGGGACATCCAGATTGGAAAATGTGTGAAATATTTTCCACTTGTGAATAATGTCAGACATGGTGAAATGATAAAAAAAACATAAACTTTAGTGATATACAAGTTTGTGTTTTCTTCTTTAGGTCCTTTTCTTTTATAGGCTCTTCTGAAGACTAGTGGGCCTTGTAGGAACCAAATCCGAGTTCCATTCATAGAGGTAAGGTGTTACTAAAATTAGCTGAAAACAGTACAAAGTTCCAATATAGCTCGAACTATAAACCTGTCTGAGTGTGTGTTCACCTTGAGCCTCTTTCGCGTCAGTTTGAGGTCTTTGCTGTCAAAGCCCATCCAGTCTTCATTGATTTTATCCACAGCTGGGCAGGTTCGGTTCACCAGCTGGAAGCCTGTCCATTTGGTGCCAACTTCTGAAACTCTGTGATGTTCAGGTCCAGAAAACCCTGAGAAAAATACAGAAAAAGAATAAAAGGAACTTGATATCTGCAAGTTTTATTGCTCACTTTTGCATTTAACAGACCATGCACTGACTGAATGGAACAACAGAAATTATTTTCTGAATAGAAAACAAGGAGAATGTTTCCAGTAAAGTGTTTAGGAAAAAGACCATATCTAAATTACTCCAAGTCCAATCCCAAGTATCGGTAAAGAATTAAATTCTGTCACGCCTATACTTGACTCTTGCCTTATTCACCTTCAGTTATTCTTGTTTTTCATAAATACCAAGGGGATTTTCAGGCTTGTCCTGCTCACTGAAAAAGTCCCTGAACCACAACTAAATATCACGAGCTCCACCCCTTTCCTTTTTAGAAGTTGTTTTTAATATTTAGTAGTTTGCATTAGCCAAATTACTTCAGAAAGTAAGTTGGCTAAATACTTTTTGAATTAGTTTTTGATAAATGAAAACAACAACAATAATAATGATAATACAGACCTTTGGGCACTTAAATAACTTAAAATAACATAATATGTAGGAGAAAACATAAAATACAAAAACCTTCAGCTGTGGTTTGACAATGTCTATGATTTTAACTAAAACACGCAGATTCATCATGCTGATTTAAAAATGTCTGCTGGAGCTCAAACATTTCTACTAATTTGGTGTAGTCCCAAATTACTACACCACCACACCCCCACACTGTGGTGGCACAGGGGTTAAGCCCATATAGAAGCCTTAGTCCTCAATGCGGCTGTTGCAGGTTCAATTCCCAGCCTGGCTACCTTTGCCGCATGTCTTCCCCTTCTCTCATGACCCAATTAACTATCAAATAAAGGCAATTAAAGCCATAAAACATTTAAAGAAAAGGATTTTGTGGTTTATATATAATATATATATAAACCACAAAATCCTTTTCTTGAATAAAAGGAATATATAAACCACAAAAAATATATATTTTTGTGGTTTATATATATATATATATATATATAATATTAATATATATATATAATATTATAATATATATATATATTATATATCGCATAAACTATAGATATTTGTCTTGATCTATTGACATTTCATCTCTTAACAGTTGGAAAAAAAGCACTTCTGTTCACCTTCTCATCAGAAAAATAAAATTGGAATATTTAGTATATTTTATTCATTTTAATGGTAGAAATGCCCTAAAATGATTTTTAATTTTTAACAATCCTCTGTTACTTTAAACTGGGAACAATTTCCCCCTCACTGGAAACCATTTTTCTTCACTCTTACACTAACAGTTAGTCTGGTGGTTTATATTCATCAATGGCTTTTTAGAAACTCTGACTCACCAAGTTGGCCAGGATATAATGGTAGTTCTTCAAGTTTCTCTTTTGAGCTGCAATCTGAAAAGATAGAATTCCATCAAATTTTATCTGTTAATTACATTTTCCTGGTGTGTTTAATCATGATAAATAACATCCGTCACACATTAGTCACATTCATCTGTTCTTCATCACCATCAAAAAGAGAGGGCAAGAAAGCAGGAGGGTACCCTTAGATTTCTGAGTCAACTGACAGATGATGCTAGAGGACGTTTGAAGATGCAGAAAAAATGGTTGTTAAGGAGGAGGAAGAGCAGGGGCAGCAGAAAGAGGACGGAGGAAGAAAGAAGCAGGTGTTAGTCATTTCTTTCCTCTGTGGTCCAACTTTTAATGAGCATCAGTCAGTAAACGTTCAGGAGCACATCTGCTCAATTCTGAAGGAGGAAGCTGTTGGAACCGCCCTCTACTTTCTCCTCCATCTTCCACTTCCTTCATTCCCTCCACTGTAATTTGAGTTTTATTCTGAAAAAGGATAAAAGTAATCAAATCACATCAGAGGTCTGCTCCTTATGAAGGCTTCCCAACCATTTCAGCTTCTGTTTCTTCACCCTTAATAGAATGGCATCGATTTGCTTGTCCCAATATTTCAAACAGCAAAATAGTGATGTCACCATATTTCAGGGCTAAACCTTGGAGATGAGAACAGTTTAGAGTCAACTTTAAATCTCTGTTCTCAAATGCTTTTCTTAAGTCTTTTTGGCATGCATTTGCTGTAAGATCAGACTTTACTTTTCTTTAATCAACAATTCCAAGTTACCTTTAGGATTAATGTTACCAGATTATTGCAAAATAAAGTTAAAGAAAAGAAAGGCTTAGTTTCAGAGTAAATTCTGAAACTAAGTGAACGCTTGAAAAAACGTCCGAGTGTGGGCAGTTTGGGCAGTTTGTAACTGACAAAACTTTTTGATCGTTTTTCGCTTTTTATGTCGCCATCATAACTCCGAATCCCACCAAAAGTAATATCTCCAATGCCGGGATCGAGCCGCACGTTTTGATACCACTTTTGTGGGTGGGCACGCAGCGGTACGAGCCGCATTAACGGTAACGGAATAATAACTAGAAAAAAATTCCTGAAGAAATTTAACCGGGGCCTGCCAAAGTGTGCCAGTCGGATTGGACCCAGCGTGCTGATGCTAAACATTAGCATCAATGCAAAGCTTGGCTAAGAAATTACAAAATATCATGTGGACAATCACAAGAATGTTGACTAACATGGACTTGCACCACTCAGTCTGTTAAAATAAGTGTATACGCTAAAACTAGAAAATTCCTGAAGAAATTTAACCAGGGCCTGCCAAAGTGTGCCCGTCGGATTCTGATGCTAAACATTAGTATCAATGCAAAGCTTGTCTAAAAAATTACAAAGTATAATGTGGAGAATCACAAGAATGATGACTCACATGGACTTTCACCATTCAGTCTGTTAAAATAAGTGTATACGCTAAAATTAGCCAAAATGCTAATGTTAGCATGAATAGTTTCAGTAGCATGTGGGGCATCACTAGCATGCTGCGCAAGACAGTGCCCTAACCTGAGAGAAAAAGATAATGAAAGATAATATCATTGCAGTGCCTGTGGCGCTGTCCTAGCCACAGATGAATCTTAAGGCTTTTATTTTGAAATTTTCAGTAAGCTTCATTTTAAATGTCCGAACTAATCCCATGATTAACATTCATTGGGTTAAATGAGTTATAAAATGCCCAAAACAAAAATAAACTGATGTAAAAGTTTCAGGGCTTTTATTTTGAAATTTTCAGTAATCATCATTTCACAGGGCTCAATGTGTAACAGTGATTGGGTTAAATCAGTTTTTCTAATTGCAAAAATAACAATTATCTGATGTAAAAATGTAAAGGCTTTTATTTTGAAATTTTCAGGAAGCTTCATTTGAAATTGCTTCAGTAATCCCATGTGTAACAACGGTTGGTTAAAATTATTTGTAAAACTCCCAAAACACAAGTAGTTCTAAAGGACAGCTTACTCCTCCTCAGTAGAAAGTGACAGTTCCGCCATGTTGTAGTTCTTTAATTCAGTCATTGTAGTTCTAAAGAGCAGCTCAACTGTCATGTGAGTGAGACACACAAGGAGAGACACAATTCTAACTAAAGGGCTTAGAGGAATATTCAGGCTTTTATTTTGAAATTTTCAGTAAGCTTTATTTTAAAGGGCTACACTAATCCTATGAGTAACAGTGTTTGGGATAAATCAGTTATCTATTGGTCAAAACAGCAAGTAGTTCTACATATCAGTTCTGCCCTCTGTTTGAACTGATTTTGATTTAAAACTACAAATATGGAGTATCTGTAGTCCTAATCAGCTGCTCGGCCCTGCTGTGTTCCGTTGCTATGGGAATGGATCCTCTGCCAACTGCCATGTGTGTGAGACAGAAAGGTGGAGAAAGAATTCTATCTTTGTGAGACACCTAATCAGTTTGAATGAAAAAAGCAGTCCGAACAACTCCTTCCCGTTCGGGAACCGTGACACGTATCGGAAAACCGTTTGAAGCGTATGAGAGTGCTATCTTTCGTCTCCGATAGTACTGCGATTCATATCTGTACATCAGTCACAGTAATAAAAGCGACGAGATAAAAATGGTTGTGCGCTGAGGTTTGACATTTTTGAGAAATACATGGAAGTCAATGAGGCTGAGAGTGTGGAAATCCTGTCGCATGACTTCGCTCTGAAGCACCTTGACAGAAAACCGTAAGCCCTAGGAAAATTTCGAAAACATTTTACCGGAGCAGGCACTCGTATCGATGTCTTGACCGAGTTTGATACCGATAGGGCAATATTTGTGGGCGTGACGGCGATTTCAAAATTTATTTGGTGGTCAAAATCGCTCTGCTTCCCACACTCTAACGAGACGTCAGTTACACTCTAGTTTCAGCCGTTTCAAACTGACAAAACTTTTTGATCGTTTTTTGCTTTTTACGTCGCCATCGTAACTCCGAATCCCACCAAAAGTAATAGCTCCAATGCCAGCGCCGAGCCGCATGTTTTGATACCACTTTTGTGGGTGGGCACGCAGCGGTACAAGCCGCATTAACGGTCACGGAAGAAGTTATAATAATAAAGAAACATTCTATTAGGTGAAGAACAATAGGTGCCTGCCATGCAATGCATGGAGGCAGTGACTCACTTGCGAAGAGATGCATTGCTATGGGCAGGCCCCAATAAATAAATCTAAGAGACATTCTATTAGTGACTGACTGCCTCCATGCAATGCCATGCAATGCATGGCTGCATTGCTATGCATTGCTATGGGCAAACCCCAATAATAATAGATTCATCATTGCGAAGCTTGACTAAAAATATACAAAGTATCATGTGGAGAATCACAAGAAAGTTCACTAACCTGGACTTGCACCATTCAGTATGTTAAAATGAGTGTATAAGCTAAAATGAGCCAAAATGCTAATGTTAGCATGAATACTTTCAGTAACACGTGGAGCATCACTAGCATGTTGTCTGTAATTGGCTTACTCCATTCAGTATACTAAACATGGCTAATAAGTAAGAGAAATAGCTAATACCTTATTTAAAGTAAAAGGCTAATGCTAACCTGAGAGAAAAAGATAATACAGGATAATCTTATTGTGCACTAGTGGGGGGCAGTGAAATGCTAATGTTTGTACTAATGAAGGATCAGAACAGCACTTGGCTCTCAGGTTAGTCTCATGTCAATGGATACAAACTAACAACTGGTTTTAGGTTAGGGTTTGTGCTGAAAAGGTTTTATTTTCCTAAAAGTATACAAACCAAATCTTTTTTGTCTTGTTTCTCCAGCTCTCTCTTCTTATCTGTCTTCTGTGCTTATTCTTGTAAATTTGAAAAAAACAAAATCATCTTTGTGCTTGCTCTTTCTTCCTTTCTCGCTTTTGCCAGTCAATTATTGCTGAATCTGACATCAAAGAGCTTTGTTAAAAGCAAAACAACTGCAGAGCACAAATGTTCAGCGTCTCTGATCAGTGAGCAGATAGTGGATCCAACAACCGGGACAAGCATCATCCACCTAAATGGATGATGTGCACTGGGATGTTGGTCAGTGATTTAAATTTCACAGAAGCATGGGCGGATAATGAGATAAAAACGCACTCTCCACAAACATGGAGTAAAACTGCCTCTGCAAACATATTTGAATTTGAATGAGCAGATTCTGCCGGAAAGGGACATCAGTGTCACACTCAATGATTTCCATTTGTAAAGAATACTATGATGGAGAGATATCGGTCACACTGAACGTCTCATTCAGTGTGTGGAGCTCCTTCCTTCTTGAATGTCTGATATCCTTATGCTGTTCACACCTTGCTGTTACCAAATCCTGCACTCCCAGAAAAGGAGACAATATCCACTACTCTCTTCAGATCCAGCTCCACTTAATTTCCGAGGTGACTCGACAACCACTCAATCATATTCATGTTCCTAAGGTTTCTCAGGTAACTATTTCAGACCTTTTGTTTCCTAAAAAACACTCACTGACCAATGTCTATCTGCAACAGTACAGCCACCTCACATTACCTTGGCAGATGTACATGGGAGACCAGACAGTGACTTTAGCAAGTTAGCCAAGAGGCTCCTGTTTGAAGGAGAAGAAGTGTCCACACTCCCTCTTATATTCACAAAGACAACCAGCTGTGAACATCAGGATCGAGTGTATTTGCTTGTCTTGCAGCTCTTTCCCTCTGAGATCTTTCAAATTTTAGTTTCTAGTTCAGCTCATAGCTGCAGAGATGTCCTCACTCATTTCTTAAGCAAGTATCTACAGCATTGAATCATTTTAAAGTAAACATCAGCTCCACTTGCCTAATCTGAAAGGAAATATTGTTCCTTTCCCAGTCAGCCTTATTTACTGTGTTGTGATGCAGTTTCAGAGAGTGGTTGCTTGTTTGGACAGTACTGTCAAACTGACACCAGCACTAATGGGCTCTTAGCAGCTAGCAGACAACAGCTGTTCTCCAAAGGAAGAAAGGAGGATAAACAGACTCCAGTACAGCTGCTTTGAGGCTAAAATAAAAAAGAAGTGGTCAGTTTTTACCACATAGTGACAATACAGCAGAGAGCCTGCTCTTGTTTTTCAGGCCTGTTCTGGCTGATCTGTCTTTAAAAAAATAATAATAATAATTTAATTTGATGCCTAATTGATCTTTGTCTGCCATCTGGTTATTACAGCCTGGACTGCTGCGTATTAACGCCTCCTCTCATTCTGGGTTTGTATCAGGGTCAGCAGATCAGTGCTGCATCGATCTGTTTGCATATACTTACATTTATCTTTTCACTAAAACAGTTAGCCAAATACAAAGTATCCATCCAGCCAGTCTTTACCCGCCTGTCCTTGCGGGTTCTTCCCTATCTCAAGCAACCATTGGTTGAGAGGTGAGGAAACCTATGTTCTGCTTTTCCATGACAAATGTGTCTAAATCTTTGTCGCTGTTCTGCTAATGTAAAAATGTGTCCAATAAATAAAAAAGTAATTAAAATCACATGTGAATAATCTTGTTCACATGATAAGTCATTAAAAATCATGGCACAGACGGATGTAAACAATTACATGAGATTTAGTCATAATTCAGCCATGGCACTCCTTCATCTATCAGTGATCAGAACAGCATGTTGTTCAGGACCTGGAGTGACAAGCCTCTTATACCTGGGAGCAAATATCTATACAGTGTTTTGAGGAAAAGTGTAGTAGGCGATTTGACAGATTCAACACTTTGGAATGACAGACATTTTTTTATGAACTGTGTGATGCTCTGAGACCTCTGGTGGAGCCAGTTATTCATTATCCATAAAAACCAAAAACAAACTATCATACTCCTACTACTTACTGCTGTGTTTCTTTATGGTTTATGTCAGTAGTTAACTTCTGGCTGTTGATCATATAACTCATGGGATTCAAAAAAAGTGTTTCCAAAAAAGTCCCGCCTCAGGTCAACACAAAAACTTTTTTTTTTATCAAAAAACATTTTTTCTCTAAATCGAGAACATTCTTTATGTTTTGAATGTTTTTGAATTCTTTCTGAATGTTTTCTTTAATTAAATTTAAATTATTTTCGTAATTTAAATTTCATGGTTAGTAAAAACCCAGTTACTTTCGACCCAGCGTCAAGCAAGCTTTAGCCCTTGGATAGATGATCTAATTGTACAATAGTTTGGCATATAAAAAGGCAGATTTCCCAAATCATCAGCCAGAGCCGGCCCATGGCATACGCAAACTAAGCAGCCGCTTAGGGCTGATGGAGACTTGAGACGGCCCTGGCATCAGCCCTCAACCACTATGGCTGACAGTTTGTATGGGCTATTTCTACTCATATGCTGCTTTGGTTTTTCTCCAAATATGGTGCAGTGCATTGTGACTAGAAACTATAAATGTAACCTAACATTTAATATGCAAACTTAATATGCAAAGTCCAGCAGAGATTAAGCTGTTAGAGGTTTTGTTATTAATCTGATATTTGCATGTTCTGAATTCACAGTGAATTTGCTAGGAGCACTGGGAACATTGGCCATTGAAACCTTTTTGTTTGGAATATTTTCCAGATTAATGTGCAACAGAAACTGCTTTTCCACCGACATTGTTCCTGTCCTCAGAATGTATTAACACACAAGCTCCAGAATGGCAAACTGCTCTAATATAGGAGGTTACACTGATAACAATAAATTAACCAAGTACATTTAATTAGAAGAACCTGGTCGCTATTTTCATTGTTAACTATTGTTGAAGCACCAAGAGATGAACTTAAATAAAGACAGAGTGAACTGTGTTACATTTTCTAAAATGGATGTTAGAGTAAGGTCATTTCAGAACTTAAAAATCACAACAGTTTTATTATGACTCTTAGTAATTTTTTTATTATGACTGTATATCTGGTTAGTATCATACAAAGAATGTCATTAATATTTTATCCTTAATGTGTTGATTATCATAATTACAATACAATTTCAAGTAGTGTCTCTATTTTTAGTTATGTTTCTAACTGAGTTACTCTTGTTTTCAACGTGATTGAAAACAAACATATGCTTTTTTGGTTTTTAGCCAATGGGACCATTGCTTTTCCATGAATTCATGGACTTCACCACATAAGCTAGACAAATTGCTTTTTGAAGAAATTGTTTAAGAAAATTATGCATTTTAATTCTGTGTAATGGCAGAGATTCTTGTTCTACTAGCTCTTTGCATTCTGTTTGCTTCTCTGGGAGCTGTTATATTGTCCTCTCCCTTTCACATGTATTATTCATGGATGATAAGGTCTGAATATAATCTGTAGCTACAGAATTTCTGATAAATGAACAAATACCTTTACAAATACCTTTACATGACATTACAAAGCTTTATTCCAAAGTTTCTCAGTTAACAGCAATCAGATAAAGGATTCAAACTTGAAATTACATCAAGCCACAAGTAAACCAATTGTTTTGATTTTTAACCCCCATAAAGCAAAACTTTTAACATACTTGAAAATTACATGTAAAATACTTGTTTTTATAATTTGATGGAAAAAAAGTGTTAATCAGTGAGCCTTTTACCAGGTTGAGGATGTTGTTCAATCGTTCCAGTTCACAGTCAATGATGATATGAAAGTCCTCCTTGTAGTCAAGATCGGCCAGGAGTTTGATGAAGGTCTTTTCCGTCATTGTGTCCAAGTTAGCGGAAGTAACCTGCCAACTGCGCTCTGCTGCTGTATCAAGGATCCTCTGCAGCACTGTCAGACCTGAAAAAGACTGAATTAATCAATTCACCCGCAAATAGGTAAAAGGGTTCAAAGAACTGTTACATGCAGAATAGATTTCTTGATTGAAACTTGATGCCTTATAATGTATGCTACAAAAAACAAGCATTTAAAATGATTCCCCTCTTTATATCATCAGTATCTCAAATTACTTGTGGTGTATCCCACAGATCAGCCTCTGATCTTCTGATCCTCTGGTATCTGCAAATTCCCTATTGGTCTGTTTGAATGACACATCATTTTTCTGCAAATGATATTCAACTGTCTCTAGAAGAAGCATCAGGAGGTTCTCTAGAAAACCTACTGATGCAAGAATCTTCTCTTGCTGTGTGTAACATACATCCATCCATCCATCCATCCATCCATCCATCATCCATCCATCTTCTTACACAGTTATCCTATTGGGGTAAGGAGGGGTGCTGGTGCCTATCTCTAGCTGTCAACGGGCAAGAGGCGGGGTCAACCTGGACGGGTCGCCAGTCCATCGCATTGTATGTAAGCTTAATTTAATTTAAACTTTCTAATGTAGTTTGAACCTGCAAATTTTAGCTCAGTCTCATAAGCTTCAGTCTTAGTGTTATTAATTATCTCATGTGCCAGAGCCATTATTGAAATGGTAAATCAAAGTTATTGCTGAGTCATGTTCATTTTATTTTGCTCACTGAGAAAAGTTCTTCAAACTAACGTCACCTATTATAACTTCTGTTTATTTGTTTCATTTTCATTCCATGTGCATCCTTGTTTAGTTTAGTGTCGTTTTTTGTTTTGTCATCGTTAGCTTGCTTGGGTTCTGTTTTTGTTATTTATGTAAACATTTTTCTTTTTGTCTATAAAAAGTGCTTTTTACATAAAGGTTGGTTTGTTATTTGGTTGATTTTCTTTTTGAATAATCCCAGGTTGGGAATCTTAATACACAACGCAAAACAACCCAAGTAGTACCTCAGAGTAAAAAACATTCATCGTGAAATGTATTAAATTAATTATGAACATCTGACTTCAAAGATTTACTGACTTTTGAATTCACAGATTTCAGTGTTTATATTGTTATTTAATCACATTCCTTTTGCTTTGATGTGGATCTGAAGAGTTAAGTAAAAACTGTTCTGATGACATCCTTCCATCCATCTATTTTCTTCTGCTTATCCCAGAAGGGATTGCAGGGTTTGAAGTTCCAGGATGAAAAATATGACATTTTCTTTTTTGTGACATTCTAAAAAGTCCCTCCATTGCACTTTGGGTTTACCTCCTGGTCTCCCAGTGGAGCATGCCTGGATTATCACCAAGGAAGAAATCCAGAACGAACATCTTTTTTAATTACATGCCAGCAGGGTGGAAGGCGATGGCATGTTTAATTTCTTTATAACAATCTGTCTTTAGTTTAATCAACTTGCAAAACTGAATATTAAAGACTTGATGAAAAGTCTTTAATAAATGAAAAGTTTATAAATGACCAGTCCTTTTTATGGTGTTTATTGTTTTTATAACTTGTTAGTTCTCAGTTATACAGGTGTTATATTTTGGTGGTCTTAATTTTTAACCATGTTGGCAGCTCTCACCCTTATATATTTATTCACATATCATAGAGTTTTTAATGTGAAGCTGAGTAGGGAGTGACTCATCAAATCGAATGCTGAGCAATTCCTCCTCCATTTTTAAAAAGGGAGACCGACTTGTGATATTTGCCGTGTGCCTCAGGCTGGAGCTGACCCTGAATGAAATTCTAGAAGGCAGCTTCTTCACACCAAAGGGTATCAGACGTGCTTTGTTTTCATTCGGGAAGTCAGCTCTTACTGAGAAATATAAATAAACTGCCTTAGATGAGAATTGTCAAATAAGTTCTGTCAGTCTAAGTTTTTCAACTTTTTTGCCTCTTTGACCTCTCTGCCTCTCTGAGCTGAGATCAATGAAGGAAAAAAAAAACATTTACCTGAACACATTTAGAATATCAGCAGTAATGGAGGCTTCTCTCAAATCAATTTAAGGGTGTGTAGGTTATATTCAAATCTTTAGTTTTTCTGATTTTTATATAACAAATTAGATGAAAATCAAGAAAATCTTGTGCAAAAACATAAGAGATGCAAGTGAACAGGTGGACGAGCTCATCAACAATGTGACACAAGGAGTAGAGTTGAACATAAAATTGATGTAGGCTATGTACCTAAGTAACTATACATAATTTATACCAAAAACACATCAAGTAAAAAAAGAAAATAAATTCAAACAACAATAGTGTGAAAGGTAGACACACCAGCCTTCACTCTTGTTAAGGTATCATTATTTGAAAACAACAGATATCCATAGCTCCATCCAGTATCTGCTCATTAGTTGTTTTACACTTGAATAACAACAGAACAGTTTAAAATTCAGCACAGTAAGTAGAAAACCGATAAATTCAGTTTAGAGGCAGACTGTGGAGAGAAATATTAGTGAAGTCAGACAAGGATGATTTTGCCAAGAGAGATGTCTGGGTGTCTTATTAAGCTACAACAGGTCACAGGATACACATAGGTCTAGCACTTGTAGACACTGCAACAATAAAAGCATTCCTTAGACATTTATGGAAACAAAATCAGTTTCTGCTTATACTATCCAACCCAATCAATCACAACATCCCTCTTTTCTATTCTGTATACTAACACGGCTACAACCAAAATGTTACAGAACAGATGGCAGATCAAAATCTGACATAAATCTGATATTAAACTCATGAAATGTCAAACCATTGCAGTAAAGAATCAGATAAGGGTGTACAACAAAGATTGTTAAATACATTCTGTTCAAGTCCACAAGTAAATAAATTAAGTTTATTTACTTATAAATAAACTTTATTTATTTAGTCATTCAAAACTTGACTTTATTTATTTATAAATACATTTTATTCATATACTTTATTGTGTATATAAAGATGTTAACAATTTGTAACATTGTTAACATCTTTCTTAGCAGCTTAAAAATCATTTACTTTTTAAAAAATATTGAATATATAAGTCAGAATTTCCTTTGATGTTTTCCCTACTTTAAGAATCTCTCATGGCTGCTAAACTCAATAAGAAATAGTGGAAGATGAAGATAATTCAGCTGTCCATTATTATGAGTCGTTGCTCCCAATCAAACATGAGTGCTTATTTTTGGCATTGGTCACTTAAGGTTTGTCATAAAATAAACCTTGTAATGTTCTAAGTTCATAAAAATATCTAACACCAATTGTTCTATTGTGAACCAATAAAAATAATAAAAATAACAGCAAAATTTAAGAAATAATTTAGAATCCATTTTTTTATATTTCAGTTTTCCCTATGTCTTTCAACATCTTCATTCAAAACTTGACTCAAATTGCTCCCACTTCCCCCTTTCCTCTGGACAGATTACTGTCTAAATCCAATAATCATATCTTACACGAGATTTCTTTGGTAAAATTGTTGGATAATATATTGGAAAACTAGACCAGATAATTGTTCAACTAAAATTAAAGATAGTTTTGATGAAATTTGCTCTTAAAATCAAAGATTTTTAACCAGTAATGAAACCTTCTGCAGTTATCTTTCAGCACCACATAGCTTTGCATTAAGAGACACATTTGGAAAAATCAAGATATGCTAAATTACAACATTATGTTTAGGACAAAAAGTTTCATCACCAAGTGTTCTGACACCAAGGATTTACAAACTGAGTGGAATAATTATTGTTTCAAAGGGGAAAAAACCTGTCCCTTTCTCCCCACAAGGCAGCTACTCATTACTGTCCAGAAACTGACTACTGAGGCTTCTTCCTGCCTGCCAACTGTTAATGATAATGCACAACATTCAATTAGTGACAGCAGAGCAAGAACACAACTGTGACAGTGCATCAGCCACCCGGACCAAGACAAGAGAGCATAAAAATAAACACAGGAAAAATAGCAAAAAACAGGATGAAGACAAAAAAAATCTAAGTCAGGCGAGACAGAACAAATAGAAAGAGCAAAGGTAACACCAAAAATAACATATAAAAATATACTTTATTAGTTTTTCAAATTAAACTTGAACATTAATGCCTCTATCACACTTCCTCATGAGACAACATACTCTTGGATTAGTCTACACTATAGCATACAGCTCTTGTTCTTGCTATTCAATGCTGCCTTCACATATAAATATTTGCTTACAGCACCATGCCAGATGCTTGAAACTAAAAGTGAAAGTGAGGTTTGACATACTTTCTGGTTGAACCAATTCAGAGCAATGAATCTCCATTCCTAGATCATCTGCAAATGTGAAAGTGATGCCGCAACAAAAGTAAAGTTGTTACTTTATTCTGACAATATAGACTAAAGTGTGAACTCCTCAATATCACAAAACACAAGAACTATTCTCATGGGTAACATGAAAAGCAACAAAAACACTTCAAAGAAAGAACTGGACTTTATGTTCAATAAAATCCCCTCAGTTTTCTAATTTTCAGACCCACGTACAGTAACGAGCATTTTTCAGTACACAACCATACGCAGCAAGGAAACCATGAAACCAGAAGAATGAAGAATGAAGAGTCTGTCCTCACATTAGGGTTAAAAATGTACAATTTAGGGACCATAAATTGTACTTTTGACCACATCATAAGTTTTAGCTAGTGGGTAACAACAAACATCAAAAGACTATGAAAGAGGCAGAAACAGTTCATTAAAATACTTTTTTAAAAATCCAATCCTGACTGACTTCCACCTTTTATTTACATTTCAGTCAATCCATTTCATCTCCTGCAAACATCCAGATTGATAACGAAACACAAAATGTTCAAACAGTTTTGTGAAACGTTTGGTTAAACATGAAGGCAAAATTACATTTTTTAAACCTGCACACAAACAAAAGAAGAAAAAGTGCAGTGCTTTGACTGTGTTTGCTGGTGCGTAATGTGTGTGTAACAGTGTAACTGTATGCATGTTGTGTGTATGAAGGTTTGTTAGACTAGCGATGCAGCAGCAGTTACATCAACCACACAGAGAGGAAAGAAAAAACGATTTATGTTCAATTACCCGCGGTTTGTTCATTCGGGTCGATGCTTCCTGCTCTCCACTTTATTCCTCAGCTGATGTCTCTTCCCGTTTTTTTTTTTTCTCAAAATATTATTTTTCTGGTTGTTGGTTTTCTAGGAGTTTCTGCTGTCTTGTTAAACTTGCACAAGGGACTAAATGCCTTGCTCAAAGACATTGTAACCCAACCAGTTAGATAAAAATGAAGGAAATGACTTCTAGGTAGAAAGGAACATGTAAAAGCTCTTTCAGTTCTCTGGACAGTTAAAAAAATGGTGAAAAGAAGTCGATACACCAAAAGGAAAGAAAGAAGAAGTCTCTGGTAAGATTCAACATGTTTTGGCTGTGAAAAATTTCGCCTTTTAGACTCTAAGGAGAATTATGTAAAGAAGATTCCCAATGCAGATTAATATAAACATAAAATAGAGTATTAAAAGACAAGAAACTTATGATAATCCAATTTATCAGGTCCTAGAATGTGACAGCATTAATTACATTTTTGAAATGCTGAAATCCCACAGACATCTGCAGTTTCAAGTAAAAGCAGGAATTAAAGATACAGTATTTTCAAAGCATCAAATTCCAAAGAGGAAAACAAGAGGACAGATGGCAAAAATATCAAAAAAGAGCACTTGAATCAGCAATTAATAATGTCAGATTTTGTAACAACTAAAGCAGAAAAATTGTCAAATTATTCCCCTTCTGTCCAATCAAAGAAGGCTTCCTCTTTTTATCGCGTATTCAGGAAATGCTTTGTGAAATGCACTGAATGCATACCACAATAACCCCCTCACTTTCTGAACTCTTTCTGAGTTTGAAAAAAACTATTTATACCAAGGTCTATGCTTTATTATTCTTAAATTAAACAAATATCAATGACTTTGTTGGCCATGGCTGACCTTAAACTGGAACATTTTTTGATTGATTTAAAGCCACCCAGAAAAAACAAGCTAATGTGGGTATGACACAGTGTGTGTTAACATCTTGTTTCAAATCTGTCAAAATTATGACAAAAACTGTGCCAACATCAAGGCTTCTGAATATGTATCTTTAGTACGCTTAATTCTGATGATCTCCCACTGCTGTAAAACTGTGGAGAAAAATAAACGTCTCCTTAAGATGGGCCAACTGCAAGACAGGCAACAAAAAGGAAGAAGAAAGAAAAAAAAGATGTATAAATTGTGCAGAGCTGGGAAGAAAATAGGCTTTTACAGGGTAAGGATGTAACCATGGCAACAGGATTATGGGATGAGTCAGAGTTGACAATTTTTACATCTGATTGTGAGCTGATTAAAGGTCAGAATAGGAGTTTGAGTTCATTTATATATTAATGTGATAAAGGATGAGACTGTAGATGTGTATTTTCACTGCTTGCACTAACACATGCGCGCACGCGCACAAAAACACCTTTATTTGTCCTTTATTCAAAAGGATAAAACATGCCTTCAACTCTGTTTGCTGTTAACACTGACGGATTAAGAAAAAATGAACTCAGACAAGACAAACATAGATGGTTTCATTTTAGCATCTGATGTATATTCATATTCATGAGGTACGGAAGCTAACACTGCCGGAGGTTTCAGCACCCACTTTCTAATCGCATCGTTTAAATTGTACTTTCAGATATTTTATATTTTATTGGACAGTTACTTAGAAAATAAGCATTCACATATAAAATTAGATTTATTATGTTTGCACCCTAGCTGCAAATGGTTGGCCAACATTATAGAAATGCAGTATGACTCAACATTAACATACAACTGCAGCATGAATTTGGATTTTCATAACCTAAATAAATTTACAAGTAGATGCAAGCACATGGAATAACCTGGGTTAGCTTGTTGTTTGTGTTAGCCATAGCATTGTTGTCATAGACTAATTACTTTAAATAGCACAACTCACTACTCACCCAGGCAGAAAGAAGTCAACAGTCATTTACTGCATCTTTTGACTCTAATTGGTTGACCCAACCTGAAACAAAATAATAACTTTAATCTGACTTGCTGTATTATATGAGGTCTGCTGCACCAGATTAGCTAAATCGATCACCTCAAAGTCGGGTAAATCCTTAAGAATATATGACAAGTATTTTTTACCGAGACAATATGGTCATATCCTAAATATACACATATTTTTTCGAGCTATCTCATTTGTGCCAGCCCATTTTGGACATTAGTAGGGATGTACTCCCTGTGATCCTTTTTGCTCTGTTTCCTGACCCCCATCCAAATTACGCCTGTCATCCGGGTCACATGTCTAAAACCCAGCAATAGGCAGACCACAAGATGATGTTTCTCTTTGTCACATGAACATTTTATGACAACTCATCAGCAGTGATAGTATGGTTTTACTTTGGAAATAAACTGTAATATTTATTTTTCTTGTGTAATTTCTGTTAAAACTGAAAATAAGGATGGCATAAATGTGGCAGTTATTAAATCATAAAAATATAATTTTAAAGAATGTCCTCAACTTAAAATAATTTCAGTTTTTAGTCCGATTTTTATTTCATTAAGCAATCATTAATTGGCAGTATAACACAATTTTGTGTATTGATGCTATAGCTTGTTAGAAAACAGAATATTTTTAAAGTCTGTTTGGGTACGTTATTGTAAAATTAAACCGTAGTATCCAATAATGATGCTGGCCTCTTTAGAAAATGAGATTCACTTTGAATTTCAGAAAATGTCTTCATATGTAGATTTTAACTTCCTGTGGGGAATATTTCAGAGAAAAAGTTTGCAATCATGAAATGATCTTACTAAATAAACTGCTTGCTATTTGCATCAGGACTCTTCTCAAGATATGTCTTGTCAGATAGAATTTGACTCTGAAGTGGAATCACAAGTTTACATACATACTTGAGGCTTGACTAGGGGTCATTTTATTAATACAGTGTCTTAAATAAAAACGGAAAATTTCCTAGAAAACACATGAACCCTAAAATTGTAAAATGTTTAGTAAGAGCTGAAATTTTGTAATTTGACTAAAATTCCAAGTTTTAACTATTGTATGGTAATTGTTTGATATGTAAGAATATTTCAATCTTATCTTTGTGATGCTGGTCATTTTGCTCCTTTGTTGTCTAAGAGACTTAAATAATTTTTCCACAGACTTTTGGTACCTGAAGAAACTGTAAAATTGCTTCACATTGACACTGAATCAATTCGGAGATGTTTGTCACCCACTTTGACAAACAGTAATTTAAAATAATTTTGTAAATGTATTATCCATTCATATTTTACTGTAGAGAATTGTGATTCCAAAAAATATATATTTAAGATAGAGATTAAATACCATTGCTATATTCAAGGGTGGTAAAAACAATTAATAAAAAAATAAGGTGTAGTAAAAAACAAAAACAAATAAATAGATATATTTTAGTATTTCATCCCGTAATGCAGAATTCACCACATGTTAAATTCCTTATTCAATTTTTTTGGATTGATGTTAAATATTTGTAACAAATGTTTAAAAGATAATGATAAAATAAGTGCATGAACTGTATGATAATTCACTTTGTTTTATTTTTTACTCATAAATGACCTATAAGATGTGCATCATTACTCATATACAGTACAGGCCAAATGTTTGGACACACCTTCTCATTCATTGAGTTTCCATTATTTTCATGACTATTGACATTGTAGATTCACACTGAAGGCATCAAAACTATGAATTAACACATGTGGAAATATGTAACAAACAAAAAAGTGTAAAACAACTGAAAATATGCCTTATATTGTACTTTCTTCAAAGTAGCCACCTTTTGCTGTGATTACTGCTTTGCACACACTCTGCATTCTCTTGATGAGCTTCAAGAGGTCGTCACCTGAAACGGTTTTCACTTCACAGGTGTGCCCTGTCAGGTTAATAAGTGGGATTTCTTGCCTTATAAATGGGTTGGGACCATCAGTTGTGTTGTGCAGAAGTCAGGTGGACACACAGCTGATAGTCCTACTGAATAGACTGTTAGAATTTGTATTATGGCAAGAAAAAAGCAGCTAAGTAAAGAAAAACGAGTGTCCGTCATTACTTTAAGAAATGAAGGTCAGTCAGTCCGAAAAATTAGGAAAACTTTGAAAGTTTCCCCAAGTGCAGTCACAAAAACCATCAAGCGCTACAAAGAAACTGGCTCACATGAGGACGGCCCCAGGACAGGAAGACCAAGAGTCAGCTCTGCTGCGGAGGAGAAGTTCATCTGAGTCACCAGCCTCAGAAATAGCAGGTCAACAGCAGCTCAGATTAGAGACCAGGTCAATGCCACACAGAGTTCTAGCAGCAGACACATCTCTAGAACAACTGTTAAGAGGAGACTGTGTGAATCAGGCCTTCATGGTAGAATAGCTGCTAGGAAACCACTGCTAAGGACAGGCAACAAGCAGAAGAGACTTGTTTGGGCTAAAGAAAACAAGCAATGGACATTAGACCAGTGGAAATCTGTGTTTTGGTATGATGTGTCCAAATTTGAGATCTTTGGTTCTGACCACCGTGTCTTTGTGCAACGCAGAAAAGGTGAACAGATGGACTCTACATGCCTGGTTCCCACCGTGAAGCATGGAGGAGGAGGTGTGATGGTGTGGGGGTGCTTTGCTGGTGACACTGTTGGGGATTTATTCTAAATTAAAGGCATACTGAACCAGCATGGCTACCACAGCATCTTGCAGCGGCATGCTATTCCACCATTAGTTGGACCATCATTTATTTTTCAACAGGACAATGACCCCGAACACCTCCAGGCTGTGTAAGGGCTATTTGACCAAGAATGAGAGTGATGGGGTGCTGCGCCAGATGACCTGGCCTCCACAGTCACCGGACCTGAACCCATTTGAGATGGTTTGGGGTGAGCTGGACCGCAGAGTGAAGACAAAAGGGCCAACAAGTGCTAAGCATCTCTGGGAACTCCTTCAAGACTGTTGGAAGACCATTTCAGGTGACGACCTCTTGAAGCTCATCAAGAGAATGCCACGAGTGTGTGAAGCAGTAATCAAAGCAAAAGGTGTGTCCAAACTTTTGGTTTGTACTGTATCTGTTTTGCACTATTAACCTTTCAGTCAAACATATTTTATGTGAAGTTAATGTGAACAATATTTTTTTTAAATGTAGAACTGGGAAAGTTCTATTTTTTTCATTATTTGTGTAGTTAGTTCTCTGAATTTTTTGGTACCTTATATTCTATCCTGCCACGATATATTCATTTTTTTCTTATATGGCAAACCTAATCTAGTACTATTACTAAACTTGTCATATACACAATGTCACATGTGAACAAAATAGTTTCTTAACAAGTGAAAATGAAGGTTAGATGAAATTGTGTATGGAATGGGGACAGATTGGTGAAAGGACCCATGAGCACATCACCCTTTGCTCATTGTAACATACAATCAATTTGATACAATAAAACTTTCAGAAATGTGACACTTCACAGCTAAACTCATTAAATATGTTGATATTTTATGGATGTGTCGGTCTGATGTCATTACAGTTACAGTATTGACTGTCAAGTCAGATAATCAAGGACTTTTCCTTTTTTCTTAGTTTCCTTATTTGTCACAGTTGGCTAGAGATGGATATTACATAAATTGGAGGGTCAAAAGAAGAAGTGCATTATGACAGAATTGTGTATGGCTAAATCTTCCATACTATCCATGTACAGCGTTAGCCTCTCTGCAAATCCAGAAAAAGTTTTATTATTTGAACATAAAGCAGCTTGAAGAATGTCTGCACAGTAATCTCTGACATGGAGTGCATAAAGCATGAATGTGCTATTAGCATATGAAACCAATTTGTCCTGTATGGTGTGTCTTGTGCTCTCACCTGAATCAGAGCTGTACATGTAGACAAACCTTTTCCATTTGAAATGCTCCAAAAGGGCCATGAGGGGCTCCTGCAGCTGGGGCCGCAACTGCAGTACGAACTGGTTGTTGGTCTGAACTGGGAAGGACGGCGTGATGAAGCACACGTGAAGAGAGCCACAGAAAGACATCAGCATGTTGACCGTCTTCCGGTCATACAAGCCCATGATGGTGTACACGCCCTTAGAGAACTGGGAGCAGACTGGGAGAGATGCGGGAGTGGGAGAAGACAAGTCAATAAATGAAATGTTAGTGAATGTCTTGATAATATATTCAGAGTTTAACTTATTGATATCATAGTCTTCTTTTTGAATTGACTTGCATAATGTTGCAGGCAACAACTGGCCTGCAACAGTTGGGAGCAGGTTGCAGTTACTCTAGTTACTGCAGGCATCATAATAATTGAATAATTTGATAAATGACTTGATAAAAATAAAAACAGCTAGTGACAATAATTGGATGTCATGTAGTAAAACTCTCTAAAAGTAAAATTAAATATGTAGCTGCAAACTAGACATTTAGTTAGCAAACTAAATATTTATACGCACTATGTTATGCATAGTTACTAGCCATGTTCCCATCCAATTGTGTAGATTTTGAGTGGATTTGAAAAACATCACAAAAAACAAAATGCAAATTAAGCATGTTTCCAGTGAATCACCCAGGCTATACAAAACATAATCCATCAGATACTGATGTTTCGCATTGCTGTAATAAACAACACATAGAACCTTCAAGCCAGCGCGGAGCAAACATCTCAGAAAAATGGACAGAGTCCTCCCATCCAGTTTAGATTTTTTTTTAAATTTTTTTACGAGATTCTTGTAGGAAACATACAGGAAATGCCAAAAACCACCTCAAATGAGTTTGATGACATTATTGCAAATTTTGTGGCTTCCATTCTCCAGGACTAACAAATGTTTAGATTAAGATCCTTGGTGAACATTTAGAGACTGCTGTAGTAAAACAGCTCCTGGATTAACCTTTTTTTGTGTTTCTTTCAAGAAGAGGGCTAAGAAAACATAATCTGTCTCCATTTCTCTGTCAGTGTGAATCTCTCCACCCTCCGGGCTGCTGTTCACCTTCTGTCCTCTTCCATCACACTGTTCTCTTTCCAACAACATTTAGTCTTATTGTGTAACTTGTTTTTGAGTAGAGGCTGACACACAGACATTCAGATCAGTGAAACTGAGCTCATATTTCAGCCATGACTTCTTCTTTTCTGGGTTTGACTGCAATTTCTAAACATACAAAATCCTGCAGCCTCCACATTTGGGACTTTTTTACCCAATTTCCCTTTTTATTGCAAATACAACACCGAACAGTAAATCTCCATTTGATGGTACACTTGGAGATGATAAAGAAGCCTTATCTTCATGGTAAACTGATGTAAATTTCCACTGCTGTGGAGCTGATGAAGCACACTCCCTCTTCTCACACAAAAGGCTTCCTGATAGTAAATTCTCACCCACACAATGGAAATAATCAAATTACTTCATGCACAGCTCCTTCACAGTCTGGGATTAAGACAAAATAATACTTGCTGTTGCAGCAGCACAAGTCATTTTGTAAGCCAAAGTCTTACATTTTGCTTCTCCAGAATTCAGACTGAATTAAAGTGTGCAGGGTATATGTTGTTACCCAGAAAATTCACTCTAAAGGAGAGAAGCCTGAGTGCTGCTGAAAGCAACAAGATGTCCAGGGCTGCTGACCGTGACAGGCTGTGGCAGCTGTCAATAAAAATGACTTGATTTAAATCTTAAAGTTCTAAAAACAACCCGCCATCCCAAAGACCACCTTAATCTCATTATGCTCATGCAGAAAAAGAGAATGCATTTTAGTGATTTAATAAGGTCATTCATTCAGTTATTCACATATCCTGTTTGAAAAGTTAACATTTTAGCCCAAACCCAATGAGACAGAAAATGAACTCTTGTTTAAAAGTGTTGTTGCCTTTTATAAGCAGTCACAGTAGATATGGAAACAGGAGAGAGAGAGTAAAGTCTGACCTTACAGCCTGCAGCTTAACAGACTTTATTTTAAAATAATACAACACAAAGTGCGATAATCCATTCAGAATTGAAGGCATTTTGTACAGGACAAGGTTTAGTCATCTGATAATGACACACAGTCTGTGTTCATACAGAATCAAGAAAAGTGATGATTTTCTGTGCTGATTTTGTGACACTGAATCAGAAGTTAAATTTACAAAGCAAAAGATCATTAGTGTGAGAAAAAAACAGTTGTAAAGTAAGAATTTATCTATGAGGTCATGAACAGTAAATATCTCCTCTGCAACAGGAAACTCTGGTGAAACAGAATATATTCAGTCCGACGTTTACCAAGACTAAAATGGTTTTGTGCCATTTGAAAACAACTAAAGGCACCAAATATGTTCTAAATGTTCATACACATGATTTTTGCTACAGCTTGAAATCTTTGCTACAGCTACTGACTTAAAAGTCTAATTATTTGTACAAAAAGGCAAAATTAAATATATCCCACTGAGCAATCGATCTGATTTCAATATTGAGGCTACACTCACACCTCATCTACATAATAGTCAACATTATGCTAAGATTAAGTATCCTAAAGAAGGGAAACTAAATATGAAAAAAAATGCAATGTGGTGTGCCTTGAGGACCAGGGCTAGAAAACAGACCAAGAAAACCTGCCTGGTTTAAATATGTTGTAAGCTTAGACTTTATAAATCATACAAAAATGCTCAAAAGCATAAATTATAACTCAAAAGCAGTTTCATGTGGCTCACTATGAATGAATTTAATCCATTTTCTATTTGGGGTATTGTGGCACAGACATACAGACTATGTTTTTGTATTTCGGAGCTAAAACAATATAAAAATAAAATAAATAATGTAGTGATAAATGGAAACAGCACACAACTTGATCCAAAAATCTTTCTAAGTTCTCATAACAGGTTAACTTTACTTCTTGTTTTAATTAATTCAGTTAGTTTTTTTTGTTTTTTTTAGAAAAGTAAAAGTGTTAAGTCAAGTTGTGACAGCGTTGAATGACCTCATGGACTTTCAGAAGGTCAAGTCCTTGAAAATCAATCCCCTCTAAGGTCAGTAGACCCAAACTGTCACCAGACATATTGGTTTGTTTCACTTTAAACTTATCTGTTGAAACGGTTATTACATTGTGAGAGAAAGAACGAAGACAGACTCTCAGAGAAAATTAGCTCCTCTGTCCTCTCCATTACATTCAGTGCTGACTAGAAACAGCCAATCAGATTCAGAAGGAAGATCTTAGCACTGTCAGTAAGGCATGTGTACACACTGCTCAACCCCCACAATTGACCTTTTGCTCTCTGCTGTGCTACAGCTTACTGCAGTTTTAACCGAGCTGGACACCAAATAACTGGGTTCAGTAGTTTGGGCTGTTAATGGTTTTTACGTTGACATTTCAGTACCACCATTCAAGTTGTGACTTGTGATTGGTGCTTCAAGGTAATGTCAACAATCTTGGAAGCTCAACCTTATGCAGCAAGACTGCACTCCACATTTACTGGGAAATTTACTACACTAGTCATAATGCTCCCACCACTGACCTCTTCATCCATAAGGACCAAAATGACAGGCGTCCTTTCTCCGTCCTCTGAGCCCTATGGCCCAAGCTAACATCCTCTCAACAACTTTGGCCCTTGTGAGTGGTGTCACACTGAGAATAACCATTTGCTCCAAGGCCCTGCTATCACGCTAACAATAGATGCTCGCCCTTTGGCAGAAGCTATAATGCTAACGAGGTATCTGTCTGTCAGCATTAACTCTGTTGGCCTGCTGGGACGACAGACCGGTCCGTCATCAGAGGGAATCAGGCAGCAGAGGGGTTGACAGATGCTGTCGGCCTCAGGAAGTGTTTGTAGTTATTTGTGTTTAGGGTCAAAAACATCCCCATGATGGAGTCCAGATGTAAAATATGGAGGGAACTGATGAAGTGATTCCTTGCTTATGTCAAAACGACACAAACAGCTGTTTGTATGAAATCAATAAGCTCTACTTGGTGTTTGGTTTCCCCATTCTAGGTTCTGGCAACCACATCTTTCTTTTGAGTGAGTATTATAGTGAAAAAGTAGGTGCAGTTTTATCAACAAAAAACCATGAATGAGAAAAACAAAAAATAACAGAAGGCGAAGCAAAAAGTGGTTTCAAAAAGTTGTGATTTAAAATGCATTATGCCATTCCTGCAGTTCAAAATCGGTTTTATGAGACACCAAAGAGAGGCCTGGAAAGAATTTTCTCTGGCAGGTTGGAGCATAGAGTAACACAGTAATGCCCCTCTCTTACCTATTGTGGCTCAGTTCTGGTCAGCTGGCTGCAAATTCAGCTTGGATGGAAAAGTCTAGCCTTTTCTTGTTTCTTACTAAAATGCTGAACAAAACTAATTAAATTAATTCTCTAAAAAAGAAAAGAGATATAGACCTTCTTGAATTCTACCCATAACAATAAACATGTATTTCTTCCAGTATTTCAGATCCATCTGTCCTGACTGCTTGTAGGGTTAAGACTGGACAATAAATTAGTAATAATAAATATCACGATAGGCACGTGATCAAGATCAGTAGATAATATGTCTGACAGAATATTAAATATTCAATGTATACAATTTTCTCTGAACTCCAATCCAGAACTGCACAGCATTCTTGGGGATGTTAGCAAAGGAAAGACTTTAGCAGCTCAACCTCTCATAGCCAGCAAAGCAAGGTGGGCGGCAACTAACTCATTCTCTTTAGTTACCTAGCAACTGACTCACTCTTTGGTTACCCAACAACTTGTTTAGTAACCAGCACAGCAGAAGTTTAAGGATTTGCCACCATGCCTCATAAATGCTTAAGAATAAACAAATAATGGCATGGAGTGAAAACTGTAACTAAAATAGAAAACACCACCAGTTTGGCAGTGTTTCAGATATTCAAAACAAAAAAATTAATCATTAAACTTCAATATGGACTGATCTGAAACCCTTTACATGATATGTTTTTCAACTGTATCGTCCAGCCCTAACTGATGTCCTCTAACATCAACAAACTCTCAACAAGGGCACTTATCATTACACCCTGACAACTAAGCTGAGTTTGCTTCACACCCAATGAAGCTCCTTCAATCAGACATCCTGCTTACTACCACCTGAGGCTTTTAGAAAAAGCTTTATTTGAAGACAGCCCAAAGACGAAGACAAGGATGAGCGCTGTGAGGCACACAGCTGCGACCATGTCTACTTGCTGACTTGTTCATTGTTCTGACAGATCCATCCATTCATCGACTTGACTAGTATGCAACAAGTGAGTTAAATATTTTCAAAAATTTCTATTAACTCTAGGTTTTCATCATCTTTATCATCCTCCAGTAATTCATGCTGACCTACAGCTTGAGGGTTTTACGTTCATCTGTCAAACATACTGGACGGCCCCGGGAAAACCAAACCGACGACCAGGTCAATGTTTCAGCATGTCGTTCCACATTTCCATCACTTAGCCGACAAGTGTTTCACTGTCACTTCCCTGGAATGACAACCAGTCTAGTCAGAAACAGAATAAGCTCCAAGTCAATGTGCAAACATTTTTACTGACATTTGTATTCACTGTTTGACTTATGTGAAGTGATGCTCAGTGGGAGAGACTGAACTCAAAGTCTGGGAAAATTAGAAAAATCCCACACTGGAAAAGTAAAACGGACAGCATCACAGATAAATGGAAATTTCAATGAGCTAAAGCGTTTTTATTTTTAACTCATGATTAGATTAAATTTAGAGAAAATTTCAAGCAATTAAGTCAGACTTGGTATCTGTCAATAAATAAAGGAATCTTCCAAAGTTATTCAAAATGTAAATGTGTAGTATTTTTATTTCCTCAATCCAATAAAAACAAAACAATGAATACTGAATGTGTAGATTGACTTATAGTAGTTCCTGTACAATGAGTCATGAATTTCAGTGCCCAAAATTACTTATAAAAATGGCTGCACGTTACAACTCCATTCAACCGTTGACACACAACCTACTTTGCCTTAATAAAATCTATGAGCCGTTGTTAATGTAGAAAGTAAAACAAAATTATAAATTATAATAACCCACTGGATATTGAACCTTTTCCATCTACAGAGCTTCCTAACAAAAACTATGGAGAACACAAACACATAATTAGGAGCTGCACTTAATACTCTAACACAATTTACTGAAGTGTGAGCATTGTGAACAAGCAAGGACTCTAAACCACATATTTTGGTAGACAAGGAAAATTAATCAAAATTGAACAATGGGAGGAAAAACAACAGCTTAAGAACTGCTGAGGACAATGAACTGAGTGAAAACAGGTGAGTTAATTAAAAACACCAGCCATCCCCTGCACACTGTTTTCTCCAACCAGAGGAGCTCCCTCAGTGACAGGTCTCACTGGGTTGTTCAACTGAGAGGATTAAAAACTCCTTTGTCCCACGGGCCATTAGGCTTTACAATGCTGTTATTTCTGGGAGGGGGGAAGGGAGGGAGAAGAGATAACTAGTATCTTTTTAACATTTTTAAGCACTTTACTAGTGGTAATGTCTTTTTTAGTGGTAATGTATTTATTATATTTTGTGTACTTTTTTATGGACGTCTCCAGTTGTACGATCTCTATGCTGTGTGGATGTGAACTAATGTGTGAGCAACAGACAATCTTAATTTCCCTACGGGATTAATAAAGTTTAACCTAACCCAGCGTTTCTCAATTCCAGTCCTCAGTCCCCTGCTCTGCATGTTTTAGATGTACCTCTATTCCAGAACAGCTGATTCAAATGATTGCATGATCATCAAGTGCTACAGAAGCCTGTTAATCACCCACATATTCAATCCAGGTGTGTGGCAAAAGGGAAACACCTAAAACATGTAGGACAGGGGGGCGTGAGGACTGGAATTGAGAAACACTGACCTAACCTAACCTAACAGGTGAGTTAATGAGAAACAGCAGACATGTCAAACATTGTGGAGATTTTTTTTTTTGCTCTGCAGAGGGCTTACCTCTGCATTTCAGTTACCTGGGAAGTGGAAACTCAAGATTGGGGTTTGACGTTAGATTCAATAAACTAACGTTCTAGTTAAGAAGTCAGAATTTCAACATGTAAAAATCCATTAACATTGTTTGCCATAGTTCTTACAAACATTGTTTTAAGCTTCACTTTCCATAAGCAAATACCACTTTTAATTTGTTCAGGTTAGAGTTGCAGACGCTACTCTACGCAGACGGTTCATGTACGCAGACGCTACATGAACCATTCATTTTTAAAGCACTTTTACTTATGTCTTGTAAATGAAATGTTTCCACCACAGCTTACTATTGCTTATGCAAGGAGTGATTATATTGAAACGTAAAGTCTTCTGACAGGGAGTAGTTGGAGTTGTTACCAATGAACAGAGGAAGAAGGTCTAAAAATGAAAACTAAACACCAAATGAAAAACATGGAATTGGGAAACCATATCTGAACACATGACTAATGAATTTACTGCATATTAATTTTATGTAGGGGCAGTATCGTGTAAAACTTACTTTTTTGAGCTTTACATCGTGTTATGTTATTTACTAATTAAAAACATACCTAAAATATTTCCCAGATTCTTTCATGCATGTTTGAGTTATCCTTTAATTTCTCGTGGCAACCATTCAGCTGTTGGATCGAGAACATGGGGGATTTTTTCTGCCGTAATTCGAGAGCACACATTTTCTATTTAAAGCAGGACTTCATGTCTTTCTTCTCAAAACTTGCAATGCTTGTACTAAAAACTACTGCTCTCTTTCAAATATTCACTGTGCTTTTTCAATCATATCTGACATATATAGGATTTTATAACACCCATGGTTACTTGATTGTGTTATGACATGGCACTAATTGCCTGGAAAATACATAACACTGCCCCTTTTTTAAAAATTCTAAAAAAACAGACATAAAAGACATGCTGGGATTATAAATAATCCAATTGCAAAATATAAAATACCATAAAATACAGAAAATTAAAACAGACATGAATGAGAAAGCTCAAAGTTCTAAGAATCATGGCATCTCAAATTACTATTTGGTTGTGCTTCAGGACTATGGGTGATGAGGTCCCTTTTATGGGCTATGTAATCTGTGCTAATCAAAGTACGAGCTGAGTCCACAAAATTGAGCTCCTTTCCAGTGAAGGTTGAGTCAGATCCTGCTAGAGGATAGAGAGGAGGGTGGCTTGTTGGAAAACCTCTGGGTCTAATAGAACATAGCTGTGAAAATGCTCATTGATGGGCCAAAAGAGGACAATAATGAGGCGTCAGCCGCATGTGCTTATACAGCATGATTTTTTGTTGACATGCAGTGTCAATTTCTGACACTGCATGATATTTGCTGAAGGTTGTTTTTTGCTACCAGGGAGATAAATAGACAACTGTTGAATCTGTACAACCAAATAGGGATGTCTGCATTTCCTTCCTTATGTAGTTTCCTCAGCAGCCCCTTTGGCAGGAGGTCATGGGTAAACTTGATTGCTGTGGTAGATTTTAAAACACTCAAAGATTACATTATGTTAATATATAAGAACAGACCCAGAGGCAGATGTTTTTCACACAATACTGAAGCTATAAGGTTTCTAAAATGTCCCTTTTCCTATTTGATCAAACAATAAAGTTCCTGCCATCTTGAGATGTTTAATCCCATCAAAGTGGTTGGGTTATTCAAAATTGCATGTTAAAGCCCTGTCTGCTTATCATGTCACTAGATTGCTACTGGACTCCAACCAAACGTCGCGATGCCATTCACCCGTCTCAACCTCAAGTCCTAATTAATGGGTTTAGCAGCAATGTTCAATAATAGATTAACTGGCTGCCTCTGCGTGATAAGCCCTTCATACAAACAAAAAGAAAACAATGTTGCACACACACCCACACAATGACTCATACACAAACACACAACTACTCTGAAATCCTTTAGGCAAAGGCAGCCTCGCAAGCATTGGCGCAATCTCCTGCTGAGTATGCTGCTCGGACACACACAAGGGTCTGCCAACAGTTGCCAGTTTAACTCTTAACTGTCCTCTATGACTCTGAACCTCTTGTCTCACTTATCCTAATAGATAAAACCAGGATGAGCCTCTGAGGTGGCACTTTGACAGGTTAAATTAGCTAATTGAGGGTTAAATAGGAGTGCCTCAAGTGCAAGCACTGTTTAACTTCTCCTTCTGCTGTACTTATTAATTCAGAAATGAACATACATACTCAGTGATCGATGTTCAGTGTTGGTGCAGTAACAGCGAAAACAGTGTCTGAGATATTCTGACTTCTATGAAAATCCAGGGTCTACCCATATGGGCCATATTGAACAGATTGTTACTTACTACCATGTTTTCCTGACATTTTCTTTAAATTTGCTTAAACATTTTGTTTTGAATTTCAAGGAATAAAAAAGAAATTCGAGGTGAAATTTTAAAACATGGAAAAACTATGAAGTCATTAATTTTGGATTGTTCAATAGGAGAAGAATAGGATCCAGATTCATACTAGATTATATGATCAAGACATCTTTTGTATGTATGTATGTTTTATTAAATATTTTTTGCATATTTGATCAAAATAATTATGTTGTAACTGTATAATATAAGAGTACCTGTCAAAATTTCTCATACCATACTGTCACAACTTAGTGATAAGGGTTAGTGACTCAGTGATAACATAATTTTTTTGTAACAGTTACATACAGCAGCTTGAAAGATAAGCTTCAGTGTTTTGTCTACGTATCAACAGCAGTTCTTTGACGTTACAGCCAGTGCTGTATAAGTGACATCCTGCCTCAAAATTTCCCAACTGTCTTGAGACTGCGCTCTGTTGTCTAGTGCTTCAGAAATGGTTGCAACACCTGTAGCAACAAGCAAGCTTTTGAAGTTGTTCTATATTACCTCAGAGGCTGAGATTTTTTTGTAATCCCAAGTTTTTGAACTTTTTTTTTGGATTAGCAATCCAAAAAATATTGAAGTTTGATGTGTTGCAGCAACCACATATGTTGATAGCAGTAGATAGTTTGGGAGTAACTTTATTGAACTCAACTACAAGTGAAAGCAGTCTTCTGAAAGCAGAGTGGAGTTTGACATCTCAGTCTACAAGGTATCGAGATATATACCTTATAGAAAAAATATCTTCTTCTGAAGCCTAGCTTGACACAACACAAGCATAGGCAACTGACCAGGCAAGATGCCTGAATTTACACCATTAATATATACAGTGTCCTAAAAATCCTCCTGCATGCATCCATATGTAGTTTTTATAGTTATTTAAATTATTTAGATCTAACCTTAAGTTTCTAAAAACAGAAATGAGATTTCCACAGTGTCATTAGTTGAGTTTTAAGATTTAAAGTAAACCATATACTATTTTAGTTTTTTAATATTTAAAACCTCAGAATTTCACTCTGAAAGAATTATGGGATAAAACTACTACCTTACTTTTTTAAAAAGAAACATACCATCAAAAATAATGACTTGACATTTAAAGAAGCTCCCTTCTTTAACCTTTTTGGTGAGTCTGAAAAGCTTGTATCTTGGCTATTGCTTGTAAACCTTCAGGTTATTTCTCTCAGTTGGGAGCCTTTCTGTGTATGTGTGAGAAAAAAATCTTTTTAGCAGATGCCTGATTAGTGTTTTTGAACCATACAGCCAAAGCTGTACAGAATTTATCTTCTATTTTTCACTGTTGCTGTTATTTTTGTCTCATAATTAACTCTGAATTAGCCAGTGAGTCTGGAATCTGATACTGTTTCTTTGTGTGACAAGAAGTATGCCTTATGATTATTAAAGATAATCCCTTTAATTTTTGCCCACCAGGACTTGTGTCTCAACACTGCCTTCTTCAGAACTGGGCTATTGAAGATAAACATCTTCCCAACAAAAAAGGACATCTTGTCCTTTTTTTTTTAAATACTGCACTTTATCCTTTTTGCCCATCTTAGACATCCAATTGAGCGTGTAACTACGAGCAAATCCTGAAGGGCAAAATGTCACAGGCAGCCGGAATCAGCAGTCTTTTTTTTCACTGGGCTTCCTGCCTCAATGTATCCCACACAATGCTTTCTTTATCTTTTATTTTCTGCACCAATAAGCAACAAATAAGACAAACTGAGGGCAGTGGGGCAGTCATGTTCTTTCCTCTTGTCTCAATCTGTAGGCTGCTGATAAGCAAAAGCCTGGCAGCAAGGCAGAGGAGTAACAGTTTAATTTAACCTCCTTCTGCATTCCTCCCTCCTTTTCCCTTCTGCTCTCCAACCTCGGGGAGAACGGTGAGAAAAAGTGTCTCTCTGATGATCACTTGTTAGTTTATATTTGATGTGCAAACTTTGGCAGGATTCAGAAGAGGAAAACTTCTCTAACCATGGCATTCTAACCATGCCATCATGGTTAGAATGCCATGATGGCATGGTTAGAATGCCATCATGTTAGAATGATGGCATTCTAACAAGGATATGTAAGATTTCAGTGGACAATATATACACAAGGTTAAATTTAAATACTATTTTAAATTAACATATAAATTAGTATTCACTGTGAGTTTGAAGCCAATCTAGCCTCTACACATAACATATTTTATAAGTTTAGTATTTTACAATTGGTATGGAAAACATTGTGATGTTGCATCGTAAATTGTGTTCATGCAAGAAAACAGAAGGGACTCATCTGCTTTGGGGATTTTTCTGCATTAATGAACCTAAAATTCATAATCAAATTAATTAGCTATATTTCCCCTGTTACATTAGTTTTGTTAGTTTGCTGCTTTGGAGCAAAACGGTTGTGTTAACACAATATAAAGGTGGAAATACATCAACAATGTCCTTAGAGAAGCAACTGTTAAAGCCTATAGTTCCTGGAAGGGCTATAAAAGTATTTCAATCTGGATAGACTCAAACAGAGAAAAGTAGCAATTAGAAGCTTTTAATGTACGAGTTCTTTGACGGTCGAACCCGGCAGAAGACTTGTGAGCTGAGGCTCGTCAAGGACAGATGATAAGTCCGGCGAAGCTCAGGAAAGTCTTCCTCCCGGTCCGAAAACTGGTGATGGAGCGAAGCCTTGTGACGAAGGAGCGAAGAGTGGGCCTGGAGGATGTCCGTCGGACTAAAGGTGGAGATGGGGAAGAGGCGGGACGAAGCACGGCTGACGAGCAGGCAGACCCACGATGGCTAGACCTCTTGAAGGGACCAGCTAACGATGATTGGCTGGGGATGCGCAAGGCGCCGGTCCTGGTTGGCGGGGGCATGGAGTGAGTGATGTGGATCAGCTGTGTTCTGTCTCCCAGCTTGAATTTACGCCTAGGCTCCATTTCAATCTGGATAGACTCACACTGAGAAATAGACTCACACTGAGAAAAGTAACAGAAGATTTTAATGTACGAGTTCTTTGGCGCTCGAACCCGGCGGAAGACTTGTGAGCTGAGGATCGCTGAGGGCAGATGATCGGTCCGGCGAAGCTCAGGAAAGTCTTCCCCCCCAAAAGAGGGTGCCAGGTCGAGAACTAGCTGGCCTGCAGTCAGATGGACTTTTTAGGCGCGCTATGATGACAGGGCCTGCAGTCTGCTAGACTGTTAGGCACAAGCCACGTTGGCAGGGTCCTGCAGTCTGATAGACTTGTTAGGCGTGAGTGTCGGCAGGGACTTGCAGACAGATGTGACTTGATGAGCACGGATGTGTTATGTGTTGCAGAGAATGGAGCGGCTGCTGCTAAGCTGAAGGCTGAGGACCGCTGGTCCGACCAGTTCCCCTGCGGACATAGAACGTTGAGCTTCGAGCACAGTTGAAAGATCTGGTCTGATGTAGGAAGAAAAGGCAGAAGAAGGCCAGCAGCCGAGCTGAAGGAGGGAAGCTATGGGAACGCCTTAGACTGGGGCAGAATTTGCAGCGCCTATTCTAAAGGAATTGCCTGAATATGGGTTAGGGGAAAGCACGCAAGCTGCTAGAATTAATCTGGGGTGGCGGCTGAACCAGTCCGCGGTCATGGAGGAGCCTTTACGAGTGAAAAACAGGGGTTAGGATTTGTGACGGAGTTGATGCCTTTTGCGCACGAATTTGAACATCGTACAAAAGGGGCAGAACGGACCATCTGTGCATGCGATGGAAATGGGAGGCTGTGGTAGACAGGAAAAATGTAAGATCGGAGAATGACAAATCTCTTGATGGATTGAAGACTTTAGATGTAGAGGTGAGCTCGCTCAGTCTGAGAAATCCATAGAAAGCTCGGAGGAATGCGCATGAGAGGAGCGATTTAACTAAGGGGAGAAGGTCCCAGATCGAAGCGCTGTGATGAGATTCCTGAGTAGAGGGAGTGTGAAAGGTTTTCGGCCATCGGGATTAGTGGAGGAATGCCTAGAGATCCCTTTGAGAAGAAGTTTAACGGCTGGGTTCAAGAAGAGACTGGGTCCTGTGCTTGGTTGCTGAAGTTTTTGCATGGAAAGTGATTCCTGCGAGCAGACTGTGGATGTAGGAAAGTTTGAATCGACAATGGTCAAACAGTGAGCGATAAAGGCGAAGACGGTGGATATAGTGACGGGGTATGGGAGAGAATTAAAAGCGGTACGGAACTTGGTGTAGGCTTGCCAGGCGAACGTATACGAGGACGGTGGAGAGGAGCGAGACCTGACTTGATGTAACAATGCGCTGCACCCAGGAGGGCTATTAGGGCAGCTACGTTGGCGGGGGCCTGAAAGGCACGTGCCGCGTCGTTGGCGGGGGCCTGAAAGGCACGTGCCGCGTCGTTGGCGGGGGCCTGAAAGGCACGTGCCACGTGATGTGCTGTGAAGATGAGATGGCTGCGCTGAGCTTAAGGCCGAGGACCGCTGGTCCGGCTGGATCTCCTAGGTAAAGATAGATGTTAAAGATGGGCATTGCTCCATCACCAGACATTTGAAGAGATTCTCACCTGCAGATATGGAACGTTAAGCTTCTAGCACACTGAAAGATCTGAACTGATGTATGTTGAGGAGGCTGAGGATGACCAGCGGCCGAGCTGGAAAATAGAAGCTGTAGGGACGCTTTGGACAGCGGCGATGCCGGACCGTCTGAGTGAGCAATGGAGATAGTGCTGCACCTTTCATCTGGTGAGCTTAATAAAGAGGTTATCTCTGATGAACTGAACATTAAATGCAGAAGTAAACTATCTAGGTCTAAGAAACTATAGCAGGCTAGGAGGAAGCACTTGAAATCACATGCTCTGATTTCAGGCACGAAAGCACTGAATCTAAGCGGTGTGCTGAGGTTCTTAAGAAATTGCAGTGTGATAGTCCTGGCTATCAGGATTAGAGGAGCCAAGCTTGAAGACCCTTTAGGTGTTTCCACAGATTGGATTCAAGGAGAGGCTAGATGATGTGCTAGGTTGCTGAAGCGTTACGTGAAAATAATTCCTATTAGGGCAGCTACATTGGCGGGGGCCTGAAAGGAACGTGCCGCGTCGTGAAGTTTGCTTCATCTGTGAGCAAACTGCAGATGAAGAAAGGTTTGAGCCGACGATCAAACAGTGAATAATGAAGGCGAGAACACTGGCGGAGTAAAATGGGAGAATTGATAGCGGAGCAGAATTTTGTGAAGGTTTGCCAGGCGAATGTGTACAAAGAGAGACTAGATGGGGTGAGACTCGATTTGATGAATTAATGTGGTGAACACGGGAAGGAATGAGGAGAGTCATTTAATTGAGCATCGGTTCTTAGAAGGATGGGATAGACTCGGGGTGAGTGTCGGCAGCGGGACAGGTGGCGAAGGACCTGACTTCTTTAATATGCTGAGCGAGTTCTACAAGAAAAGCAGAAGAGGAAATAATGAAAGGTATGATTCTTGATCGCTATAAACCGTTATTTGTACTGGACGCTTCATAGAATGCGGCACGCCTGGATAATAGGAACCATCGCCTGACCTGTAAAAACCCCCCAAAATGAAAGTTCAGAAGATGTGGAAAGAGGGGCAGAATAAGACAGGATTCCTGCTGAAGTGGGAAAATTAGAGTGCGACGGGAGACCATGAGTCGATATTGCGCTGGTGTTCTGATGGAATGCCAGATGAAAGATCGTCATGTGTCCGGCTCCAACGGATGGTTGCAACTGACTGACAGGGATTACCGAGAGCGTTTCTAAGAACTCTGCCACATGATGGGGAAGATAAATCTTCGTAAGCTGTGACGCCGGCGACTTGGTGGATGCGGTCGCACTATCAGGAAACGGGAGGCTTTTTTTTTTTTTTTTTTTGAGTGAGCTTGTGGTTGGCTGCGACTAGCCCCAGCAGTAAATGTGCATGGAAATCGCAAACTAGCATGAGTGACCATTGAGTTGTCAGGAAAAGAATTGGCCGGTTTAGCTTTAAGCGTGTGCCGAACTGACAGCATGTGCAATGACGTGGACCCCGCGTGTCGGTGTCCTCACTGCGTGAGACTGAGAATCGGAACAGACAACTAGAAAAGGAAGCTGTCAGGGCGAGCGGCATGTGAACCATGAACGACCTGAAGAGAGGACGCTGGTGAAGGCCGAATCGCTGGAAGGTGAAGCTGACTGAGATAACAGAGGTTGACATGGGGACTGGAAAATATGTGGATGAGGGACGGTCTGCTGGCTGCTGTGAGGCTGTAGGATTAGAGAGAGCCTGCGAGTGGCTTTGATGATCAGAACTACTCTGCCACGTTCTGGGACAAGATCCGAGAAAAGTGCCTCATTGGCCCAACTGAGGTGGGCTGAGTACCGTCCACCCCACTTAGAGGCGAGGAGCTGTCGGACACACCGCTAATTGATGGGCAGGCTGCTGCAAGGACAGAGCGTGGGAGTGACCGCGACTCCCGCTGCATGTCGGCTGCCTGAGAGGCTTGAGTTCCTGGTCTGCTCATCTGAGAGAGTCGAGCCAACTGCATCAGTGGCTGGGATCGCGGTTGGGTACCGTGTGCCGATTTTGTGCCGACAAGTGGAGTGCGTAGAAACTGATTTTCTGCCGAAACTGACTCCTGCAGATAAACGTGTACGGGTCACGGCCGAGTAGGTAGAATAGAAACACGGGGAGAGATCAAAATGCAGATCCTGACTCTCTTGGAAAACGTAAATCGCCTGTGCGCTGCTCTCTGGTGGCTAACATGTGCAGCACCTGAGACCAACTACCTGCACATGTTTAAATGTGAAAACCGGTAGAATTACACCAGCGAACCACAATACTTAAATAGCGTTACCCCTGAAATAAAAAAGAAACAACAGTGAAACAGTACGCTTATCCAACCAAATTTACCACCCTGGAATGTCTATGAACTTTAAAAGGATCCGCTCTATTGGTCACATAACGCTGAAGGAAACTGGAGCTGTGATGAACGGCGGGTGATGAAGGACAGGGTGTGCCGAGAAGCGAACTGGGGCTCCTGACGGAATGGAGCGATCGAAGCAATAGATGGAGGAGAGGGCTACGTGGCCCGGCGAGGAATGCCAGAATGGAGCTGAAGAAAGGGCGTCCGCTACTGAAAAGGCGGAGCAGGTGAGACTTTGATGGGCTTAAAACCGGCTCTGCGAACAGCACCAGATGTTCCAATTGCGACCCTGAGATGCCAAGTCTGACCGGCACCGGGGACTGACGCTAAATAAATGTGAGTTAAGGTATGCGCTGACAGTGAAGTTGTGCCAACGGCAGATTAACGAGTCAGGAGTGGGTACGTCTTACCTGGACAACGCCCTCGATGGGCGGGGGAGGTTACAGGATGATGAGGCTGAAGAGCCAGCTGGGAGCCGAGATACACGGAAGTGAGCGTAGTGGTCTGGAGGCGGCGTTCTCCCGGAGGCGAACAGGGAGAGACGATCTGGACAATGGAGCGAGTCCGTGATGAGACGAGCAGAAAGAGCCTGAAGGGACCACGGCACGTGGGGACGACCTGCGCATGGCTGCGGGAACAGCGCCAGTGCGCCGCAGCAACTGAACGATGGTGAGCCGGAGCGGGGAACCAGGCGGATAACAGAATACGTCCACAACATGAAGGAGGGGAGATATACTGCTTTGCCGCCGCCGATGGAGGCCGAAGGAAGGCGTGGTGCGGTAGTTGGATAGGTGGGGAGCAGCTGAAAGGCAACAGGAGCGCAGCCGGCAGCCGAGGGATATTTGCTGGATCAGATCAGTAAAAGAAGGGAAGGACAATCAGGTGCTTGCGGACCGAGGACAGAAGGGAGGCTGCTGGGACTTGCTGGCCGAACGTCAAAAAGGTAAAAAGCGCACACGTCGTACGAAGCACGGCTGACGAGCAGGCAGACCCCGGTGGCTAGACCTCTTGAAGGGACCGGCTAACGATGATTGACTGGGGTGGCGCAAGGCGCCAGTCCTGGTTGGCTGCGGCGGGGGCGTTGAGTGACTGATGTGGATCAGCTGTGGTGTTATTCTTCTTCTTCTTCTTGTTGGCAACAAACTTCTAGTAGCATTACCGCCACTTACTGGTATGGAGTGTGGTTCATATTGGTAATATACTCTCTCTCTCTCTCTCTGTCTATATATATATATATATTTATATATATATATATCCTATATATATGGATAAGTCATCAGTCTTTCACTCGGAAGACCTGGGTTCGAATCCAGGCCGAAACCGGCAAAAATTGCGCTATCCCGTCTGGGTCCTTAGGCAAGACCCTTTGAGCTACTGCCTACCTCAGACCATGAGAGACATTGACAAGCAAGGAAACATGCCGGCTCAGACGTCGCCCGGCCAAACAAGGTCTGCGTCAGGTGTTGGGGAACCAGAGCACCTTGACGATAAATGGGCTACTGGAACAAGACAGAAATGGGCGAGAGGTGAAAACTTGGAATGCTACTGTTGGAATGCTACTACTCAAGTAGCCCTAATCGGAGAGGCTATATGCAAAGACTGAGGGACCAATGGTTACTTCGACATCCCCAGTCTACACTAAGTGCTAAACAACTAGTAGCTCAGTGTTCCAACATCCGCAAACGGCAATTGCTGTCACAACTTGAGATTGACAAGGTACAACACAAATGCTACGGCAAAGAGGAGGAACCTGGATGTCAGGATGGGCGGGGCTCAACATCGAGTCCCCGCCCAGAGAGGGAGTATGCAGCCACAATGAAGGAATCGGAGCTGAATAAAGCTGCAGCTGACCTGAGAGATAGGATCATGGCACGAATGACAACCAGACCTCCTCGGCGCCAATTACAACGGCTGATGAAGTACCATCAGAAAGCCTCATTGAAGATGTGAATGCAGCATTGAGAACGATCCCTAGCAACACCATAACGGAAACCAATTAGCTGATTTACAACTCAGCATCAGTGATCCTTGAGCTGCTTGGCTATAAGAGCAACCATGAGAGACAGTACCCACCATGGAAAAGACGGCTAGAGACTAAAATCAAGGTGACAAGGAGGGAAGTGAGCCAACTATCAGAGCTCCATAGGGGTGCAATGAAAGGACCAGTACCCAGGAAGTACAGCCAGATGCCCATACCTGAAGCACTCGAAACTGCCAAACAGAGGATCCAAGCCTTGGCCAGTCGCCTAAAGAGATACATAAGGGAGAATGAAGCCAGAAGGATAAACCGGCTCTTCTCCACCCAACCAGCTAAAGTGTACTCTCAATGGCAGGGTAATAATAACAACAGAGCAGACCCACCAAGGCTGGAGACTGAACAATACTGGAAAGGCATATGGGAAAGGGAGGCGTCCCACAACAGCAATGCACAGTGGCTGATCTCTCTACGAGACGACCATAGCAACCTCCCTGAGCCACGGTAACCATCACTGTGCCAGATGTCCAAGAAAGAGTCTCAGGTATGAAAAACTGGACAGCACCAGGGCCTAACATGATCCATGCCTACTGGCTGAAGAAGCTCACTGCCCTCCATGAGCAACTGGCAGCCCAAATGAACCAGCTGCTACAAAATGGGACTCACCCTGAATGGTTAACTGAAGGGCGCACAATCCTGATCCAGAAGGACCCATCAAAGGGCTCAGTCCCACCCAACTACCGACCAATAACCTGTCTCTCCACAACCTGGAAGCTCATGTCAGGCATCATAGCGGCTAAGATAAGCAGACACATGGATAAATACATGAGCACGGCACAGAAGGGCATTGGCGTAAACAGCAAAGGAGCCAAACACCAACTCCTTGTAGACCACACAGTTGCCCAAGACTGCAAAACCTGACACACCAACCTGTGCATGGCTTGGATAGATTACAAGAAAGCCTATGACTCAATGCCACACACTTGGATCATTGAATGCTTAGAGATGTACAACATCAACAGGACCCTGAGAGCCTTCATTGCAAACTCGATGGGGCTGTGGAAAACCACCCTTGAAGCCAACTGCAAACCACTTGCACAAGTGTCCATCAAATGTGGCATATACCAAGGAGATGCTCTGTCCTTGCTGCTGTTCTGCATAGGCCTGAACCCCCTCAGCCAAATCATCAACAAGACTGTCTACGGATACCGACTAAAGAATGGAGCAAACATCAGTCACCTCCTCTACATGGATGACATCAAGCTGTACGCCAAGAGTGAGCGAGACATCGACTCGCTGATCCACACCACCAGGATCTACAGCACAGACATTGGGATGTCATTCGGACTAGAGAAGTGTGGTCGGATGGTCACAAAGAGAAGGAAGGTCATTCGCACGGAAGGGGTCTCACTCCCAGAAGGAACAATAGCAGACATAGAGGACAGTTACAAGTACCTGGGAATACCACAAGCAAATGGCAACCTTGATGAGGTCACAAGGAAAACAGCCACAGCCAAATACCTCCAACGAATAAGGCAAGTCCTGAGAAGCCAGCTCAATGGCAAGAACAAGATCCAGGCAATAAACAGCTATGCCTTGCCAGTAATCACATACCCTGCAGGAATAATTAGCTGGCCAAAGGAGGAGATACAGGCCACAGATGTTAAGACACGAAAATTACTAACAATGCATGGAGGGTTCCACCCCAAATCCAGCACCCTGAGACTGTACACGAGCCGCAAGGAAGGAGGCAGAGGACTAGTGAGTGTGAGAACCACTATCCAGGACGAAACATCCAAGATCCATAGATACATCAGGGACAAAGCCTCATCAGACAATGTGCTCAGTGAATGTCTCAGACAATGGGGAACAGAAGTTGAGGTGCTGGAGGTACCATCATGGGAGGACAAACCCCTACATGGGATGTACCACCGGCAAATAACTGAAGTGGCTGATATCAGAAAGTCCTACCAATGGCTGGAAAAAGCTGGACTCAAGGACAGCACAGAGGCCCTCATCCTGGCCGCCCAGGAACAGGCCATAAACACCAGAGCAATAGAGGCCCAGATCTACCACACCAGACAAGACCCAAGGTGTAGGTTGTGCAAGGAGGCCCCTGAGACAGTCCAACACATAACAACAGGGTGCAAGATACTGCCAGGGAAAGAGTACATGGAACGACATAACCAAGTGGCAGGCATAGTGTACAGAAACATCTGTGCAGAATATGGACTGGAAGCCCCGAGATCAAAGTGGGAAACACCCCCAAAGGTGGTGGAGAATGGCCGAGCTAAGATCCTGTGGGACTTCCAGATCCAGACAGACAAAATGGTAAGGTCGAACCAACCGGACATTGTCGTAGTGGATAAACAACAGAGGAAAGCCGTCGTGGTGGATGTAGCAATACCGAGTGACTGCAACATCAGGAAAAAGGAGCAGGAGAAACTGGAGAAATACCAGGGCCTCAGGGAGGAACTGGAGAGGGCCTGGAAGGTGAAGACCACAGTGGTGCCTGTGGTCATTGGGGCCCTTGGGGCAGTCACCCCCAAACTGGAGCAGTGGCTACAACAGATCCCAGGAACAACATCAGACATCTCAGTCCAGAAATGTGCAGTTCTAGGCACAGCAAAGATACTGTGCAGAACCCTCAAGCTCCCAGGCCTCTGGTAGAGGACCCGAGCTCAGAGGATAGGAACCACCCGCGGTGGGTGAGAAGGGAATTTTTATATATATATATATATATATATATATATATATATATATATATATATACATACATACAAAATAAGTATATCCTATCTATACCTATATATCTATATACACACACACACATACATATTTATATTCTACCCATCTATATCATACCCACATCGACCAACATACCTACTGTAGTCATAATCTATTAAATAACTTAGTTTTCTTTAAAAATTGAATAACTATTTGTATTTGTTTACTCTCCAAATTCTTCCTCAAAATATCTACTAAATTATTTTTTTCCTTAATACTTTCAAACTCTTTCCTCATATAACTTCTCTCTCTTTCATATTTATGACATTCTAAAATAACATGTTCTATTGTTTCATCTTTACCACAATACTCACATTTACCAGTAGCATGCTCTTGAATTCTAAAAAGTGTATAGTTAAGTCCTGTATGCCCAAATCTTATCCTAGTTATCACTCTTTCCTCCTTTCTATCGCTTCTTCCCTTTCTTCTTCTCCTACCTTCTTCTGAATTTTATAAAACCATCTTCCTGTTATTCCTTCATCCCACCTTTTTTGCCATTTTTCCATCAGTTTTACCTTAACCATACTCTTCCCTTCAGCTTTACTTGTTTTAACTATGATGCTAATGGAATTTTGAATTGTCCTCTTTGCTATTTTATCTGCCCTCTCATTTCCTGTCACTCCAATATGTGACAGGAAACCCATACAAAGATAACTATCAAACCCATATTCTGTATTCTAAATAATGTATAAAATATTTCTAATAAAATGTCCATCCTACGATCCGATTGATTATTTTTTCAACTTAATAATGCAGAGCTTGAATCTGAACAAATTATCGTTTTTAATGGTTTTATCTCTTCTACCCATTGTAAAGCTAATAATATTGCCATCATTTCTCCTGTGTACACTGATAATCCATCTGTAATTCGTTTTCCCACTTTTATATTGAATCCTGGCACTACAAAAGCTATTCCTACTTTTTCAGTTATTTTTGATGCATCTGTATAAATTTGAATATAATGATAATAATTGTTTAAATGTACCTGTACTGAATAACTATCAATGATGAAAGATTTATCTTGTTTCTTTTCCATTATTGTCATATCTACTATTGCTTCTGGTAGGATCCATGGTGCTGATCAGCTGTGTTCCGTCTCCCAGCTTGAATTTACGCCTAGGCTCCATTTCTATACAATCTAAACTCCATTCTACAGTAATAAGTTATTCACAGACAGGAAACATTTCATTCTAATCTTCCCAGGAGTGGATGTACTAGAAAATTCACCTCAAAGTCAAAATGTGTCGTGCAAAGAGAAAATATGTAGTTACTTCCTAGCAAGTAAATGTTAATTTTCATGAAAAAGGGCTGAACAATCAGACTTGATTGGCAGGATTCAATGAGAAAACCTCTTTATAAAGAAACATGGCAGTTAGACTGAGGTTTGCATATATTCATTTGCATGAACCATAAAACTTGCAAAACAATGTCCTTTGAAATGTTAAGAAGTTTTAGGTCAAAATGCACTGTTCCATGTTTTGAGTAAACTAAACACGTTAACTCTATCATAGAGTGGCACAGTAGATGAAGAGTCACTTGTCACTCATTAAAGGCTGTTAATCAAACTTAATGAAGTAAATCAAGAGTGCTCTAGTAAACTGTTGGTTTATAGATTTGTGTGGATTTAAGCTTTTACATTTATTCATTATTTTTGACTAAAGCAGACTTTGTTGTTGAATTTTGCATACAAAACATTATGTTGCTGTTTGAAAATATTTTGAAATAATTAAACGGGCAGGATTATATGGTTTTCACTTTTACAGCAAAATAAAGGACCTATGTTCCCTTCAGTTGTTATAAAATGCTGCATATATTAAACACAACAAAATAAATTTGACATTAAAATTTGACACCTTAAAATTAGTCCTACATCTCTTTAAGACTGCAATTCCTTGGAGTTAAAAGAAATCTCACCCTTGAACCAGCATTGCACTGAGAGGCAGTTCATAATTAGCTGATGCACAGTTTCACCAGGTGTTTGCTAATTGCTGCTGGCTAATCTGAAGGATCTGAGTTGGGAAGTGGGGAGGGGAGGGGACTTCTGTGAGGTGGAAGCTCAGAAGCTTGGAAACAGCAACTCTGAGGAGGAGCTTCATCTCGAAGCCAGGGCTGGGCTCTCCCAGGCATTTTGTACAGCTGATTGGTTGGTACGGGAAATTTAAGGATTTTTCAAACATGCATTAAAGAATCAAAGCAACACTCCAAGTATGTTTATGAGGGAATAACATTCTAATATGATGTAAAGCTCAAAAATGAAAATTTTGCATAATACAGCACCTTTAAAAATACTCTAAACTGCTTTACCTCACAATATTGTGACATTTTAAGTTGTGTGGACATTCTTTATATCCACTGAAGTCATGACTGCTTTTGGTAATGGCAGACATGGAGCCTGAAGTAAACTTAATCATTGACTATGCATTTATCCTGTATTTTATTTTAATGACAAGTATAGATTATAGATTCACACACTGTCTTAAGCTGCCACTAAAATGAACACCTACACAAGATCAGTAAGCTCCTTTTAAATGAACATGCCATTTATTATGAGGTATGTACTCTGCATGCCAGTTTAGATCCAACTGACGTTCCTTGTTTGCATGTGTGACATTACTCCAGATGAATATATCAGAACAACTCAACTTCCTGAGAAATGACTGTAGTAAAAGCAATGAAGAACTATGTACTCAAAGGACATGCCATTTATTTTCCTATCAGCTGGCTGATGAATGTCCAACCACTCATCAATCAAACCAAAACTGAAAAATAAGGCAGCTCCTTATTTTTTTACAAAATGTTCCATGGTGGGCTCCTAATTTGCAGCAGAAAAGAGGTTTATGGAGTAGCATCAACAAAAGTGAGTCTGTTTCAGCACAAGGTCACACTTGGGTTAAAGCTCCATTGAAAACTGATAACGTGTCACTTTCCCTCTCCATCTCTGCCTGCCTTTGCTGATTCCATTCATTTCCCTCCTATTCAGTCCATCTCCATTCAGTTCTGCCTGATTTGCAAGCATGAATGCCATGTTGTGTTACTCTGCCAAAGAGGCTGACTTCATTTAGCTGCTTTGCCAGTATGCTGTTTATTATTGCAGCAACAGATTCATTAAGGCTTTGGTTTTCTCTGCCTGCTTTTTTATGCTGTTCCACCTTCAGTGCAAACCTCATGATCTTCATTAACAACAGCACTAAACAACAAATTCAAGTTAGCTATACTCTCTAATAGTCTAGTATTTTTATGAGGAAAACATTGTTTATCATGATTTTTCTGTTGTAATCCTCCATAATCTGAGCTAGAAGGAGCTAGAGGGGTGAAGCTTCACATATTTGTATTGCACAAATTGTTGCAATCTACCCAAATAGAAAAACACCAACAGGTGAGCACATTAACCAAATATTTTCTGTTTTGATTTATTAAATAGTCAAAATATGACACCAATCTGTCACTTTAACAGAATACACACACTTGACCACTTGGTCAAGTGTGTGTGACCAAGTGGCACAGACATCCACACACTTTGAATTTTATGGAGAGAACATTTTGAAGGTCACTAAATCAATATCAGAAATCAATATCAGAATGATACCCTGATGGGTATCATTCTGATATTGATTTCTGATATTGGACACTATCTGAGGGCTAATGGTGGCGGTTTAAAGAATTAAGGACAAGAGGCTTTGGAGCACGTCTAGCACAGTTGAACCACTGCTGTGAAATTATTCTCCCACTGAGGGGAGATCCAAATCTTGATAGTTTTCTGAAAAAGTAATCACACACGATTCTTTTTTTAATCAAAGGAAATTGACCTTTTAAAATATTATTTTCTGATGTATTTAGAGCAAATCACGACCAAATGGATCTCAAGTCGTAGTTATTATCTCAGATGGAGTGATTGCATAGCTCAAAGGAGAATAAGACCATTTTGCCTAGTAGAAAATTTTCAAAAGGGAACATACTACAAGAATGTGCAACAAAGTAAAGAGACTCTTGCTTTCTTTAAGTATGCAGATATGAAGGAAAGGTGGTTGAGATTGGTAAAAGAGAAGAAGATGGGCTTCCCTCTTCATTTAAGATACTATCAGCCCAAGCTTCATGAGATTAATTACTGTCTTTTCTTCCGCAGGAAAAGAAAAAGAGGACTTATGTCACTGCTTTACTAACAAGCTTTGGCAGAATCAACACTCAGACAATGACTAAGACTGTTGACATCTGTGGTAAGAAAAAAGGGAGATCTTAAGTAAGAAAACAGTTTCTTATGTTGTTTTTACTTCAATGTGTCTTCTGCACAAAATATCAGCTGATTCCGTGGATTAATTAAAAAAAAAAACAATCTCTTCCAACATTTCTTTGCTTGCTCCTGCACAACCAACAAGGATGCAGCAAATGGTTTGAGGATGGTAAGTCAAAAACTAGACACTTGTCTTTTCCAGCAGCTATTTCACAGTGCATAGAGCGGTAAAACCAGTAGACCTAACATGCTGGCGCTCAGCTTGGGCTGCTAGGTGACCGGCTGGGTTTTGCTGGGGTTGCTACGTAACGGGCTGGGCTCGGCTGGGATTGCTAGGTGAGGAGCAGTGCCTGCTGATTTATGGCATTACATTCTGGAAGTTTTTAAAACAGATCATTTTCCAGACACCAAAAACATTGGTATTTGTTTAAGTGGTTGGCCTGTTTTCAGAAGCAGTAGAGATTCAAAAGGAAATACAAAGCTGTGCAAAATAATTTGCATGATACAAAACAAGTCTTTTAAGGCTGGAGTCTTTCCTACTTTCTTTATAGGTGGCCACTGTGTTATGCATTAGAGACTACATTAGTGATTACTATCAGGATAGCCTCATTCTTAGGTGACTTAACATACGCTGATACTTTTCTTACAATAAATGCAAAATCTAAGGTATTAAAGTTAAGTGTTGTCTGGCAATGCTTCTAAACAAGACCTGTTCAGTTAAGTCTTTATATTACTTACCGGAAAAACATTCTTAAATCTTTAATTTGTTAAGTTGAAAATAATCAGACATTAAACGAAGCATGGTGGAGTGCAATTAGCTCATGTCTTTATGAGTCTAACAGAACATTTTAACTGCTGATTGGAATGAGTTGTTAATGCAAACACAAAAGGAATAAAAGATTATTTGATGTCTTAGTCTAGTAGAGATAAAAATCAGGAGGGTGTCATGATTTACTATGGACCCCTCCTATAGCCTCTCAAAATACTGCTTGTTTAAAGCCTCATCCAGCTCCAAACAAAGCAATATTAGATAGGATGGGATTAACAAATTTTCCTCCAATCTGTCACTTGTTTTTTCATGTGTATTCACTGCTTTCCTCTAACATGGAAATTGGGAAAATCAAAGTAATCTTGTTTTTTTTTTTTCTCAAAGTATGTGGTTATTACGACAATTATCTTGAGTGAATTCACAGAGAAAACAATAGAGTAGATGGTTCCATACAACTTTTCTGTCCTGATGTTTATACAGAACTATAGATTCATTTTGTCTAATCTAAGCCAAATCACAAACTCAGCTCCTAAACAATCTTGTCACAAAGAGCCTGGCACTCAAAAGGGATGAAGGCATAAGCAAGGAAGGAGTATGTGCACACCGTTTTCCTGTCTGTGCAGATAAGAAAACAGAAAAACAATGTCCAGAACTCCTCTGAGAGGTCAGTCGTCCAATAAAAGTTGCTCCACAGATGTGACAAAAGACAGAAACTCATCACAGGTTGGTCAACAACTGGAAGTTCACAGGTCTGAGAAAAACAGCTGACTCAGCATTATTTCTGTGTCTGTCTTTTTGATGGACATGCTTGTCAGAAACAGCCTGAAAAGGAGCAGAAAATGAGGCGCTTTTGTCACTTTTCCTGATTGGTTTACTGCAATAAACTGATAAACAAATAGTGTATTTTATAAATGTTTCCAATGTGCCAGCATGGGTCAGGGGTTTTCCAAATGACCTGAGAAAAACTGGATGAAGTACAAGAAAAAACTGTCAGTATTCCACAAATGTTGAACAAACACATTTTCACAATTGATGTGCTTCCATTAAGAAACACAATTAAAACTACATGTGGACAAGTTTTTTACATGATGTCATTAAAAAGGATGTAATAAATTATCCTCTAACTAGATCCTAGTTAGAGGACCTAGTTAGAGGGTCCTCCATCTCACATCGTCCATATGTGACTTTGCTTCTAGCCAAGAGAAAGGGATTCCCTCTACTTTAGCCCATAATCTCCGTGACAAACAGTAGGACCAAAACATTCTCAAACAGAAACTCATTCCAGCAGCTCATGAACAGCTTGATGGTAAACAGAATTTTCAAGTATGGTGCACTGTGTCACAAGGCAAATGTTACAACTGTGTAGGTCAGAGACCAGAAAATTGATCTTCTCAAACTGTTTTTAGGAAACTCTACAGAGATCTTACCCCCCAATAGACGTTGATGTGGTCAGTGCTCTGATTGGCTAGAAGGGATTAGTATAAATCAAAAACAGCAGTATAAGTTGATATCAATCAAATCAGCAAGAATTACAAACGTATGGTAAAAGGATTAATTCTTCAGAGATTCTGCATAATTTAAAAGACTTCATTATAAAATTCTAATATTTCATGTTTGGGATGACCTGTGACAAAAAAAAAAACCCTGACAAGCTCTTTTGGTATTATTCAGATTATATTGTACTGTAAATATCTCTACAATGTTTGCCTTGGTTTGCCTGTTACAGAAACAGCAGGTGATGGCCTTTGTGTTGTTGTTGTTTAGTGTTGTAACTGATGCAGGTTTGTCCATAAAGCTTTTATCAGTAGTGTTCTTCGCATGAGAGTAAATCTCTTGTGGTCATCAGTCGCTCCCCACCATCACTTCCCATCAGCTCCCTAAACAAATTGGTGCATTAAATTCTTCTGCTGTGTTGCCCCTTCAAGTCTGTTTGCAGCTTCTCCAACCATTCATTTGGTAATTGAATGTAACTGAATAAATTAATGCATCATAGTGTAAAAATCTGCAGATGAAAAAACTTGTTAAAATTACAACTGTTGGTTGTGCCGCTGATTCAACAAGCAGCAGAATCAGTGGTACATTTAGGGTACTGATGTATCTCCCAAACAGCTGGTACTTGGATACAATACAAAAGAGAGAAATCCCTCTGAAGCATTTTTTTTTTAATTTACTGTCCTGATCAGTAAATAAAATCCAGTTTTTATCCAGTTTGTCTGCAAAAATTTTATAATGTAATTAGATATATTGAGCATCACTCTGAGGTCACTGCTTGTCACTAAATAACTATTTTTTTTAACTAAAACTTTGCAACAAATAGCAAAGAAAAAACAGGAGCTAAACATTTTCTGTTTCTGATTCCGAAGAAGATAGACGAGACTAGCTTAGTGTGAACTATTTACTGAAGTAAGTGAAGTGCAGCTCCCTGTGAAACACTTGGATAGATCCAGACATTCTGATTAATCACTGGACTTACAAATACACCTAGAATCACAAAACCATGTATCTCCAATATAAATGAGCATTCATCCTGTTGGGCTCAGCCTATTTAAATCCATGTGAGACGCTTAAAACTATGGACTGTTAATGTCAAAAATGAATTGCAGACTTATGAACATGAGTTAATTTTTTAAATTCTGTGCAGTTTAAATTTTTAGTTGTGAAGATACACAGAGGCAGAATAAGATCCAAAGTCACGTTTTACACTCCTTCCGCTTCTTTAAGCTACTGGCAAAAAATTATTTCCATTTGACAGATTGAACTGTTTCAAAAAAAACTCAATTTTCTGTTTTCCTGTTCTTTGCTTTATTTTTCTCTTTCTCAGACATTCCTTTCTGTCTCTGTGTTTTCTCTGCAGTCCACCGTTGTGTGAAATGTAAAACAGACTGGGCTCTACCTCCTGTAAGACAGACTCTACAGTTGCAGTGGAGCAGCATGGCCACTTCCTTTCAGTGATTTCTGAGGGAGGAAAACAAACATTTCTCTGCGAGCTGCTGCAGCACACTCAGATTTTGTTAGCAGGAATTTTCCTAAGCCCTGATGGGGTGAAAGGGTTGACAGCCAGTGTCACACAGCGCTGGAGCACCGCTCAACCTGAACACAGCAAAATAGATAACACCTGCTTTGCATCAAGCTGGATTTGGTGGTCAACTAAAGCTTTAAAATATAAAACCAACACAATGTTCTCCAATTCTCAGTGGAAAGGTAGAAAATTCCCCTGAGGGCAGATTCAAAAATAATCAAAGTTTTCTTCATATTTTCATCACTGTTTTTCTGAAATAGCCATTCTTTTCCTTTTTTCCTTTCACCAAACTCAGAAGAGAAAGTTCAAATAAAGGAAGATGGGATTTTTAGTCCATGCACACAAACTAAAGGCTCTCTGGAGCTTCCAGTGGTATCCAGGCAAATAAAACAGGTCACAGTTTGCTGATAATGATGCCAACAAAATCCTGCACTGCAGAAACATAAAATCTTACCAAATATTGATCTAATTTCTTGAACAAATATCACAGTAAATGTGGAATGAGACTAAACCAACTCACAAGTAACGTTTGTTGTGTTTTTCTCAATTTTTCTTTTAGTTCTAGAGTGTGTACATGTGAACATTCTCTTTAATGTGCAGATGAAATGTTTGTTACCTTGTGCTTGTGTCTTTTGTGGCAGCCATCTTAGGCTGCTGCTAAAGGAGAGGCCTACCTCAGACCCAGCTCTTTTATAGGAAGTAAGATGATAAAAGCTGGCGTTTGACTGGTTGAAACGTAAAGTAAAAAAAAAAGAATAAAATGACTCCTAAATATTCCATTTGCATACATAAGTTGTTTGTCTGATATTTTATCACTGATAAATAATTGTTAATGTTTACATTATGTATGTAAAAGTCAACTTTGTTTTGTGTAACATGTGTAAAGGTGGACTGCTGGATGTGGCAGTTAGAGGAGAACCAATAAACCAGCTTCGTTTGCTGTACAGTCGTGATGGTGAGATGAAGCTTCATTAAACAATGAGGCTTTCCATCCAATTGTTCAACTCAGGAGCCGATGAATCGTGGTGCTTCATTTGCTCTGCTGTGACATCAATTGGACAAAAATAGGCAATGTGAAAACAGCCTAAAGCCTTACAATGAATAAACAAGTAAATGTTTATTCTGTCTGAAACAATGGCCGGATCAAAAAGAAAACTGGAACCAAATGGAGGAGAGCGTTGTGATTGGCTATAACCAATCTATGGACAAAATGACATTATCCATTTTTTACAAATAACAACTTTAACTGAGTTCGGGGTTCGATGGTTTCTCTGTTTTGAGATGATTCCACCTGCTGCAAAAAATGCTTTGTCTGCGCTCTCTGAGCGTGGATGAAGCAAGAAATGCATCAGCAGGTATATAAATGTTACGATAAAACATTGGTTACTTTCCCAATATTCCAGGTCAATCTATGCTGCCTCATCTTTGCATCCTAAAATGACTTGGCTGAGCTTGGCCGACCTGGTTAGTATCCTTGCCTTTCTGCAGAGCTCAATAATGCCTCAGCCCAGCTTAGGTTTTTTATACATGTAGAGGGGTGAAGAAAACAAGTTATTAGTAAATAAAAACAATAAGTAAGAAATTAGGCACCTCAACGTAACTTGTAAGCCTGAGCAGCTAAGCGCTGCGAAGGCCTATTGTTTTTAATACTGTTTCTTCTTATTATTCTTCCCAAAAGAGGGGGCTTTTTGGGGGCTTTATCATATTCAAAAACTCACCAGACTTTAAAAAACTGTATTTTAAGGTTGTCGCAAAAATTGCAAAAGAAACGGCTCAATGGCGCCACCTAGCAACTTTCAAAAGACCCTCTGCTATGACCTTACTTCATCGTAGAGACATGAAATTTGGTACACTTGTAGAGCTCCCCAAGACGCTCAGAAATTACAATTAACGTATTGTGCAAGTATCAAAGGAAGTCAGCCATTTTGGATTGAAGTTCTGATTTTGACCCTATTTTTGCCGTTTATAGCCTTTGCATTTGATCAAACTCCTCCGAGGGATTTCAATTGATCGGCTTCAAACTTGGTCAGTCTGTTCATAAGGCATGGCCAATCTGAAGTTATTAAAATGGTGAGTTTTTCAGCATGCTGAAGGGGCGATACCAGGGGTCAAAGTTCACCTACACGCCATAAAAAAAGAAACTGTTGTATCTCCTACACAAAAACTTACAGAGGCACCAAACTTTCAGTAATTGATCATCATCGGGTCTCCTACAATACCCAATGATGACATCACTTAGGCCACTCCCCCTGAGAACAGGAGTCTCATGTTTTACTGTAAACGGTCGCTACCTTAACCCTTTGACCTAAACAACATGAAATTGTGTCCAGAGACAGAAGACATGTTGGTGTGTTGTGGATTCCAACCCTGACTGGCTTCGATGGAGCAGGTGGGCATGGCAGCTTGGCAAAGTGGCCTGTAATACCATTGCCATACGTTTGGCTCCAAATTCCACAGTTTCGGGCCAAGCAGCTCAAAACTCACGATGGATCCTTATCCACCTACTGGTGGATAAGGATCCATCGAGGATAAGGATCCATCCAAGTGAGTTTTAGAACCCATAACAAAATTTGGTGGGCGTGGCCTCATTTCTCTATAGCGCCACCTAGAATATTTTAAATGATCAGCCCCAAGCCATGCTTTAACCTACAATTACGAAACTTGGTACACATGTGTATCTTGTCAAGACGTACAAAAAAAGTCTCCTGGAGCCATGGGTCTAAACCCAACAGGAAGACGGCCATTTTGGATCAAAGCAGTGATTTTGTCTTTTTTATAGACATCGTGTCTGCTCGAACTTGTCCTACAGTTTTTCACATGCAGACTTCAGAATCACTTAGCACACTCTTGAGGCATCGAAGTTCAAAAAGATTTCTTGTACATCAAAGCATGTGGGCGTGGCTAAGTGCGAAACTGACTATTCGCCATGAAACATCAAGGTTTAATAACTTACAAATGCAAGGTCACAGCTGCAAAACATTTCATATGTCACACTACAGACCAGTCCGGAACACAATGTCATGTTCAATTGATGACATCAAGCAAACCCCGCCCACTTCTGACAGGAAGTAACCTGTTTTTACTGCTGTATTTCTCACTTTTACTCTGTTATTTATATGTGTTTCACTCCTGTGCAAACTGACTGAAAATGACAAGATGATTAACTCTGTGAATGCTGGTTGCTGACTGAACCGTCTGGGCATGCCAAAATGGCGAACTGCAGTCCATCGCCATGTGCATACAATCATCTCTAATTCACACAAGGATCATCCGACTGGCGCCAAACCAGATATGTATTACCTTTCTTCACCTCTGAAGAGCCCGACAGTATTGAAATGTAATTTGACTCCACTGCGCCTGTTATGACTGACGTCTTTTAATTATGCAAATGAGTGCGTAGGTGCCTGTCTGGTTCCCGGAAGATGACGGAGACGTCCTATTGGTGGCCTCCCGGAGGTGACGGATATAAAAGCTGAAGACGTATACTTCCTGTCATCCATCCTCATCTCATCTCAACCGACCACACTGTTTGTAAAAGCATGTAAAGTCCTGGAGTTTGTAGGAGTGAGCTGCTGTTTATGTTTTATTAGTTTTCTCCTGTTTTCTTAGTTAGGGAGGTATGTTTTTGTCATTTGGTTTCTTTATTTTCAAATAGGTAAGTTGGTTAATATTTAGATAGTTTCCTTTTGTTTGTTTTCGACATTAGCTCACTCTGAAGTCAGATGCTCCTCTTGTTGTAACATCTCAGTCCAAAAAAAATACATCTTTTTTAAAATAAATAACAGTATGAAGTGTTTAACTTTGTGTGTGTTGATCGCTTGAGATCTGAAGAGGATGGATCCTTTGTGTTATGACCTGGCCACCCCTAGACGGGTCGTAACAGCGCCCCATATGTTAAACCATCAGCAATATCTCCTCGCCACCTCAGCCAATCCGCGCCAAAATCTTCTTGTGTCAAAATACGTTGACGCATGACGCCCGGTGGACGGGCGCAGGAACTTTGCGAGTGCATCTGCAGTGGCTGGCGGGCGGCAGTGCTGGAACCCCTGCGGTTGCCAATAGGCCGGAGCGGCGCTTGGCTGTGAGGGCCGCAACACGCCGCTTGCGGCTTAAATTTATTTTGTGTCTTTAATTTCCTGTTGTAATAAGTTCTTTAGCATTATTTCAGTTAGTCCACACGACCGCTAGGGGCACTGTCGCGTTGGTGGCATAGAAAAGATTGAGCACACAAGAATACTGTAGGTTTGGGGTGAGCAGTGAGCATCTCAGGTGGGTTTTAGAGAAGTGGATTTTGACAGCTATTATTTAGCATGTGAAAAATCACAGGAGAGCGGGAGGACCAGTTAGAACACAACTAGGAACCAGGGAGTGGGTACTCGGATCTACACAAGGGGAGGTCGGAGCGAGAGGCGGGAGCTGGGACGTTGGGTGAGAAAGAAAACCGTCCTGTCTGAGTGAGACCTCCAGAGGTTTCTAGAAGATTGATGGTTAAAAAGTTGACATTAGGAACTGAAAGAGAGGACGATGAAGATTAAGATAAAGAAATAGGAATATCTCAGACTTCTGGAAGTCGACGTCGAGGAAATGCTCAAGATGCTATCGAGCATGGATTGGTGGATTGGTGAAAGAACTTTGGACAAAGACTACGTTGGGTAGACACAGCTGTGCTGTGAATGGACCTGAGTGGGGAAATAGTATAGATAACAAGAGTGACGGGAGCAGTGAAATGTCGAGTAGTGAAAGGATGAGTCCAAAAAGAGGAAACTCTTCAACAACGGCAGGTATAGGAAAGAAAGGCAGAGTGGTAAAAAGCTGGGATGAGTCTGAAGATGAAATGGAGGGGGAAATAAGGGCGTTTAAAGTAATTGTTAGAGTTAACGAGGAGAAAGTATTGCAAACAATCAGTCCAGTTAAACTATCCATGATACTGAAGAATCAAGTGGGGGGACATTACTAACACAAAAGTTCTAAGAGATGGAAACTTAATGATAAGTTGTAATACAGAAGAACAAAAAGACAGAGCATGGAGGATGAAAGACGTAGGAAAGTATAAAGTTACAAGCGTGAGTTTGGTACAAGAAGGAAGAAAATGGAGGAAGGGAGTGATTTGGGGGATCCCGATTGAGGTTTCAAATGAGGAAATAAAATAAAATCTCAGAGGAGGAAGAATTAAAGATGTAAGAAGGCTTCAGACCTTTAAAGATGGAGAGAAAAATAACAGTGAAAGTATTCTGATAGAGTTTGATGAAGAAAGGCTTCCAGAGAGAGTCTATTTAGGATATTTGACCTATAATGTAAGAGAGTAAGTCCCACGACTGATCAGACACTTTAAATGTCAAAGATTTGGCCATACAGCGCAGACATGTAAAGGAAAGAGCTATTATTGTGGAGAGGATCATGAATATGAACAGTGCAATAAAAGCAAGCAGCCAAAATGTTATAATTATGGTGGCAGCCACAGTGTGGCATATGGGGGCTGTGAAGTAATGGAGAGGGAGGTGCAGGTCCAACAAATCAGAGTAAGAAACAAATTATCCTATGCAGAGGCTTTTAAAATGGTAAAGTAAAGAACAGATGTTGGGATGGAAAACTGGATGAATACAGGGTGAAACTAAGCAAAAGAAAATAAAGTCTATGTGGATTTAAAAAAAGCTAGTGACACTCATTGCAGGGGTTATTAATGCAACAATTGAAATTAAGTCAAAAACAGAAAGAATTTAAGTAATTGTGAAAGCAGCAGCAAATCATCTCAACATTAATGAATTAACATGGGAGGAAGTGAGGGATGACCTCAGTGCTCAGGCCAGTCAGGAGGCAGCATGGATAGAATAGTTACAATATGGTCTTGCTTCTCCAATGGAATGCAAGAAGTTTAATATCAAATGGACAGGAATTAAAGTATTTTATTGATAAATTAGAAGAAGCTCCAGAGGTTATTTGTATAAAGGAAACTTGGTTAAAACCCCAATTAGAATTTAAAATCTTAAATTATTCTGTTGTTAGATTTGATCGGATTGAAGGTAATGGTGGGGGGGTGCGATTTTTATTAGGGAGGGGTTGCCGTTCAGAGTGGTTAAGAGAGGAAAAGAAGATGAGTTTTTAATTGTGAAGATTTGGATAAAAGCAGATCCATTTATTATAATAAATTACTACGATCCATGTGAAAGATTAGAATTGGATAAATTAAAAGAAATTCAGGGACAAAAGAGAAATAAAGTTATTTGGTGTGCAGATTTTAATGTCCATAGCAATTTATGGGGAGGGCAGGGAACTGATACAAATGGAGCAATAATAGAACAGCTGTGGAAGATAATCAATTAGTTAGTATGAATGATGGGAGGGGAACAAGAATAGATGTACATAAAGGAAATTGCTCAGCTATAGATTTAACTCTGTTGTCCAGAGACATAGCTGGATTGTGTGAGTGGGAAATATGGGAAATAGAGCAAGAAACAACAATAGGTAGTGATCATTTTCCAATTTTTTGTAAAGTCCTTATTTCTAAAGAGAAGGTGGTGGTAGAAAGGCAGGAAAGATTTGGTAAGGCAAAATGGAATACATTTAAATATATATGTGAGAAATACATGGATGAAGTCAATTTAAATCTAGATGTAGAAAGTATAGAGAGAAAGATTAGGGAAGCTATATTGAAAGCAGTAAAAATAACAATTCCTGTAAGTAAAGGTAAGGGCAAAAAGAAAGAGGTACCTTGGTGGACACAAGAATGCAGTGAAGCAATAAGGAAAAGAAATTGAGCTTTTAGAATATTGAAAAGAACACACAATTTTAAATTTTTTATTGAATATAAAAAAGTTCAAGCAAAGAAAGTTATTAAGAAGACAAGGAAAATAAAATGGAGATTTTTGTGATTCAATAGGTAGAACAACTCCTATAGCTAATGTATGGGGAATTATTAAGAAAAAGAGGGGAAATAGACAGGAGAGAACATACCCAATTCTAAAACATGAAGAAATAACAGCAGTAACAAATGAAGAGAAAGTAGAAGTAATGGCAAGAACATTTGCAAAGATTAATAGTTCAGATAGTTTAACAGAATATGGGAAATTTAGGAGGGAGCAGACAAGAAGGGCAAATGAGTTTATTTTAGAAGGTGAGACAACTCCAGGTAATATTGTGGATGTTTCTTTCTCCATGCAAGAAATGAAGAGAGCAATACTTAGATCAGGACTAACAGCACCAGGAAAAGATCCGATATGCTATATTATGTTAAAATATTTAGGGAATCAAGCTGAAGAAAAACTTTTAGGTTTATATAATAAGATCTGGAAAGAAGGAAGATTACCTACTAATTGGAAGGAAGCATTATTGTGCCAATTATTAAACCGGGAAAGGATCCAACAATTATGTAGAAAGTAAAGGACTTTTGTCTACATGTCAAAGTGGATTCAGAAAAGGGAGGAGTACAATGGATCCAATTGTGTGTTTAGAATCAGATATTAGAAAAGCTCAAATTAATAGGGAAGTAGTGGTAGCAATATTTTTTTGATATTGAGAAAGCATATGACATGGTATGGAAGGATGGGTTGCTTATAAAATTATATAAAATGGGGATTACAGGAAGGGCTTATAATTGGATTAAAGACTATTTTGTTTAATAGAGTTATACAGGTACAGATGGGAGTAACGAGATCTGATAAATATAAAATTGATAATGGAACTCCACAGGGAAGTATAATTAGTCCTTTATTATTTTCAATCATGATTAATGATGTTTTTACAGAAGTAGATCAGGATGTCATGCAGTCATTATTTGCTGATGATGGAGCCTTGTGGAAGAAAGGGAAAAATGTAAGATTAGTATTTGAGAAAATACAAAAGGCTATTAAATCTGTTGAAAATTGGGCTTATAACTGGGGAATTAAATTATCAGTAGATAAAACTAAGACTGTTGTGTTCAGTAGGAAGAAAATTGAGGAAATTGATTTAAAAATGTATGGAGAAAAAATAGAAAAGGTAAGTAAATTTCATTTTTTAGGAATCGTGTTTGATTCCAAGCTTTTCAGGGGTGATCATGTAAAGTATATTGAAGGGAAAGTTAAAAAAAAGTTATAAATATAATGAGGTGTTTAACGGTATTAGAATGGGGTGCAAATAAAATTAATTTAAAAAAGATTTATGTTTCTTTGATCAGATCAGTGTTGGATTATGGATGTGTAGTTTATAGACAGGCTGCGAAAACAGTAAATTAGAAATAATTCAGAATCAAGCTTTGAGATTATGCTGTGGAGCTTTGAAGACATCTCCATCTTTGGCAGTGCAAGTGGAAATGGGAGAAATGTCTTTATATTTAAGGCAAAAGCAAATGGTGCTGAATGACTGGGTGAGTTTGCAGGGGCATAAGGAGGAGAATAATTCAGCAGTAAGAATCCTGAGACCTTGCTGGGAGAGTGGAAAAGCTAAAATAGACTGTTTTGCCTGGGCAGCAGATAAATGCGTTAGGGAAATAGGTTTACAGGGAAAGAGAAACTGTGCTGCGGTGCCTTATCCAATTACACCCTTTCGGTTGTTTCCAAATGTGAATGTTGATCTAGAAGTTTATAAAGAAATGCAGATTAATAAAGATAATAACTGGGTAAGTTTTGTAAATTACAGAATTAAGAATATGTATAAATCCTTTACAATTATATATACAGATGGTTCAAAAGATTTAGTTTCAAATAAAACAGAATTTGCTTATGCTATTCTTGAACTAGGTGTATTTATGAAACAGAGAACAGCTGATCATCTAGCTGTGTATACAGTGGAAATGTTAGCGATACTGATTGCCTTACAGTGGATAGAGCAAAATATACTGGAAAAAGCTCTTATTATTCAGATTCATTATCATCTAATGTCTATTTTAAATGTCTCGTCTGAAAGCTGTATGGAGTTGGTATATGAAATTGATGAAGTTATATTTAGAATGACACAAACTCAAGTAAAGACTAGGTTTATGTGGATACCTGCTCATAAAGATATAGAAGGGAATGATATGGCAGGTCATTTAGCTAAAATGTCTTTAAAACAAAGTAGAATTATGGAAATAGCGTATTCTAAATCTGAAATAAAATCAATTATTAAGAGCAAAATTAAATCTGAATGGCAGCAATTGTGGAAGGAAGGAACTAAAGGTCATCATTTATTTCATATACAAAAGAAAGTAGGGAATATGGAAATAATAGAAGGAAATTGAAAAGAACAAGTAGTAGGCCTAATGACAAGATTGCAGCTTGGACATACTGAGTTAAATAAAACCTTACATTTGATAGGTAAACATCCAACAGGTAGTTGTGAGTGTGGTATGGATATGGAAACAGTAGATATAATTCATTGTGAAAAATATACAGTAAGTAGAGCTAAAACAAGAAATTAGGAAATATGATATACAGACATTAAAACTTAAGATATTAATTAAGCATAAAATAAAGCAGTTATTAAATTTTTGAAGGAAACAGGATTATATATAAGAATTTAGAGTAAAGGGTGATACTCCGGTCCACACTCCAGCATAGTAGATGGCGATAATACATCTTAACGTTAGACGTCACCTGCCAGTAAAATTCAGAAAGAAGAAGAATTCTGTAAATCTTCCGTTGGATGTTAATGGAAGCTCAACGTGTGTGTCTCATCTTTTCTGTATCGCAGGTCAGTGAAAGTGTATTTTGATGCATGTATGTTGATGACTTTTGGGAGTTGAAGAGATTATTAAATCAGAAATCGACTAGTGAGTAACGTTCGGTTTGTGAGTATTGTGTGGAAAACGGGACATAGTTCTGGAGGCTAGTTACGCTAATGCTAGCAGACTTTGTGTCTGCGTATTGAGCTGAGAAACAGCTAAAAGACTGCTGAATTCATGTTGAACTTGTTTGGAGTTTGTACTGTTCTGTTATCCGATATGTATATTTAATACAATCTTGAGGCTACACAGAAGCACGCATGAGACATCTCCATCTTAGTAAGTCTCCTTTATTATGTTCCGCCCCCAAACACAATACAGCACAAAGGTTCCTATCCACCGATAGCCTGATACTACATGTACATTTTGAAAAAAATGTCAGATAAATAATGCTTAATTTAATCTCTTTATCTGTAAAATGGCGCTTCCTTCTCAAACCAGCGAAACCATATGGTACGACATTCGTAACTAATGACTGTTTATGTGGAAAGAGACGCAGACACAGCATTAAAGGAGCATTACACCTTTTTCAGTTTTGTTTTTCTATATAAAAAGTACTATTATGCTGTAAAACAATACAGTTATAAGATAAGATGTTTAAATATTAAAGTATATTTTATCTGTGTAGAATAAAAGTTGTGAAAGCTGTTAAAATAGTTAAAAGCAAACTCATGTACTTTTATTTTGATTGTTAAATATACAAAAGATATGAAGTACTGAATATGAAGTATGTTCATTATATTCAAGAAGAATAAATCTTCCGTTCCATCGTTGGATGTTGATGGAAGCTCAACATGTGTGTCTCATCTTTTCTGTATCGCAGCATCACATGTTGGAGGAAGATCACTTGCTACATTACCCTCAGCCACCCAAGGTTGCAGGGTAACATACACATCATTAAAGTTCATTTGGACATAATACCTGTCCTTTTAAAATATTAAATTTGAAAGAAATTAGAACACAGGATTTACTGTGTTGTTACTGTGTGAAACTCATTCCTAATATTTGTCAGACAAGAAAAAATTGGGTCCATAAGCTCCAATGTTTTCCAAACGCACACAAAATAAAATCATAAAACATGAAAATGTGATGGGTGAAAGAGCAATGTTTTCTGCCATGTATTTCGATCTGCAAGCAAACTGATGAACCAGTTCCTGAATCAGCCACATTGTACGTTTGTGAGGATTGAAACTTCACAGCCGCTCCATTAACATATGCCTCGATACGCTCTTCATAAAAATCCTCCTGGATTACTGAACACACACACCGAGGCCTCGACACAGAAGATACATCACTAACTGAACAGCCAGTCTGACTGATGGCTTCTCCTCCACACCACGCCTCAGCTCAGACAAGCTTTTATACAATAACTATATAAGAGCCTGTCTGAAGTAAATAAATCCTTAATATTAATGAAAGAGTCCTTGTTCCACTGGCAGATTATTTTACTTGTAACAAGCACTAGTGTGAATTTTAAGAACTAGTACTATTTATAAATATTAAGGAATTATTGACTTAAAATAAGCTCCTATATCTATAACGTTACTTGAAAGTTAGTTTTGTCTTATTTCAAGTGTAAGATATTTGTACTAGAAACGAGACAAAAATACTTGGAAAGATTTGTGCTTTTGCAGAGTGTACTCATCTCACAACAGAAGGAAGGATTTGTAATTTTCTACTGTTTATAAATGTAATTTAGCAATGTTTCAAACAAATTATTTATTGCTGAGTTTTCACAGAATGTGAGCATAACAGATGTGAAATTCAATTAAATTAACAAAAATATAGTTCTTGATGTAATTTCTTCAACATACTTATTCCTAATATGAGTTGTAAGTCTCTGAATGGACTCACACTTCAGGTGCGAGAAGGCTGGTTTCTAAATTCTTTGTTTGGCCACAGTACAAAAAAAAAACACTTCCACTATTCTCTAAACCTCCTCCAGCAATCAGTCCCCAGAGCCTGAGTCCATTTATCGCTCAGCTCCCTCCAGTCGACATTTACTGCGGTCGGCTGCACTCTTTAAGACTGCTTCTATTTACCCCAATCCTCCCCAAATCCCAAGCCTGCTTAACAAAGTCTGTAGAAAGGTCTGAAGAGCTGATCTATGATATGCAAGTGCAAACGACTGCAGAGTGCATCAACCTCTAAGAGGTCACTCAGTGTTGTCTGATGCCACAGCAGATGCAACAAAATATTCCAGTAAAATAAACTTAAAATTAACAGAATCCAAGTGATTCAACATCAAAACTGTCAAGGGTAGCGGTTTGAGGTGGTGAGGCAGATGCTTGGAGACCCAAGTAAGATTTAAAAAGGGGGTTTTAGTGGCGACGATAATCCAAAACACTAGTGATGTTACGTGATGTGCCGAGGCTTCGAGGCGTGTGTCGAGTAATGGAGGGGGCGTTTCCGTAAAGCGCTTATCGAGGCTTGCTTCATTTAGGGGAGGAGCCGAAAACGATGACGTCCGAAGCCTCGCTGCCGGGCTGTACCACGTGACTGCTTCGGGAAGTGGCTCAGATTTTGGTGTGGGGTTTAACAGCTTTATAAACCCCACAGGCTCCATTCAAAATGTAGGTTGTTGTAGGCGAGTTGCGGTCAGTTGAGAGAGTGGATAGAGTTTTGATAGTTTGGATAGCAGAGTTTGGATAGTGGTTATTTAGTTTGAGACAGTTAGTTTGGTGTTTGGAGATAGATAGATAGGAGATTTAGGAGCGTGAGGACAAACTTGTACTTATTTATTTATGCACCCTGGCAGCATCTGTGCCATGTGAGCGTGTCTTTTCAAAGGCTGGAGAAGTAGTGTCAAAAAAGAGAAATTGTTTGAAACCAAAAACTGTGGAGAAATTGTTGTTTCTTAATAAAAATGCATGAAATCATCCAAGTTACACAAGCATTAGCCTATTCACTAGGCTACCCCCTCCCTAGTTCCACAAGCACTTTCACTGTCTGCCTGATTAAGCCCATGCCATTTTTCTAGAGTCACAGAAAAACATTACACAACATGCCATATCACATGACACTACTATTTTGGGAAAAATTTCACACAGAGAATACATTCAAACAATATTTTATTATACACATATGTGTATACATAATTTATGTAGACAAATGATTTCGTCCTACACCTTTTGTGAAGTCATTCCCAAGAGCCATAATAGACAAAAAATCAATGCATCACACGTGTTAAGATACAGCAGGCTGTGATTATACACCTGGCCAGTAGGTGGTTTCGTGTCCACATGAAGCTTCAAGAAATGAACCCTTTCTCGAACCAGTTGGTTCAAGTGGTTCAATACCTCATGAGGCTTCATCTCACCATCACTACAAAACACACTCCACAGCACCCCCACAGCCAGGCAGCAAACGGAAGCCAGGGCTCAACGCTGGAATCAACTGGTCATACGAGTGGACAGAACAACAGGTTTGACAGAATGACGTGAGCTACGACAAGGACCCAACGACACAGGTGGGATTAAATACACCGAAGGTAATCAAAGAAACAAGACACCTGGGAGTAAACAAGGGGGAAGACAGGACAACACAAAGAGCACAGAGGACACAGAGACTCAAAATAAATACACAGAAAAACACGGAACATGACAAAAACTACAGACTGGTGCAATTATGATTAATAATCAAAATCATCTAATTTTAATTTTAGGCCATAACAAGATTAAGAATATTGCAGAATGTTTTAATAAAACCTGTTCGTAAACTGTCAAAATATTAATAAACACCTGTCTCCGAATTGATAAGAACTTCTCAAAATTAAATATGATTAATTTTTGCCATATCTATGATTAAAATTTCATATTTATGTAATTTGGTAGTATACAAAACTGTTTTGATTTAACCGATAAAATCACACCACTGTTGTGTTTTGACAATATTGAAAGTTCTATGCACAATAGCCCTCCAAACTCTTGATTGCCTTGAGTTGTTTTCTTCAAGGAACCTGTGTGATCTTTTTTGCACAAAAAAAAAATAATCACACAACATAAATTAAAGTGTTTTCATTTATGTTGATATGAATTCTACAAATTGTGTTTAAATGCACACAATTTTACATATCTTTACCAGGTTTGCACAGTGAATGGAGGCCACTGGAAACAAAGCTGCTGTTAAAGGGCTCCACATCAAATGCAGCAGGATAAGTGATGTATTAAGTGCTGTCATTCATTGATGTATTCCGTTTTTATTATGTTTGTATGTGAGTATAAAAGGTAAACTGGGATCAAAGTTGTGGAATTAAGTGTTCCAACCTTTTTGGGATGGGATAAGTTACATTTGATGTGACATCATGCTTGTTTTCTTTGTTTGTTTTATTTTTCAAAATATTTTTTTGAAAATTTTATGACTTCCTCCAAGCAGCCAGATTAACTAGTACAGGTCATCCCATTGGTTTTACATGCATGGCGCTGCATGAGATTAACTAAATTTAATTTTGGGTCATTGCCACACACTATCTCCACTATCTATTCTCTGCAACACACGGAGTTGCCACAGTCATGCTATATTTTTTCAACTAAAAAGTCCATGGCAAGCTGGTGATCAAATTGCCTTTTTGCATGGTGCCACATGGCTCAGCAGTAAAGCAGCAGCATCATGTACAGAGGCTAAAGACCTTCATACAACTGCTCTCACTCCTCGGCCCAAACTCAGGACATTTGCTGCATGTCCTCCACCTTTCTCTCTCTGCCTTTCTTCCTGTCAGCTAATAAAAAATACAGGTCACTAGTCCCAAATCTACTTTAGATTTCAGAATGAGCAAAATCATATTTCAAACAAGCATGTTTTAGAAGTTTAATTTAGGAATACAAAGTTACATTTTTACATCAAGCTGAGGTTTGTAGAGTCTCTTGTTCTTTCTTATTTATTTTAAAGGTGCTTACTTTCTGTAGGTATGTTTTTTAGTGTTAAATATTTTATATTCTTCAGATGCTGAAGCCTTTTCGACTTTCAGTGCTTTTTTTAGGACTATTATGTATTTTCAGTAAAGGTGTTTATCACACAGTTGAGTTTGTTTAATGTGGATGTTTTTTCACGAGCTTTGGGACATAATAATAAAATAAACATACCACAATAAGCCTTTGCACCAAAATGCAATAAATAACACCAAATATAAACTGTTCAGTGAAATAGGCTACTGAAGAATCAAAGTGAATGTGTCTTCCAGAGTCTTACCTCCCCAAGAATGCTGGCTGAAGTATACTGCTCAAAAACATAAAGGGAACACTCAAATAACACATCCTAGATGGACAGTTTGATTTCACAGAAGTTTGATTTACTTGGAGTTATATTGTGTTATTTGAGTGTTCCCTTTATTTTTTTGAGCAGTATATTTTTGTTCACAGACAATCTGAAATCTTTCCCCTATCACACACTCACAGTTTTTAGTGTTTTCACTTACAAGCATAGGTCATGGCAAAACTGCTCCCAATGTCCACCATGTCCACCTGTGGCACCAGTTTGGGGACGTCCTGATGTTGTGCCAGGGCGAAACGAAACACCTCGTATTCATGGGACCCAGTGGGGAAAAGCCCCCCTAGTCAATACAAAAACACATAGTGAGTAGAAGATTTGGGAAAAAAACTGAACATTTCCCTTATTTTCAATTTTTAGAACACCACTTGGTTATAGAGCACTAGTAAGACTGGTACAATTCAATAATTACAAAAAGACAAAAATATGCATAAAAGGTGTACTTTATATGTCTGACAGCAGCATTAAATTAATAAAAATGGGTCAAAGCTGAGGACTCTACAGGAGCATCAAAACTGCACAATCTACTGCAGGACTTGTTGTTAAAGGTGTTCAAGTAAAAATATATTTCTGACTTCAGTCCCTCTCAAAACAAATTTTAAACATAATTGCAGCTGCAGACTGACAGAAAGTACAGCATATTTTTTAAAGTAAAAAGAAATAAAATTTGGCTTTCCAAATTTTTGAAAGATAAAATTTTGAAGGGTGTGTCTCATATTAGTATTAAAAAATATAGCATTTTGCCACTCAATTTTTCTTTCTTTGGGCCAGTGGCTCCAAAATGTTCAACTTTAAACAGGCTGAACTAGTATCTTAAAGTCCTATAAGTCCTTTAAACAAAATGTCATGGTAACACATGTCAGGCACCATGTTAGCTTGTTACACTAATCTTTGGTAATTATGTCAAAATTTAACCAATTCTTGAGATTTCAAGACTACTTCAGACCTCTGAGTTGCCATTCTGATGCCTACAGTTGAGTCCTAAAATCCTGAGTCCTAAATTCTTAAAACTGTACAAAACAAATTTTGACATTATAAATAAAAGGGACCTCTTGCTTCATGATTCATCCCTTAGTCAGGCTTCATCATTGTGGCTAAAAATTATTAGTGTTTGGCAGTAATTGCTGTTAATAGCCTCTTGGCATCGCTCTTATTTGAAAAGAAAGGAGGAAAAAAAGCAGTGACAGTTTCAGTGCTTAATGAAATATAAGCACGATGAAATCAGAGTGATGCCAAGAGGCTTATTTCAACCATTTGCCTGCCACTCACACCCACTTCTCATAATAGTTTTCAGGGCCTCATGGAAATAATGTGAACACTTAAACTCTGACTGGTCAGCACCTTATTGGTCCTCTGGAACAAAAAGAGAGCTCTTTTTATTATAATTTTATTCTGAGCAGAATAAAAATATAAAACAAGATTTTGTTTTTCAGATGATACCATTGAAACTTCTTATATTTAAATCAAACAATAAACTTAGTCACCAGTAGAAACATAAAAAGTGAATAACATGTACAACCCAGGAAGGAAATTCTCAGGCTCCAAAACAAAAAACAAGTTAAGCCAAGGATTGCCTTGGGGGATGTCATAGTAAAGACTCTATTTTAGGTCCTCTGCTTTTTAATTCGTACATGTTGCTACTTGGAGGAGTCATCAGGAACCATGGAATCAGTTTCCACAGTTATGTTGATGACACTCAGTTATACATCTCATTGTCTCGGGACGACCCTCAGCCAATCATTGCACATAAAGACCTCGATGGCACAGAACTTTCTCCAGCTAAACCAGGACAAAACAGAAGTTTTAAACATTGGACCAGAGGATTAGAAGGAAATTATAATTCAGATCGAATGGTAAATTGGGAGATTCGCTTTTTGGCTCAGCTCTCTCTTCACCACGACAGACCGGTACAGCACCCGCTTCACTGCAGACGTTGCGCCAATAGTCCTGTTGATCTCCCACTCCATTTTTCCCTAATTTGTGAACAAGATTATTTCATCAAGGAAAAAGAATAGTTGAGGCATATATGATACCAATAGAAGCTAATACAAAATTGTTGAGCTTAAGGAATTGATGGTCTCCACCTCTTTTACAACTTGAACGCGCTGGATGCATTTTTTACTTTAAGTCAGAGAGATTGTGTTTAATCAATCAATCAATCAAATTTTATTTGTATAGCACATTTCAGCAGCAAGGCATTTCAAAGTGCTTTACATCATAAACATAAAAACACAAAGTCATGTAACATAGAATAAACAATCAAAACATTAATTTAGACGGCTGTCAAATTTATAACTTGTTATCCATTTATCCAAATGTTTTACTTGGTGGAGATCCTGATCTTTGACATACTTCCAGTCGTTTGATTTTAGACTGTCTATTGGCTAATTTTTACTTATCCCTTTCCCTATCACGTCACAGAATTTAAGCGCCTGTTTTCGCTGGACTCCGCCGTCCGTTTTACCACGGGTATTAGCCGGGCCCCGCTGCCCACAACAGGACAAGGTCTCAAACCTTGCAGCTCCAGGCTCCGTACACCTTTACACAAAATTTTGCACTCTGACTTCGCCATCCTACATGTATTTTGTGCATTATTTTTACCTGTTAAAGTCTAGAATATACAGGGTTTTCAGTATGCGCAATGACCCTCAGTCACTCGCCACTTTTTAAAGAAGACATTAAGTAAAGTTCCATCATTAAATTTTTAATTGATTAAGTTTCAAATCCAACTCTAAACAGGTGGGTTTTTAGTTGTGATTTAAAGGAACTCAGTGTTTCAGCTGTTTTACAGTTTTCTGGAAGTTTGTTCCAAATTTTTGGTGCATAGATGCTGAATGCTGCATCTATGAATGCTGCATCCAGACTCCTCGTTTGGTTCTGGTTCTGGGGATGCAGAGCAGACCAGAACCAGAAGACCTGAGGGGTCTGGAAGGTTGATACAACAACAGCAGATCTTTAATGTATTGTGGTGCTAAACCGTTCAGTGATTTGTAAACTAAACAGTATTTTAAAGTCTATTCTCTGAGCTCCAGGGAGCCAGTGGAGGGACTTTAAAACTGGTGTTATGTGCTCTATATTCCTGGCTTTAATGAGAACGCCAGTAGCAGCTTCTGGATCAGCTGCAGCTGTTTGAGTGATTTGTTAGACAGGCCTGTGAAGACGCTGTTGCAGTAATCAACCCGACTGAAGATAAACACATGGATGAGTTTCTCTAGATCTGGCTGAGACATTAATGCTCTAATCCTGGAGATGTTCTTCAGGTGATAGAAGGCCGACTTTGTAACTGTCTTTATGTGGCTCTGAAGGTTCAGGTCAGAGGTCATCACTACTCCCAGGTTTCGGGCCTGATTGCTAGTTTTTAGTTGTAATAACGGAAGCTGTGCCTTGACTCTAGATCGTTCCTCTTTAGGTCCAAAAATAATAACTTCAGTTTTGTTTCTGTTCAGCTGGAGAAAGTTTTGGCACATCCACACATTTATCTGTTCTAAGCTTCTGTTCAGTGATTGGATGGGTTCAGTCACCTGGTGACATTGTAATGTAGAGCTGAGTATCATCTGCATAGTTATGGTAGCTAATATTATTTCCTGTTATAACCTGAGCTAGTGGGAGCAAATAAATATTGAATAAGAGAGGTCCCAGGATTGAACCTTGTGACCCACATGTACCCCACATGTGACCTTTGACCTCTTTGATGAGAAATCAAAGAGGTCAAATGAGATAGAAGCTCATTCAAGTCAGTAAAGAAATTTTCCACGTATGTTGGAGTTTTGTATGAAGTTAGTGTCGAAGTTCGTTTGTACCCTTTAACCTCAATTCCAAGATACTCAAAAGATGTGAAATGTGAATGACCCAAAGAGATTTTACTACAGTTTATGGTATTCTTAAATATTGAAGCCACGCCTCCTCCTTTTTTATGTTTTCTATTCTCATTTAAAAAACTGTAGGTAGGAGGCGCTGATTCAATTGGTATGATTTGGTCATTATTGTCATTCAACCATGTTTCTGTCAGAAACATAACATCAATATTATACTCAGTGATGAAATCATTAATTAATAGAGCTTTAGCACAGAGTGATCTGGTATTTAAAAGAGCTACTTTAAGTGATTTGGAGGCCGAAAGTGGCACATTGTGCTTTTCCTGACCTCTAGAAAGTTTATACTTGGTGCTGTATTACCATCCGTGACTTATAGCAAACTTAATAGGTTTCTTTTTTCATCCATGTTATAAGGTCAGATTTGTGTTTGGCAGAAGTGGTCACATCGACAGAACCTCCCTCTGCTCTGGATCTCTATAGCTCCTCCTGATTCAACACTGCCTGTGAACTTTTTCTATGTCAAATAAAATGCCAATAAATCACAGCAGAATTTGTTTTTAGGTGACAAAATGTAAAAAGCTTAATGTGTTTTAAAACACAGTATACTTTTTAATTTTGCAAAGAAAGAAATAAACATCCAATTCTTTTTATCCAGAATAAAACTTCTGAATGTCCTGTGATTAATAAATCATTAATTAATAAAACATCAGAGGAAAAGAACACTTTCATTTAAAATGTGCAACAAACTTTGGACATGCTGATAGACCATGTAATAGTACGTAATGAATGAACCCAAGTTCTAAAAGGCTGGAAGTGGTCCATCTGCTGTGACAGAAGGCCTAACTAATTCAGGAAAAAAACATGCAGAAAAAAAACAACGTTTCAGAGTCAAAACTGCTGAAAGCTGTTTGGTATTCTGGTTCAGACTGGGGGTTCAGAAATTTTTTTTAACATGATGCCTCATCAGCATCAAACCTGGGAGCAAACTACAGCGGGAGTCCGAACCGGTTGACTTGATGAGTCAGGATAATGATCCACTGTGCAGACCACAGCTGCAGGAGCCACACCAACCAATCTGACTGAAGCGGAAAGGAAATCGGAGGAAATACCCCTGAAAATGGATTCAGCAGGTGTACATGTACTGTAGGGAAAGTTTTGTCAATAGTAAAAATGACTAAAAACTAAATTATTCAAATTATCTGTGATGATATTGATGAGTTTCTAATATAATTCTATTTTTGCTATCAGGTTTATATTAAAGAAAATTTACAAAAGATGAGAAACTATCTTATTTACTTAAGAATGAAATCTGTGATAATCATATTGAATTTCTTTAATTACCTTTTTTATTCTTTGACATTGGAACACTGACTAGTGTCTTTGATGGAACCATTTTACCTGAAAACATTATAAGCTGAATAACAATTCTTTACTGATTAAATAAATTAGATCAGCTCCTAAAAATACATGATGACACAAAGTATATTCCTTTTTGCTATTTCAAAAGTAATATTACTATGATTTCTATTAATATATTAATAATGCAGGCAAACATTTGTCTTCATGAAAATGACTGAAAGGTAATAGAAAAGCTAAATTATAGCTAAATGTCCTAACTGACTGGATTTACCAAATAAATTTAAAAAGAATGCCAAGCATGCAGCCTCAGACTTACAAAAACTCTGTTCTGCATCTTCAGAACAAAAAGATAAGGCACATTTGGTTTTTCATCATTATTATTTTAAATATGGATGGCTTTTGATGATTTTTAGAGGATGGTGGATGACTTGTTGAGCTGCAAGCAGCTAATTAGGCAGAACTTGGAGCCAATCTGACTGAAACGACTACACCACCGCCTTCCACTCATGTTCCAACCCTGGTCAACTTCAGTTGCAGGTACAACACCGAACCTGTAAGGAAGATACTGTACTTTTGCTTTTGACCATCTCCACACTACTATCCACAGATGTTGGCAACTAACATTTTTCCATCTAAATGACTAAATAATGGGCTTGCTTGATCCTGATACCATGGTGCATGTAATCAAAGTACATAATGGATACTACCGTTACTAATATCCTGCAGAGGTGCCTGCAGGATATTATCAGAGGATATGCACAATACAATCACAGCACCTAACCCACAAGAGAACAGTCATATAACAAATCCACATCATGTCGCACAAAGTCTCCACTAGATTAACTGTTTAACCCTCCCGCTGTCTCAGGAAGAGTGTCAGATGTCATGGTATCCCAACCTGGTGATCCGTCAGCTCTTCATTTCACGGACCACAAATAAAGCTGCTAAACTGGCGAACCCACTAGAACCGCACACTGAAAAAAGCTCAGGTGGGGTTCAACCAACCCGAAAACTATGGGAGGTTTAAATCTCTGCTTTTTCATTTTTACCTAGCTTCCGTGGTAAACGCCAACCCACCAAAGAAACAAAAGTGAACTGAACAATAGCATTTATGTTCAGGATGTACAGGTGTCCAAGCCCATAAACTCACACAGACATGGGCTGCGTACCAAATGTTGTGACAAAAGATGCTTCTTTCCCCATAAATTTGGTTATATTAAAAAGTGGAAGATAATGAAAAAGCTAATATATATATATATATATATATATTATTTAAAGTAAAATTATATTCTACTCTCAGTGCGTACAACCGTACAAGCTGCACCCACTGGCCTGTATAATGGCTGGTTACTATGGAAACTCCACACAAAATGGTGGACAGACATTATTGCTGACTAAAGAGTGACATTTAACTCGAAAACAGCACATCTTGCTTATTGGATACCAAGAGAAGTGGACATCCTGTTTAAAAAAGATAATTTTTTTTGTTGTTGTTTGATAACAGTCTATTTTTATTTGATGCTTTGTTGTCATTTTGCCATTTTAGAACTTAAAGGTAAGCATTAAAGTATGCTTTATTTAAAACAACAAGGGTTTCTTCCAACTGATTGAAGACAAATTTGTAATCAACAAAATGGTAAAGGTGCATCATCCCAGTGCATTTAGAACATGTACAATCTTTAACCTCCGTCTAGTTCAGTTAATGCTGACTAATGCATTTACACTGTAAAACATTTGAAGGTGGTTTAACTTGAAAATGAAAGTCCACCAAAAATGAAATTCTTTTGGTTTTAACTGAGAAATTAAAGTTTATTAAGTTGATTTACAATAAGAAAAAAGTTGTCTACAGATTGTTTTTTAACTATCTTTAGGCAACTTGCCTGAAGTTGTCTAAATTATTTAATCTTGAATTGTGAGTTTTAACTTAACACTTCAATAAAAACCAAATAATTATTTCACAATATACAAGAAAAAACACACTGCCCTGACCTACTTAAAGAGTATTATGTTTACTCACAACATCAAGTTAAAGAAAATTTTCTTATTTTACTTTTGAATATTTAAATTCCGGTTTCAAATTGCATGAACAAAATTTCTGATCTGATAATGAATTTTATTAAACATAGCAATAAATTCTGCTCACAAACAGTATGAACAGAACATTATCCTAAAGTTTTGCAAACTGTCAGTTGCATTAAACATTTGAATTAATAACACACACACTTCCATCTAAGTCCACACAGGATACAACATGCTGCTAAGCACTCTGGGAAGCAGTTCCCACTCCTGTCTCTTTCTTCTTTCAGTTTTTTTTAAGTGCTAACCTAAAAACTCTAGTTTATTAAACTCTTGGAAGTTTGACAAAATTGATGAAAAGTTAACACAACTTATCACTGTAAGTTTATGTTTCACAAACTCACACATTTAGGTTCCAAATCAAAAACTTGTTAAATTTGCTTACTTAAAGAATAGAAGATAGTAGACACAACTAATTAGGGATCAAATGTTTTGCAGTGTAGTCAAGTAACTGACAATGCATTATGAAGAATTAAAAAGAGCTTGAAAATGCTAGATGAGGCAAATATTTTGTGCTGACAGTAACTTGCAGAATATGATGTTAGGTGTATTACATGACTTGTGCAAGTGACCATGTTACTGTTGTAAAGGAGAACTAGTCATCATATGTGTCAACTTGCCAAATAATGGATATGTAAAAAAAAAAAAAGTGTTGTTGCAGACAGAGATGCCATTCTAAATGTTAACAGAAATCAAATGCTGTTCAGGTTCAGATCATCAGCTTGCAACCTTGAATAAAAACAAATTAACAGTAGAACCCATCGTGGCTTGATCAGAAAGGGATAACAACTGGATGCCAGCCACAGGAGTGATAACCCTTCAAGAAAAATTCAAACCCCATTTCATGTGTTTGATTAATCTATGCTGCACTTTTTAGACTGTGTCAGATGCTAAGGTAACTGCCTGACATCACTTAGGTTTTCACTACTCATAAACTCTGTTGCATTATTATTCAGCTCTGTCAACCATTCACATCTCCATCTCCAAAGTATATGCAGACAAAATCAAAACAAAATTTCTCAGTATTCCACTGTCTCCTTATGTGTTCACTTAAATGGAGCTATACTGTACAACTTTACATCAAATGTAATCTAAGGCAGATTAATGGAATATTTAATAATTTCTATTTATATATGACTTCATTACAGTTGAGTCAAATAAAAATGTATTTATTATAAAAGTATTTCTAGAAACAATGTCATTGAACACAAAATACTACAAATAAATAATAATTATTATAAAATTGATACAAATACCTGTAATTGGTATTAATTACCAATTACAGAAAAACTGTATTTGGTCAGTTAAAGTTTAATCTGAAGCAGAAATACATTTATGTTTATGGTACTGGGTCACAGTTTGCTGCTGATTATATTTTGAATAAACAACTTCACTAATAATGTTCATTAACAGTAGACTGTAACTGAATGCAGTCAAAATAACTTTGCCTGTAATAAGGTCAATGGGATTCTACTGCTAATTTGTGGTTCTATTCTTTAGTACCAAAGCTAAAGTAATTCCGTCTGTCTGTCCACAACTAACTGTCCATGATGCTGGGTTTTAGTTCAATACCACTAAGAATATTATTAGTTCCTGAAAGGTAAAGAGACCTCGATTATTAATCCTAACTAAACATAATCTTTGATCAGTGCCAGGGTGGTACTGCTGGTTGCTGGTTGAGACGATGCTTTACATTTTAGAAATGTCACCCTGCTTGTTGCAAGTAAATGAGCGTAAAATTCTTCAAACCACAAGCTAAATAATGAATAAGACTCTGAAAGTGCAACACTGAGCGCTAAAGCTGTCTGAACTCATTTTGCTTTGTAATGTAAGATATTATTATCTTGCATAAGTTGTAATGCATCTAACAATGACAATGGGGAGAGGCAGGAGAAAATGTAAATTCTCTTTTAAAATGAAGGGTAATATAAGAGACCTGAGATAGATATAATTAGCTGTGACTCACCTATGTTTATGTTACTTGGGAAACTTGTGCCGCTGCAAATCCCAGTCAGCAGCAGCAGCAGCAGCGGGGGGACCGGAAAACTCTGCAGACGCATGTTTCCTGCAGCAGCACCAGGAGCAGCAGCACCGTCAGGGGACCCGGAGCAACCTGCGTAATCTCATTCACGCCGTGCCCGGCAGGGATCCACCGCAGCCCGGGCACATGCACTCTCCGCTCCAACCGCGTTTATTTCTCTGGCTTATTAACATCCATACAGTTGGAGTGCAGCGCTTTGCTGCCGCGACGGCTCTGAGTCTCGTACTGCTTGATGTGCATCCTCACCTCCTCTCTTTCTCTACCATCTCTCCTCCCCTTCCCCGGCTCTCTCTCTCTCTGAGAAAATCATGAATTTTCTGTTCTTCTTTGATCCAGATATTTCACCGCAAGTCAAACACGCCAACCCAGCAGCATTTTTCACAGAATCCGCATAGACACCCTGAACACACCCTTTGTTCTGAACAGATTATTTTGAAATTTGTTGCAGAAATTGTTTACCGTCTGGAGGGCAACAATCTATCTATCTATCTATCTATCTATCTATCTATCTATCTATCTATCTATCTATCTATCTATCTATCTATCTATCTATCTATCTATCTATCTATTTTTTGCAGAAAGTGAAATTCATATGACGATTTGTTTTTTACACAAAGTATTTGAAGCTTTTATATCTTGTCATTTTAATATTTATGGATTCCAGATAAAATCCCAAAATTCAGTATGTCAAAAATTTAAGATTAAAAAAGTTACATTTTGGAAACTTTGGTGTCACATTCCATTCATCTACTTAACTCAAAACAATATCCACAAATGAGGAACAGTGCTTCCAAATCCGAGGCTATGGTCTTGAGCCGGAAAAAGGTAGAATGGGTTTACTCCATCGGGGGCTGGGCTCTCCCTTGGAGATAGGGCGAGAAGCTCAGTCATCCGGGAGGGACTAAGAGAGCCACTGCTCCTCCACATCGAGAGGAGCCAGTTGAGGTGGCTCGGGCATCTGGTCAGGATGCCTCCTGGACGCCTCCCTGGTGAGGTGTTTCGGGCATGTCTCACGGGGAAGAGGCCCCGGGAAAGACCCAGGACACGCTGGAGGGACTATGTCTCTCCAGGCTGGCCTGGGAACGCCTTGGGATTCCTCCAGAGGAGCTGGAAGAAGTGGCTGAGGAGAGGGAAGTCTGGACCTCCCTTCTTAAGCTGCTACCCCCACGACCTGACTCCGGATAAGCGGAAGACGATGGATGGATGGAAGGAACGAAGGAAGGAATATCCACAAATGTTTCTGATGCCCAGAAGAGAGTCACTGATCTGTAAATGACTGCAAAAGTCATTTTGAAGGTGGTTGATTACAGAGTTCTGCATCTAAGTATATTAATAGAAAGTTGGGTGGAAGCAAAAAGTATGACAGGAAAAGGTGCCTTGAGAGGAATCAAAATCAAAGAATCAAAATCTTCCTTCCAGATAATGTAAAGTTTTCATCCATCCAACCATCCATTATCTGTTCACCCTTGTCCCTAGAGGGGTCATCTCATTTAGAAATTAAGAGTGTAGAAGCTCAATTTGACTCTCATGCACACACAATAACACCTGGACTTGTTACTCTGACAAGCTCATTGACATAGAAATGTACTTTTGTTACAAATTCCACTTAATGTTCTGCAAATGTCCAGGATAATTTGAGTAGTGCACCAAAGCAAGAGAGAAAAACTGTAGGAGATCACCTTTCATGCAATGAAGTACACTCATAGGCCACTTTATTAGGTACACCTGTTCAACTGCTCTTTAACACAAATGTTGAATCAGCAGCAACTCAATGCATTTAGGCATGTAGACATGGCCTAGACGATCTGCTGCAGTTCAGACTGAGCATCGTGTCAACACCACAGCCTGCCTGAGTATTGTTACTGACCATGTCCATCCCTTTATGACCACAGTGTACCCATCTTCTTATGGTTACTTCCAGCAGGGTAACGCAGCACGTCATAAAACATGAATCATCTGAGATGGGTCTGTTGAACACGACAATGAGTTCACTGAACTCGAATGACCTCTACAGTCACCAGATTTCAATCCAATAGAGAACCTTAGGTATGTGGTGGAACAGGCGATTCACATCAAGGATGTGCAGCCCACAAATCTGCACAACTGCGTGATGCTGTCATGTTGACATGGACCAGATTCTCAGAGGAATGTTTCCAGTATCTTATTGAATGTATGCGACAAAGGATTAAGGCAATCCTGCCTTAATCCTTTGGGGGTCTAACTCAGTACTAGCACATTGTACCTAATAATGTGGCAGATAAGTGCATATGGCAAAGTTTCATAAAATGTAAAACAAAAAAAGAAATAAGGGGCCAACAGGGGTACCGAAGGAATTATACTAAATAAGAATTCTGTTTTTTTGTAACATTTAGTGGTGGATTTTTTTTAACCTTCACAATTTTACTCTAACAATGAATTGAAAATTATAGTGCTGCACTTTTAACTATTGATATGATCATCCTATCCATCTGCTAGATCAGGGTCTGCAACCTGTGGAGACGTTTTGCCTTACTTAATATATCAAATGATGAAATATTGTTTTGCTTTTTGTTTCATTCCTTTTTAAGAGTCTTCATGAAAAAACACTGACCCCCGTGTTAAATTTGGTCTGCAACCAGCCAAATTGGTTGGAGGTTTGTCAAACTCCTTGTTTCTATAAATATTTTGAAAAACTCTTTAAAATACCAGAATTTGCACATAGCTTTATATTTTTGGCTGTGTGAAAAAAATTTAAATATGTATATTAAATATGGTGTGTTAGTATTTTTTACATTTGCTTAATTAAAGCTTAACTAACTTATTGGATGGTTCTTTTCTACTTTTACTCAATTAAAAATATGTTGAACATTGGAGTGCAATCTTGAGGTAGTTTAACCCTGTATGTATTAACTATTGCTCTATGAATCATTTGTATTTTGTTAACACTGCATCACTGCAGCGACCAGAATAAACATGCTCTTTTGGTCTCCTTTTTTGTTTTAATTTTTATGAGCAAATGCAAAGCCATTACCAACATAAATCTTTAAGATTTTTCAAAGTCAATTAATCTCAATATTGACTCAAAATCCCATTTTGTGGCACATTACCAACTACTGCATCAACATCCTGGTGCAGCCGTCAAATTTGTTCTTAGAAAACAAATTTTGTGTGCTCACTGTCTGAAAGGCAGAGATATGATTAATAGGCTTACTGTTATATAAGACAGATTTTAACAGATTTTAAACTCCAGTCCATGCCTTCTCAGTACTTCTCTTGATAAAGATATTTTTCTCTGGCTCACCCATCTCTTTTTCTTCATAGCGTGACTCCTCTGGGGTAGAGGTGGGCAGACTGATCCAAAATATTGATGATAGGTTTAGGAATAAGTACAAACAAATTTATTCTGTTTTTGTTTTTTCTGATATTCATGCTCAACTATTTATAAACTTTTTCCAAATTCTGTTCTAAGATTTAATCAAGACTGTTCAGTATATGTGATTCTCAAAAGAAAGAAAGTGGATGTAATGTGAATTTTATACTAACACAATGAGACGTTTTAAAATTGTAAACATTTTCCAGCTTGATTTTCAAAAAGTATAGTTTTTAAACATTTTGTGCAAATTTTGCAACATTACATATTTTCCATCAAAAGAGATAAAAAGTGCATTACATTTTTAATTCATAATAAATAGGGTTTGTCTATTTCCCAGCCTTTTTCTGTGAGCTACAGTGACTTATGATAGCATAGGGTCAGACTAAGGTTTTTGTTTGTTTTAAATGAAGGTAGAAATGTTTCAAAACATTCTGGCTTGTATCTTCAGCTCTGTTTCCACCAGTGTGTTATAGAATAGAATAGAATAAAATATACTTTATTGATCCCCAAGGGGAAATTGTTTATTTGTTGAAAGCTACGCTATCTTAGGATGATATATTCCTAAGATATATCTTAGGATATATAGGATCCTAAGATATATATTAGATATATTATACCTAATATATCTAATATATAATATATATATATATATATATTAGATATAGCTTAGATATATATACTGCTCAAAAAAATAAAGGGAACACTTAAACAACACAATATAACTCCAAGTAAATCAAACTTCTGTGAAATCAAACTGTCCATCTAGGATGTGTTATTTGAGTGTTCCCTTTATTTTTTTGAGCAGTGTATATCTAAGATATATATATCTAGGATATATCTAATATATATCTTAGATATATATATATATATATATATATATATATATATATATATATATATATATAGATATATATAGATATATATAGATATATATATCTAGACTGGGGATGTCGAAGTAACCATTCCTCCCTCAGTCTTTGCATATAGCCTCTCCGATTAGGGCTACTTGAGTAGTAGCATTCCAACAGATCCAAGTTTTCACCTCTCGCCTATTTCCGTCTTGTTCCAGTAGCCCATTTATTGTCAAGGTGCTCTGGTTCCCCAACACCTGATGCAGACCTTGATTGGCCAGGCGACGTCTGAGCCGGCATGTTTCCTTGCTTGTCAATGTCTCTCATGGTCTGAGGTAGGCAGTAGCTCAAAGGGTCTTGCCTAAGGACCCAGACGGGATAGCGCAATTTTTGCCGGTTCTTCCGAGTGAAAGACTGGTGACGTATCCATTGAGCTATCCTGTCATTATATATATATATATATATATATATATATATATATATATATATATATATATATATATATATATAGCTGGATAGCAGGATAGCAGTCTACACTAAGTGCTAAACAACTAGTAGCTCAGTGTTCCAACATCCGCAAACGGCAATTGCTGTCACAACTTGACATTGACGAGGTACAACACAAATGCTACGGCAAAGAGGAGGAACCTGGATGTCAGGATGGGCGGGGCTCAACCACGAGTCCCCGCCCAGAGAGGGAGTATGGAGCCACAATGAAGGAATTGGAGCTGAATAAAGCTGCAGCTGACCTGAGAGATAGGATCATGGCACGAATGACAACCAGACCTCCTCGGCGCCAATTACAACGGCTGATGAAGTACCATCAGAAAGCCTCATTGAAGATGTGAATGCAGCATTGAGAACGATCCCTAGCAACACCATAACGGAAACCAATTAGCTGATTTACAACTCAGCATCAGTGATCCTTGAGCTGCTTGGCTATAAGAGCAACCATGAGAGACAGTACCCACCATGGAAAAGACGGCTAGAGACTAAAATCAAGGTGACAAGGAGGGAAGTGAGCCAACTATCAGAGCTCCATAGGGGTGCAATGAAAGGACCAGTACAGGAAGTACAGTCAGATGCCCATACCTGAAGCACTCGAAACTGCCAAACAGAGGATCCAAGCCTTGGCCAGTCGCCTAAAGAGATACACAAGGGAGAATGAAACCAGAAGGATAAACCGGCTCTTCTCCACCCAACCAGCTAAAGTGTACTCTCAATGGCAAGGTAATAACAACAGAGCAGACCCACCAAGGATGGAGACTGAACAATACTGGAAAGGCATATGGGAAAGGGAGGCGTCCCACAACAGCAATGCACAGTGGCTGATCTCTCTACGAGACGACCATAGCAACCTCCCTGAGCAAGCCCCGGTAACCATCACTGTGCCAGATGTCCGAAAAAAGAGTCTCAGGTATGAAAAACTGGACAGCACCAGGGCCTGACATGATCCATGCCTACTGGCTAAAGAAGCTCACTGCCCTCCATGAGCAACTGGCAGCCCAAATGAACCAGCTGCTACAAAATGGGACTCACCCTGAATGGTTAACTGAAAGGCGCACAATCCTGATCCAGAAGGACGCATCAAAGGGCTCAGTCCCACCCAACTACCGACCAATAACCTGTCTCTCCACAACCTGGAAGCTCATGTCAGGCATCATAGCGGCTAAGATAAGCAGACACATGAATAAATACATGAGCACGGCACAGAAGGGCATTGGTGTAAATAGCAGAGGGGCCAAACACCAACTCCTTATAGACCACACAGTTGCCCGAGACTACAAAACCCGACACACCAACCTGTGCATGGCTTGGATAGATTACAAGAAAGCCTATGACTCAATGCCACACACTTGGATCATTGAATGCTTAGAGATGTACAACATCAACAGGACCCTGAGAGCTTTCATTGCAAACTCGATGGGGCTGTGGAAAACCACCCTTGAAGCCAACTGCAAACCACTTGCACAAGTGTCCATCAAATGTGGCATATACCAAGGAGATGCTCTGTCTTCGCTGCTGTTCTGCATAGGCCTGAACCCCCTCAGCCAAATCATCAACAAGACTGGCTATGGATACCGACTAAAGAATGGAGCAAACATCAGTCACCTCCTCTACATGGATGACATCAAGCTGTACACCAAGAGTGAGCGAGACATCGACTCACTGATCCACACCACCAGGATCTACTGCACAGACATTGGGATGTCATTTGGACTAGAGAAGTGTGGTCGGATGGTCACAAAGAGAGGGAAGGTCATTCGCACGGAAGGGGTCTCACTCCCAGAAGGAACAATAGCAGACATAGAGGACAGTTACAAGTACCTGGGAATACCACAAGCAAATGGCAACCTTGATGAGGTCACAAGGAAAACAGCCACAGCCAAATACCTCCAACGAATAAGGCAAGTCCTGAGAAGCCAGCTCAATGGCAAGAACAAGATCCAGGCAATAAACAGCTATGCCTTGCCAGTAATCACATACCCTGCAGGAATAATTAGCTGGCCAAAGGAGGAGATACAGGCCACAGATGTTAAGACACGAAAATTACTAACAATGCATGGAGGGTTCCACCCCAAATCCAGCACCCTGAGACTGTACACGAGCCGCAAGGAAGGAGGCAGAGGACTAGTGAGTGTGAGAACCACTATCCAGGACGAAACATCCAAGATCCATAGATACATCAGGGACAAAGCCTCATCAGACAATGTGCTCAGTGAATGTCTCAGACAATGGGGAACAGAAGTTGAGGTGCTGGAGGTACCATCATGGGAGGACAAACCCCTACATGGGATGTACCATCGGCAAATAACTGAAGTGGCTGATATCAGAAAGTCCTACCAATGGCTGGAAAAAGCTGGACTCAAGGACAGCACAGAGGCCCTCATCCTGGCCACCCTGGAACAGGCCATAAACACCAGAGCAATAGAGGCCCAGATCTACCACACCAGACAAGACCAAAGGTGTAGGTTGTGCAAGGAGGCCCCTGAGACAGTCCAGCACATAACAACAGGGTGCAAGATACTGGCAGGGAAAGAGTACATGGAACGACATAACCAAGTGGCAGGCATAGTGTACAGAAACATCTGTGCAGAATATGGACTGGAAGCCCCGAGATCAAAGTGGGAAACACCCCCAAAGGTGGTGGAGAATGGCCGAGCTAAGCTCCTGTGGGACTTCCAGATCCAGACAGACAAAATGGTAAGGTCGAACCAACCGGACATTGTCGTAGTGGATAAACAACAGAGGAAAGCCGTTGTGGTGGATGTAGCAATACCGAGTGACTGCAACATCAGGAAAAAGGAGAAACTGGAGAAATACCAGGGCCTCAAGGAGGAACTGGAGAGGGCCTGGAAGGTGAAGACCACAGTGGTGCCTGTGGTCATCGGGGCCCTCGGGGCAGTCACCCCCAAACTGGAGCAGTGGCTACAACAGATCCCAGGAACAACATCAGACATCTCAGTCCAGAAATGTGCAGTTCTAGGCACAGCAAAGATACTGCGCAGAACCCTCAAGCTCCCAGGCCTCTGGTAGAGGACCCGAGCTCAGAGGATAAGAACCACCCGCGGTGGGTGAGAAGGGAATTTTTTTTTTTGGAATTTTTATATATATATGTAATCTTAGAGTGATCATTTCAAAATGACTACATACAAACAAACAAACAAGTAATAAATAAATAAATAAATACATAACAAGCAATCACATGCAGTATATTAATCAATAAATAAACTATAAATGAGCACAGAAAATTTTTGAATCAATTAGCACAGACTTGGACATTGTAAAGCCTGATGCCAACAGGCAGAAATGACTTCCTGTAGCCCTCTGTGGTTCACTTTGGCAAAACGAGTTTCCGGCTGAAGATGCTCCTGCATCCGTCCAGCATGTCAAGGAGTGGATGAGACTCGTTCTCCAAGATGGCCTGCATCTTGGACAGGATCCTTCTTTCTGACTCCACCGTCAGAGAGTCCAGCTCCACTCCAACGACGTTACTGGTCTTCCGGATCAGTTTGTTCAGTCTGTCGGTGTTCTCCACCTTCAGCCAGCTGCCCCAGCACACCACAGTATACAGGACGGCACTAGGAACCACAGAGTCATAAAACACCCTGAGCAAAGTCCGGCAGAAGTTGAATGACCGCAGCTGCCTCAGAAAGTAGATGCGACTTTGGCCCTTCCTGTACATAGCATCAGTGTTGTTCACCCAGTCCAGTTTTTTGTCAATGTGGAATCCCAGATATGTGGAATCTCCACAATGTCCACACTGACCCCCTGGATGGTAACAGGGGTCACCGATGTCCTCATCCTCCTCCTAAGATCCTTGGTGATGTGGTGTCACATTAACAAACACCATTGGCTGAGATTTGTAGGTTAAATATTAAAAATGTTTTATTTGCATTGTTATGGCACTTGACTTAATGTAGTTTTGATTGTTGATTCTACGTTGCATGACTTTGTTTTTGTGTTTATTATGTAAAGCACTTTGAAATGCTTTGCTGCTGAAATGTTCCATACAAATAAAATTTGATTGATTGAGCTGCAGTCCACACCATGTGACAAAGTTGTCAGTCTCATCACCCTCTCTGATACAACCAACCACAGTTGAATCATCTGAGACCTTCTAGAGATGACAGGTCTCAGTGCAACAGCTGAAGTTGAATGTATCGAGCGTGAAGAGGAAGGGAGAGAGGACAGTCACTTGTGGAGCTCCTGTGTTGCTGACAACACTCTGACAAACAGTGTTGCAGGTGCACAAACTGTGGTCTACCAGTTAGATATTCCAGTCCAGGACACCAGGCATCACTGTCTTTTTCTCACCCAGTAGAGCCGGACGGATGGTGTTGAATGCAGTCAAGAAGTCAAAGAACATAATTCTCACAGTGCTCGCCAGTTGGTCCAGGTGAGCGTAAGTGTGGTTCAGCAGGAAGATGATGGTATCCTCAACTCCCAAGCCTGGGTCCAAGTGTGGTTGGACCAGAGTGCAGAGCTGCTCCAGCATGAGTCTCTCCAAGGACTTCATGATGGGGAGGTCAAAGCCTAAACTCAGAGAAGAAGCATTCAGCTTGTATGCACCTCAAATCTGGAAAAAAAACTTCCAGAAAACTGCAAATCAACCGAAACACTGAATTTGTTTAAATTTAAACCCCACCTGCTTAGAGCAGCTTTGGAACCAATATAAAAGGAACATTAATCAATATTTAAGGTATATCAATGATGTTAACAATAGCACTTAAAATGTAACGTCTTTTACTGGTTCTCACTATATGATGTGTTATGATGTATTTTATGTTTTCAAGGAGTAAAGCACTTTGAACTGCCTTGTTGATTGTGCTGTACAAATAAACTGGATTGATTAAAAGTTTGAAGGCACATGGTAATGCTAAGGTAAGGTAAGGTAATGCTAATTAAAGGACTTAGTGTAATGTTCCATGTCCCTCCCCATGGTCAAATTATTAGGCCTGAGCAGCTAAGCGCTGCGAAGGCCTATTGTTTCTGTACTGTTTCTTATTAGGCCCGAGCAGCAAAGCGCTGCGAAGGCCTATTGTTTCTGTACTGTTTCTTATTATTATTAGGCCCGAGCAGCTAAGCGCTGCGAAGGCCTATTGTTTTTGTATTGTTTCTTATTAGGCCCGAGCAGCAAAGCGCTGCGAAGGCCTATTGTTTCTGTACTGTTTCTTCTTCTTATTATTATTATTACTATTACGATTCTCCCTCCAAATGAATTGGCTTTTTGGGGGCTTTATCATATTCAAAAACTCACCAAACTTGGTGGAGGCCTTAAGTCTGTTTAAAATTTTAGTATTTTATGGTCGTTGCAAAAATCGCAAAAAAAATGGCTCAACGGCGCCACCTAGCAATTTTCAAAGGACCCTTTGCTATTCCATAACTTCATCGTAGAGACATGAAATTTGGTATACTTGTAGAGCTCCCCAAGACGCTCAAAATTTACAATTAATGTCATAGTGCAAGTATCACAGGAAGTCGGCCATTTTGGATTGAAGTTCCGATTTTGACCCCGTTTTGCCGTTTACAGCCTTCGTATTTGATCGAACTCCTCCTAGGGATTTCGAGGAGGAAAGCGCTGCGAAGACCTATTGTTTCTGTACTGTTTCTTCTTCTTCTTATTATTATTATTATTACGATTCTCCCTCCAAATGAATTGGCTTTTTGGGGGCTTTATCATATTCAAAAACTCACCAAACTTGGCAGAGGCCTTAAGTCTGTTTAAAATTTTAGTATTTTATGGTCGTTGCAAAAATCGCAAAAAAAAAAATGGCTCAACGGCGCCACCTAGCAATTTTCAAAGGACCCTTTGCTATTCCATTACTTCATCGTAGAGACATGAAATTTGGTAGTTTAAAGTTTAAAGACAGAAGGTAAGAAATGTCAGTATATCAACAAGAGAGTAAATATTCAGGTTAGTTTAAGCTAGCCTAAATGCTGTTGTCGCCGCTCCGTATTGAACATATCGAGCTTTCGAGCTGACGTAACTGCATGTGATGTTTACGTAGCTCTGTGCAGTGAACAAACTTTATGCCGCTGTTTACGTTGTGTTACCGACCGCAGTGAAGTTGTTTACAAGTTGTACTAGCAGCTGTATGAGGCGCTCTCCCCTCATACAGCTAGCTTGGCCAGCGTCCCTTCGAGAACGCACTGAGGCGTTTTTTTATTTTATTTTACCATAGCTGAATTGGATTAGTGCAACTCGACAAGAGGGAGCTAAAGCGCTAACTCCGGGGCATAAAACAGATAACGGAAGAGAAAAAAAGAGACGAAGAAAAGCTTTTCAGAGTGGTTTAAAGACAGAAGGTAAGAAATGTCAGTATATCAACAAGAGAGTAAATACACAGGTTAGCTTAAGCTAGCCTAAATGTCAGGTTGTTTGCTGTTGTCTCCGCTCCGTATTGAACATATAGCTTTCGAGCTGTCGTAACTGCATGTGACGTTTACGTCGCTCGGTGCAGTCTTTTGAGGCCACAGACCAAAACAAACTTTCTGCCGTTGTTTACGTTGTGTTACCGACCGCAGTGAAGTTGTTTACAAGTTGGATATTAGATATCCACGCTCTGCGGTATAAGAGGCGTTTAGCTCAAGGTTGATCCGATTTTTGAACGCTGATTCCGGCCAGCTGTTATGTACCGCTAGTGCTCTGAGGTTCAAATAGGGACTGTAAACGTCTGAACCAAACACTCCTGCAAATAAACGACATGCCTTGTGACCAACTGATAAAAAAAAAGTGATAATTCATGCTATTACACGAGGTGCGCTATCCTATTAAAAATAATTCAGTTCAGTTCATCAGTTGTGATAAACTGAACTGTACTGGAGTTGTGCATGCTTCGTACTAGCAGTCGGCCGGCGGCCGTTAATGAACAAGGTTGGATCTGTACCGCTGTGGATTTTTTTTTTTTTGCTGCCAGTTGGAGCTGCTAACTTTTCCTGAACGTTTTGCCTCGTTTTTGGAACCACAGTGTTAGACGGGAGTTGTAGCAGTTGGGGTTGTAATATTTACTTGTAGCACTTGCTGTGATTAATACCTAATTAATGGATTGGATACAGCCTGTGCTATTGTTCTAATGTGCTGAACGTTAACTGTGCTTTCTTAATGTGCATTGCGCTTGGTTTATTACTGATTATTTACTGGTTTATTAAACTGGTAAATCTTCAATTTTATAATTTTCCTTCCTCATTTTATTACAAGCTTTAACTTACACTGCATTTAGATCTCACTTGTAGTTATTTTAGTCTTGCTATTGTGTTCAGTTACACACTGTATTTAAAAAACACACTGTTGCCAATTAAGAGACTTATTTCTCATTCTGAACTATTTAATAGAGTGTAGGTCAGACAATCTGAGTACTGTGCATAGGGAAAACTAGAACACTTTTACTCTGTTATTTATATGGATTTCATTCTATGCAAAGTGATTTAAAATGATAAGATGATGAACTCTGTCATTGTTGGCTGCTGCCTGAACCATGTGGGTGTGGCAAAATGGCGAATATCAGTCCCTCGCCATATTCATACGATTGTCTTTTAATCATACATGGATTATCCGACTGGCGCCAAACTAGCTATGTATGACCTTTGTACACCTCTAAAGAGCCCAACACTTTTGAAATGTAATTTGACTCCACTGCGCCCCCTAGGTTAATCAATCAGTTATATCTCCTTGCAAAATTCACCGATCTGTACCAGATTTTTTGTGCGTCGTCAGGGTGCGCTGCCGAACGCATCAATGCGTACCGCCTGTTGCACAGGTGCGGAACCTGCGCAACAGCTTCTGCGGTGGCGTGAGGCCGGCGGTGCTGGAAACTTTGTGACAGATTCTTCGATGGTTGGCGGGCGGCGGTTGCCCAAACCTCTGCGGTGGCCAATAGGCCGGAGCGGTGCTTGGCTGCGAGGGCCGTTCGAGGCTGCTTGCAGCTTTAATTATTATTACGATTCTCCCTCCAAATGAATTGGCTTTTTGGGGGCTTTATCATATTCAAAAACTCACCAAACTTGGCGGAGGCCTTAAGTCTGTTTAAAATTTTCGTATTTTATGGTCGTTGCAAAAATCGCAAAAGAAATGGCTGTTTTCGTTTTTTTCTAAAAATTGTTAGAGGACAAATACTGATTAATTTCAGTTAAAAATAACAAAGTACGTCAACAGTCAGTTTACAAACTATTTCAGTAATTTGTCATTTGTGGAGTTATACTGACACCCAGTGGCTAATTTTGAATGGCCACTTCAAATTGAATTATTATTATTACGATTCTCCCTCCAAATGAATTGGCTTTTTGAGGGCTTTATCATATTCAAAAACTCACCAAACTTGGCGGACGCGTCCAGCCTGTTTAAAAATTTCGTATTTTAAGGTCATCGCGAAATTTACAAAAGAAACGGCTCAACGGCGCCACCTAGCAATTTTCAAAGGACCCTTTACTATTCCATTACTTCATCGTGACATGAAATTTGGTACACTTGTAGAGCTCCCCAAGACACTCAAAATTTACAATTAATGTCATAGTGCAAGTATCACAGGAAGTCGGCCATTTTGGATTGAAGTTCCGATTTTGACCCCGTTTTTGCCGTTTACAGCCTTCGTATTTGATCGAACTCCTCCTAGGGATTTCGATTGATCGACTTCAAACTCGGTCAGTCTGTTCATAAGGCATGTCCCATCTAAAGTTATCAAAACGGTGAGTTTTTGAGTATGTTGAAGGGGGATCACCAGTGACAGATTCTTCGATGGTTGGCGGGCGGCGGTTGCCCAAACCTCTGCGGTGGCCAATAGGCCAGAGCGGCGCTTGGCTGCGAGGGCCGCTCGAGGCTGCTTGCAGCTTTAATTTTTAGTCTTTTCAATCATCATTTTGTTCAGGCCTGTTTCATTAGTTTATTTTTTTAAATGATTTCTGTTGAACCAAAATTCAGAAATAATGTCTGATTTTCATTTTTTTCAGTTTGGAGTTATTTCAGAGACAATGTGAACTTTTTGGTCAGAGGGGTATCAACAATTTTACCCACACACACAAAAAAGTGTGTATTTCAGTGGTTCCTCATAATGTAATGATTTTATATATAAATTAAGTATGTGACAATATTATATATTTGTCTATATTCTGTTTTTATGGCATCCTCAACATAGTTTAATAATTTCTAATCACATAATAGCTTTCCTTCTCTGCATTCTCCAAAGAACTGTAGTGAAGCTGATTATCCCCTTCTTGTCACTTTCCAGCCAGTGATTTTTTTTGAGAAAAACAAAGACAGAGAGGAGAATCAACACCCCCTTTATCCACATCTCTGTCTAATTAATTTATCTGCTCCCGATGAGCAGGCTAAAAGCAGTGTAGGTGGATCTGGTGGAAATAGGACAAACAATCGACTTCACAAGGGATTCAAATGCTTCATCCTCACAGCATCGTTTATCTGTGACCGCTCTAAATGATGGGGGTTTGTTGAGTCTTGCAAAATTTATTTTAGGAGAAAATAATATCCTTAAAACCTATGAGTATAAGAAATGCATGCTCCAGTGTCATGAAGTTAATTTTCATGTTAAACTGATTTATTTATTTTCTATTTCCATTGAGAAAAGGAACCATCCTGGCTTATTAAGGCAGAGGGAGAGACAAAAAAAATTTCATTATGTTTTCTAAATAATTACACTACAATTTAAAAAAAATCTTGGATTTGATGACAGTAACAAACAAAATGCGACAGGAAAGAGAAACAAGGAAAAAACTTATGGAGCCTTGCAGCATTTATACCATCTTCAATTTTTTTACATTACCATTACAACAATCTTTCAATAAAGTAACAGTTGCAAGTTTCTAGGGTATATTTCTGCTGACATTGCACATGTTGAAATTGAAATTTTTGTAGATCTTTTCTTTTCTTCTTTTTTTCAAATTAGCTCAAGATGAAAGATTGAAGCCACAGCACCTGTGGACCTGAATTTTTCAGCCATGCTGGAAAATTGTTTGTTCTGTCTTGGTCTAAAGTGAAACTGCTATGGTTTCAGCTGCTTTGCAGTCCCTGACAGGTTTTCTCCAAGTATTGCCATGACACATTCTGTCCAGCTCCCCTCAATAAAAGCTTAAAGAGAAGAGATTTTCCCCTATCATGAGGCTGCCGCCAGAATGTTGTGGTGTGTTTTGCAAGTAGACTAAAAAATAAAATCTTAGTATCATCATATCATATCATCATATTCTGCCCTGCATGACTTGCAGCATACAGGTTTCTGCAACTTCTCCATTCAGACCAGAATGCACTGTCTTGCTATGCTATTATATATCCTCCTGACTACCAGTAGTTCAAATTTGTCCTCTATAGAGGACATTTGTAAACTTGAAAATCTCCCACCCACTGCATACTACTGAATTAATTCCTTTTGGTATCTACAGAGGACATTTAGGGCTTTTCAATGATACCAAATGTGAAGGGGTGGGGCTTTTGAACCTACCTTTTTCTCATTCAGAAAAATGGCGTCCATCAGTATTAGCACATTTTATGGGAAGAGAAAAAGTAAGTGCATAATACTTTTTATTGTGCAAATTTTGGTTTAAAATTTTGTTGGCATATTCTAAATAAGTCTCTTACTAGCATATTAAAACATGCTATGAAGTATTTGGATTGTATTTTATCTTAGTATTTGAAAGTTGAAAAATTGTCCTCTGTAGTGGACATTTGTAGTTAAATTGTAGACCCGGGGTCTTTCTGCATGGAATTTGCATGTTCTCCCTGTGCGTGCGTGGGTTCTCTCTGGGTACTCCAGCTTCCTCCCACAGTCCAAAAACATGACTGTAATGTTAATTGGCCTTTTTAAATTATCCCTAAGTGTGAGTGTTTGTCTCTGTGTTGCCCTGCGACAGATTGGCGACCTGTCCAGGGTGACCCTGCCTCTTGCCCGGAATGTTAACTGGAGATAGGCACCAGCACCTCCTGACCCCATTAGGGACAAGGGTGTAAAAAAATGGATGGATGTATTATTGATGGAGACTCAGAAACTGAGTTGTCTGATAAAGAAGGTGAAACATCAGGCTTCTGCCTCTGCTTCTGCCGGCAGAGGCAGAGGAAGTTGATTCAGAGAGCTCTAAGGATAGAATTCAGGGGGGGCAAGCAGATGCAGAGTCGGATGAAGCAAGACAGTCCACATCTCAGGCAAGTAGCACAGAAATTGCTATGATACTCACACTAATATTTATGTTACTGATGATGGACAGTTTTGTCAATGTGAAATTCATTCATTTGGATATTTTATTTGGGACAAACTGGTTGCCATCTAGGTTCAATTTCAAATGTATAGCGTTCTGATGTCCACTGTAGTGGACACATGATATTGCAAAAATAAAAATATTTTTTCCCAAAAAAATGTTTTCAGTATTCTAATTACCTTACAAAGATTGTGGAATTTAAAAAAAAATGGTGATTGGACAATATTTTTTTTCCTGGTAGTCAGGAGGATATACATATGTGGACATAGATATTCCAATTTCACCTTTAGTTTGATTTCCAGGGATGCTTTCCGGAAAGGAAATGTTTACAAGTGAGAAATGAAAAGTGAAAAATAAAAAGCTTAATCTAATTTCAAGTTGTTTGTTTATTTTTCTTTTTTCCTGTTGCCCTAATTATTTTCAAGCCAGGTCTTCTAAACGAATACACTCCTCACTTGTTTTTCTACTCTTTAATCCATGTCCAAATCAAAATTTTATGCTATTTCATAATGTTTTTTGTGCTTGTGCTGGGAGCTGTTTTGTCTGACACAAACAAAAAGCACCAGCTGCTCTTTAAAAGGCTTGTTGTTGCCTTCAGCTCCAACATGCAATATTTCTATACATTAAATTATAAGAAGCAGCAAAAGGGTCCGTGAAAGAATGTGGTGTCTGTGGTTTTTCCAAAAAAGAGGCTAGGAGAATGAATAAATGATGGATGGATTGCACACAAACAACCATGTTTTAGCCATGGAGAAAGGATGTCCTGAAATTTGTGCTAATCTGGTTCATGATGCTCTGTTTCCTCTTCTCTGACTGTGAAAGTCACAAAAGAGGAACGGGAGTCTGTGCAGAAATAATGCTGTGCCTTTGTTGTTGTCTGTGTCTAACCACTGACCACTTACTTGCAGATGATGAACCAAAACATTTGTTGAACAAAGAGATCTTCTTCTGTTTAATACTTTACTTTTGTGTAAAAGTGACTGAAAGCCTGCAGATTTTATGCAAACTGAAAAAAAATTCCAGTATTTTGGTTCACTAGAGAAAGTTGTCATAAATAGTACACCACAATTTTTTATAGATAGTCCTGCACATCTGCAGACCAGTCAAGCTGCAAATATTGACACTAGTCTGCCACTGAAAGCACTTGAAATGCTACAAAACATCTCATCCACTGGCTTGATGAATCCCATCAAGCTATGTTTTGCGGTTTTCAGAGTTTTCCGGGGCTCCATAGTGGTGCAGTTGGTAGCATTGTTACCTTGCAGCAAGAAGGTCCTGGGTTTGATTCCCAGCCTGGGATCTTTCTGTATGGAGTTTGCATGTTCTCCCTGTCATGCCTGAGTTCTCTCTGGGTACTCTGGCTTCCTCCCATAGTCCAAAACCACGACTGTCTCGTTACCTTATTTCTTTAAATTCTCCTTAGGTATGGATTAGCCTCTCGCCCGAAATGTCTTGCTGGAGATAGGCACCAGCACCCCTCCTGACCCCACTGGTGTAAGGATGTAAGAAAATGGATGGATAAGGACATTTTCTGTCAGAAAACATATTTGGAAGTTTATTAACTTAAAATATTTTTAATTTTATCACATCGTTTTCAGTGCTTATTAAGATGTACTTAAATGAACACCAGACATGTTACATTACACTACATACTTTATGTTTTCTGTTAGAATATACAAAGCTGGGCATGCTGCGTTGGCGTAGGGGATAGTGCAACCCACTTTTAGAGGCCTTGAGTCCTCGACGCGGCCATCGCAAGTTCAATTCCCAAACTCGATTATATTTGCCTCATATCTTCCCCTCTCTCCTTGCCTACCTAGAGCCCACAAAAAACCCCTACAGGGGGGGAAAAAATAGAATATACAAAGCTTCCACAACAATTAGGTAATTTGACAACAATGACAGACTTTCACAAAAAATAAAGCAACTCATGGGATTCCTCCACAACAAATATTCGTATCTAATAGTCTTAATAATATATGTAAAACTCATTAAAATTAATTATTATTTTTGTTAAGAAATATTAGTAGAGAATGTTATCTTCAAAAACTCCCGACCCCATTAGGGACAAGGGTGACCAGATAATGGATGGATGGATGTTATCTTCAGACCAGCAAATCAAGGACCTTGAAACTGACTAACAACTGTTCTGTAAATCTAATTAGCACGAATTTAGAGAGCAGTTTTGTATCTTCCTGATTGTACCAGATATAATATTAATATGAAAAATTGAAGAAATATTTCCTCCAAACAGTTGTTTTTGTTCCAACTTCCTGCATGCACAGCATTAAATATTAATTAGCCTTCAGTTTAAAGTATTGCCTTTCTTATTTTGCACTTTAGCACAAATGTTTATATCCATCCCTGCCAACATGCACATTCATAATTAAGTCTAGCTGTTCTTTTAGGTTGTGCTTGTTATTGATTGTAGCCTCCACCTGCTGATCTTGGAACCTAAAGTGAAGTAAACTGCAGAGCTCATGATGTTCTTCTCAGCTCTCGTCTTTCTCTTTAATGCTTCGAGGCACAAAAATGGACAGAAATGAAGAAAGCTTCCTGTAATCTCTGAGTTAAACTCAGCTACTGCAGGTCATGACAATAACAAAGCAGAGAAATCTTGCCTGTTTGCAGAGGCAATTACCCATATGAAAAAGGTGTTAATCTGTTTTAGAATAAAATCAGACACTAAAGGAAATAACTGTAAAAATAATTAGTCCTGATTGCCACGACTTAACAAATATCACAGGACATAGTGGCTTGTCGATTTCTCCAGTTCACTGAAAAAAGTCTTAGTGTTGCAAAATTGTTTTAATTGCATTTCTAAATTCTGAAAGTTCTAACAGTGGAATGAACATAATCTCACCAAATACCTCCAAAGGTCAGACACTCCTCTTGAGATGTCTGACAAATCAAGCAAAACGACCATTTAAAAAGTTGTCCAAGAGCCAAGAATCATTCTCACAGAGCTTCAGATACTCTGCTTCCAAGGAAATAAGATTTTTTCATCAAGACATAAATTGAAGACCTCAACTACAATGACCTAAATGGACATTCATTGTGCAAGACTTGTTTATTCTTCAGCAGACTAAACAAGTTAACTGAAGGAAGGATGAATGGAGAAATGTTATTTGATTATGTAACAGCTTTGGGCTACGCAGCTAACTGCGACTACAAAAGCAGCATCAGAAGAGTGGTCTTTTAAGGAGTCTGAGGTGTGAATAAAAAAACAAAACAAGAAACCGTACTTTTAGTTTTGGTGCATATATTAAGTGATTTGTATAAAAACAGACAATTACAACAGTACAGTGAGACACAAGATAATTGACTCAGAATAAATTAATATCCAAAAATCATAAAGTCCATAGTCCTTTTTGTTTCTAGCTCGCCATCTTCAGATCCAGATGAGGATCTGATCCATCAGGGAAAAAAAAAACCCGACCTAAAAGGTCAGAAAACCCATTAAGTGTTTTTATCAAAAACAATTACGTACATAGTACGAAAGAAATTAAATTTAAGCATTTAATTTATATACGTTAAATGCAAATGCATAACTAGATTCCCAATAATTATACATAAACATTTCAATAATCAGGTTAACGTAACCATAATTCAAATAAAGTAAAACAAAAAGTATCAAAAAATAAATAAATAAAACTATCAAATACTCAAGCAGAGTGAGAGAAAGGGAAAAATAAATTAAATAAATATATTGCGCAATATCAAACTTAAGTGTAGCTACATTCTGATCAATTTCATTTTAACTTCACTGCCTCAAAATCCATGTAAACGTGTCAGAACACGCACAAAATTCAGCAATGAGTTACCTTCTCATAGAGAGTGGGGGTACTGAGCCACAATCAGCTGTGACAGGATCCTGGTGACGGTCCAGGTAAGCCGTGCCAATAATTCTAATAAAACAACGCTCCAATGAGCAATCGAGTAAAAGTTTCACATATAAAAGCAATAGTGCTATCAAATAAACTCACCAGGCAATCAAATCAATGCATTCAAAGATTTGGGTGCGTTTGTGAAGAAGACGCCAACAACAAGCCACAATCACAGTGGAACAGCTGAGAATGTTTAAACTGCGCTCTGGAGGCGGGCAACACAGGAAGTAGGCCCGCAAAAATAAAAGTCTTTGACTAATTGCAGGTTACAATTAGGATCTGAAGATAAAACAAAAGTTGATTTCCATCCAAGACCATAATCCTAATTATATAGCTCAGTAAACACTATGTTTCATCCATCCATTTTCTAACACCCTTGTCGCTAGTGGGGTCGGGAGGTGTTGGTGCCTATCTCCAGCTAATGTTCCGGGTGAGAGGCGGTGTACACCCTGGACAGGTCGCCAGTCTGTCACAAGGCAACACAGTGTGATGGAAAAGATTCCAATAAGGTCACATCTGCTAGTCATGTCACATGAAATGTTTGTGAACTCTCACCAAAAGAACTATTTGGGTTACATGTACGAGGTGGGGACGTTGTTTTCCACAGCTGCATCAGAACCAGACTGTCTCACCCCTTGTGTTTCATTCTTGTTTTTCATTCCTTATCAAAGCTTTCATTCCTTAAAACTTACCTGTAGTCTCTCCCTGGCAGAGCTTTGCGAGCTTTGCATCCAGACTGGCTTGATTATTGATTGTCTTAATCAATAATCTGTATCTGTGTAATTGTCTTAAAACACATTGTGCACAACTCTTTCTGAGTTGTGCACAATTCATGAATAAACCTGATTGAGTGATTTTACCTGAAGTGCTTGGAAATAGTTTATTTCCACGACAACAGACACTCTTTTTTTATAATTAAACTTTGCTAAATAGATGTTAGCTATACTATGTGTAATAGCTGTGTAATATTAGTGTTTATTAATCATATCCTATCACTTCAGGAACACAGTGACCTGTGCAGTTCGGTGGACACATTGTGGCTTCGCTGCATTTGATAAAGTCTGTCATACAACAGATTAAATTGTTCCAATGCTAACATAAGAAAAGCTCCTAAGCTTCCACTTCAGTCCCATCACTCAAATAATGTTATCCAATATATTTAACATTAACACAACCTGCTATAGTTTTTTGCTTGTAAACATGACATTAGCAGTTTTGGACGTGTAGCACTGACAGATAGACGTAGCTATCTGTGATATCTGTGCTACAGTAGGAAAATCTGACGAGGTAGCACTTATAGTCAGAACACTGGGAATTGAACCCAGAACTTTCTTGCTGCAAGGCAACAGTGCTGCCAACTGCACCACTGTGCAGCCCCACTTGGTTTCAATGAACGGAACAGTGCTGTATATTTAATTTTATTACATTAAACATTTACAGAAAGTACATACAAACAGAATCCATACAAGACAGTTTTGTGATGAAATGGGCCAATTCACACTTGAGTAATCTATATGACTAATTCTTCACAATTAAGACACTTTGAAGCTAACACTGCCAAAAAGGAGTTTCTGCATGTGTGGAACACCTCAGCTGTTGCCAACATCTATAATAAATTTTATGTTATTAGAAATATATGTATTGAGAAAAACTTTGCTTTTTGTTCTTCTTCTTCTTTGGCGTATACTGGCAGCTTACAGACTTGGTGTACTACCGCCATCAACTAGTGTAATCCAGAAATTAAATTTATCCTATATCTTTACAACCCTGAAAAAACATATATAAGATACATACATATACACTCACACATACATATTAAATCCTCATCAAATGTTGTGTTTTATTAAATATTTAATAAAAACCTTGCTTATTTTACCTCTCTATGTACATATTATTTGTATGTGTGAGGATTTGGTTTTGTGCGTTTATTGTGTAATAACAGTTGTTATTACACAACAACCGTTTTTCCCTCACCAAACTAAGTTTGTATACGGTATGTATATGACACATACTGTGTTGTACACGGGACAACACATACTGTGTTGATTGTTGTTGACTGTTTGATTGTTTCCAGCTGTCCCTTGTTTTCCTCTGACTACCCTGGGTGTATTAAACCCCAGTTGTGTTACCTGCTCCTTGTCGGAGCCTTGACATGTTTTGACTCCTCAATGGTGCCTTTGTCCTTTCATTTGCTTTTTTTTTTTTGTTCCAGTGTTACCAGTACCTGAGTTTCTAGCCTCGTTGTTCACCTGTACTGCCTGGACTTCTGACTCTTTTGTGATCAATAATATACCACCTTTTTGCACTTCAACCTGGGTCCTATTACGTCCATCCTCACCACCAGCAACTCCAAGTCATGACAGTCAGGTAATTTTATTTATATGGTACATTTTCAGCAACAAAGTATTTCCAAGTGTTTTACATGAATTTGAGAAAATACAAAGACAACTAAAAAACTGAAGAAAGTGAAAGAAAAACAAAACAACAACAAAAGTACTTCACAATTATAACATAATAAGTGTTTCTCTAAGGAATAAGAAAAAGTAATCCACAATTTATAAACTAATAAAGTTTCTCTAGATAAAGTAACAGGAGTTTCTCTAGATCCTAAGTTCCTAAGTTTGTTTCAGATAATAGGTTTTATTTCTGTTCTGGATTGAGTGAAGTATAAGCTGACTGAAGTTGCTGAATAAGAATACTCCACAATTTATAAACTAAAAGGAGTTTCTCTGGATAAAGAATAAGTAGGATGAAATGTCAACATCGGGAAGAATATGGCCAAGATTCCATCCTGCTAGTGAGCTCTAAAGTCCAGCAGCTCAACAAGAATTGCATCCAACTTGCGCCTCTGTCCCACAGCATGTTAGTCTGAGTGTTCACTAGTTGCCCCAAGCCACCAAAAATTTGCCAAAATTCCAGGTGTCCGCCAACTCCAAACAGCAGAAATCCTGTTGTCATGAATCCAAGTAAATCCAGGATGTATCCCTCTGGGTGTGTCACTGCAGAACAAGCGAGCTCTTCTTTGCCCAGTTTTCTTGTTGAGAAAATTTTCTCAATTGCAGTGAGAGACTTGACCAGATCCATAAGTTGTAGAAAAAAAAAATACTGTAGATCAACTCTGTTGATCAACAGAGTTGATCTACAGTATTTTTTTTTCTTCCAACTGAAGCTTTGCTGTAGTTCAGTTAACTGTACTTTCTTCCTGTGTTGATGTAGATGTTAAATATGTTTTTACAATTTTCTGACATAGAAGAAATGTTAAAGAGCAATAGCCCTAAATTTTGAAAAATATTTAAACAAATTGTTCTCTATCATTTAAGATTTGAATTACAGCTTATGTTTGGCTGGACAATTGTATGCTAAAAAGTTTTGAAAACTAACATTGATTTAAAACTCAATAGAAGAATAAGATTCAAGTAAGAACAAAATATTTGTAACTCTCCAGTTCATTCTCTTAATGAATGGCCAAACACCTCAAAAATACCAGGAAATCTAGCCTGTTTTATTTATGAACTTGATAAGCCATAAAGCTGTCATGCAGCATCAGTGGTCTGTGTCTGCTTTCACATCCAGCCCAGACCTGCTTCCTATTTGTTTACCAAACCATTTTTAACAAAACACTTCAGGCATGAAGCACTTTGTGTCTTAGCGTGGAAAAAACACATTGTACTTGTTCAGAACACATTACTAGTAGATAAGCTGACTGGATGCAAATATAGACTAAAGCTATTGCAGAAGTTAAGGACAGTAAAGAAAAATGTTGTCTCACCTCATCATCATTTTGGGGTTTGGACGTTTGTTTTAAAAGATTTTGTTGGCTCTAGTGGCCTTTACTTAAAAGTAGTTTGACAGAAGCAGGGTAACGTGAGAGGAGGAAGACATGCAGCAAGTGTTGCCAAGCCGGGAATCGAACCTGTGACCACCACTGAGGCCTCAATTTGTGGGTCGTGTTGTGCCCCTGAGCCTCCACGGCACCCCTGGAATGTTTGTTTTTCTCTAACCCATCCATCAACAACCTGTAATATTGTTTCCTTTTTCCTTCAGTTTCTGAGTATCAGGATTACATGTTTTTCTCATTCTGAAGGAAAGGTGCTAAACCAGAAACTGGTTGATGTCTTTTCTGGGTTGAGAATTCATTCTCTGCCTCAAGCGTTGTAGGTTACGATTCTTGGTGTTTAAAGGTAGGATGGTGTGAGTCAGGCTGATGAGTTGCAGTTCACAGACTCCTCTCTGTCCAATCTTACTCTCTGATGTGCACAGCTGATAGACACTCCCAAATGTTGGCTTGGGGTTTGATTACAATGTCATGCCAGAATTGTTTGTTTTTGTGAATTACTTTCTTTTTATTTAACATTAGTTAGTGCGGAGTTAGTGCGTGAGGTTGAGAGGTTCCGGCTAGAAATAGTCAGAATCACCTCGACGCACGGCTCTGGTTCTGGAACCAGTCTCCTTGAGAGGGGCTGGACATACTTCCACTCTGGAGTTGCCTGCGGGGAGAGGCGTCGGGCAGGAGTGGGCATACTTGTTGCTCCCCATCTTGGCGCCTGTACGTTGGGGTTTACCCCGGTGGACGAGAGGGTAGCCTCCCTCCCCCTACGGGTGGGGGGATGGGTTCTGACTGTTTGTGCTTATGGGCCAAACAACAGTTCAGATTACCCACCCTTCTTGGAGTCCTTAGAAAGGGTACTGGAGAGTGCCCCACCTGGGAACTCTCTCATTCTGCTGGGGGACTTCAATGCTCACGTGGACAATGACAGTGAGACCTGGAGGGGCGTGGTTGGGAGGAACGCTTCCCCCGAGCTGAACTCGAGTGGTGTTCTGTTGTTGGACCTCTGTGCTCGTCACGGATTGTCCATAACGAACACCATGTTCAGGCTTAAGGGTGTCCATATGTGCACTTGGCACCAGGACACCCTAGGCCGCAGTTCGATGATAGATTTTGTCATCGTTTCATCGGATCTGCGGCCGTATGTCTTGGACACTCGGGTGAAGAGAGGTGCAGAGTTGTCCACTTACCACTACCTGGTGGTGAGTTGGCTCCGGTGGTGGGGGAGGATGCCGGTCAGACCTGGCAGGCCCAAACGTGTTGTGAGGGTCTGCTGGGAACGTCCGGCGGAATCCCAGGTGAGACAGAGCTTTAACTCCCATCTCTAGCAGAACTTCGAAAACATTCTGGGGGAGGTGCGGGACATTGAGTCTGAGTGGACCATGTTCCGTACCTCCATTGTCAAGGCGCCTCACCAGAGCTGTGGCTGCAAGGTTGTCGGTGCCTGTCGTGGTAGCAACCCTCGAACCCGTTGGTGGACACCTTCGGTGAGGGATGCTGTTAGGCTGAAGAAGGAAGTTATCGGCCTTTTTGGCCTGTGGGACTCCGGAAGCAGCTGACAGGTACCGGCGGGCGAAGCGGCATGCGGCTCTGGTGGTTGCTGAGGCAAAAACTCGGGTGTGGGAGGAGTTCGGAGAGGCCATGGAAAAAGACTTCCACACGGCTTCAAGGTGATTCTGGTCCACCATCCAGCATCTCAGGAGGGGGAAGCAGTGCAGCACCAACACTGTTTACAGTGGGGATGGTGTGCTGTTGACCTCAACTCGGGACGTTGTGGGCCAGTGGGCGGAATACTTCAAAGACCTTCTCAATCCCACCGACATGCCTTCCATTGAGGAAGCTGAGCCTGGGGACTGTGGGTTGGGCTTTCCAATCTCTGGGGACGAGGTCACCGAGGTGGTTAAAAAGCTCCTCGGTGGCAGGGCCCCGGGGGTGGACAAGATTCGTCCGGAGTTCCTCAAGGCTCTGGATGTTGTAGGGTTGTGTTGGCTGACGCGACTCTGCAATTTCGCATGGACATCTGGGGCAGTACCCCTGGATTGGCAGACTGGGGTGGTGGTCCCCCTGTTTAAAAAGGGGGACCGGAGGGTGTGCTCCAATTATAGAGGGATCACACTCTTAAGCCTCCCTGGCAAGGTCTATTCAGGGGTCCTGGAGAGGAGGGTCTGTCAGATAGTCGAACCTCGGATTCTGGAAGAGCAGTGTGGTTTTCGTCCTGGTCGTGGAACACTGGACTAGCTTTACACCCTCAGCAGGGTCCTAGAGGATGCATGGGAGTTTGCCCATCCGGTCCACATGTGTTTTGTGGACTTGGAGAAGGCGTTCGACCGTCCCTCGGGGATCCCTGTGGGGGGTTCTCCAGGAGTATGGGATACCGGGCCCTGACCGGTGTCAGAGTCTGGTCCGCATTGCCGGCAATAAGTCGGGCTCATTTCCGGTGAGGGTTGGACTCTGCAAGGGCTGCCCTTTGTCACCAATTCTGTTCATTACTTTTATGGACAGAATTTCTAGGCGCAGACAAGGTGTCGAGGGGATCCGTTTAGGTGGCCTCAGGATCTCATCTCTGCTTTTTGCGGATGATGTAGTCCTGTTGGCTTCATCGGGATGTGATCTGCAGCTCTCGCTGGAGCGGTTCGCAGCCGAGTGTGAAACGGCCGGGATGAGGATCAGTGCCTCCAAATCCGAGGCCATGGTCTTGATCCGGAAAATGGTAGAGTGCCTTCTCCGGGTCGGGGAGGGAGTCCTGCCTCAAGTGGAGGAGTTCAGGTATCTCGGGATCTTGTTCACGAATGAGGGAAGAAGGGAGCGGCAGATCGACAGGCGGATTGGCACGGCGTCCGCTGTGAAGCGGGCGCTGTACCGGTCCGTCGTGGTGAAGAGGGAACTGAGCCAAACAGCGAAGCTCTCGATTTACTGGTCGATCTAAGTTCCTACCTTCATCTATGGTCATGAGCTTTGGGTCAAGAACGAGATCTCGGATACAAGCGGCCGAAATGAGTTTTCTCCGTGGGGTGACTGGGCTCTCCCTTAGAGATAGGGTGAGAAGCTCAGTCATTCGGGAGGGACTCAGAGTAGAGCCGCTGCTCCTTCATGTCGAGAGGAGCCAGTTGAGGTGGCTTGGGCATCTGATTAGGATGCCGCCTGGACGCCTCCTTGGTGAGGTGTTTCGGGCACGTCCCACCGGGAGGAGGCCCCGGGGAAGACCCAGGACACGCTGGAGGGACTATGTCTCCTGGCTGGCCTGGGAATGCCTTGAGATTCCCCCGGAGGAGCTGGAAGAAGTGGCTGGGGAGGGGAAGGTCTGGGCCTTCCTTCTTAGGCTGCTACCCCCGCGACCCGACCCCGGATAAGCGGAAGAAGATGGATGGATGGATGGATGGATGGATGGATGGATGGATGGATATTTAACATTTCTGTTCCTCTTTGTATTGGTCATTAACTCCTAATGAAATACATTTAAATTTCTGGTTGTAATATGACATAAAAAAAATTTGAATACTTTTGAGAGGCACTGCAGGTCCCACATGAAGGTATTAGGCACATTAGATTCAACTCAGGAACACCAGGCATTCTTTGCAGGTGGTGCCACTTTTCTCACATCTCAAAATCAATTGTTCTAAAAAAACTAGTCTCTGTCCTTCTCCCTCTTCCACCTACAGGAAACAAAGAATGGGAAAAACCTTCCCCCCACTCACTTGGCTGTCAGCAGGAGTTAAAGCCCTAGGCAGGGAGGGTAGAGGAGGACACGTGGAAAAAGTCTGTTTATTTTCCTGAGTGTCTCTTAAAAGACAAAATAGTAACACAACTGTCAAAACAAGGTGAACTTTAGGAATGGAAAATTATTTTTAAAAGCAAAAAAAAAGAGAAATAGTTTTAACAACAGCAATATTCAACTTCTTTTATTTTGTGAAACTTCAGTCTAATCCAATTTCTTTTCTTGTTTAATTTTGTGTCTCCATAGTAACAGGATGCAGGAATAGGACTTCATCCTACAAAGGAACAGATTACACAAGAGTCTCTAACATGGTAGACTCTGCGAGATGTGCACCAATGCTATTTTTAGGTCAGAAGAAGTGGACGATTGTTGTTAAATGTGATGGACCTCAGAACCCTCCTGTCTGATCAGAGCTCAAATGCTGCTTAAAAATGTTACATTTAAAGCTGGGATTTGTGGAGTTTATGCTCAGTGCTGGCGTGGTGCAAAGCAGGTGAGCAGTCAGTCAGGATCAACTTCACCCCTCATTTCCACAGCATGTTGTTAATTGCCCTGAAATTAGAGATTGCTGATGAATTCCACCAGACAACAGTGTCTTGCTCAAAGATGCTCTTGAGGCGTACAGTTTCTGTGATTATTCAGGAAACTGGTCCTGCTCAGTACTAGGAGGCTGAAACAGCAGCTAAACAATTCAAGTTTAGTGGTTTCTGAGACTGAAGAAAGGTGTGTCTGGTCATATTTCAGCTTTATTACATGTTGCACACATCTAGGTCACCACACACATTATTGCATGCATATATTTCTCAGTTTCTGCCTTGTTTTCATGCTTTATTGGCATTTAGTCATGTGTGAATGAAAATATTTTTTAGCACAGCAGAGACTTCTTGTCAACACAGCTGGTCAGGGAAAATGAATGGGGCTGAAAACAAGAGATTCCATGAACAAAAGCTGTTACAACAAGTCTTCAACCCTAGATTTGAGACCTACTGTCCTACAAATGTTAGATTCACCAACACAACTAAATTGAATGGCTCATTATGAGGTCTTTACCAAGCTAGTTGGCATGCTAAGACATAATTAAGTCATTTTACTCAGATGTGTTGGAGCAGGAACTCTTCTAAAACCTGCAAGACATTATTTCAATCTGGAGAGACTCACACAGAAGAAAATAGCAGTTAATGGTACAATATCTTTGGCGCTCGGACCCAGCAGAAGACTGTATGCCGAGGATCACAGCAAGCAGGAGATCGGCTCGGGCGAGCTCGGAATAGTCTTCCGCTGAGACCGAAAACTGGTGGTGGAGCGGAGCCTGGAGATGGAGGAGCGCGGAGGGCTCATGGAGGAGGTCTGTCAGGATGGAGGTGGAGATGGGGAGGAGGGTCAAAGCGCGGCTGACGAGTAGGTAGACCCAAGGAAGCTTGTACTTTTGAAGACGTCCTTGGACGATGATTGGCTGTAATAGCACGGCAGTCCGGTCCTGGTTGGCTGTGGCGGGGGCGTGGTGATAAGATGATGTAGAGAAGCTGGATCGAGTCTCCCAGCTTGAATTTTCGCCTAGACTCCATTTCAATCTGGAGAGACTCACACAGAGAAGAAAATAGCAGTTAAAGGATTAATGGTACAAGATCTTTGGCGCTCGGACCCAGCAGAAGACTGTGTGCCGAGGATCACCGCGAGCAGGAGATCGGCTCGGGCGAGCTCGGGATAGTTTTTCCCCTAAAGAGGGTGCCGGGTCGAGGCCAAGCTGGCCTGCAGTCTAACTAGACTGATAGGCGGGGCAACGCTGGTAGAACCTGCCGTCTGGCGAGACGTCGGCTCGACAGCGGAAAGCACTGCAGTCTGGCAGGCCTGGGAAGCGGCTGTGTTGCTGAAGCCGTGGTCTGCTGAGACTAGCAGGCAAACAGCAATGTTTGGGCGTGCCATCTGGCGAGACGTCTGGCGTGACGTCTGGCTCGACAGCGAAAGGTGCTACAGTCTGGCAGGTCTGGAAAGCAGACGCGTCGCTGGAGCTCGATGTCTGCCAAGACTGGTGGGCAAACAGCAGTTGTTGGGTCTGCAGCCTGACAAGGCTGATAGGCGCCGCTGTGTTGGTTGGGGCCTCAGTCTGACAAGACTGATAGGCAGGGCAGCGCTGGGGAGCGGCCGTGTCGCCAGAGCCTGTAGTCTGCCGAGACTGGCAGGCGGGGCATCGCTGGTTGGCCTGTCGTCTGGCGAGACGTCTGGCTCAACAACGAAAGGCGCTGCAGTCTGGCAGGACTGGGGAGCGGCCGCGTCACTGGAGCTTGATGTCTGCCGAGACTGGCAGGGAAGGCTGCGATGGTTGGGCTTGCAGTCTGACGAGACTGTTGGCACGGCTGGACTGAGGCCAGTCGGATGAGGGACCAGAGCGCTGTCCATCTAAACGGAAAAAGGGTTAGAATTGCAGAAACACTCCACCACCAATCATTTGTTGTGTTAGGATATTACCGATTGCCTGGGAGCAGCGAGAATGGGCCATCGTGTCTGAGGAAAGAATACCGGGAGAGGCCGCTGTTGGGACCAGCAGCTGGGTTGATGAGAGGGAGTTATGACTGAGCCACGGGGGGCAGACCAGGCTGTCCGTTATCTTGATGTAAGGCTTGGAAATAGCCAGAGCTATAGGGACTTTGTAGGCGTTATGCTCCCTTACAAGTGTGAGTTCTATAAATGGTACGCAACCACTAGCATCCGGTAAAGGATGAGGGGAGATATTTTAGGTCTTGGTTTGTTTAATAGCTGAAAGTGGTCTAGAAATAAGGATGGCAGAAAAATGGAGTGATTATTCTCGTTCACTATAAGTGGTTATTGCTAATTTGATCCGCAGATGGCAGCAGGAGGCCACAAAAAACTACAAAACACATTGTTGTGTCCGTATCCGCTTGGATACTGATGAACTAACTTATATTCACTTCTGCTCCCGGACTCTTAAATGAACAGCTCTGAACAATCTTTGAAGGTAGCTTCGCTAACTTTTACTCGACTGAGACTGACAAGTGCCCTAACAATTGCGATGGCTGTTAGCAGCCTAAGGCTAGAGCTATGGGGACAATCGCTGTGAACTTTACTCAGGCGGGTTCCTGAGCTCTCAAGTGATATGCACACGGTTAATTTAGTCCCTGGTCAAGCGAGGCATGGGGCGATGAGACGGGAGTTTGGGTCATGAAGAGAAGGGCATGACTTCATGTAAAGTGAAGCACCAATGGAGGGGACCTTCACCTGTCCTTAGAGACCCCCGAAATGTTTTATCGTACGGGAAACGTGGAAAGAAGTTATGGATAAACTCGTACATTCACGTCCAAGTTTGGCAGGTGGGGTAGCACCATGGGAAGAGACTGAGATGCATTTCCTGTCCCGACTGGGTAACAGTAATCGCCTCAAAACACAATGCTTCTGGTGGACAAAGACATTTAGCGGGCAAGGCAGACTACCTGCATGTGATTAAATGGAAATTAGATAAAATGACAAAACTGAACCAGGATACTTTAAAAGAATTGGTAGAGCCGTGATACTCTACCACACTGCTTCAAACCAACGCTTTGAAGCAGTATGCGTGACCAGCTGATGTGCGACCCAGCTACATGAATATATTTTAGAAGAATCCGCTCTATTGGTCATTTAATGCTCGGAGAAAATGGAGCTGCAGATAGCGACTGGGGGCAGCCGGGATTGCGGGGTGGGATGTGCGAAGAGACAAACTGGAAATGGAGCGATCTCAAGCAATAGAGGGAGAAGAAGACTATGGTGGCCTAGGAGGGGAATACCAGAATGATGCCGGCGAAAAGTGTCCGCTATTGGAAAGGCAGAGCTGGTGAGACTCAGACGTGCACTGACGGTGAAATCATGCGAACAGAAGAATAATGAGTCAGGTGTTGTGTCCCGGGGTTTCTTGTTTTCTTTGTGGGGTTTTTTGCCTGCTGCTAACTACATTCAGCCACCAGATGGCGCCAGGCTCCCCTCTCTCTGGAGTGGTGTGTTGTCATCCTGCGCACCTGAGATCAATCTGCTCGTCAGGCGAGAACTACAAGAGAAGCTGACTGCCAGTATTCGGCGCCTGAGTGTTAGCCAGTAACGGTACCTCTGAGCCCCTTCGAGCTAGTCTCTGTGTTTCCTCGTTGATCGTTCTCCTAGTGATTTCTCCTTGTTGTTTCCTGCCTTCAGGTGTTCTTCCCTGAGATGCCCTGGATCTTCCTCGTGACGACTCCTGCTGGCTCGTGAACAAGACCTCCCTCGTGACGCAGTGGAATCTATCCACTGGTTGCTTGAGTTCCGAGACTCACCTTCTCCATCTGATCATAAGTCCCTCCTGGATTCCCCGACTGGCAGTCACACCGCTCCTCTGTCTCCGTTCCGCCTGTACTTACCTGTCCGCCCTCCGACGCACTTTCTCGTTTCCTTCCGGATTCTGGTGGCTGAGCGCTGGACCTCCTGGACCCTGGGAGGTCTTGCCTGTTAGTGCACTGCTGCCTCTCACTGGTGGAGATGGTGTATTACACCACTTAAAAAGCCTTCAATAATGTTCCAGATGCAAAGTTCATACATTCTTTGTAGATATCTTGATGTAAAACTTTAGGATCTCTTAATTGAAAAAATTATAACAAATGACATAATAATGTAATATTACACAAAGGTACCAATATTTTACATTTTGATAATTAACTACTATGACATATTTATGACACATGATGATTCTTGGTTAATGTCAAGTTGTCATAACAAAGACATTTAAAAGTGTCATTATTCATCAAACGACCCTTTATGGTGTAGCAGCATAAATGGTACGCTGCCACTTTAAGACCAATCCCGGCTGCTGCATATAAGCAGGTCTCCACCTGCTATGAGGCAGCTAGCGTCGTGACGTCAATTTGCCTGTTTCCTTTGTTCGCTGGATGGTGTTGGGTAAGCGTGGTTGTTTGTCAGTTTTAATTGTTAGCGTTAACTGTAGCCATTAACACAAAATGGTTTGATCGGTTAAGCCTCCGTTGCTGTTATCCTCCAATATCTGGACCGATCTGTCCTGTTCGTTTGTTGGCTGGAAGGTAAGGGCGAACGTAGCTAGGTAATATTTATTCTGTATAAACTAAGCCTCCACGTAGCATTTTGTTACAGCTGTGCTGCATGGGCGGAATGTTGGATTTGTCTGGCAGTGTGGTAATTCACCAGGTTACAGGTGAGCAGCTATCGTAAGTAATAGCCATTATCATCAGCAGCTGTATTAATAATCTGCTCTATTTTTTTTAGCATTTGGATGAATCTCTGATCAGCATTACTCCGGGATAGACACTTGCTGCTGTTTTGCCTATAAGGAACTGTTTTGCCTATAAAGAACTGTTTTGCCTATAAGGAACTGTTCTAAAAAGGTCTACTTGAACTCTCCTCCTGCTGTCGGGAGCATCGATGGCACTGTTGGTGGGATAGAGTGCAATATTGTAGTGCTGTTGGATCACTGTTTTACTCATATTGTTTCATTCCTGTTTTTCTTTTAGGAACTGAGGCTTCTGTGGTGGCGGTGGCGATCCCAGGTGGTGGTGTCTTGTCTTGTCGTGTGTTTTGTTGGAGCACCTTTTGTTTTCTTTTTTGGTTTGCTGTGCCTTTGTTGTGTTCAGGGTGATCCCTTTTTCTTCACTGGATGTTGCCCCTTCCCTCGCTACCTTCCCCCCATTGGTAAGCCTCAGTCTCCTTCAAAATTTAAACATTTTATTATAATCAATTTCATTAAAGGCATTCACTGTTTTAACCATTTAATTTCAGGTTATTGCTAATGTTTTTAAAAACAGAAACACATTGAAGCTTAATAAATTTTTGGACAACTGTTTGAATCTTGTCTCATTTCTGGCAGAACTTACCTGGGTCCTCATTATACTTATACATTTTTTCCTGGAGTTATTCCAGGTGGCGTTGTCGGTAAATTTAACATCTTACATTTGGGTATCATAATAAGAAAAAATCACCCCCAGGTTGCCACAATGGCAACAGTCATAAATATTCATAAAGACTAATTCATGTTCATGACAGGTGTTATGTTGATGACAGTGTCATGTCAGTCTTGTGGACAGCCCATCAAATAAAGTGTTACCCAAAGCTCTTGTAGAACTTTACTCTGAGGAATAATCTCTGAAGGACCCCTCTTTTCAGCTCTCCTCATGTATATTTGGCTCCGGAGAAACCTAATGTTAAAGATGAGCCTTCAAATTGACAGCTAATCAAGCAGTATGTTATGCGCTGACATTTAACTCCTCACACACAATACAAGTCACCAATAATTACATATGGACCTTGAACTTTAAATACACTTATCAGCCACTTTATTTGGTACACCTGTCCAACTGCTCATTAACCCAAATATTGAATTAGCCAGTCACATGGCAGCAACTCAATGCATTTAGGCATGTAGACATGGCCAAGACGATCTGCTGCAGTTCAAACTGAGCATCAGAATGGGGAAGAAAAGTGATTTAAGTGACATTGAACATGGCATGGTTGTTCGTGATGTTCCTGATTTACTGGGATTTTCACGCACAATCATCTCTAAAGTTGGCAAAGAATAGTCTGAAAAGGGGAAAATATCCAGTGAGCGACATTTCTGTGGCCGTAAATGCGTTGTTTGACCAGACTGGTTTGAGCTGACAAAATGGCACAGTAACTCAAATTAACCAGTTGTTACAACTGCTCCAGAAGAGCATCTGTGAAAGCTTCTTTTCAGAGAAAATTTTTTTAAAAATCAGAGGATTAATCTGCACATCCACTCTAAAGCCAGTACCAATGCTGTACCCAAACAAAACCAATATAGGAAAAAATCACCCAATTTCAACTAAATTATAAAACCCTAGAAGAAATTGTAAGTCAATTAAGCTCAAGTTCCTGCTGTCTTGACATAATACCCACACATTTCTTTTAAAAAAAGTCCTGTCTATCTAGCATTGCTAATGATCTGATCCGAAAATGAAACTCATTCCTCTAATCAGTTGTTTTCCCCCAGGCTTTGAAAACAGCAGTTATTAAACCACTGATAAAAAAAGAACAATCTGAACAAATCACTACTGCGGAATTACAGGCCGATCTCCAACCTCCCATTCATCAGCAAAATTATTGAAAAAGCTGTTTAAACAATTCAATAGCTTCCTAACAATAACCAACTGCTTTGACTCCTTCCAGTCTGGTTTTAATGCTCACCACAGCACGGAGATGGCCCTCGCAAAAGTCTTCAATGATATCAATATAAACACGGACTGTGGGAGAACCACAGTGCTGGTTCTGTTGGACCTTTTGACACTGTCGACCATGACATTTTACTGAATCAACTGGAGAGTTGGGTCGGACTCTCTGGTTCAGTGCTCAACTGGTTTGAATCTTACATAAAAAGATTCAAACCAGGGATTTCTTTGTTTCAATTGGAAACTTCTCATCAAGGAGGTCGGAAGTCACAAGTACCCCAAAATTCAATCATTCAATATTTATATGCTACCACAAGCTCAGGTTATGACAGGAAATAATATTACCATAACTATGCAGATGATCCACAGCTCTACAATACGATGTCACCAGGTGACTCTGAACCCAACAGATAAATGTGTGGATGTGCCAAAACTTTCTCCAGCTCAACAGAAACAAAACTGAAGTTATTATTTTTGGACCTAGAGAGGAACGATCTAGAGTCAAGGCACAGCTTCAGTTAGAACAACTAAAAACTAGCGATCAGGCCCGAAACCTGGGAGTAGTGATGGACTCTGACCTGAACCTTCAGAGCCACATAAAAACAGTTACAAAGTCGGCCTTCTATCACCTGAAGAACATCTCCAGGATTAGAGGATTAATGTCTCAGCCAGATCTAGAGAAACTCATCCATGCATTTATCTTCAGTCGGGTTGATTATTGCAAAAGCGTCTTCACAGGCCTGTCTAACAAATCAATCCTCCAACTGCAACTGATCCAGAATGCTGCTGCTCGCGTTCTCACTAGAACCATGAAGATAAAGCACATCACACCAGTTTTAAAGTCCCTCCACTGGCTCCCTGGAGCTCACAGAATAGACAGTACTATTGTTAGTTTATAAATCACTGAACAGCTTAGCAGCTCAATACATTCAAGATTTGTTGTTGTATCAACCTTCCAGACCCCTCAGGTCTTCTGGTTCTGGTCTGCTCTGCATCCCCAGAACCAGAACCAAATGAGGAGAAGCAGCATTCAGCATCTATGCATCACAAATTTGGAACAAACTTCCAGAAAACTGTAAAACAGATGAAACACTGAGTTCTTTTAAATCTCTACTAAAAACCCACCTGGTTAGAGTTGCTGTTGAAACATAATCAATTACGAATTTAATGAGGGCACTTGACTTAATTTAATGTTTTGATAGTTGATTCTATGTTGCCAGACTTTGTGTTTTTGTGTTTGTCATGATGTAAAGCACTTTGAAATGCCTTGTTGCTGAAATGTGCTAATCAAATAATAATTTGATTTGATTTGAATGCACAACATGTTGAACCTTGAGGTGGATTGGCTGCAGCAGCAGAACACCACACCAGGAGCCACTCCTGTCAGCTAAGAACAGGAATCCGAGGCTATAATTCATTCAAGCTCACCAAAATTGGACAATAGCAGATTTGAAAAACGTTGCCTCGTCTGATGAGTCTTTATTTCTGGCAGGATTAGAATTTAGCATCAACAAAATGAAAGCATGGATCCATCCTGCCTTGTATCAGCTGTTCAGGCTGATAGTGGTCATGCAATGGTGGGGGGGGGTCATTTCCTGGCATGCTGTGGGCCCATTAGTACCAATTGAGGATTGTGTCAATGTCTGCATAGGGGTCCATTGCACGTGGAATTGTGTATGGAGAGCAATAGTAGGCATAACCTAAGTGTACCCATCAGAAAGTGGGCACACTTTCTGATGCGTATATTAGAAAGTGTACCCATTTTCTGATGGCTACTTCCAGCAGGATAACATGCCATGTCATAAAGCGCAAACTATCTCAGACTGTCCTGTTTAGTAAAGTGAACTAATTTTCGCATTCACTTGAATAACCTCTATAACCACCAGATGTCAATCCAGTAGAGAACCTTTGGGATGTGGTGGAACAGGAGATTCACATCAAGGATGTGCAGCCGACAAATCTGCACAACTGCGTGATGCTATCATGTTGACATGGACCAGATTCTCAGAGGAATGTTTCCAGTACCTTATTGAATGTATGCGACAAAGGATTAAGGCAGTTCTGAAGGCAAAAGGGGCTCTATGTCACGGCTGCTGCTGAGCAGTGACCACTCGCACCTGAACATCATCATCCTGATCCTCAGCTGCGGCCATATAAGGACGGAACTTCCCCCTGCACGGCGTCAGATTGTTGTCAAACCCTCAGCGGTAACACCTTCAGACCTGCTGTAAGAACTGGATCTAACCACCCTGTAACTAACCTGTCTGTCTCTGCCTAGTTGCCTGCCCTGTTCCCGATTCCTGACTCTCCTCGCTGGAAAGGACCTCCTGGCTTCGACCCCCTTTCTGCCTGACCCCGAGATCGGATACCCGTTTGACCTGGAGTTTGGACCCGTTGACTCTGATCCCCTGTCTAGCTGATCTGGCTATCAGGAACCGCCTGACCCCTATTTGGATTCCCTGGTTTTGACCCTGGCCTGTCTGACTAAGAACAAGTTATTTCCTAATAAATACCTGTTTTTGGATTCTCTGTTCAGTCCCTGCGTCCACCAGTGCCTGATTGTGTCAGAACAATCTGACCAAAGAAAACACATGGACCCGACTGAACAGCAACCCCCTGCCGCCCTGAGGGACATCATAAGCCGACAAGGAGTTGTGCTAGGGCAAAGCGTTTATCGACTCTCTGGGCTTGAAGCGGCCAGCCAATCCCTCCATCAGGAAATCACCCAGTTGTCCTCACAGGTAGAAAAACTAACCTCATTGCTTTCCCCAAGCCCAGGACCGTCAGGCGCTTCAGCTGCGGCTGCTGCGGCTGCTCCTCCACCCGCCTCCTTACCGGCCGATCCTCCTGCTCTCCCCGCTCCGGCAGGTTCTCGAGGTCCGTATGTTCCCGATCCTCCTCCATTCTCAGGTGAACTGTCAAAATGCCGGGGTTTTCTGTTACAATGTCGGATGGTATTTAATCAGCAACCTGTGGCTTTTGCCTCCGACTTATCCAAGATCTATTGTGTCATGGGCCTGCTGAGGGATCAGGCTCTAGCCTGGGCGCTAGCGTTTGACTCCACTACACCGTTAACCTCCCTTACCTTTAACCAATTCTCTGAAGAATTAAGCACGGTGTTCGATCACCCGGATCATGTTGGGGATGCCTCCAAACGGTTGCTTAAGCTGCGCCAAGGCTCCCGTAGTGCAGCCGAGTTCTCAGTGGAGTTTCGCACACTGGCTGCTGACACAAAATGGAACGACGAGGCGCTCAAAGGAGTGTATTATCATGCTTTAACTGAGACCTTAAAGGACGGCCTGTCCCTCAGTGATGAAGCCAAGGACTTGAACTCACTAATAACAATGTCTATCCGTTTGGACAACAGGCTTCGGGAGCGACGCCGGGAACGACCCGGCCAGTCCGCCTCAGCGCTTCCTCGGTTGCTCCCGCCTGTGGCGGAGCGCAGCAGCGCCACCCCTGTTTTTCCGCCGGCCCAGTCACAGGCTCCAGCGCTCCCTGACGACGAACCCATGCAAATAGGTAGAACACACCTGACTGCCACAGAAAGACAGAGGCGTCTTCAAACGGGTGACTGCCTCTATTGTGGTAAGCCTGGGCACAGAATTTCCAGCTGCCCGGTATGGCCAAAAGACAAGGCTCATTAGAGGTGGGGACTCTAGTGAGTAGCACCGGCAATCCCCAACTCTCTACTAGCCGCCTGCTAATTGATGTTAAGCTTTGCCACCAGTCAAATTCCCACTCATTGACCGCCTTAATTGATTCTGGAGCTGAGGATAATTTTATTGACAAAGACTTGACTAAAGAACTTAACATTCTCATTGAACCCCTCAGCTCACCGTTATCTGCTAAGGGTCTTAATGGCTCTCTCTTGTTTTCTGTCACATGTCAGACATCCCCCCTATTGATAACATCAGGGAACCACAGGGAGGTTCTCAAATTTAAAGTAATCCCTTCTTCCAGTTTTCCCGTGGTGCTGGGTCATCCGTGGCTGAGACTTCATAATCCCCATATTGATTGGGTCACAGGAAGGATAGTTAGTTGGAGTCTGTCCTGTTCTGATAACTGTCTTCGTGTTGCCCAGCCTCTGACTCGCCTCACTTCTATTAAGCAGCCCTTTGCATGGCCACCGGAAGCAGCAGTGGCCTTTAAGGAACTTAAACAATTGTTTTCCTCCCCACCAGTCCTCATTCACCCGGATCCTGAGAAACAGTTTGTCGTGGAAGTGGATGCATCGGCCACTGGAGTAGGGGCGGTTCTGTCCCAGCATTCTGGCTCTGCTCACAAGCTACTACCTTGTGCTTTTTTTTCTAGGAGACTCAGCCCTCCTGAACTCAACTACAGTGTGGGGGACCGAGAACTACTAGCTGTTAAGCTGGCTCTGGAGGAGTGGCGCCACTGGCTGGAGGGGTCCACACAACCGTTTGTAGTCTGGACTGATCACAAGAATCTTTCTTACATTCAGTCTGCTAAAAGGTTAACTCCACGCCATGCCAGATGGTCTTTGTTCTTCTCTAGATTCAACTTCGTCTTAACTTACAGACCTGGCTCCAAGAACTGCAAACCCGATGCACTTTCTCATCAATTTGAACCTGAGGCTCTGGAAAGAGCACCAGAAAGTGTCTTACCGGCTTCATGTGTGGTGGCAACCCTCTCCTGGGAGATTGAACAGTTGGTGAGGCAAGCTCAGCATGTACAACCCGCCCCAGTGGACTGTCCTCCCAACCGTTTGTTTGTCCCGGAAAGTGTTCGTCCTAAGGTTCTCCAGTGGGTTCATGCTTCTAAGTTCGCCTGCCATCCTGGAATCCATCGAACGCTCACCTTATTGCAGAGTCACTTCTGGTGGTCATCAATGGCTCAAGACACCCGTCAGTATGTTTCCTCCTGCACCATCTGTAATCGGGGAAAGTCCAGCAACAAACAACCCGCTGGTTACTTGTGTCCCCTGCCTGTCCCAGGACGACCCTGGTCACACATTTCGATGGATTTTGTTACAGGGCTTCCCCCATCTGAAGGTAACTCTGTTATTCTAACCATTGTTGACCGGTTTTCCAAGTCTGCCCATTTTGTAGCACTACCCAAGTTGCCGACTGCCATGGAAACGGCCAACCTCCTGGTGTACCATGTGGTTCGTCTTCATGGCATCCCCTTGGACATTGTTACAGACCGGGGGCCCCAGTTCACATCCAGGGTCTGGCATGCCTTTTGTCGAGCCTTAGGAGCCACAGCGAGCCTGTCATCGGGTTTCCACCCACAAACCAACGGCCAGACTGAGAGGGTTAACCAGGAATTAGAGGCAGCCCTGCGCTGTATAGTTGGTCACAATCCTGCCTCTTGGTCTCAGTTTCTATCTTGGGTTGAGTACTCCCACAACTCCCTGACCAGTACGGCCACAGGTATGTCCCCGTTTGAGGTGTCTTTGGGTTATCAGCCATCTCTGTTTCCCTCTCAGGAGACGGAACTCTCAGTACCATCTGTGCAGCATCACCTTCGCCGGTGTCATCGGTTGTGGCGACAGACCCGTGCCGCCCTCTCTCGGACGGCCGACCGCAATCGCCTCCTGGCCAATTGTCGCAGGACCCCTGCTCCCAGTTACCAACCTGGTCAGGAGGTTTGGTTGTCCACTAGGGACATACCTCTAAAGACGGACTGTAAGAAACTCTCGCCTCGTTTTATTGGCCCCTTCACCATTACCAGAATTATCAATCCAGTAACTGTTCGCCTTGCCCTTCCTCGAACTATGAAGGTCCACCCCTCGTTCCACGTGTCCCGGATTAAACCTGTCGTCTCTAGTCACCTTTGTCCCCCTGACCCTTCGCCCCCTCCTCCTAGATTTGTTGATGGTGGCCCTGCTTACACTGTTCGCCGTCTCCTGGATGTGCGCCGTCGGGGGCGTGGTCTGCAGTTCCTGGTGGACTGGGAAGGGTATGGGCCTGAGGAGCGGAGCTGGGTGGCACGGTCTGCTATCCTGGACCCTCAGCTCGTCCGGGACTTCTACCGTCGTCGGGGAGACCGTCGGCTGTCCTGTGGGGCGCCTTGAGGGGGGGGACCTGTCACGGCTGCTGCTGAGCAGTGACCACTCGCACCTGAACATCATCATCCTGATCCTCAGCTGCGGCCATATAAGGACGGAACTTCCCCCTGCACGGCGTCAGATTGTTGTCAAACCCTCAGCGGTAACACCTTCAGACCTGCTGTAAGAACTGGATCTAACCACCCTGTAACTAACCTGTCTGTCTCTGCCTAGTTGCCTGCCCTGTTCCCGATTCCTGACTCTCCCCGCTGGAAAGGACCTCCTGGCTTCGACCCCCTGTCTGCCTGACCCTGAGATCGGATACCCGTTTGACCTGGAGTTTGGACCCGTTGACTCTGATCCCCTGTCTAGCTGATCTGGCTATCAGGAACCGCCTGACTCCTATTTGGATTCCCTGGTTTTGACCCTGGCCTGTCTGACTAAGAACAAGTTATTTCCTAATAAATACCTGTTTTTGGATTCTCTGTTCAGTCCCTGCGTCCACCAGTGCCTGATCGTGTCACTCTAACCTGGTACTAGCACATTGTACCTAATAATGTGGCAGATGAGTGCATATGGCAAAGTTTTATAAAATGTAAAACAAAAAAATAAATAAGGGGCCAATGAGTGTATATGAACAATGAACTGGTCCAAGTTACACTTTTTAAACGTGCTGAAATATCCAAGACAGTTTAGGGTGGTATTTGTATCCTTTTTACAATTGTCTGGATTTTGCAAGTTTGAATTTATCTCAGTTTTGTAGAAAATGTTTCAGGCAGACAGACATTGTTACAGACATGTTACAACACATGTTTTATCATCCCTTTGTCTCCAAAGCAGCAGTTATCTGTTCCCTCTTAAACTATACACAGCCAATCAGCTTTTAAATCCCCTCCTAATTGTTTTTTACGCCCATTGTCATAGCAACTGTGGCAAAGCCTTTGGGTGGGTTTTTAGGGTTGTGTGTCTAACTGTATGTGTCATTGCTGATTTATCAGGGCGTAGAATTTTATACAGAGGAGTGCAGCGACTCAGCCACACACACAATCTCGGTTCACAATGCTGGCAGAGAGGCAAACTGCTGCAGGGCGGTGCATTCTAATCCTTGGATCAGCAGGAAAATTTGTTTTGACTGAGACGCATAACTGGAGGAAACAGACCCAAAACCACATGTATGATTACCAGTGGAAAAAACAATTATAAATCCTACATTTATTCCAGTTTATTTAAATTTTAAAACGCTGTCAGGATTTTCTTCTCGCCTAACAATGTAAAACATCAGGAGGTTTTTCTTTTTGTAATCCTAATTTGTTAATAACCCTTATGAAAGCTTAGAGTAAGGTCAACAATAAATGAACAGAAAGCACAGGGACTATAGTAGTACTGTAGTACTCTTGGTTAGAAACTGACTGAGTTTCTAAGCTCAAAATGAACTTAGAAGTTCAGTCAGAGCCTGTTACTCAGGTCTATATGGTTCAAAACATGACATTTCATCACAGCATGTCTGCACCTGGAAATTAGGCTCGTAGTAGGGGTGGTATGCTCCCCTTCAGAATTCAGTGGGGAAACATGGGACGGGGTTGATCACTGGGACATCAAATTGGATTGCAGAAGTTGAAAAGCTGAAAAGAATCTGCAGTGGTGGTTTTGAAAGCACTTTGTACAAAAAGCTGTAGTTTGACAGAATGAATTATACTCTGAAATAGGGGAGGATTAAAGTCATGCAAATCACAGGGCGAGACTGTAATGAGGGGGAGACAGCCAGAGAGAGGTAAATCTACCAATGTGAAAAGCTTCTGAAGTTGAAATAGAAAACTCACAAATGAAGAACAAAGCCAGGTAAAGACAACATGATGATATGTGCGACAGGAACAGCTCAGGGACTTCCTTTGATCAGTGCACAGATTTTACTTAAGTTATAAAGTGAATTTCACAATATTTATCTGTACATCAATGTGCAGATCACATGCTAAAGGCTTTTCCGATTAATTAAAAAACAATCTAATTCAGAGGATATTCCAATATCTGGGCTCAGTCCAAGGAATTAAATCACTTCAACCTGCAGCTTCTGAACTCCTTCATCAGGAAGTGGATTGTAAGAACTGCAAAACTGAGAATGAATCTATTCCTCTTGTTTCATTTTGGATGTTTCATTTTGATGTCATCCAAAATGAAACAAGAGGAACAATATCTAAACAAGAGCAACAATATCTTAGGCCAGGGTGTATGATGGAACAGTGTTGGTTGGTCCAAGAATCTTTCTAAATGGAGACTGTATGCTTTACCCATGTATGGATCTTCCAGTTACCAACTCTGAAAATATAGCCTTTGTATTAATTGGCTGTTCTTAATTGCCCATGGATATGAGTGTGTGTATGTGTATGCATGGCTGTTTTCCCTGGGTTCAGGGTGAATCCAGATTCTCTCCCAATTATGCTGGAGATAGTCACCAGCTTTCTATGATTCTGCAAGCATAAGGTGATATACTGGATGGATGGACTTCTGCGTGCAGCATTCACCTTCTTGCCTCTGCCAGAATGACACCCAGCTACTTATGCTGCCCTTGATTTGCCTCAGGACTGTTCAAATCTAGACTTGGTAAATCCACAGAAGTTAAGTCAGCATGAGTATCTCATTGATGTAATAAATGTTCATTTATGAAATCTTTAAACAGAAGCCAACAGTCAACCTGCTGACTGTTGGCTTCTGTCAACAGTCGTTCCAGTCAGCCATTTGCATTTGCAAAATTCTTGATGTTCATATTGATATTGCAACAATAATATGTTTTAGCTGAAAAACATATCACAATATAAGCATTTCAAATCAGTCAATATCTGAAATACTACCAAACTAGTGATGTGACCAGAAGTTATGAGGCATGATGGAAAAACTTTAAATTGCTGCTGCACAACTTACGAAACAGGGTGTTGCTAGACAACCAAAAAGTAAGTGCGTTAGTTGATGCCATCAACCTTGTTTGACTAACCTTGAGAGGTTGAATGGTTAAAGCCTTTCCTATGCCAATATCTCCCAGAATCCTGTGTAGTTCTGGATCAGACTTCAGTGGAACTGTTGAAAATTCTATCAGTCATATTATCTATTGATATTGATAAGGTGTCTTTTGCGATGTATATCGTTATTGATTTATTGTCCAGCCCAACGTAGAGGTCCATCTATTCTTAACGCATTCTGAAACAATCTGCATTCATCTCTTTTAAGTATGCCATATTATGAAGAAAAGCAGCGAGACATCAATCGCATTTCAAAGCAGAAGTTATCAGGAAGATCTTTTAAACATGCTGAAATATCCAAGACAGTTTTTAGGGTGGTATTTGTATCCTTTTTACAATTGTCTGGATTTTGCAAGTTTGAATTTATCTCAGTTTTGTAGAAAATGTTTCAGGCAGACAGACATTGTTACAGAGTCAGATCTACAACACATGTTTTATTATCCCTTTGTCTCCAAAGCAGCAGTTATCTGTTCCCTCTTAAACTATACACAGCCAATCAGCTTTTAAATTCCCTCCTAATTGTTTTTTATGCCCATTGTCATAGCAACTGTGGCAAAGCCTTTGGGTGGGTTTTGGGTAGGTTTTTAGGGCTGTGTGTCTAACTGTATGTGTCAGTAAGATGTTGAGCCATTACAGAACTGCTTGAAATACTGGTGATATTCTGACAAGCTGACACTATTAAAAAAGCAGTTTCAGATGTGTGTGTATTGCATGTATCTTTTAAGCCACTGGATGATGGTAAATTCTCCTAATAAAGAAGATTGGGGCCACTGAAAAAACTCAGGATTCAAACTTTTGCAATGAGAATTTTGGCCTTAATCTCAGAATTCAGACTTTCTTTTGAAATAAAGTCAGAATTCTCAGATTAAAATCAAAAGTATGAAAAAAATTCAAAATTCTGAGAAAAAGTTAGAATTTTGACTTTTTTTTGAGAATTCAGACTTTTAAAAAAATCTGAATTCTGAAAAACAAGTCAGAATTTGTGTCTTTTTTTCCCCAGTGGCCCTAATCCTCTCCCGTATTCTCCAGATGAGATGTCCAAAAAAAAGAGAAAGAAAATCCAGTACTTTCTTAAGACTGCATTCTGAACATCACTTAAAAAGCAAGCATCAAAAAGGGAATTAAGCAACAATCACTCTTTCTGTATCAAACAGCTCTCATAATATGAGTTACTGTTTGCCTTCTTTGATATGATAGTCAAGGTCTTACGATCCCTGAGCTGAGATGATGAGAGATTCACCTGACTCATGAGTCATTGCTGGTCTCCATTGTGGTTTCCTTTCCCCTTCAGATCAAAAGTGAAGTGATATGAAGTTTTAATTTCTGCTGAACAATGAAAAGTACATTGTTGTTTTAACGCGAGGTGAGCAAAGCAGTGGGAGTGTACGCCTCATTTAACTCCTCAGATCCTAATAGATGGAGGAGCCCTGACAGCGCATCTCTGCAAACTCAGAAAGCTTAATCAGCCTTGCACCCATGCGTGCTTCAGCCCACGCAACGTCCTCCACATGTAAGGGTACATTTCCGAAATGACGAAAAGCCCAAATCATCCACAGAGTTTCACCAAAGACTTTCAACTTCTACATAGTCCAGAACGAAAGCATCATCTGAGGGTTATGAAAGGCCATCGTTAGAGAATGCCATGTAGAGAGAAGTGATGCAAAACTGAAATAGAAGCAATACCATGGATACAAAACATCTACAAGGATTGAAGGTGTCCAAACATGGGAAGAACCTGATCTAGAATAATAGCAAGCAAATAAAAACAACAGAGCACACACTCTATTTTGTGAGACCTTTCTGAAAGAACCATCTCTTTTTGAAGGGAGACGGTTCTCTCTTCCCTTAGAAGAGTATTCACTTAGTTATTAAGAGAAGACTAGATCACTAATGATCTAGTGAAATCACTTTCACTAGATTTTGACACATATAGTCAAAGTGTGCTATTGCAGCTTAAAAGCAGCTAGGAAGAAGATGCTAAAGAGCAACATCACTTCAACCTAGTAAGTTATTCATTCTTTTTTCCAATTTATTTATTTATTTATTGAAAGCAAAAATAAACTCAAGTTCCAGATATATGAAGGGCATTGTTCAGATGGGCAAGAGACATCAATTAACCAGAACAAGTACAAACCGTACAAATTTTTATCTCAAGGCAATAATTGCAAATGCAGCAATCTGGGTTTTCAGATATTTGACAGACAAGAACTTTAGTATGTTTCGTAATTTAGCTTTTAGTCATATTACAAATCAATCCCTCTGTGTGTATGTTTGATTTGATTTTACTCTGTATTTTATTCTCTTTCGTTCTAATCAAGAGTTTTGAATTAGTTTTTTAAATTTATTTTAATTAATTTAATTTATTTATTTATTTAATAAATACATTTATTTATTTATTTAATTAATTTATTTTTTTTAATTTTTTAAAATTAGTTTTGAAAAACTAACAACATGATTATGACTGGAATTTGTACAAAACAAACCTGCTCATGATTAAAGATTTAATGCTTTGGGACTGAAGAAAGTAGAACTCTTCACACCCTCATTGGTCTTCTGTATAAATAATAAAACCTGGAACATGCTGCATTGAAGGTCAGTCCCATCTCTTCCAATGCCTCGCCTCCCTGGGACATTAATAAATCATCAAATGAGGTGATGAATAATTTCCGACAGGTCACCTAATACTGCATCACCAAGTTTCTGTCATGTTGAACTTTCAAATCTGGATTTCAAAGACCAATTTTTTCACAGCCTGGCTTTTGGATGTTACTGAAAAGATTAGGAGGTGAAGCATGCTGTCTATATTTCTGCTTTCCCAGGTAAGTGTGCTTAAAAATGCCCAGAAAGCACGATCAACTCAAATGGGTTCAAGTTGAGTCTCTATCGCTAATTTTTGATTCCCATGTATCTGGACCCAGAAGAAATTTGTTTTTGAGATTGATTTGCTTCTTGTTTTTTCTCTTGGTGTGAATCTCCAGTGAGTTCTGTGCTATAATTAGTTTGGTTGGCTATCGATAAGCCACAGGTTAATATTTTGGTGTTATGTATTAAAAGTTTGATTGTAATTTCATTTTATAGTTTCAATGTTAAAAGGGGGGAAACAAGTTACATGTTCATGGGAGAGGATGCATGTTCTCTACACAATGTTTTGTATGTGAATTAGCATTGCTTACTATGGCTAATTCCCAATGGCTATTATGCTGATATTGCACCTTTTTCTTCTGAAATATTGATACTGATAAAGTATATAGTGACAGTGAGTCAGTGACATTCGGTCAGGAGAGGCAAGTGAACATTGCACAACCTCTCGCCAACTGCGCTGGCTGCCATTTGATGAGAGAATGTTCCCCCTGTCTGTCCATCACCAATAAAATTGTTAAAAAATATTTAATATATTAATTGATTTTCCATAACTTAGCTTATGTATACAGTGTTTGTTATCACCGACTATGTGTGTAATGTGATTTGTGTGCTGAGGAGTGATCATGAACGACAGAGAACAGAGTCAAGGTGAGGCAAGCAGTTCTCTTGCCTCATGGCAGGGGGCGCTCATGATCCCAGACATTGGTCTTGTGACTCCATGCCTGCAGAATAAAAGACAGCGAGTTAACCATGCAGTAAGTAAGTCAAGTGCAGTGATGTATTTATCGTTTTCTCCTCTCTTCTGACGTCAACATTGATGACGACATTTCTACACTTAAACAGTTTTCTAAAATGGATCTTCAATCGAAGCAGAAAATAATCCTGAAGGATGACCAACACCAGAGCTCAAATGTTTGCTTCAAACTTTGAGACGGAAGAGTACTGCTTGTTTCAAACGGAAAGAAAAGACAGGGTTTGTGGATGTTCTGGCTAGAAACTGTGTTTTCTGCTTTCCTTCCATCTTTTCTCAACTTGTGGCACTGTGTGGGCTCAGATAGGATTTTGTGACTTAAACCAAACATGAGCGGTTGACCACTCATTTTCAAAACTAGGTTGTACTAAAAACGTTTGGCATGTCAATGATAGACTTGGCTTTGGATGAACTGATATTTTTGTGCAGAATGAGAAGTGCAAGGACTTCATTTATAAGTAAAGATAAGATGGCAATAAAAAATTTTGTTTAGTTTATTATTAAAATGTGGTTTTGTTATCTACAGTTTATATATGTAAATAATGCAGAAAAGAAACAAGCCACAAATTGATCTGTTAGATTAACTAATAGCAGTGGTAATTGCCACAGCAATCACTTATTAATAATAGCAAAATAAACATTTAAGCCTAAAATGATACCACTGCAACAGACTGAATGTTCTGTTCTTTGTGTGGGAAACATTTGAGTGTTTTGAGTGTTGAATCCTGACATAAAGTGACGTTGTTGTCAGTTGCTATAGCAACGAGTCTGCATGTAGATTTGCCTGTACAGAGAGTGAGAAAGAAATAATTTTGAGTTGTACTTCAATGGTTTTCTCTTTGCTGTGGAGCATAGCACTAAATCACATATGTCAAAGTCAAGGCCTGCGGGCCGAATCCGGCTTGCGAATGAATTATCTATGGCCCCCTGGATGATATTTAATTACTATTAGAACCGGCCCGCAGGCCACAGCCGCCAACTGGCGTTTTGCACACTACATTCCCCACAATGCAACAGTAGCCCTCAAAGTCAGAGCAGAGATCAACTTTCAGGTACCCCCTCTTTAAAAATGGCTAAATGTTTAGTGGATGCTGAGAACAGAGGGTTTCAGGCCAGGTGGGAGGCAGAGAGTGATGTCAGTAACGCGTTACTGACGTCGGGCAACATTTTTTCAGTAATAAGTAATCTAACGCGTTTCTATTTCAAATTAGGTAGTCAGACTACAGTTACTTATCGAAATCACTTTGTTACTATTTTTATTTTTTTTGTAATTTTATTTGGGGAGTAACTGCAGTGACAGAAACAGTGGAGGGAGATGCGCAGCTTGTTGCTAAAATGGAACTATTCTGAGTTTTGGTCGCCAATTCCGTTCATTGCGGCTTTGGGCTTGTTTTTTCTTTCTAAAATCGCTTGTAGATTTAACGAGTTTAATGAGATTTAACTGCGCTTTTTGGGCTTGTAAATAAGCAGACATCAACCCCAGAATTTGTCTGACATCCAGTAATTTTATTTTAGTCCATCATTTCCCAGATGATCCGTCCCGCTGTGTCTTTGTTTTTTTTGTTTTGTTTTTCTAGATAGCAGGTAGACTCTTTAATAGGCGTTTTCTCTTATTTCTCCTCACTTTCATAGTACAACTGTTTTTTTTTCTTTATTGCAAAAAAATAATATACATGAACAACATAGAACACTAATAATTACAAACAAATACAAATACAACAACAAAGGGCTTTGCTGTGTCTTTGTCAATGTTAATATATTTGCTCTGAATGACGTCAAGCATTGTGTTGCACTCCAAAAAACCGCAAACATCGAGACTCATATGAACAACGCAATAAATGTGAAAACAGCCATGAATTAGTGTTCTTGTAAAGTTGTGCAAATAAACGTCATTATAATTATTAATATTAAGGTAAATGTCACAAATCTGTGCAGCCATCTGAGTTGTAGAGTGGCAGGAGGAGATCTGTGCGCTGCGCTGAGACCAAACACAGGGCCATAACGCACAACCTGGAGGCTGTGGCGGGGCGCGGGGTTTGGGGGGAGTCTAAAATCCTATTTATAGTTTTCCAGACAATAGAAACACTCAAAAACACCCACAAATTACTAACGTTTTTTTGTACTGTTGTAACCATTACACAATCTCCCCTTCAGTTCAACCTTATAACTGGAGACACATTGTTGATGTTACCATTGCTTTCAATTAAGTTTAGCAAAGATCAATGTCATTTTCACAGGCGGCAGAGTGTTGCTGTTAGCAGCTGCTGAAAGTAACTAAAACAATTACTTTTAATGTAACTTAGTTTCTTTCCAAATCAAGTAATCAGTAATCTAAGTTATGTTTTCAAGGAGTAATCAGTAATCTGATAAAAGTTACTTTTTCAAAGTAAATATGTCATCACTGGAGGCACAGCACATGTTCACGGAGGTACAAGGCAAACCTGTGTGTTTTCTGTGTGGAGAAAGTTTGGCTATAACGAAAGAATATAATCTAAGAAGGCACTATCAAGCTTCTCAGAAACACACGGACAAAGACAAGAATATGGACATCATAGAGCAGCACAATAATGCATTTTCAGTTTATAATGCATGCACTTCAATTTATGTATTTATCTTGATATTAAGAAACTTGTTTTTCAAAACAATTACATTTTTTGCTGTTTGCCTGTTGAAAATATTTTCCCTTGAGGTTACTGACAGAGTCATAACAAAATATTGCTTTATTCTTTTAATTATTAAATAATATACACTGTATTAGGTCTTGGTTCAATAAGCTATGTGCAATCATTTCAATATATTTTAATAAACATTTTACCAGTCTGGCCCTCGGCTTGTAGCAAATTTGTTTTTTTGGCCCTCGGTGTATTTGACTTTGACATCTCTGCACTAAATTAACTAGAATATTTCTGAAGAAATTTAAACGGGACCTGCCAAAGTGTGCCTGTCGGTTGGAACCCAGTGTTCTGATGCTAAAAGTTAGCCTCAATGCTAAAGTAAGCTACAATGTACTCGAGAGCATGTGGAGAGTCACAAGCATGTTGACTAACATGGACTTACTGCTCTCACTGCTCTCCCTATGCATTGCTATGGCAGGTACTAATAATATCTACATTTCCAAGTTTCATTGAGTTAACAGAACTATTCTACTGCGGCAGCGCGGCTATGGATGGCATGTAAAGGAATAGTCTTTTCCAGCATTGTCCATGTGGGAAATTTCCGTATATGACAACATGGAGGGGGTATATATTTGAAAACCTGATTTTGATTAAGTCAGTGCCTCACCAGTCATAACAAGCCTCTTATGCAGCATTTTGGGGAAACTGTAGTTTCCCGATTTTACAGAAGAGCTATGGCAGCAATATTTTAGAGAGAATAATTTTAATCAATGCAGTTTCTAATTTTCAAATCTCAGAGAAAAACTTTCTTAGACATATTTTTGTGAAGAAGTACTTTTTTATTTGCCTTCTCACAATTTTTTTAACAGTTTGACTGGAGGCTTATAGTGTGTTTGTGAGTCCTTGCGTGGATGTGTGTTTTAATGCAGGTGGTTCTCCACCTGCAGCTCTCAGGTCAGTATGTAACTGTGTTAATTTTTTCCCTCGCTCTGTAATTCTGTTTTATGTTGGCTCATTAACCTGCTTCAAACTGATACCTTCTGCTGCTGCCTTCTTCCTCTCCGTTTACTCTTGCTTTGCTCTTTTCTCCAAACTTTTACAGCTTCAACTTCTTTGTGTTTCTGAAGTTTTTCCATCTACCCATCTGTCTACCCTACTCTCTTGCCATGGCGATTGAAGTGTCTCATTTGCTTTAAAGGTTATATCTGCAGTAAACTCAGCTCTCATTGCTATATCTCCCTCCCATCAATCTCTTTGAATTTTTTGACACAAGCTGATTTTCATATGACTCTAAATGTTCACTTTCGATGTCTAACCTCCACCTTCTATAAAATTCATCCTTGTTTCTAGCTTACAGTTCTCTCAGGTTTGTTTCTTATTCCTTATTTATTTTTGTGAATCCTGCACCAATTTAAAATAACAGGATAGGAGCTACAGTCTCCCAGCCATTAGTTGCAATTGTGTCTGCTTCAAATATTGACTTGGGTTGAATTTCCTCAGAAAAAGAAGGAAAATAATCCTTCACAGAAATGGAACCATTACAAAAACCTCAATCTTTGCAGCAAAACCTTTTGATGTTACATTTCAATAAAGATATGTATATTTTTTGTGAAATAAAATAAGACAAGCATGATTTCACAATAGTATTAGGCAGAGGTGGTGGTACAGAGGTACCAGATCCTCCTGGTTGATAGAGGATCTGTTCCTGATGAAGCTTGCGTCATGATGTCAGACATAGGATACGAACACAGCATTGAAACTTAATTGTTTCAAACACACTTTTGAGAGGGCACTCTAAGAGTACTAAATAAAGGGAACACTCAAATAACACATCCTAGATGGACAGTTTGATTTCACAGAAGTTTGATTTACTTGGAGTTATATTGTGTTGTTTAAGTGTTCCCTTTAATTTTTTGAGCAGTATATTTTCTAATATATCACAGGCAGTAATGTCAGTAAAGTGTTACTGACATTACTGTGCTTCATTACTGTGCGTTACTATTTTCTTTTGTAATGTAATTTTATTTCCTCTACACGTCAAGAGACCACTGTGCCTCTATGCAACAGCAGCAGCTGATCGCAGTGACAGAAATGTAAACAATGGAGGGAGGAGAGAGATGCACATTTTGTTGCTGGAAAAACAAGAACTATTTTGAGTTTCGGTCGCCAAGTCTGATTATTACAAACAGCTTTGGGCTTGTTATTTCTAAAGTGGTCTTCAAATTTAATGAGTCGCGGGTTGAGCTTTTCTAGGCTCGTTTTTGAACGTGAAGTTATTTATTTGGGTTTGGAAATAAGCAGAGACATATAATCATAATTGTCTGACATCCAGTTAGTTTTAGTCAGGCCTTCCAGGTGACTCTATTCCCAGATGATCCATCCCACTGTATCTTTGTTAATATCAAGTTAATATATATGATGTGACTGATGTCGAGCTTCGCGCTGCACTCCGGAAGACTGCAAACATCAAAACTAATGTGAAATATAAATGTGAAAACAGCCATTAAAGTGTCCATAAAGTTGCTCAAATAAATGCTATTATAATTATAATCATTATTATGAAGATAAGTGCCACAAATCTGTGCAGCCATCTGAGTTGTGGAGTCACTGCAAACACAGGGCCGTAACACAGAACCCGGAGGATGGGGCTGGTAGGGTGGGGGGGATCTAAAGTCCTATTTAGAGTTTTCCAGACAATAGTGGGACACACAAAAAGATGCAAAAATTACTAAAGGTCTTTTTTTTTTTTTTGTACTGTTGTAACCATTAATTAATCTCCCCTTCAGTTCAACCTTATAAGTGGAGACACATTGTGGAGGTTACCATTATGTATTTCATAGATGGTGGAACATTTTTTTCAACAAATGCAGAAAGTAACTAAAAAAGTTACGTTTAATGTAACTGTTACTTTCCAAATCAAGTAATCAATAATCTGATTAAAGTTACTTTTTCACAGTAACTATGCCATCACTAATCATAGGCTACCTAATAAATGTAATCTTGCATGTAATCTTTTATGTAGCATGTATTCTGCAAATATGACTGAGTACTGGGGCCACGATAAGGAGTATATTTGAAACAAATTGCAAGAAGTTTACAAGTTTGGCCCTAATACTCTGTTGTATGAAAGAAACATAGGTATACATTTGTTTGTTAGAAGCAGCAAGCAGCCGTGTGAGGTGGATTCCAATGTACTTTTCCAGCTGGGAATTTGAAAATAAGAGAATTCCCAAGTTACACTGAGTTGTCTGCAATGACCCATGAATGTGATCATAACATGTTTTTGACTGTTACATGAAAAGTTTATTTTCTGTTCAAACAAATGGATCCTCCCTACCCCTCTTCTATTTGCAGACTGCAGAACATCACATTGTGGGACACCTCAAACAGAATCTAGCTGGTTCTTCTACTTTTTCAGCTGACTGTTTCATTGAGGTTAATCTTTATTTAGAAATCTAAAAACACTTAAAGAAAGTGGAGACATAAAGAAATGAGGCAACTGCTTGACTGATTAAAGACTGAGTTTAAAATAGATCCAGATATTTTATTTTGGGAAGCAGTTGTCTAAACTCTTGAAGCAACACACAAATTCAATGGACTTTTGTGTTGCTTGAGCCAAAGGAAACAATACTTTTTTTTTCACAGAAGCCTGAAAAGGCTTTTATGGTTGGCTCAGAGGGGTTGAAAGCGAGGCTGTTAAGGGAGCAACCTCACATGACCGTCCTCTGGTCATCATGAAAAATGAGGAGTCGGCAAAAGAAACATCTGATGTTTCATACCCCATCTGGTCTGTATCAAACACACGCATACAGTCATTCATCTTCACACCAACACACGCGCATCCATGCATACATGCATGCACTTGCTTATACACAATGTTGGCAGTCAGCCATGCTCACAGATGCTCCTTCCGATACATGTAGGCAGCTACTATTTGGTGAGTTGAATCCCTGTATTTATTTATCTGACCACACAGTAACAGGCCATAGTTATTTAAAGACTCTCAGGGGAAAAGAGATCTGGACACACATTGTTCCTTTATACATTTGTATAGGTAGATCTCCACTGCATTTTTTCAGAGAGAAACAGCAATACAACCATTGCATTTTTTTAGGCAAAGGTTAAAGTTCTATGATTGTTCCATGCTGGAAAAAGGAGTCCAAATGCATCATTAATTAATTACCTTCAAAAACAAGACAAATTATTGCCAATTAAAGCTGTAAAAATACATTTTCAGAAAAATGGAAACACCCCATCCAATAGTTGGTTAAAGCTACAGTATGTGAATTTTAAGTAAAAAAAATAATAAATAAAATTGTTTGCATATTTATTGAAACTGTCATTGTGCCATGAATGTATAGCATGAGAAAGGTAATCTGTAAGAAATCAAGCTCCTGTCCCCTCTCCCAGAGCTCCCAGTGCTAACTCAGAGCCAAGAGGAGGGTTTTAGTGCTGTCGGTCATTATCAATAAAATAAAACAAGTTATGTTTTTAATTGCAGTATTTCCATTAAGCAAATTTATTTTTGAAATGTCAAATTGTGCAGTTATATGGTGAATGGAAGCACAGCTCTTGACCAAGATAGCAGAGTGAGGATGGTGCTTAGCAAATTAGTTTACATTTGAAACCCTAAAATTAGGTGAAACAGCTTGCGGAAAGATCATGATATAAGGCTCAGTTGCTTGATAAAATTCCTCCCACATCTCAAAAACCTCACAGATAAATGTAGCACACATGGCTTGTGTTTTCAATGGCTCAATCATGTGATGTGAATGGACAAAATGATCATAGTGGCATGTTTATTACAGAAGTATGATCGTAAAGGGGCCGTTTGACTTTTTTATCATTTCTGTCAATGTGATTGAACAAATGAGTCTTAATCTCAGGGAACCATAAAACTTTTCGCCATATGGCATTTGGGTTGTCAGTAAGGGCAGCCGTAGATTTGCAGATTTAACGCTGAACGATAGTCTCTGCTAGTTCTGTGTCCCATGTTGCATTACCCAGAATAATTGCATATTTACTGTTGGAACTGAAAGTGATGTCTACATTTTGAGGGAGATGCTTCTTCTTTGATCTCTCAAATATAAATTTTAGAAAAGGTTGCATTAACGGAAAAAATACATTTGTTTTGCTGATGATAGCTGCTTGACTTCAGATCATGGCACACCGCACCGAAGCAAAGCAGAATCCTCAGCGTTTGAATTAATAACAATATATTTGTGTTTCATAGCCGCAGTTTAATTCGTCTGTGGTTGTGGCATGATGGTTGTTCAGGAGGCTTCACTTCTGCTTCGGGGTCAAAGATGTACAGTTGTACTACTGCGCATCTATTTGTAGCCATTTCCACACGTCTGAAGTGTTAATATAAGCGCTGAGTTAGGGGGAGGGCTCGGCCAGTAGCAGCTTATTTGCAAAATCGTGATTTCAATATCTGAGAATGATTTTTTTATATTAAATCTAATTAACATGTTTTGTATAGCTCACAGGCGTATCATAACTTGTTCAAAGAAGTATAATAGCAGGCCTTTAAGCTAAAATCAAACCAGCAAAAATGACTGACAATAGATGATAAGTTTCTTTCTTTCGACATTTGCTGCAGAAGCAACCCTTTGTGCCAAACCTCCGGCAGTCTTTGGCTGTCTGTCAGAAAGCCTTTCTGCAGAGGAAAGCAGCAACTTCAAGGTATCAACCTGCTGATTAATGACAGACTGAGAGCAGGAAACTTGCAAAGCTGAACAAATGAGACATGAACCTGACACCTGCCCAGGCAGCATTATACAGAGTGTGAATGAAAATAGATGAGTGCTGCAAAAAAGAACGAAGGAGTTCAATTACACAGTGCAACTCAGGTTAGAGCTGAGAAAATTTCACTAGAAAAAGTGACGTCGAGAAAGATTTATCTCAAGCTGGCTGTCAGTTGTTAGAGGGGAAATACTATTTATGGAGTTGTTTTGCTAAAGACTTTTGGCATCCCCTTTCAGGTCAGCCTGATCTGATCCCCTCCCTTTCCTGGCATAAAAAGTCAAATTGGACCAAATGGAAAGAATGCTGTTTGGACAAATAAGAACAACACCCTTGTTATTCTGCACATCTGAAATGGAGTAGATGTTGAGGTCAAGAGGTCTCAAATGATTCCAGGAAGTCCAACACACATCCAGTATAAAATGGAGCCAGAATTCCTACACAAATGAAGGGCAACAAATGAAGGGCAATAATGCCATTCTACGTTTGCTGCAGAAGCTTCCCAGTAAACAGTAAAGCTAAGACTATAAAAACTTATGTCAGAAGCAGAAGTCAAGAGATTTTGGATTTCTGTAATGATGTAAATGTGACATTTTGGTTCCAGAGATGTGCATTAAATCTCTTCCTGTTTTGGCTATGAGCAGAAGGAACTTGAGTCCTGTGTATCATTTCTTTATTTATACTGTACAGACCAAAAGTTTGGACACATCTTTTCATTCTGAGTTTTCTTTATTTTCACGGCTATGAAAATTGTAGATTCACACTGAAGGCATCAAAACTATGAATTAACCCGTGGAATTATATACTCAACAAAAATGTGTGAAACAACTGAAAATATGTTTTATATTCTAGGTTCTTCAAAGTAGCCACCAAAGTAGCTTTGATTACTGCTTCACACACTCATGGCATTCTCTTGATGAGCTTCAAGAGGTCGTCACCTGAAATGGTCTTCCAACAGTCTTGAAGGAGTTCCCAGAGATGCTTAGCACTTGTTGGCCCTTTTGACTTCACTCTGTGGTCCAGCTCACCCCAAACCATCTCGATTGGGTTCAGGTCCAGTGACTGTGGAGGCCAGGTCATCTGGCGCAGCACCCCATCACTCTCCTTCTTGGTCAAATAGCCCTTACACAGCCTAGAGGTGTTCGGGGTCATTGTCCTGCTGAAAAATGAGTGATGGTCCAACTAATGGTGGAATAGCATGCCGCTGCAAGATGCTATGGTAGCCATGCTGGTTCAGTATGCCTTCAATTTTGAATAAATCCCCAACAGTGTCACCAGCAAAGCCCCCCACACCATCACACCTCCTCCTCCATGCTTCACGGTGGGAACCAGGCATGTAGAGTCCATCTGTTCACCTTTTCTGCGTCGCACAAAGACACGGTGGTCAGAACCAAAGATCTCAAATTTGGACACATCATACCAAAACACAGATTTCCACTGGTCTAATGTCCATTGCTTGTTTTCTTTAGCCCAAACAAGTCTCTTCTGCTTGTTGCCTGTCCTTAGCAGTCGTTTCCTAGCAGCTATTCTACCATGAAGGCCTGATTCACACAGTCTCCTCTTAACAGTTGTTCTAGAGATGTGTCTGCTGCTAGAACTCTGTGTGGCATTGACCTGGTCTCTAATCTGAGCTGCTGTTGACCTGCGATTTCTGAGGCTGGTGACTCGGATGAACTTCTCCTCCGCAGCAGAGCTGACTCTTGGTCTTCCTGTCCTGGGGCCGTCCTCATGTGAGCCAGTTTCTTTGTAGCGCTTGATGGTTTTTGCGACTGCACTTGGGGACACTTTCAAAGTTTTCCTAATTTTTCAGACTGACTGACCTTCATTTCTTAAAGTAATGATGGACACTCGTTTTTCTTTACTTAGCTGCTTTTTTCTTGCCATAATACAAATTCTAACAGTCTATTCAGTAGGACTATCAGCTGTGTGTCCACCTGACTTCTGCACAACACAACTGATGGTCCCAACCCCATTTGTAAGGCAAGAAATCCCACTTATTAACCTGACAGGACACACCTGTGAAGTGAAAACCGTTTCAGGTGACGACCTCTTGAAGCTCATCAAGAGAATGCAGAGTGTATGCAAAGCAGTAATCAAAGCAAAAGGTGGCTACTTTGAAGAAACTACAATATAAGGCATATTTTCAGTTGTTTTACACTTTTTTGTTTAGTACATATTTTTTCACATGTGTTAATTCATAGTTTTGATGACTTCAGTGTGAATCTACAATGTCAATAGTCATGAAAATAATAAAAATTCATTGAATGAGAAGGTGTGTCCAAACGTTTGGCCTGTACTGTATATTCCATGAGTTTAGGCACCTTTAAATTCCTCCTTGCAGGCAGGCAATGACAAAGTACAGATTCAGCCTGAGAGTGCTCAACTAAAATGCTTTCATATGACAAATTCAGTTCACTCACAATAAGGTAATAGAGAGAGACTCTATTTTTAGACTTGACCAGACTCCTAAACACATTCTACTATTACATCTCTGAGTCTATGAAGAGAAGATTCTCCACTCAAGTTTCAGAGGCAGGTTGAACAATCAACATGCATACTGCAAAAAAAAAAGTTGATCCTTTTCCTCTGTTATCACAGTAGTTTAAGTCTCAAAGTTCGTTTCATGATGCCCTGCACATCTTGCACCCACGTCAAGATGCTGTCTACACTAAGCCATGTCAGCATAAAGCAGCTTAGACAGTACACTCCTCACCTTTTGGTTCTTGACGGTTCCACCAGTTTCAGTTCGTAAAATGTCTGCATGAAAAACCTTCAGATCAACTGCTCGTACTGATTTTCTCAGCCTTTCATAGATTGTGCATAATTTCTCCTCCCAAACATACTTCAGTCTTTATATTCAAGTACTCCTAACAGCATAATTCTTTCTGCTATTACATTAAGTGATGCCAAAACGAAGGTTGACATCACAGTTTAGTTTATAAAATCAAGTTGGACTTTAAGGTGTTGTTTCACCTCCCTCGTGCCAAAAACAGTGTAAGTTTTATTTGTTTTGTTCATCTACTGAGGCAGAAATTCTTCACCTGCTGATCTTTGAACATGTTCCCAATAAGCCCCCAGCCCTTGTCCCATTTCTGCTTTGTTAGGAATAAATTTAGATTAAACTAATTTCTCCTTCAGGATCTGAAATCTTTCTACGTTATTGTAACAAAACTGTGTAAGAATATTTTCACTATTTTTTTAGTCTAAATATTTCATGAAGTTACTTTGGGGTCTGTTCTCTTCTATGTTTTTCCCTGCCATAATATTCCAACAGCAAACAGAGATGAGAGATGTATTTATTATTAACAAAACTGATTTATGTATGTGAGAATCTGATTTTCTGAATATTATGAAACCCACCTTTGCTGGTGTATATGAAACAAAGCATTTGTCAGAGAAATTTAACAACTTCATACATAGCAATCTGGTAAAAGTGCAGAATTGAAACCATCAAACTAAGAACAGCTACTGCCAGATAGCCAGTCCCTTAATTGAATGTACAGAACAGTCATCTATGTGCCCAATGCACATTTAGGAGGGTGCTGATCATTTAGCCCCTACTCAGTTTGCAATAAATGTTAGTTTAATTTAGATATCAGTCTCTTATAAATTACACTTCTCCAACTGAAACATGTGTAATTTACATTAAACACATTGAGCATATTTAACAAATGTACATGAGATGCACAACAATTCATGAGTTTTGCCCTTCTTCTTTCCACAATAAACCAAGGTAACAATCCAGAGAAATAAGATATACTAGTGGTTGATTATGTGGGTGTGAAATTGTTTGTTTCAAAACAGAAGTAAGAACAGACAATATAGCAATAAATGTGTAAGACTTGGCAAAAGCAAGAAGTGCGAGGAGCCAACATACTGTAGAAGCCCCCAATTATCCAGCTTGCATGTTTTGGACTGGAAGAGAAAATTTAAATCCCTGAGGAAAAGTGAGAGAATGCAAACACAACACCTTGCTGGGATTTGAAGCCAGTGGTTTCTTGTCATGAATCAACAGAGCAAGACCCTTCACTATTGTCCCTCCCAGTTTTATTATTTCCATTTAATTTAGATTTTAAAGCCTCCATTTTCCCTTTGGCTGCTTTATTATTTCACCAGGTTTTCTTCTGAGGTGTCAGCTGGTTATCTTTTGTCACCCAAAGTCACTGTGTAATGGGGTGAAATTTCTTTAGGGGAAAAGCACATTTCTTGTTCTGTTTCTGTCACTACACTTATTATATTACATGTGTCACATTATAATGTTATATTATGTATTATGCAATTTTGTACATTTTTATTTGAAATACTATAAAATATCCTACAAAAATGTCTTCTTGCGGGCCACTTCAAATGTCCTCATAGGTTTAGTCAAAGTACATTCTTGTATGTGACAGCTCTGGATCTCAAAATATGAGGGGTCTGTGACCTTGGAAAGTTATTTTGCTATTTGTTTATCAAAATGCCTTCCAGTAAAGTTTCTCTTAGACAAAAGCGAGCAAAACATTTCTTAGGTTTAGTCACACTAACTTTAATTTATTTAATTTGGAACTCTAAAAGCTACAAGCTCTAAAATCCAGATTTAGATTAGCTTTGTTTCGGTTAATTTACAAAATTATCAAAAAGAAAACAACTTGAAAGCTCTAAAAATAAAAGACTATTTTACTATTTTATTTTCAGTAAAATATTTAAAAATATCATATAAAGCATGGAGAAAAGTTGTTACAAAGTTTTACTTTGAATAAAAGCCTAACAGATATTTTTTGTATCTTAATATGTGCTGGCAGTAATTCTTCCCAGCCAGCAGACGGTGGTGTTTCTATGTTAAGTTGGTTATTGAACAGTAGAATGAGTTCAGGAACAGTAGAATGAGTTCAGAAACACATGTATAATGGCTGACACTGACAGTTTATCAGTCTTCATTTAATCATTCTTCATCCTGTTTTGTTGTTTACAGAAAGCACTGCTTGTAAGTATTTTGTGTTCTTTTATTGCTTCTGAGACAATATTGAGCTATATTTGCGTGCATTTATGTTGAAAAGGGTTGATGTTTGTAAGGCTGATTGTGACATGTTATTTTCACATACTGTGAAATTTATTTGTATGATTTGACTACTAAATCGTGTTTTTTCATCTTTATTTGTAGTTTCACTCTTTTGGCATTGAAAGCAACGTTGATTAAAGTGACATACGCCTGTCAATTGTCTTAAGAGTTTATCTATCTGCACAACTGTTACTTGGAAACACAGTGGGAGCAGAACAGTGAAAAAGCACAAATATACACAACAAGCAGTGAATGTTTATGTCGAAGATCTACTATATAAACCCAAGATGTCTCAAAAAACTGGAAAGGCTCCATCAACTTGCTCCAGCAAGACACACCTGTCAAATTCAATAAGTCGTCTGCAAGCATGGCTGCTGTAAATGCAAGGGCGAAAGCTGAAGCAGCTCGAACTAGAGCAGAATTTGCTAAACAGGAAATCGCAATGAAAGTTAAGAAAGCAGAACTGGAAGCCACATTACTAGTTCTTCAACACCAGTGTGATGCAGAGGCAGCTAATGCTGAGGCAAACATTTATGAGGCAGCTGCTAATGAAGACGAACATATGTCTCAACCAGAGCAGCAAAATGATGATTCTTTAGAACGCGCCAGCAATTATGTGAAAGAACAACTTGCCATAAAAGGTAGCCTAACTCCATTTGATCTTATAGAGTACAAAGAAGAACCAGCAGCCACAACATCCTGTCAACCCAAACAAGAACCTGACAGTTCCATAAACACTCTGAAAGACTATGTTCTTCCATCAAACACTTCAACCAATCATGAAGCTGTTCTTCAACTATCCCAGCGTAAACCTGTACTTAAAACGCCACCAAGCTTCAAACATGATGTCCAGTCAAACGACCAAGTTAACATGTCTGAACTAGTGAGGTTCCTGGCTAGAAGTGAGCTACTCACTGGAGGACTAAGGAAGTTTAGTGACAAACCAGGAGACTACTGGTCTTGGAAATCCTCTTTTGAGAATGCAATCCGTAACTTACATTTGTCTGCTAGTGAAGAACTGGACTTATTGATCAGATGGCTTGGCCCAGAGTCCGAGAAGTATGCAGGGCGTCTAAGAGCAGTGCATGTCAATAATCCTGAACAAGGGCTGCTTAAAGTTTGGGACAGACTACAAGAATGTTATGGTTCTCCTGAAGCCTTAGAAAGGGCACTGTTAGATCGGATGCTACAGTTCCCCAAGATCTCAAACAGAGATCCACATCTCCTAAGAGAACTTGCAGACCTTCTACTGGAGATCAACTCAGCAAAGAGTGAGGGTTATATACCAGGTCTACTCTACCTCGACACAGCAAGGGGAATCCACCCTGTAGTTGATAAATTGCCTTTTGGAATACAAGAAAAGTGGATGAACCATGGGACTAAATACAAAGAAAAACATTTTGTGTCATTTCCGCCATTTTCTGTATTTGCCAACTTTGTTTCCAGTGAAGCAAAAATGCGCAATGATCCCAGATTTATACATTCAGTCCAGCAACCACCAGCACCTATCATGATGTTTAAATATCAGGGGAGACACTGCAGGAAAGAACCCATCTCAGTAAGTCGAACAGAAGTTGTAAACTCTCAACTAAAACTTACAGCTGAGACAAAGATTGTGGATGTAGATAAAGAATGCCCCATCCACAGAAAACCCCATGCACTGAAAAGAAGTACAGCATTCAGAGAAATGCCCTTTGAGGAGCGAAAGATCTACCTTAAAAAGAACTCAATATGCTTCAGATGTTGTGCCTCTACCAATCACCAAGCAAATAATTGTACTACTGAGATAAGCTGTGCAGAATGCAGCACCAACAGTCATATTTCAGCCCTTCATCCTGGTCCAGCAGTTTGGGCAATAACACCATCACCAGCTGTAAGGCAGCCAGTTCATGGCGGGGAGCAAGATCAAGCATCACCTACTGCTACCTCTACCTGTACACAAGTGTGTGGAAGTGAAATTGAAAGCCATTCTTGTGCCAAAATCGGTCCAGTCTTCATCTATCCAAAGGGGTCTTCTGAGAAGAAGCTGAAAACATATGCAATCTTGGATGACCAAAGTAACAGGTCCCTTGCTAGATCTTCAGTCTTCGATGCCTTCAATATTGCAAGGAGAGCTTATCCTTACATGCTAAAGACTTGTGCAGGAATGGAAGAAGTAATGGGGAGAAGAGCTCACAATTTCATTGTGGAATCAGTGGATTGCCAGTCACATCTGTCGCTAGAGACGCTTATTGAGTGTGATTTGCTTCCAGATAACCGGAATGAAATTCCAATGCCTGAAGCTGCTAAACACCACTCCCACCTCCAGGACATAGCTGCAGAAATTCCCAAGCTGGATCCAGACGCTAGCATTTCGCTTCTCATAGGGAGAGATGTTGACCAAGCTCATAAGGTTATTGACCAACGTAATGGATCTTCAAATTCCCCATTCGCTCAGAAGTTGGCTCTTGGATGGGTCATAGTTGGAGATGTTTGCCTCGGCGGGGCACACAAACTCGACTATGCAAGTGTCTTCAAAACCAATTTCCTGGATAATGGTCGGCCCAGTTGCTTTCTACCGTGTAAGAATGCTATTCAGGCGGCAGAAGGCTTAGATTCCCCGGTTCCTCAAAGGGTCAGTTTCTGCACTTCTACAAAGACAAAATGGTCAGACATCACAGACATTGGAAAAACAATCTTTCAACAAACAAGCTCAGATGAAAAACCTGGCTTCTCACAAGAAGAAAAAATCTTTCTTGAGATAATGAACAAGGCAGTCTTTCAAGGTAGTTCAGATAGTTGGGTCACTCCACTACCCTTTCGTTCCCCTAGGCCATGCCTTCCCAACAACAGGCAGCAGGCTGTGCAACGCCTTACTTCTGTTCGCCATATTCTGAATAAACATCCTAAAATGAAAGAACACTTTCTACAATTTATGCAAATCATACTTGATAACGGCCATGCAGAATTGGCTCCCCCTCTCAAAGAACAGGAGGAGTGTTGGTATCTCCCTTTCTTTGGGGTTTATCATCCTCGCAAGTTAGACCAGATTAGGATTGTGTTTGACTCCAGTGCACGGCATGATGGTTTGTCGTTCAATAACGTTCTTCTTACAGGCCCTAATCTTAACAATGGTCTCTTAGGTGTTTTAATGCGTTTCAGAGAAGAAAAAGTGGCAGTGACCGCTGATATTAAGCAGATGTTCCATTGCTTTTTGGTCAAAGAGGACCATCTGAACTTCTTGCAATTTCTTTGGGATGAAAACAATGACATAGAACAATCAATTGTGGAGTATCGCATGACTGTTCATGTTTTTGGCAACAGTCCATCGCCTGCAGTTGCAACTTAGGGGCTTCGTCGTGCATCAGAAGACCAGGAGAAACAGGACAACACAACAAGACATTTTGTAGGACGTCACTTCTACGTTGATGATGGCCTTGCTTCCTTCTCATCGAGTGACAAAATGTCAAAGTGTCAAAAATGCTCAACAAACATTGGCCACATCCAATTTAAAGTTGCATAAGATTGCATCTAATGATGTTAACGTGATGAAAGCATTTGCAAAGGAGGATCTGGCAAAGGGCCTTAAAGATCTCAACCTTGGAGCAGACCCTCCACCAATGCAAAGCAGCCTTGGTATAAGTTGGGACATCAGCACAGACGAGTTTACCTTTCAAGTCTCAAATGAAGAGAAACCTTATATACGTAGAGGAGTGCTGTCAACTGTAAACAGTTTGTGTGATCCGCTTGGATTCACAGCCCCAGTGAGTATTCAAGGTAGAGCTCTTCTAAGAGAGCTTTCAACTGAAACCATCAACTGGGATGACCCACTTCCAGAGAGGACACTAAAGGAATGGAGTGCATGGAGGAACTCTCTAAAACATCTTGAACAAGTGAGGATTCCCAGACAGTACACCTCCCTTTCCTTTCATAATGCAACAAACAGAGAATTGTGCATATTCTGTGATGCCTCTACTAAGGCAATCCGTAAGCCGCTTATCTTGACATAAGCCGTGGCTTATGTCAAGATTTCAGATGCAAAAAGCAAAAGTGAACTTGGTTTCATGTTTGGCAAATAAAGCTTGCTCCACAAAAGAAGTTACCATCCCGAGGTTGGAACTTTGTGCAGCTGTCCTTGCCATTGAGATTGCTGACATGATATCTGAGGAGATTGATGTTCCCTTCCACTCAACAAAGTTCTTTACTGACAGCAAGGTAGTTCTCGGCTACATTCAGAATGAGTCCAGGAGATTCTGTTTATGTCTGTAACCGGGTGCAAAGAATAAGGAAGTCATCCAATCCAGAACAATGGAACTACATTCCTACAGAGTTGAATTGGGCTGATATAGCTTCAAGATCCATCCCAGCTCAAGCCTTGGAGAACAGCAAGTGGATCACAGGACCAGATTTTCTGTTGAAGCAAAATAGGCACACTGAACAAACTGAAACCTCTTTCGACCTAGTCGACCCTGAATCCGACCCAGAGATTCGTCCTACAGTGACCTGTTGTCTAACAGTCCTAACAGACTCTTTCATAGACCCAAGTCATTTCGAGTCATTTTCATCATGGAAGGCACTGTTGAGGGCCATAGCTAGACTGGTTCACATAGTCAGACTGTACAAAAAGGAGAATCAAACAAGCAAATGTCAAGGTTGGCATATGTGCAAGGATCTGAGCCCAGATGACTTTCTAACAGCAAAGCGTGTCATTCTGAGCAGCCTTCAATGCAAGAGTTACCCTGAATTATTTACATGTATTAGAGATCAGAAGGAGATCCCTAAACATAGTCATATCAGGAAACTGTCACCCTACATTGATGACTCAGGTTGCGTCAGAGTAGGAGGTTGTCTTGCACAAGCTAATCTCCAAAGTGATGAAGCAAACCCATATATTATTCCAAGTCATCATCATTTAACGACCCTTCTGGTACGTCATTATCATCAGCATGTTCAGCATCAAGAACGTCTATTTACAGAAGGTGCTCTGAGGTCAGCTGGCCTTTGGATCATTGGTGGAAAACGATGCATCAGCTCGATTATTTACCACAGTGTAATCTGCCGTAAATTGAGGCGGAATGTGGAAGAACAAAAGATGGCAGACCTGCCAATGGATCGTACCGCAGTTGCTCCTCCTTTCACTTATGTCGGAGTCGATGTTTTTGGACCCTGGATTGTAACTTCACGGTGAACATGGGGAGGCTGCGCAAACAGTAAACGGTGGGCTGTTATCTTCAGTTGTTTGAGTACAAGGACCATTCATGTCGAGGTGATGGAATCTATGGAGTCCTCAAGCTTCATCAATGCCTTTCGAAGATTCATCTCCATTCGGGGACCGGTGAAGCAATTGAGATCCGACTGTGGAACTAACTTCCTAGGAGCATGCAAGGAACTTGGCATAACTCCAACACACTGCAACAATCAAGAAATTCAGAGTTTCTTAAATGACAATGAGTGTTCATGGATTTTTAATCCACCTCATGCTTCACAATATGGGAGGAAGTTGGGAGCGCATGATCGGTATCACAAAGATTCCATGACGTCAAGTACTTCAACTCAGCATCTCACCCATGAAGTGTTAGTTACCTTTCTAGCTGAGGTAACTGCTATTGTGAACTCTCGACCTTTAACTCCAGTCTCTTCTGATCCTGATTGTCCCTTTATTCTCACACCTCCTACACTCCTGACCCAAAAGACTGGGGATTCCTCAATACCTCCTGGAGACTATGAGAGTAGAAGTCTTTACAGACGTCAGTTGAGGCAGGTGCAACATACAATGTTTTTTGGCATCGTTGGAGGAGTCAATACTTGCCTACCCTGCAACTGTGACGAAAGTGGCAATCAGAGAAGCCTGATCTTCAAGTTGGAGATCTTGTGCTTTTAAAGGACTGTCAAGCCAAGAGGAACCAGTGGCCCGTGGGTATTGTGGTTATTACCTTCCCTAGTCAAGATGGACATGTTAGGAAGCTTGAAATTAAAATCTGTTCTGGAGGTACATGTAAAACCTTTTTGAGGCCAGTTACTGGAGTTGTTCTCCTTCTGAAAAACACCTGTGACATAAGGTGATATAAGGTGACATCTTACAATGTCAGGCGGGGAGTGTGCTGGCAGTAATTCTTCCCAGCCAGCAGACGGTGGTGTTTCTATGTTAAGTTGGTTATTGAACAGTAGAATGAGTTCAGGAACAGTAGAATGAGTTCAGAAACACATGTATAATGGCTGACACTGACAGTTTTCAGTCTTCATTTAATCATTCTTCATCCTGTTTTGTTGTTTACAGAAAGCACTGCTTGTAAGTATTTTGTGTTCTTTTATTACTCTTGAGACAATATTGAGCTATATTTGCGTGCATTTATGTTGAAAAGGGTTGATGTTTGTAAGGCTGATTGTGACATGTTATTTACACAGTATTAAGTATTTGCGTCCTTAGTATTTGTATGATTTGACTACTGTTGTATTCTAAATCGTGTTTTTTCATCTTTATTTGTAGTTTCACTCTTTTGGCATTGAAAGCAATGTCGATTAAAGTGACATACGCCTGTCAATTGTCTTAAGAGTTTATCTATCTGCACAACTGTTACTTGGAAACAGTGGGAGCAGAACATAATATGTCAATAATTATTTTATTGCAATAGCATTAACTTCCTTGCAATGAGTAAAAGCTGAACATGAAATCAGGTTTTTATGTTTTCTGCAATACACCATGTTTCCAAATATCTTTAAAAAGGTGAACATCTGCTTTGGTAATGTGTGGCTATGATAAAAATAATAAAAAGTCAATCATTTCTAACACACATTGCTCCTTTAATAAATATAAACACCTCATAGATATTCAGATTAAGGCTGAAATGTTCTTTGAATCTTGGAGAAACAAACTGTTTTTCTTACTCACAGTTTTATGACTATCAAAAAGAGGTATGCCCATTTTCTAACTCTGCACCAGTTTTATTCTGATAGACTGCTTCTTTTTTAATTAGTTGATTGTGCAATCTATCACTTGATTCATTTCAGAATCAGTGCATATGTGGTACATTTACTCTTCAGCCTTCTGACAAAGTATTACATCTGCTCCTTATGGTAGAAATAATTAGACTAGATTTGTCCGGCTAAATGAACCACACATTAACATATATCACAGAATATTAACAGCATTCCATTTGCGCATTGTTGAGCCACACAAGAACGTGTTCTTTTGTGGAATTTACTTGTGGTTGTAAAGCCACACGGATGCTTTTGTAAAAGCAAAAAAAAAAAAGAAAGTTTTAAACCACATTAGGCAGTTTTGGTTGTGGAAGAAACACCATTAAGTTTACTATTTTGTTTCAGAGACAAGTAATGGACACAAACATGGTGTGCATGACTCCACATTCATCAGCTGCATATCTACACGATTATTGGTAGGTGTAAATGTCTCCACCTGATGAATCTTCAGCCTACTTCACCTCCTCTGGGAAATATGTGGCTCATTTTTTTGGTAAAATGTTCCACTGTGTTCATCAGCTCATCTCTAACATGCCTCTGGGATGCACAGTGGCATTTTAGAGCCCTCCCTTTGAAAACAGCTGCCAGATGCAACTAAAGTAAAAGCAGGGCGAATGAAGCTGCTGGCTGGCAGCATTAAAGGGAAAAGATACATGCTGTTAAATTTTCTTAAAGCAAAAAAGACAACAGATTCCAGTGATAATTGCTTGGGATCATGTCATAACAGTCTCATTCAATATGCTTCATTAAATGTCTGAACAGCTCTAATTGTGTGGCACAGACCAGAGCTTTTGTAATGGCAGTGGCAATGGCAATGGCATTCGGTCATATAAAGGTGGTATAACCTCCAAGTAGCAGAAGTGTTTAAGCCTGAGTGGTTGTTGAAGTTCCTGTTTTAGGTTTTGTGATGTTGCAGAACTGAGCTTTGTTCAGAGATGTTGACCTTAATGGCTGCCAACTCTATAAATCTTATTCCTCTTTTCTTGAGGAGATTATTTGTGCTTATAGTCAACTAATTCTTTGCAACAATCCCTCATTGTAATAAGTGTTGCCTTTTATGAAGAAAATATTGAATATGTTGTATGTGACCTTAGACGTGTTACCGTTAACCATACAATTGTGCAATTTGACATTTCAAAAATAAATTTGCTGTAGGACAGTTTTGTTTGGAAACATGCCAATTTTGAGAAAACTTGTTTTACAATAAAAGTTTTTGTACTAGGAATAATACATTTGTGTAGGAATAAGAAAGGAAGTAATTGGAGGATCATGGCACGGCATGTTGTTAATGACAAGTTTGAAGAACCGATTTGTCATTTTTTTCTTGGTTGGTCCTCTTCATTTAAAGTAACATAGTTCCTAAAAAACACATTGTTCTATTTTATTTGTTAATGTCTCTTAGAGTTATGGACTGAAAAACATCTCCTGCCCCTTAACATTTCTGGTGTGTGCTGCAATAGTGTATGATGTACCATATAAGCATGTTTCCTCTTCAACACTACTGGTGCAAGGCAGGTTTAATATCAGCCTCACAGGCTAAACAGAAAGGGAACTGAAGAGGTAGAGTTCATACCTTTAGACACTGTTCAACCATCTCAATACCTGATGCAACACTTATGGGCTAGACAGCTAACTGCGGCTACAAGGAGCCTGAGGTGTGAATAAAAAACAGAAAACAGTATTTTTTGGTGTATATATACAGTACAGACCAAAAGTTTGGACACACCTTCACATTCAATGAGTTTCCTTTATTTTCATGACTATTGGCATTGTAGATTCACACTGAAGGCATCAAAACTCTCAAAAAACACATGTGGAAATATATACTTAACAAAAAGGTGTGAAACAACTGAAAATATGTCTTATATTCTAGGTTCTTCAAAGTAGCCACCTTTTGCTCTGATTACTGCTTCACACACTCATGGCATTCTCTTGATGAGCTTCAAGAGGTCGTCACCTGAAATGGTCTTCCAACAGTCTTGAAGGAGTTCCCAGAGATGCTTAGCACTTATTGGCCCTTTTGTCTTCACTCTGCGGTCCAGCTCACCCCAAACCATCTCGATTGGGTTCAGGTCCGGTGACTGTGGAGGCCAGGTCATCTGGCGCAGCACCACATCACTCTCCTTCTTGGTCAAATAGCCCTTACACAGCCTGGAGGTGTTCGGGGTCATTGTCCTGCTGAAAAATGAGTGACGGTCCAACTAATGATGGAATAGCATGCCGCTGCAAGATGCTGTGGTAGCCATGCTGGTTCAGTATGCCTTTAATTTTGAATAAATCCCCAACAGTGTCACCAGCAAAGCATCCCCACACCATCACACCTCCTCCTCCATGCTTCACGGTGGGAACCAGGCATGTAGAGTCCATCTGTTCACCTTTTCTGCGTCGCACAAAGACACGGTGGTCAGAACCAAAGATCTCAAATTTGGACACATCATACCAAAACACAGATTTCCACTGGTCTAATGTCCATTGCTTGTTTTCTTTAGCCCAAACAAGTCTCTTCTGCTTGTTGCCTGTCCTTAGCAGTCGTTTCCTAGCAGCTATTCTACCATGAAGGCCTGATTCACACAGTCTCCTCTTAACAGTTGTTCTAGAGATGTGTCTGCTGCTAGAACTCTGTGTGGCATTGACCTGGTCTCTAATCTGAGCTGCTGTTGACCTGCGATTTCTGAGGCTTGTGACTCGGATGAACTTCTCCTCCGCAGCAGAGCTGACTCTTGGTCTTCCTGTCCTGGGGCCGTCCTCATGTGAGCCAGTTTCTTTGTAGCGCTTGATGGTTTTTGCGACTGTACTTGGGGAAACTTTCAAAATGTTCCCAATTTTTCGGACTGACTGACCTTCATTTCTTAAAGTAATGATGGCCACTCGTTTTTCTTTACTTAGCTGCTTTTTTCTTGCCATAATAGAAATTCTAACAGTCTATTCAGTAGGACTATCAGCTGTGTGTCCACCTGACTTCTGCACAACACAACTGATGGTCCCAACCCTATTTATAAGGCAAGAAATCCCACTTATTAACCTGACAGGGCACACCTGTGAAGTGAAAACCGTTTCAGGTGACGACCTCTTGAAGCTCATCAAGAGAATGCAGAGTGTGTGCAAAGCAGTAATCAAAGCAAAAGGTGGCTACTTTGAAGAAAGTACAATATAAGGCATATTTTCAGTTGTTTTACACTTTTTTGTTTGTTACATATTTCCACATGTGTTAATTCATAGTTTTGATGCCTTCAGTGTGAATCTACAATGTCAATAGTCATGAAAATAATGGAGACTCATTGAATGAGAAGGTGTGTCCAAACATTTGGTCTGTACTGTAAATTAACTGATTTGAATAAAAACAGACAATTACAGCATCTCTTGATCTCTTGATGAGAGACAAGATAATTCAAGATAATAACTCAGAATAAATTAATTCCAAAATCATAAAGTCCATAGTCCTTTTGCTAGCTCGCCATCTTCAAATCCAAATGAGGATCCGATCCAACAGGAAAAAAAAAAACGACCTAAAAGGTCAGAAAACCCATTAAGTGTCTTATATATATAGCACTTAATTTATATTTATAAACATGTAAAAACAACAATTATGTTGCAAAAAAATGCAATAATTAGATTTCTAATAATTAGACAAACATTTCAATAATCAGGTAAATTAACCATAATTTAATAAAGTAAAACAAAAAAGAGTATCAATCATATTTCAAGTTCATCAATTTAAAGTTAAAGTGCACTTTCAAAATATCAAGAAAAATAAAATAAATTAATTGTCAAATACTCAAGCAGAGTGAGAGAAAAAAAATTAAACAAACAAATATACTGCGGAATATCAAACTTAAGTGTAGCTACACTCTGTTCTGATCAATTTTAAACTTCACTGCCTCAGCATCAATAGAAACATGTCAGAACTAACACAAAATCATCAAACACATTTCCTTCTGAAAGAGAGTGGGGGCTCTGAGCCACAATCAGCTGTGACTGAATCCCAGTGAGGATCCAGGTGAGCAGTGCCAATCATTCTACATTCTAAAACAACTCTCCAATGAGCAATAGAGCAGAAGTTTCACATGAAAAAGCAATACTGACTGCCTGGTGAGATAAACTCACCAGGCAATCAAATTAGTAGGTTTAAAGATTTGGATCAGTTTGTTTGGAAGACCACAACCACAGCGGAAACAGGTGAGGATGTTTAAACTGCTCGCTGGAGGCAGGGCTTTAAAGAGGCTGGCAGTGTTGCGTTTGGGCAACACAGGATGTGGGCCCACAAAAATAAAAGTCCTTGACTAATTGTGGGTTACACTAACCACACTGATCTGTTATTGACCTTATTCAGAAGGATTTTTGTTGTCTTTTAACTACCAAAAAGACATCACTGTATGTCTTTTTGGTAATCAATCCATTTTTCTGAAAACACAAGAGGCGTTTAAACTCAGTGAGAGTGAGTCGCTAGAGCCTGCACATCTGTCTGGAAAACAAAGCCTTCATGAAAGGCTCCTCACTCTTTGGTGCCAACCAGGTTCCCTCTCTTTGCTCTTCTGTATAATGCAGTCATTTAAGTTTTATGTAAGTATTTAGGAAATATTGTACAACTGTTTAAAGTCATGAAGATTTTTGTTGTTTTGCTCTGTGTCCCATTTCGGGCTGAAATGATTCCTCAAATGATTCGAATACCTCAATTATTAAAATTTCTCGAGAAAAATTTACCTGCCTTTATTAATTTATGTTTTATTATTTAGTACACCAGGTTCCGGCCGGGACATCATTTGCATTTACGTGTAGCTCTGTCTTCCGCCTCTGAGTTGTTTACGAATGCTAAGTGTTAGCAGCATAACGTCCAATTTTCAAATTTGGCCCATGGAGATTTTATTGATGATAATGTCTGGGTTTTCATAGTTTTCAGGGGACCAATAAATATTCTTAAAATGACTGGTGCGATGCCTGGCGTACGGCAGCCTTTCTCCTACCGGAGCTGCTGGTTGGAAGTGAACAGCAGGAAAATCTTTGTATAACTTTTCTTCTGGTTAATTTAGAAAGTGAGCTATTATTGTTACAGGTCAGTTTTCGAAACTACAAAAAAGTAACTGTTAGAGATGCTCAAATATGAAAAATTGGACTGATAAATATTCGACAGAAACACCGGTTTTATGCTAGATTTACCAATATTTTCTTTTATCCAATTACTCGATTAATCATAAGAATAATCAATAGATTACTTGATTACAAAACTATTCCTTTACAAGAACCATAGTTACATTTATGTCTGAATTTAGTAAAGAGTGCAACCTAATTTCTGAGGTCTACATTTGAAATTTCTTTTGTTAAACAATTTTATGCATTTTATATTCAAGACCTTTATCCATACCTCTTCAGAATCCGTTAAGAAATTTGAAATTATCATCTTTTTGGGTCCAAAATTAGTTATGCTGATGAAAAGTCCTGCCACTATAATAAGAAAAAAGGCCTCTGATTCAATTTCATCATTCAAGATCTGCATCAATAGTTTTGTGGCAAGTCATTTTAATACCATATGGCCTGGTTGATTAATTCTGTGAATGAAGTCAAATGGAACTATTATTTAATTTGGAGCAACAGTGGTAGGAGTTTATGCTGTAACCAGTGACTCCCAGAACGCTTTTTGTGAGGATCACCTCCAAGACCAGCTTCGTTTGTTAACTTGTTTGCTAAAACACTGGAGGTGTTTCAGGAGAATAAATAAATCTGAAACAAACAAGAGAAGAACATTTGTAAAGTATTCTATCTCACACTGAATCTGTTAGGATTCAAGTTGGTGTGAGTGCTCCTCCGATAGATGATCTTCGTGGGAGCGTTCTGGCAGGCTGGCGCACCTGCAGCGGATTTCTGCAATCGGCTGCAGGATTCTTAAGAAGCGGTGGAGCAGCAATTCATCGCTCGATGGTCCCACTTGTTGGTCAGAGTCAACCCAAAGAATTTGTCAATGTCATGTTTATGAGTGACTAAGTTAATACTTTTTGTTATCTCTCAGATTTTGATTCGCTGTTTGGACCAAGCTAGGAACCACGCCCACCCTAACGCATATCAACGACCGCCAACCGGACTGAACGCTACCGCCTGCCGCCCGTGTTCCCGCTACTTTCTCGGAGCCTCTGCACCTCACGGATCTTCTCTGCTCCCTCAGCAACTCTCCCTCAGACAAACTGTAAGCCATTCTCTCCATCCCCCTGTCAAGATTCCCTCAACCTGGTTCCTACTAACCTGTTCCCTCTTCAAGCAGAACCTGAGCCGGCCAGCAGCTCCCGATCCCAGAGGGCCATTCAGGAGCAATATTTTGATATTCACACTGAATATTTTGATATTCAGTGTGAATAACTAACTAAAATCAAGACCTTCCGGCCTAATGTTTGAACCTGCATGTGGGTGAAAAAACTCAAATCCAACATGACAGAATCAAGTCCAAGCAGATACACAGAACTGAGTCTGCACTCTGTTCTTTACACTTTCTGTTTACTCACACTTCTATTGAACACATGCTCAGCAGATCAGAGTCAGACAGTTAATGTGAGGAAATAAATTGTCATACCAGCAGACAGATTCAGCCATGCCCAGTCTCTGCTGAGCCAGGCACTGACAATACAGCTCTAAAAGCAATATTTTTTGTCTGTATATGAGGACATCAACATCAATGTTGATGTCCTCAACATCAACATTATTCAAACCCTAATTATTCAAACCCTAATTCAAAATAGGGTTTGAATTAATACCTTTTAGAAATCCTAAACTTTATAATCTATTCTTGACCTTTATTTTCTTGTTTTATTTTTCACAGCTTGAAATTTTGCTAAGTAATCCACATACTATAAGTCATACCTCTGACTGGTGCTAGACCATTCTTTTCACCTTGTTTTTGTTAGTTTACCAAATTTTCATTTCTCTAAAAATTGCATTTTTACACCTGTTTCAACAATTTGATTTTCTTGAAAGAGCAGTGGCTACTGAACCTATATGTGTGTCACATGTTTAACATGCTCATACTCACATGTTTGAGAAGAAACAAGTTGTTGAATTTTAAAACTTTAAAACAGTATTCTGATTTATGAAGCACAAGTAGTAGTTTGGAAGGTTTTCTCTACACATGAGTGGCTGGAAATAAACTGAAATTTGGTACAGGTATATGTAGGATAGCAGTTCTTGTGTCTGTTCTCGAGAGCTGGTATCATACATATTTTAATTCTTCCCTTGGTTCATCACACCTGAATCAAATGAAAAATGCCTGTCTATTCAGAGCTTTATGACATGTGGAAGAAGATTTTGGACCATTTAAATCTATTGTGATTGAGTAAAGACACATCTAAAACTGACAGGACATTGGCCCTTGAGGACAGGAGATTGAAAATTTGGCTTATGCTTTGGATAGTAATCAGAAATATAAAAACAGAGTAAAAATCCTCATTTGATTAGAGCTGTTCAGCAAACTCCTCTGGATGCAAACATTATTAGCATAAGCAAGATGTGGGAGGAAGGTAATAGTCTTACCTGATGCATTGTCAGAGCATTACAGATCAATTGTTCTTGCTTCCAGTTTTTTGATATTTGTGAAAGTAATCTTTGTGTTTTACCAAAAACCTGCCTCCAAAATTCATTTTTTCCTTAAAAACTCAACTGAACACCAGAAAACAATCTTCGGACACATGCTTATGTTATAAACGTCAACAGCTTCTGAAATAAAACATTCTTCTAAAGGTAGTTTTATAAAAAGAACAACCTGAAGAAGCAACTGCAACATGGAAGGCATAAAGTGTGTCTTTTGTGTTTTCCCTGACCTTTTCCTATTCTTCCTCCTCCTCATTTTTTCTCATTTTGTCATAAAATGTTAAAATTCCTAATATGGTTTCTCCTGTTGTCAGATGCCCAGCCTTGGGGCATCACAGCTGGGGGACACTTCTGTATAGCCCTGGGCCTGTTCTGGAGCAAACCATCAGCAGCAAATAAATAACAACCCAAACCTTTGATGATTAATCTGTCGGTGCCACTGTCAAGAATAAATTCTGTATTGCATCACAAAGAAAACTAAGCCTCGTAATATTACTGTCAACTGTGAAACAGCACAACTTTGGTCTTTAAATTCAGACCAAAGCTGATTTAATTATTGACACTACTTTTTTTTTTTTTGGTCTCTATTTCTGTTATCTTCTTTTGCAACAGAATGTAAAACTATTTGCCTCATAAATAGAAATCTTCCTCAGTTGCCTGTTCTGCAGTCATATTCCTCATTGTCTCACAATTTAGTTGTATTTTCTTAAGTCTTAATGTTGATATTTCCAACTATGTTACCTAACCTCTTATCACATAAACTGAAAAAAGAAAGTAGTTGAACCGAATTAATTGAATTGCTTTTATTGGTAACAAGTAATTCAATTAAGTTCATCCAATTCAATATATTATGATCATTCAACTCAATGTATTATCATCCAACTTAATCAATCAAATTTATCCAACTAATCCTACCAAATTTTATTTAACTGAATTCATTAAGTGTATTTAACATGACAAATTTAAGTCACTCTTACTCAAATTATTTATTTTTTTCTAATAAATAATTAAAATCTCTTTGACTTAGTGTTATAATTCATGGCTTTCTATGACATTGTCATCCCCTATTCTCTTCCTGCTTCCTGCCTTTCCTCTTACAGTGAAAAAGCAGCTATATTAAGCACTGTTCTGGAGCACTGACTTGGATTATTGTTTTCTGCATGATAACAGCTGTCATCTTTGAGGACACAGCGGAGGAAAATTGTTCCACGCCTTGTAAGTTAATGGCTTCACTGTTAACTTACAATGTGGGGGAAAAAAGGAAACTGAAATGTAAAGAAAGCTTAACACGAAGGAATCTGCAGAATAAATTCATATTTTCAAACAAAAAAAATATTTGTTTAGCACAGTTTGACAGTAAATGTTTATTGGTAAAGCTGTGTCTTGGTAAGTCAACAGACATAATCAGATTACAAATGGGTTCATGTAAAATGAAATTATATTTAAATTTTAAAGATCGGGAAAAATTGTCAACTAAGTTTCAGGAATATTAAAAAAAATATGTAATATATGACAAATTTTTATTTACATGACAAAATCCAGAAAACATGCAAGTAAAGCAACAGGAGGATGACGAATTTGCTTTGTCTTCTAATCAACAGTCAGACACTGTTGTCTGTGTCTGTTGTGTGTGAATGATTGGATCATTCACACACCTGCTAAACTAACTGCATCTCTGACAGTGAAACGCACTGTTGAGGAAGGGTTTGATTATGTTTTTTAGGTTTATTTAAAATAATTTTAGAACTCAGTTCAGAACAAATCCTTGTATGATCCCTATGTCCTAGAAGTGGGAAGAAGGTGTACTTTGTTTTTACAATGTCTGCAAATACAAACTGAATGAAACATAAGAAACAGGTGTTTCTTTCCATCTGTATGGAAAGATTTTTTAAAAAACAGGAAGACACAACCATGTACAGTAAAACATAAAATCCCAAAACACAGTTCATCTGTGATAAACCTTTCACTATTTGCATCAGTTTGCATTTACACTTTTTATTTTTTGCAGCTTTTAATTTGTCTTTAGGTATTAGACCCTGCTAGGACTCCTCAACCACCAGCAAACTCAGCATGAAACCTTTTCCTGAAGTATTATCTGTTGTGTCCTGCAGTACTTTCCTCAGTAGCTGCCAATAAAAAGTTATCTAATTACTAAAATATATGTGGTTGTAGTTGACTTACTGATGGAGCCAAAGAATAAATTCAGTCTCCTGCAGAAAACAGGATTTTGACCAAAGTAAAGTTCCTGAATGTATTGGAAATATAGATTTCCAATACATGTATATGTATTTCACAAAGCCAATGTTTTCAACAGATATATGTCAGCTCCATCCAATCTGCCAGTGTTTTGTGAAACCTCCCAGACAGCTGTCGGTACATAGTGTCTCATCTCAATATGAAGCCCACAATATTATGTGCACTTGGTGAATCATCTTACCACCCAAAATTTCAATATCTGCTGCTGCATCTGTTCTGCAGACACATTCAGATATTCATTTAAAAACTTATTATTATTATTGCTTCAGACATCGCAAAAATAGTCTGTGTGTGTTGTTACAGTAATCTGATTGGATGTTTTGACAGAATGGTTAGAGTTTCATCAGAGCCCAGGCTAACTTTACTCCGTCCTGTTTTTACTTGAATCTCCTTTCCAGGGCTCTGGGATGTCTGTATTAACTGGATAACAGTCTTTGCAGAATCGACATCAATGTCAAAAGCACTGCTCACTATGTTAGCAATATCATTTTTATTACCCTGTTGCTCCAATTGCTCTTTGATGACTTTGTACCCTATCATAGGGTCCTGAGCCACATTTGGATCACTAGAGACAAGCACGGGCACTAATAGGCTAGAGATGGACATTTTAATCCCAGTAAGTTTAAAATCTATGGGAATCCACCCTATAAATGGTATTTCCGTTTGATTAGCAGTGAGACCATTTAATGGTTCTGGTCCCAAAAGCTCATCTATCTCCCTTATAGTGGTGTGAGGCAAGTGCTCTGCCCTCCAGTTGTCATTTATCACTGTAGCCTGTGCACCTGTGTCCCACAGCGCTACAACTGGTGAATTTTACGCCTACCAACTAGCTTTACTAGTTTCTTCCCCTGTTTATCTGAGGAAATGTCAACATTTTCTACAAGTGGAAAACAATTCTTTTCGTTTTTTTCAGCCAGATATTGTTCAGCTAGTCTCACAGCTTTACATGTGTGCTTATGTCTGTGCCAGTGTTGTGTCTGACATGCTTTGGAACAATACATGGCAGCTGAGCAACCTGAACACCTCTGGAGTAGAGCGTCAACTGTTTCTTCCCGGTGGCAGAAAAGGCAGCGGCGGGACTTCAAATGTTGTGGCTGGGTCACTGCTGGTCCCATGGCAGTGGCCCTCCGATGTTTTCCTGCTGCTGACGTGGAGCTCTGCATCCTCTGGAGATGTGAATCCGGCTGGCCACATTTGAAGCAATGGGTGCAGTCGTCTCCTTTTCCATTGCTCTGGCAGGCTCTGCAGCCCCTCCTTCTCTGGGTACCCCTGGCGTCCGATGTCCTCTTTGCAGCATGTCACTTACTGGTGTTCAGGAAAGCGATGAACATCTGCTTTACCTCTGCAACCTCGTCTCTAAGTTCGTTCACCAAGGTGTGCATTTCAGGTGGAGCAGGAGCTGTCGTCTTGTCGTCCTTGGTTTGAGATCTGCTGCATGGTTCATCTTCAGTGAGCAGCTGGTTGATCCTGGTGGTTTTTGAGCTGTTTCTCTTTAATTTATTTAGCCGCTCTGTCTCAAGATTTGCAGCTTAATTAAGTTTTTCAATCAGTATTTTGTCAGTCACATCCGGGTCGTCAAGAAATGTCTTGATCTGAAATTTGATGTTATCATTTTGCAGTCCTGTACCCACTGATCTTAAAAACTTTCTTTTCACCAGGTCCACGCTGTAGTCTTCTGCTTCTTCGTTCTTGGATGCATATAAAAGCCTGTCTTTAAGCTCCATGGCCCTGAATAAAAAATCTTGAGCTGACTCTTTTGGGTCCTGGGAAAGATTAACCAGTTTTTGGTATAAGTCAGATGTGTCATCTTCCCTGTAATGTCCTTTTAATATCATCTTTAACTGTGGGAGCGTCAAATCGGTCTTTATTTCCAGCATATCGCGCAGCTTAAGACCAGGGCTGATTGCTCTTATCACTGCTTCAATAACTTCGGGCTCACTGTGGCCTTTCCGGAGTCCATTTTCTATCTGGTGCAGCAGCCTGGTGTAGGACAGCCGATCTCGCTGACCGCTCCCTCCTATTTGACCACAGATGCGAAACTCATGGCGAATAGTCACCTCCGGTACTTTGGCTGATGAGCTCAACCCGAAGCCGGCAGCGGCTTCCGTTAGTCTGAGTTTCTCAGCTATGGCTTTGATCTCCCCTTCCAGCTCTTCATATTTGCTACTTGTATCGAACGAGTGGAGAATCCCACGACGCTCCTCTTTAGCTTCTGGTCGGCCCAGAGCCCATAAAAGTTATTTTACAAACTGCACAGCGTCATTTGGCGTATAGCTGTTTTCAACTTCATCCAGCTTATTTTCTACAACCCTCATCAGCTGGCGTCTGGTACTTTCTTTCGTGGGCTCCTCCTCTGTAGCAAAGCATTTCAGTTGATAACTGACTTCCAACAGCCGATCGCGGCTTAACTGACAAAGCGCGGCTGTGACTTCGTCTCGCAGAGGTTCCAGTTCCATTGTGGGGACTCATAAAAATGTTCTCATACCCCTTGGATGAAAACTGTTCTTAAATCTTTTACATTTCAGGTCCGATGGTCGGAGAGTTTTACTTGAGCAGCGCACAACGCTACCGTTACCTGCCAACAGTTCAGCCGTTACCTGCCAACGGTTCTAAAAGTCTCCGTTCTTGTGCCGAAAATCCTTTTAAAACATCTCTCCTGGCTGGCTCGCCATTATATGTTGCTGGGCTCAAACACAGATGACATCCGGAGTTGTCTTTGCGAATTACAAAAAGGGTTTTATTTACCTTTATACAAAAATCACTCTATCAACACTCGGTGCCTAACGTTCCCCAGCAGCACGGGAAAAACAGTATAGCCTACTGTCGAACAAACGGCACTTTCCAGGAACCCACATCACACCGACGAATTCACTGACATAAAGGAAATATGAGTACCAAAGATCAATGCACGAGACAGACACAGAACCAAGTTCAGAAGGAATTAAGAAGCCACAATGAACAATGAATGAACTTATTATAAACAAAGCAAATTGGGTGGGGTACCTGTGAACTATGATACACATGAACAGTAAAATAAATAAATAAACTAATAAGTTCGGTGTCTCTCACATTAGGAAGACCCCCACAAGCAGTATTGGAGCTCCCTTATCAGCATCCACAGCAATGCGCCCATGGAGCTTGTGTGCGTGGACTTTCTCTGCCTGGAAAAGTCAAAAGGGGGGATTGAAAATGTGCTTGTTGTAACAGATCACTTTTCTCATTATGCTCAAGCGTACCCCACCAAAGACCAAAAAGCACGCACCGTAGCCAAGGTTCTGTGGAAGAATTTCTTCTGTCGGTTCGGTTTCCCAGCAAAGCTCCATGCAGATCAAGGACGAAATTTTGAGAGTGCAATTGTAAAAGAACTCTGCAAGATCACTAGCATTACTAAGACCCACACCACTCCATATCACCCACAGGGCAATGGGACCACTGAAAGGTTCAACCAGACTCTAATGAATATGTTGGGAACTCTGCCACCTCACCTAAAGCCGAGGTTGCATGAATATATGGATGCCATGACCCATGCTTACAACTGCACAAGACATGACTCAACTGGATACACTCCGTACTATTTAATGTTTGGGAGACATCCCAGACTTCCAGTGGATCTGGTGTTTGGGACCTCAACTTCTAATAGCCAAGCGGGCTACAGTGACTATGTGCAGACACTCCATGACTGCCTGCTGGAGGCTTATGCACAGGCTAATCAGAGTTCTAGGATTGCCAAGGAACAACAAAAGAAGTACTATGATCAAAAAACAAAGGATCAAGTGTTCAGCCCAGGGGACCGGGTGCTGGTCAAAATATGTCATGTGAAAGGACACCAAAAGCTTGGAGACAAGTGGGAGCCACGTTCATATATTGTAATGAAGAAACAGCTTGAAATACCAGTGTACGTGGTACAACCGGAGGATGGTGGCCCAGAAAGAGTGGTTCACAGAAACCTTCTCACCCAGTGCATGTTTATCCCAGTAGAGGAGGTGGGCAAACCTACAGCTGAGGAGGAGGAATCAGATTTAGATCTGAATGACACCAGTTTAGAGGCAGACCTTCAACAGAATGCAGATGCAGTCAGCATGGAGGAAACTGGACCTTCTCTGCGGCTTGGAGAAATTAACCAAAAAGACAAACAAGCCAGCCAAGAGGAAGGCCATGGCAGTCCAGATTCACGGCAGAGAAGTGGGATTCCAAGAAAAAACCCACCTACGACCAGACGTCCTCCCAAAAAGCTGTCGTATGAATCACAGGTCACAAAAACAGAAGAGGAGCAGCAGAAGATAGAAGGAGGATGGAAGCTGTGGCAGAGGGAAAAAGGCAAAGAAGGCTCACAGGCACACATAAAACACACAACAACACACAAACATACATATCATACAAGATAAATCTGAGCAATACACTTTACTGTTGATGTTAAGACTGTTAAGGGTCCTTTCAGTTAATTGTTTTTATGTTCGGTTTAGTTTTTATGGCAAAGACTCCATCAAATAAAGAAGGGGTAGATGTGAAGCAGTGCATAAATGTTCCAAAAGGGGGTGCTGTTGTTTTCGGTAATTGCTGGCACTAGCGCAATTGTGACATGTTTGTCCTGCAGGAGACACCGTAGTGCAGGGATTTTTTTTTTTTGTGCGCGAACTGCTGTATTCCTTACAGAGTGTTTATTGCCTGTAAGGTAAGCAGCACCTCTGCTAACCCCGTGTAAATATACATTAGATTAATATACCGAACCATTTCTGTTTGTTGAGTTTGCCAGTTGGGTATGAATTGCATTTTTTGTACTGGCGATGTTTGATTGTTGTGTAAAAAAAGAAAGCGATTGAATGGTGACAGAGTGTTTATTGCCTGTAAGGTGGACGGAATAAACGCGCGAAAGTCTGAAGAGCCCTGTGTCTGATTCCGCCCCTGCACGGAAACATCCCGCCTTCACCCATAAATACAGCAGAGCCCATAGGGTGTCTTCCATCAGCTGTAGATCTGATGGGACGGAAAGCCTGGGTTACAATTACCCTCTGTGTATTTAACCCTACCTGTGTTCCTTGTTCCTCGTCGGGTCCTTGCCTATTCAGTATTGTGTCGCACATCTGTCATTTGTCTTGGTGCCTGCGTTGAGCCCTGGTTTCCGCTCAGCAGTGCTGCCTGTGTTTTGGACTGTTTTGGATTGTTTTTGTGTACCTATTCTCATCACCTTTATTTGTCTCATCCTGCGTCTACCGCCTGCTGCCTCACCACTTCACGCCACAATTTTTGACACAAACAAGATTATTGATTTTATCCTTAACTGAAACATTTCAAACTATAGTTAGAATGCTGAAACATGCCAAACTATTAATGGGAATAAGAGTTTCTGAATGGTTTAATACCGTGTAGCAGTACGAAGCATTATATTTAATATTCAGAAAGTGTGGTTACAATATTCAAAATACAAAACTCACTCAAAGCATGAATATACTCATTACATTTTTTATTTCTCCACAGTTTATAATTGATGGTGAATAAACCAACCAATTAGCAATCATTCAATTTTAGCCAATGAATTTATGTTGAAAAAATGTCATTGAATCAATGTTGTTTTCTGGTCAAATTCTAATGGTTGAAATGTCAACGTCTAATTCAGTGTTTTTCAACCCTGCAAGTTATAGGCATTTCCCTAATTTTAATTGATGGCTGATTAACGGGGTTTTGCTGAATTGAAAACATGGAGGTAACTGACTTGAGGACCAGGGTTGGGAAAAACTGCTAATCAATTTTGAATCAAAGTATGCTGTTTGCCACACTTCTGTCCCACTCTTCCCTTCCCCGTTCCTGTCCCCTACTCTCCTCCCTCTCCTTTCTCCCCTCTGCCACTACCTCCCAATCTCTCCCTACGCCCTCCAACCTTCCCCCAAAAAATTTACACGAATCAACACTGATTCTTAACTTTGAATCAATATAAAATCAGTCCAAATGTGCATGTAGCTCCACATTCAGATGACGGTTGAATCAACATCGTTTGCCAACATTGGTTCAATGTAAAATCAACACAAACGTGCATGCAGATCCACATTCAGTTGATGATTGAATCAATGTTGATATAGTCTCAGTTATGATTGAAACGTAACTGTCATGTTCAGTGTTTTTCTGTGTGTTTATTTGAGTTTTCTGTGTCCTGAGTCTCCTCCTTGTCCTGTCTTCCCCTTGATTACTCCCAAGTGTGTCTTGTTCCCTTGATTATCCTCTGTGTATTTAACCCCACCTGTGTCCTTTGTCCTTGTTAGGTCCTTGTCGTTGTTGTTGTGCTGTCGTCGTTATTGTGCTGTCCGCCTGTTTGACCAGTTGCTACCGGTGTGAGCCCTGGCTCCCGCTCAGTCGTGCTGCCTGGCCGCGGACTTGTTTTGTCAACTGTGTGTTTCTGGACATATTTTGTTATTAAGTATCCACCAATCATCTTACCTGGGCCTCCAGCCGTCTGCCTCACCACCTACCTCCACAACACCGCCTTATGACACTAACATTGATTCAACATATAAGTCACCGACCACTTCCAATTTCGTTTCAACGTGGATTCAGTGTTTCTGCCTCACGTTGTTTCACTCATCTTGTGCTATCTGTTAACAGATTTCAGAGATTGGAAATCTTAGATTTCAGTAACATGAGCAAATGTTTATGCAAATTTGAGCATAATTACTCAACATTTTATACATGTCACTGTTTATATCCTTGTTTATTTTGTATTAAGAAATATGGTTACTCTATTTGAAAAGTTAAATAAAGATTTGTTTTGTATTTATATTATAGCAAAAGCTTGTTTATCTGCCCCCCACATTCCTCAAAAAAATATTGTGTATTTGAAGAAATTGAGGTGGGGAAAATTACATTGACAATAAACAGATTAATAAACTGTTTACTGCAATCAATGCATTAAGTCTACAGTTGTTTTATACCTTGTGTTCAGCTGCACATGTTTGATCAAGATTTGAGATAAACGGAGATTTAAAAAAAGAACACATGGTCTAATATTCACATTTAACATATGATTGCAACATTGTTTTAAAATTAAAGACACAAAATGACTTGAAATTCCAAGTTTCAGCCTTTGGACTTTACTTCTAATTTCAAGTCATTTCATGTCTTTACTTGAGATTTGACTCAAGACTCTAGGATAAAGACTTGAGACTTATTTGAGACTTGCAAAACACTGAAGTGGTCCCACCTCTGCACGCAAGTAATGTCCTTCTTTTGGGCCATTTTTTCCTCATCACTTATAGATTTGCCTGCATTTAATGCTAATGGGTCATAAAGACACATGTAATTCACTAAGTTAATTTGGTAGTATAACTTATCACACTGTCATAACAAAACTCTCTTTAGCACATGGTGATAGTATAACTCGTTTTATTACACTGTGATAGACCGGTGTAGTACACTGAGTGACAACATGTTAGCTAATGGTTAATGTAGCAAGATAAATGTTGGCAGCCATGGAAACAAGTCAGTGTTTAAGACCGCCCGGCTCTATCTGCAGTTCAGTAGAACATGCGACTGCTGTGTTTGCAAACGAATAATCTCTCCAAAGGAATAAGCTTGAACGCAACTGCCTATACTTGAGAGGATGGGAGAAGAGAAAATAAAGTTTAATGCAGCACAGATTGAAGAAAGATAATAATTTTAAGCGCAGCCTGAGTGATGAATTAGCAAGCATGTGAATAGGATATGCGAGTTCAGAAGGGGATAGATTAAATAAAAATGCCTGCTTTTCCTAGAGTTGCGAAAATTGAAAAAGATATGTGTATATATGTCTTACCCAGGGACATCTCAAGGCAGGCTAGCGTGAGCTCTCATCACCATTGAGAGGTGATGTGGCTGAACCAGATCAGGGATCAGGTCAAAAAGGAGATGCAATGAACAATGATAGTGGAATGGAGGGATGACGACCCATGAGCTGGGGAGAACCACAACGTTGGAGATGTAAATCGGTTTGGCAAGGCCAAAGCAGGGGGCCTGAAGCAAGGAAGGACAACTGCTATGTTGACAGGGACTCTGGAGGAGGCAGCGATTGAGGAGGAGACAATACAGGCGAGAGAACAACAGGAATTGCTGCTTGAGTCGATTTGATGCCGGGGCTTGAGTTGATTTGATGCCGGGGCTTGAGTTGATTTGATGCCGGAGTTGAATTGATGACTTTGATGGGAGAAATTCCCTTACATCTGAGGAGCATCAGAGGGAAAAGAGGAACCGAGTGGGCAGCATCCTGCAAACTCTTCTACTTGCAGGATGAGAGGTAGAAGACAGGGATCCTCGAGAAAAAGGATCGGGTCAGATATCAGGCTCAAAAGCTGTGGCATTTGGATGGACAGTTTAAGCAGGACTGTAAAGCGGCTGTCGCCATGCAAGAAGGTCCTTATGAACAGAAGCTTGATAGGTGATTGGCTATGACCTGGCATAGTCCGATGCTGATAGGCTGGTGGTGGATGTACCACGGATGTGACACAGTGATTGGATGATGCAGGTGAGGCTGGAGAGTTTTTAAGTTTGAATTTACACCTCAACCACATTTCAGTCTAACTTCTTATGTCAGAACCCTTACTGAACAGTTTCTCCAAACATTTCTTTGAATTGAAACTTATGTCAGTTTTTATTTCTGATCCCTGAGGAGCTTCAGTTCAGAATTTAACGCCTACTTTCCCATAGTCAGAAACTTTTCTAAGGCCTTTCCTTCTTGAAATGTGAGGAGACTGAGACTTAGCTGCTGAAAGAAATTTTGTTTCTCTTCTGTCTCCTTTCCTCTCCTGTCAGCCCTTTCCTTCCTCTATCTCTCCTCTTCTTTTTAAATGTAATTTTTTGTCCCAGGTTTTCCTAACTGCCTTTTCTTTGTAGTTTGCAGAGCTCAACTTTCCTGCAATTCCCTGCAGCGAGCTTTAATAAGATGTGATGATGCCGACATTTTTTGGCTGAGGTCATGTTGGCCTTCATCTCTCTTCCCTTTGTCCTCTTCCAGCTTTCTCATTGCCGTCACTAATATTTCATCTGATAGTTATGATTTTTTCTTAGCCACAGAGCTGCTTTGAGAAACTCTTGAAACCAGACTTTACATGGAGATTTACTCGCTTAGTATCTCATAGCTCCAAGTGTATGCACTTAATTGCTGAAAACCTTGCAACTACCTAGAGACAGCACACCTTTAAAATTCCTACCATGACTTGCTTTAAATGTAAATGTGAAAGTATTTGCTCTGTCGTAATTCATAAATATTTAGCAGCATAGTTCAATGAGCCTTTGAGTTTACTTTCGAATGCTGTCCCAGGATTTATCTCTTTTTTTTATGCAATGCAGCAAATGGAAAGTAGTATTTTATAGAGCCCTGTTTTTCAATTAAATGTTTGCTTGAAATTGTCCTTTTCCTTTATACTGACATTAATGTAGGGTTAAAGGAGTTTTATAAACAGTTTGTGAAAAACATTTATAAAATACTTAAGAAAACAATAATGTAGCAGAAAAGGATTGCGGATAAATTTGAAAAGATGTAGGTTTCTACTTTGCCACAAATCTGAAATAAGAAGTTTAACTGTTCAAAAAAATTCTGTTGAAGGTGAATATTACTGTAAGTGCAACATCTTCAAAACTTCAGGAAGACAAAGCGGAAAACTTTTATGTTGCCTGGACACTGTTCTGAACAATATGTATTGAAAGAACCATCTTCTCTGTGTGCTTGCTTGTACATGGGGGCAGAATTAGACAAGCCAGCAATCCATCCATCCATCCATCCATCCATTGGGTCGCAGGGGTAGCAGTTTCAGAAGGGAGGCCCAGACTTCCCTCTTCCCGGCTACTCCCTCCAGCTCCTCCGGGGGGATCCCAAGGCGTTCCCAGGCCAGCCGAGAGACATAGTCCCTCCTGCGTGTCCTGGGTCTTCCCTGGGGCCTCCTAGCCAGCTAGCTATCTGCCTAAGTTCTGTCCTGTCTGACCCAGCTGGCAGTATTTATCTAAACTACTAAGTCACAGATGATTTCCCACATATTTCTGTCCTCTAAAACTGGCTCTTAGAAAAGTATTGATAGCTGTTTACAGGTATCCCCATTCTCAGTGGTAATTTTTCAACCCCAACAAAGTCTTGCTCTTTGCAGTGTTTGATCTCCATCATTCTTTTTAGTCACCAATTATATCCATCCATCCATCCATCGTTCACATAAACCTTTTCCTCCACTTCTTTCTGTCTATCATATATAAAATCTAAAAATTTCACTTCCCATTGTATGCAAATATGTTTATTGTGCATGTTGAGTGACAGATCAATAGCTTTTGTCCTGACGAGAATCCAGTTCTCAGGACCAAGATGAGTCCAAAATTAAAAGAACCCTCAGTCTACACATACATGCATACGTGAGTGCACCTGTGCACACACGCACACAGACATACCCTTAGCAGATGGTACAATTGTTACCCCTCCTACACACCTCTTTGTGAGTATAATCAGATTAAGCCAAACATATCATGTGGCCCACAAAATATTTGCAGTTCTGTTTAAATTCTCATTTGTCAGCAGCTTTCTGCTGCTCATTAAAGTGCAGACTGTCTGAAATGTCTTTGGATTTTAGCTCTATATTTGTTAATAAATGTTAAATTAATCCAGCTTTTTCTTGAATCTAAACAAATCCTGTCTGCGTTCCAATGTTCTAAATCTTCCTTCTGACTGAAGTTTGCATTTTGTACTTCTGCATCCACTGGTTATCTCCTGGGCCCAAAGCATGCAAGTTAGGGTTAACTTGCATGCATGCTTTAAGTTACTCTCAGGGCTCAGTGTGTGTTGTCTATCTTTGTTGCCCTGTGATGCACTGGCAACCTGTCCATGGTGTACCTCGTTTCTTGCCCATTAACAGCTAGAAACAGGCCTCCCATAACACTGCATGGATTGAGAAGGTTCAGGAAATGGATGAATGGAAACAGAAATTTATGAATTAGAGGTTTGCAGACTAACCTAAAAAGGGAAGGTTAAATATTAATGATAGGCTCCAGGTGTTTGCCGAAATTGTAAGGTGTGTGTGTGTGTAAATAATTTAGAATATAACAATTCCATCTTAATGATTAATAAATGGACAGAAGTTAAAGATTTTTAAGGAGGGACTATGCTGAATCAAAGATGACTTTATCTTTAAGGCTTTGTGTGTGTGTGTGTTTATCAGTGTAATCACAAAGAAAACTCCTAAATACTGTCATAAAAATGGGCAACTTTTCTTTTTTTTTTTACTGCAGATCATCAAGTTTCCTGTTTTCATCTGTGCTAGCTAAAATGTGTTTTAATGCTTCCACAACTTTGGTTAAAAAAAAAACTTGGTTCAGATTTGAGAAAATATAAGAAGGTTATATTGAAAGGTATGCCTCTCATGAATACACTCTTTTGAAAGCAGCTGTGCATAACCCTGGCAATCAACTGGATTTGGATTTTTAAGGTGCTTATCAATCTTGTTTGAACATGTTTCCAAGGGAAAACAAAAGGTAAAAATAAAACAAGATAGAAGAAAAATGTAGCACAGCATGCCGATGAAGCAAAACAAGATGAATTCCAACAGACACGGGTGTATTACAATCGGTGATTGTGATTTATATGTTGAGAGGTCATGATTATTTCCACTTTTTCTGAACTGTTTAAATGTCATCTGACCCTCTGCTGTAACTCCTGATTTTCATCGATACAGTCTCACCTGCTTGTTTGTATTATAGTGCAGAGACCAAATGATCAATTATTCAGCTCTACAATCAGATACAGGGAGTAAAAGTACAGTTAAAGCACAGTCACCCCTGCTCTCGGTCTCCCAATGTCAGGTTTCTATTTAAAGTTCTGTGAGTGTTGGACTTTCCCAGCGGCCGGAGAAGGTCTTCCAATTAACTCTAGATGTAGAAACTTTCTTGTCATGGCATATGGATGCCAGCATTGCTATGGCTGCAAATTTTTAACAGAGGGCTGTTGTTTAAAATCGTTGGTTTATGTGATTTGGGTAAATACACAGAAAAAAAAAGACCCATTCCTGTATTCTGAAGGTTTCACAATGTCAAAACTCCACAGGACCTCCCTGTGGTTGTTTAGATTTTCATGTTCCTCAAAGAAGATAGTCTCTCATATTCTTCACAGAGAAATATTTAATCTCTTGATTCCATCATATCTCCACCAATGAAGCCTTTCTCACCTGGTACCATGAAGCAGACTATCTGGAGAATACAGAGGAGCTTAAACCCTCTAAATTAGGTTGAACATTCTGTTACACATCATTTTTTAAATGGGACAACAATTGAAAAAAACATAAAAGTTCAAATTTAGTCAAATAAGTTACAAATCAATATGTCACGAGAGAATTTGTATAGTCTACTTTCATTGATTGAGTATTTGGGCAATAAAAACACAGATGTAAAACAAATGGGACCAGTTTTTTTTTTAAATATACTGTTGTGTTCCGGGGTTCTTTGTTTTCTTAGTGGGGTTTTTCTGCCTGCTGTTAATTACATCCAGCCACCAGATAGCGCCAGACTCACCTCTCTCCCAAGTGGTGTATCTTCATCCTGCACACCTGAGTTCAATCCGCTCACCAGGCGAGAGCTACAAGAGGAGTGGACTGCCAGTATCTCGATGCCTGAGTGTTAGCCAGTAACAGTACCTCTTGAGCCCCTTTGAGCTAGTCTCTGTGTTCCTCGTTGTCTGATCTCCTAGTGATTTTTCCTTGTCGCTCCTTGCCTTCAGGTGCCTTCCTGAGACGCCCTGGATCCTTCTCGTGACGATCTACCTGGCTCCATGTTCAAGACCTTCCTCGTGACACCGTGGAAATTACCCACTGGTTGCCCGAGTTCCCAGACTCCCTTCCTCCGTCTGATCACAATCCAGGAAGGAACCTTCCTGGATTCCTTGACTGGCAGTCGCACCGCTCCTCTGTCCCCGTTCTGCCTGAACTTACCTGTCCGCCCTCTGACGCACTTCCTCATTGTTTTCTGGACTCTGGTGGCTGAGCGCTGGCCCTCCTGGACCCTCAGAGAAGCAAGGACCCCGAACACCTCAGTTGCCCCTCCAAAACCACGAACCTCCATACAATAAGTAAGACCAGTCCAATATTCAGTCAACCTTCCCGTTTCCGACGGTCCTCGAACTCACCATCTCTCTGCTGTTTCTCCCGCAGGGTGCAGACCGTTATGTGAACCCATTCCCTTCTTGGACCAGACCCGTTGCCTCACTGTCCTCACTAAAATCATTGTTATTGTTATAATAAACTCACTTTTTCACTATAACTATAACTATCACTATAACTTTACCTCTCCTCGTAAAGTCTAGCCCACATGTGTTCTGCATGTGGGCTAGAAATCTAACACCCAACATGACATATACATTAAATTAATTTCATATTTACTTGAAAACTGTAGCTACATTTACCTGCAGTTTTAAAAAATAGGTTTTGCAGTTATTGTAAAGTAGGAGCTTCACATTTGGTTGCAATTAAATTAAACTTTATTAATTCTTGTCTTTTAAAAATGTGTCTAATTAATTTAAACTACTTAGTTATTTTGACTTTTATTTAAAAAATGAAAACCAAACAATATTTTCCGATGCTGATCTATCAAAGGAATCCATAATAAAACACATTAAAAACTAATGTGCATTGATTCTTTAGCAATGGAGACAATGTTCAGATATAGTCATTAATATAAGTTATCTTTCATCTAATAGAATCGACATATAGCTCAGAGTTTAGCCACTAAAATAACTATTATTTGTCATGAGGTGCAGTGTGAGGTGGTGAGGCAGGCACAGGTTGAAAATGAAGAAACAATGATTTTAATGAAGACAGAAAAAACAACAATCAAAAGTCCAATAATCCAGGCAGCACAGAGAGAATGGAAGGCTAAGGCTTCATTCTCTCTAGTGTACCATCCTACACTATGGACGGTAGCAACAGACAAACAGGACTGAATGACAAGACAATACGACAAGGACCCAACAAAGAACATGAAACACAGAGGATAAATATGTAGTTTTCTTTAACATGAAAACTACATATTTGTAAATGTTATCACAATTTTTTGTAATCATAAATTGTCCTTTGCATTTTTTTTTTCCTTTTTATAATTTTGTAATTTTATTAATTATTTTTATTTTAGATTTAGTTTTTGATTGAAAACAAATTGTTGACCTCTGCATGAAGTGGGCGAAATGCATCAGCCTTGACATGCAGTACCTGGTATTTTGACATTTTAATAGTGACAAAAACATAGCTCTGTAGTTCATTAGAAAAGACAAACACAGGCTCCAAGTTCAGCTTCCTGTCTTGGTAAAATAAAGTATTTATTCTTTACTTTGTACTTTCTCCACAGTTAGGGAAAGTATATCAGTGTTTCAGAAGGATTAAAAGTGTTGGGGTGGGACAGGGGCAAAGCATGGTCCACATATGGAGGCCGTATTCCTCGTGGTGGTAGTCGTAGGCTTGGGAACATTTGCTTCATGTCTTCTCTCTCTTTCTCTCATTAGCCTCTTTCCTGTTGGGCTACTTTCAAATAATGGCAACGAGAGCCAACAAAACCTTTAAAAAAGAAGTGTTTCAAAATAAGCATACAATGTATTTTCTTGAAAAATTCCAACAAGGTTTTTGCTCGTTTTTATAGCTGCAACATACAAAATAGAATGAATGTTGAATGAATTTAGCTATAATTTTAAAAATCTTTTAACAATAATGTTGAAGATTTTAGGGTAATTTCTAAACTTTTTATCTACAGTCTGGCATTTTTTTAAGAGGCAGGTTGTTGATTTTAATTTCTTGTTGAATTCATCTTCCATACGTGCAGTCATTTCTAACTAACTATGCTATCTGTTTACCTTGTAATGGCCTCATTATGCGGACTTTTCGTCTTCCCTTGTGAACATGCAGACTGAGTTTTATTTCAGCATGCCAGCTTGGCAGAGCTACAGGCTTCAACTTGGTCGGCTCAGAATGGATGTATGATTACACAGGGAGAAGCTGAGGTAATCGCTCTCTGGCAGGTCATGGAAAGTGTTGAGTTGAGAAAGAAATTTTGGGGATTTCTCAACACTGAGAGCTATAACCATGGAAATAGGCATAAAAGATGATAGCAAGATGCTGTGCAGGTGATCATAGATACATACATACATAATGTTACAAAGTAAAATTTAACTAAAGTCTTATTGGCACCTTTATTCACTACAAACTGTGGACCATTTACTTTTTCCAATTTCCTTTGAATGTTGTACTTAGTGGGATAAATGTATGCCTTACAAAAATGCAAAAACCGGAGAAGGTCTTCCAATTGACTCTAGATGTAGAGAGCTTCTTGTCATGTTTGTAAAGTTTTGCTATGCTCTCTGGTGCAAAACCAGACACTGAACTAACAGTTGAAAAGACATGTTTATTTGATAAGTAATGGATAAAAACTGTGGTACACTTTATGGTATGAGTAGAGCCTGCAAAAAGGTGAGGGAAGTTGAAACATTGACTTAACTGAATCATGTTAAGTCAGTTTCTCATTAATCACCTGTAGAGTATAAATTCAACACCTGTATTATATGAACATCAAATGGTTCAAATTAAAAATGGATTAAAGGTTTAGTTCGGAGTTTACTCCCATTGACATCTGGTGTTTATGTGGATCATCTGTAACATTCATCTTTTGTATTTAATCGACATTAAAGTGACTGCTTTTTATGTTGAAAAACTTTTTTTTTAAATTCTGCTCCAAGATGTTGAGTTAATTTCAGTGAATTAGTGAAAGGACAAGGAAGACAGGGACTAGGTTGTCATTTTCACAAGTCCAAAGTATTCAAATTAAATGCACTTCAAAATAACAAAAGGAAGAGTAATTTGTGTACAGAAGACAGCTAAAGCGCAAATAAATGCTGCTTTAATAATTGAGTTTGACATTTATGAACTAATTAACCAACATCTGTATAAAAAACGGTGTAACTCCATGTTTCCAAACTCTGACATTAACTTGGAGAGCATGTTTTTTTCAGAGGCAAAACTACATATTATGCAGTTTTACACCCTCAATTAGCATACATCAGTCTGTGGCAGTGGCTATGTGTATGTGCAGCCAGGTGTCCACATGTCCCTGTCAGCCAGCTGCCACAGAGCGGCAAAAACACTCAGCAATAATTATAGGAGGAGAAGCAGAGGAGGAAATGTGTGTTTCTGCCGACAGCTGCAGACACACTTAATAGCTACATAAAATTTACACACACACGCATGGACACACAGTTAGATTATTGGCAGAAAGCTTATTTCTGGTGCCAGGAGAGGCACAAAACACCATTATATCCCTGTACACACCTGCAGTCACTTTAAAGATGCAATGTTTCAAAAAAGACATGGAGACATTTGACAGGAATCAGTGGTGATAACTCCCTTTTTGGGAGTCAGTTTCTTTCAGACTTATAAAGCTCCACTTTGATGTGCAATAACGTTACATAAAATATAACAGCACCATCTGACAGTTTTGACCTGTTAAGAGTTCTGACTGATCTCTAAAGGTTTTAATATAAATAGGAAGTTTGTCTCAAATGATTGTTTATATTTGTTTGCATAATTTTAATTTCACAATTCATTTTCACGTGTTCTTTTTCAATTTTAATTTTTTTTCCTGGTCCGTGAAAACAACTAACAGTTGTGATGCAACTGTTTGTGGTTGTCTTTTACATCAATGTGAAGATGTAAAAAATGTATAATTTCCCAGCTGGGGTAATGAAAGGAAGTTGCCCTGCAAAAACACAAAATCTAAATATTTTTTATGTAGATTTAGTGCAAATATCTTACTGCATTTGAAAACCAACTTACATGTAACTTTTCAGCAAAATATAGGAGCTTGTTTTAAGTAAATTATTCCTTACTAATGATAAAAAAGTACTGGTTCCATTGGCAGATTACTTCACGCATATCATGGGAAAAATGTATTGTTTAAGTGAAAAAGTGTAAAAACAGTTGAAAAGTTACTCATTAGTTAGTTTTGTCTATTTTGAATGCAGTAAGGTATTTACACTAGAAACTAGACTAAATAATACTCAGTGAGATTTTGTGTTTTTGCAGTGTGTTTGTTTACAGAGTTCTTTAGTCAAGTATATTAATGGAAAGTTGAGTAGAAGGGAAAAGTGAGGTAGAAAAAGAAACACAAGCACTAGGGATTGAAATGCTAAATTATTTCAGGCTGATGCTTCAGTCTTTTACAAGTCACTTTCTTTCGGTCAAACCACTGCTGAACTACAGACATTGTCAGAAGTGTCTTATCTGGGCTAATAAGATAAATAATTGGATTGTTACTCAGTTGTCCAAAGTCCTCTTTTCAGTGCATAGGCCACATTTTGTGTAAAGGATCACCTTTTGGGGGGGGTGAAATAGGGAAGGGGTTCAACTGTGGGAATCACAGTGATGTAGAAGATATCATTTTGAGGTTCCTTCTAAAATATCTGATGCTTTGTGGCAACAGCAAGCATATAGAATAAACAGGAAAGTATGTTTATCCTGGACACATAGCATAGTGCTATCTATGTGTAGCACCCTTAACCATTCTATATGCGAGAAAAACTAAAATAGAGGGTGCTTGGGTTCGATGTCAACCAATAACCGACTTAATGACAAATATGACCCAGAGAAACATTAGAATTTTAGGCAAATGATTCAGCCTATCTTTATTAAACTAAAGTGACAGAAAAGCTATTATTTAGTCACCACCATAACTTTAGAGTTGAAAGACCCTTCAATAAGATCTAGACCTCTTTACATAAGGCAGGATAAAGAAAACATTAATGTCCACCTTTTGTTTACCCTGAACCAGAACACAATAAAGAACTATCCAATTATACTAATATACAGTCTTAAACAAATGTAATCCAGTTCAGTTTGTTACTCACGACCTCCAGGGGAGTGTGAAAATGTTCCAGGGCTGTTAAGACATAGATCAGTAGAAGACACTTGAAAGAACATATGTTCAAAATATTTAATTTATATTTGTTATTAAAGTATTTTACTGGCTTCCTCTTGTACATGTTTGTGACAGACATTTACCTCCAGCATTACAGGCGGGAAGTAAAGAGGTCTGGTCGTGTGACCTTTCACACCAGATACATGAAATTGATATTGCATAGAGTAGATGCATTATTATTTTATTTTAAAATTTCAATTAGCTGCCAAAAGTCAAAACTTCTTCTAGAGTCAAAACTTCTGTATGCGGCCCCTCATTTTGGTTTAGGGGCCGCATACAGCTTAATCTGATCTCAAGGCGCCACACAATTTAACTCATTGCAAGATTAAATAGAGCTAATGAAAGTGGACTCGTTAATTTTTATATTAAACAAATTTAATTTTTACAAAAATATATTATGAATAACCTCAGACTTTTTAAGAAAAGTATGTACAATTTCAACAACACTTTTACTCTGTTAAACATTTATTTAAGTGCAATATGCTTAAGAACTGATCACAGTGATTGTACAAGTTGCAAAACATTGATTCACAATTTTTGGAACTTGAAAACACTGACAAAAATTAAGAAATGATTTAAAATCAGTTTTCCACATCTGGGAAGCAATTTAAACAAATTATCTGGCTTCATTTGAAATCTTAAGTGTCAGGTGTTTTAAACAGACATTTGATTAAGTACATTTGTCACCTTTCTTGTTGCTGCATAAAATGTATACATATAGAAAAACTTACATAGCATGTATTGCATGCATGAGAAATATTTCACTCAACAAAACTATTTTGTTGTGAATCTGTTACTGAATAACACTAACTTTAACAGAATTAATTCAGCAGACATTCAAAGTTGCAATTTTTTAATAGTGCAACATAGGATTTGGTTTTACTCAGTATTTTGCCCCTGAAACTTGGCATCTTTTAGCCTGGACAAGTAAATCAATACATCATGTCCTGAGCAGCAGCCAATTTCAGAGTCTCATTTAAGTGCTTATGTGTGAGCTTTGAGCACAGCTTTGTTTTATTTATGTTCATTAGTGAGAAAATTTGCTCACAAAGGTAGGTCGTCCCAAACATGGACAACATTTTTGCAGCCAGTGCTGTCAATTTAGGACAGCCTGGTAGGAGACACATAAAATGTGTCCAAACCAACTGATGCAAATTTTGTTGACTTGGTTCTCCATTGTCAGTGGGGTATCTGTACTGGTGATGTCAGGAATCCGGATCATATTTGTTGTACTAAAATTCACAGATTTCCAAAATCAGAAGCAGAATGCCTTGCTACGATCAAAACTTGTGCACAACTGCATGAGCAGCTCAACCTCCGTAGGATCAACAAGAACAAAGGAGTGTGTGCTGGTGTAAGTATTATGGATTTGCTTTCTTTCTGTCTGAAAAAAAGAAAATCAATAATAAACACCTGTTAGCTAAGTACAGCAAGCTAAGTACAGCACAACGACAGTATGCAGTTTGATACTAATTCCACACATCGAATTATGTCTACTACACAGTCTTATGTTAGCTAAACACATCAATATGCAATGTGTACCTGACATACATTGCATAGAGTAGATACACCGACATCCATTGAACTCAGCAGAACACGTGAACACGCAATTTTATTTTAGCAGAAAATGTTTTTGACTAAACTGTTACTCGTTTGGTTCTCCTCGTAATCAAACGAGGAGAAGCAGCATTCAGCATCTATGCACCAAAAATTTGGAACAACTTCCAGAAAACTGTGAAACAGCTGAAACACTGAGTTCCTTTAAATCTCGACTAAAAACCCACCTATTTAGAGTTGGATTTGAAACTTAATCAATTAAAAATTTAATGATGGAACTTGACTTAATGTCTTCTTTAAAAAGTGGCGAGTGACTGAGGGTCATTGCGCGTACTGAAAACCCTGTATATTCTAGACTTTAACAGGTAAAAATAGTGCACAAAATCCGTGTAGGATGGCGAAGTCCTAGCGCAAAATTTCGTGTAAAGGTGTATGGAGCCTGGTGCTGCAAGGTTGAGACCTTGTCCTGTTGTGGGCAGCGGAGCCCGGCTAATACCCGTGGTAAAACGGACGGCGGAGTCCAGCGAAAACAGGTGCTTAAATTCCGTGACGTGATAGGGAAAGGGATAAGTAAAAATTAGCCAATAGACAGTCTAAAATCAAACGACTGGAAGTATGTCAAAGATCAGGATCCGCACAAAGTAAAACATTTGGATAAATGGATAACAAGTTATAAATTTGGTGGCCGTCTAAATTAATGTTTTGATAGTTTATTCTATGTTACATGACTTTGTGTTTTTATGTTTGTTATGATGTAAAGCACTTTGAAATGCCTTGCTGCTGAAATGTGCTACTCAAATCAAATTTGATTGATTGATTGATTAGCCACGCTAGCGCCGAGTACAGTGCCGATGCACATTCAAACATTTGCCAACAAACAGGAATCATCCAGTGATTTCAAAAGTAACCTAGAAAACAATGAATGCCTGACTTAACCAGCCTTGCAAGAACAATAAGCATCAGAGATCTTGTCCACAGCTATATTGATGCTGGGGTTTATCACTGCCGTTTTCCTCATCGACCGAAAGCATTTTGCTGTGACGTGCATAATGTGGAGGCATCGCGTGGCTCAAACACCTTGATGTCATCCAAAAAAGACGACATGAACTCGTCAGTTCCTCTGTCTATTGTTGTAGCTGATATTTGGTGAAAATCCGGCAGAAATGACGCACTAATCGACTCAGAAATACTCTATCAGTCCAAGTGGAAGACCCCATGTTTACATAGAAACAAAGCGTCGCGAGGCTTTGTTTGTGAGACTTGCGGCCACGTGAGACTTGTCGGCGTCCGCTCGTGGGCAGAGGTTGGTAAGGTCCATGGTGAGCGAAAAATTGAGAATTCTGTCTCGAGTTCGTGAAATACCTCAAATCGTTTCTCAAACTCACTCTGCAACCTTGAAATCGTATCTTTGTACCGTTTCACATCACAGTTCACTCTTGCTGCGCACACATCTCTGAGACAGGGAAAATGAGCAGGGTCCCCGCTTGCCATTTGTGTCTCCTATAATGTCAGCTTTTACTTGAATGCACATATGCTGTCATAATACTGTGTTACAATTTTTATTGCATCCTTGCAAAATTTTGTTCACATTATTGAAGTGTTCTGTCATATCAGCCATGAATGCAAGGTCCTGCAGCCACAGCAGGCATTGTAATTCCTTAACAGGTTTCCCTTTTTTTGTACTTTCTCTCTGAACTTTGTCACAACACCTGTCTTTTTCCCAATCATTGACGAAGCACCATCAGTAGCCAGGCTTACAGTGCGGGGCCAGTCCACCCCGACTCGGTCCAGCGCTCCAACAACAGAGCCGAAAATGTCTTCAGCTGTCGACCCATAACCGACACCACGGGTTATGGTGTTATGGGGTTATGGGATTAAATGGGTTAACTCTAGAAACTCTTCTGTGACAGTCAACGTCTCATCAACCCCACGAATAAATATGGCCAGTTGAGCGACATCTGCAATATCAGTACTCTCATCAATTGCAACAGAAAATGTCAGAAATGACTACGTTTTGCGTTTGAGTTGGTTGTCCAAATCTGCCGATAGTTCCGAAATCCTGTCTGCCACGGTATATCTCGTCAAGCTAATATTGGCAAAAGCTTGTCGCTTCTCAGGACACACAACTTCAGCAGCCTTCAGCATGCAGTTCTTGACGAACTCTCCCTCACAGTAAGGCTTTGATTGTAACGCTATTTGGCTGACAATTAGATAGCTGGCTTTCACCGCAGCATCACTGGCCTCTCGACTCCCGGTGAAAACAGACTGCTGTTTCCTCAGACCCGTCAACATTTCATTTATCTTCTGATTTATCAGTTCTCCTTGCAAGTGCTTGTATTTTTCACCATGCTGAGTTTCATAGTGGCACCAAATATTGTATTTCTTAAGCACCAAAACCTGCTGTAGGCACACAAGGCACACGGGTTTTCCATTCACCTCCGTGAACAAATAAGAAGAATTCCATTTTTCTTAAAAAATCTGACACTCTGTGTCTACCTTACTCTTTTTTGACAAAGACATTTTGTTGATGAGGTTGCCGGGGCCAAAATAAAACGCTGATAAAGCGATAAAATCGAAGCCGTTTACAGAACCTGAAGCTACCATCTGCTGTTAGTTCCGATGCAGTGTTGCATCATGTTGTCTGCTCTGAATAAAACGGCGCCCCTCGTGGATAATATAGGAACTGCAGATTTTCAATTAAACGAAGTGCATGTTTTTTTTTCCAATTATAATTGTTGAATAATGTCCGGTCCGGGGGCATCATTAAATTGTTCGGCGGGCCAGTTCCGGCCCGCAGGCCGTACGTTTAGACCCCTGTTCTAGAGCTTCCAGAAGTTAGAAGAAATGTCTGGCAATAATTGTTGCCGGTGGGATTAAATGGGTTAAGAGCAAGCTGTTTATCTAGTAATTTACTGGATGACATTATATTGGCTTGCAATAAAAAAAGTAGAGAAATTTGATGTTATTTTTGAAGTGGACAACCTTTTTAAACACGTTTCTAGGACACATGTATTCTACCTGAGCAAGATTACCAAACTTATGAGCATTAGGAACATTGTATCTCTATTTTTGTGTTGTTAATAATTATGGAAACTGAACAATTTTAGTTGTAATCTCAAAACCTCTAATGTCAGAATTTAAAATGTAATTGTTAAATGACTAGTTTTTCAGTAGCTAATAAGACTATTATTAGCTCTTATTTTGTCATTCCAGAACCATAATTGGAAGGAGAGATGGACATAAAGAATGAAAAAGAAGAATATTCATGATCTCTTGAATGTATATATTTTTTAAAAACATATTATTTCATATAGGTTTTAGTAAACTGAATTTATTTAAATGTAGGAAACGTTTCTCAAAAAAGGAAAAAAAGGAGATTAGATCATGCTGAAGAGAAAAAGGACAAGAAGGAAAAAGAAAAATATGCTGAGAAAGAAGAAAACTGACAGAAGAAATAGATTTTCAAATTGTGCTTTCTCCCTTCAGGCTCTTCAGTGTAATCAACTCCTCACAATCATCAGTTCATCACAGCTGACAGAATACACACACCACAAATCTGGGGATTTTACAACCAACATAAACTATGACAGGAGCACACACACCTGACTGACAGTACACACAGTGACACACACTAGCTCACTGACAGCATGGTCCTGGGGCTGATCTTTGCTTTCATTTCCATTTGACAGAGTGATACACTGCCACTGAGCTCTTGCAGCATTACAGCAGCCGATTAAAGAAAACAAGGACTGAACTCACCTGTCCTGTTACCATGACAACCAGAACAAAAACCAAAGATGCATCTTTGTGAAAATCAGGGCTGATACCGATGCATTAAATCTAAACAGTAGAGCTGCAATACATTTCAGTTTTCAAAACGTATAGTTGCAATGCTTTTCTGGCATTTGATGTGTAAAGTGTATTTTCATGTTGTAGTACATTGAAATCATGTTCGGTTGTGAGCTCCTTATAAAACTGTTATTACTAATGCTTTCCTTAGTTGTAGTTGAAAGTTGTCATAAAACTATTAGCTTGTTGGAAAAATAACCCTTTACACAGTGCATTGCATGTAATACTTCATCAAACTGCCTCATCAACAGATTTGCTCCTTGCGCAATCATAAGTCTGCAATGTCAATTTTCAAAGAACTATGACTCCTGGACACATTACATTTAATACTGCTGTATAACTGATGTAAAATGCAAAAGATTAGTTGGAGCATACTGTATCTGCCAGATTGACATGAACAGTGGTCTCTAAATGAACAGCAGACATTGTTGAGTTTAACTTCACAATACCAAACTGTTGCCAGCAGGCCCAGCCCAAGCCTCCCTGGGGCCCAGAGCGAAATGTGGATTTGGGGCCCTCTAGTTTTGCTAACAATGTGGACTGGCTGCAGTCAGCAGTCTGATCATTACATCATTCACACACCTGCTATAAACTTATTGAATGTCTCCTTGTGCTGTTTACGTTGTATACACGTACATATACACATTTATTGGCCAACTGATTTATCGACTAGGTGATTTTTGGGCGCGGATTTCCTTAATTTTGGGGGATCATGATTGGCCAATACTTCCATGTGAAGCCCATCTTATCCCCAAATCTTATTTTTGTCAGCAAATGTTTAAATATCAGTCTCTGTCCTCTTCTACTCTGCAGTGAGAGGTTCAACTGACAGAGCAACCCACCAGGTTAAGTCTGCAGGTTTGCAGTTAACAATATTCACCCCACTGTTGCAAACTCAGTGACTTTCTTGCTCTATTAAGCAAAATTTCTGACAAAAAAATTTATTTCAGCCAAAATCAAAATCGGCTGGTCAGGCATTTTAAAGATCGGTAACCAGGGATTGTGCAGAAAATTGCATCAAAAGACTTAACAAAACTTGCATAGAAGCAATATTTGAATTTAAGTTTTATTTCTCAATAGTTTTTTGATATGCATTTCTAGTCATTTATGGTCCTGCAGCTTGAATGTGATTTAAAAACCTTTTAAACCATATCTTATGTTACATTTCACTGTAACTTCGCCGGCCCCCCGAAAATTGCTCTTAAGAAATTTTCCTGTTTATGGTCCCCCCCAATAATGAGATATGATTTCAACCTTTGTGACAAGGTGATAAGTTCAATTAGAACTTCCATCAATTATTTAGTAATGTTGGTGGTGCGGTGATGACCGTAACTGCCTGATGAGATTGAGAGCTTCTTTAAACCGCATTTGCAAGCAGAATTTCAAATGTTAACAAAGTGTCTGAAGTTGCATCATCAGTGGATTTAGAAGTTTTTACTTGCTGCTACATCAAAACTGTTTTCACTTGAGAAAAACTCCCATTTCAACTTTGTCTCCACTTTAATGACAAGAATCATTAGCCTGGTCCTCAGGCTAATGTTTTCCGGTTTAAGAAAACAGCAGTATCAATGTCAGTTTGGAACAGACTACAAAACTACCCTAAGAAAACCAAGAGAAAATGTTAGCATTGAGCTTTTGCTTAGGTTGTACTTTTTACTCACGCAGTCTTATGGGGGAAAAAAAATTGTTTGCATCTTAGAATAACTGAAAGTGTCACGATTTCTGGAGTTTTCTTCTCTTGCTCTTTGTAACATCAGCAGGCACTGCCCCTCACCAAGTAACGGCAGCATAGCTTAGTCCTGCTATACCTAGCAACCCAAGCTGAGCTCAAGGTCTTACCATTGTTTGCCCTATGCATTGGCTGCTGGAAAAGACAAGTGTTTTGTTGACTTACCATTCAGAAACCACTTGCTGCATTCTTGTTGGTTATGCAAGAGGCTCCACTTCTGCTTTTTAAAAAAGTAGAGTTGTATAATTGTACAACTGTTTGCAGCCATTTTTGCATGTGAATATAAATGTTAGATTCGGATGCATTGTTAGCAGCAGCTTATTTGGATTGAAAGTGTTTTAGGGGCCCTAAAACAACTCATTCTGAAAGGACTGACCAGATTTAAATATAATCTAGAAATGATTTAATGTAAAAAGTGTAATGAGCATACTTTGCTTAGCCCATAGACCTATCCTAATCTTTTCAAGGACGCATAACGGGTCACCTTAAAAATACTTATTGTCAGTTCAGAAATTCTGCATGAATGTATCACATGAAACAGCTCCACTTTGCTGTAGTTTTACCAAATATACAGGTTTACACAACCTTTAAAC